>CM055117.1:1033802488-1035002488 GCA_029206835.1 Rana muscosa
AGTACATATATGGTTTACTTGTCTAACATTTGTAAAGTAATGAATTATATCTCTTTCCGTGCAATGGGATAAGGGGTGTGTTATGGGCAGCTGCTGTCACTGGGTAATATACCCTACAGCATTAGGATATAAATGATTGTCATGAGGATATTTGTGTTGTAGTGCTACCAAACCCCACCTTACTATTAAATTTCAGACACTCCTGATGACGTCATGACGAAACGTGTTGGTCGGAGAAAATTGCGTCACTTCCCGTTTAATCACCCCCGGTCCGGGGAATGCAGGAGCGACCTGGACATAGAGATCTTAAAGCGCTAGTGTCTTTTACATGCTGTAAGTGCATTTTTATGGTTTTAATAATACAAATAAAGGCTATAACACTATGGAAGATTCCTTCTTTTAATTTACACTGCATGGTCTGTGTGGAGGAGTGGAGAGAGCTATAAAGTAACAACCAACCGTGGAGGAAACATGGAGCCAAAGAATATTATTTTATTTGTAAGCACATTTGACCCAATTAATTAATAGGGGTCAAGGTATAGTGGTGAGCGTGGTTTTGGAAGGGGGGGGGTGGCACGAGTGGCATCATTCTTTGCTATATGGAAAAAGAACACGTTCACCTACAATACACTTATGTGGAAGGTGTTTTATAGTTCCAGTGTATGCACGTTACATTTATAAGCTGAACATATTTTGGTTTATGGCTTTTGTTTTTTCTGTTGATATTTATTGTTTCCCTGTCTTGAGGGTTATGCACGTTACTGTTATATAGAGCTAGCTAATGCTCCTGGGAGGATTTACACATGTGATTTGATCCGCAAGATTTTTCATTGGTTGGGGAGGTGCACTATAGTTCACACATATTTTTACCTATTTTTTAATGGGATTATTTGCTCTTCAATTTTCATGATATTGAAAGCACAATATTAAGGTGGTGTTTGATATTGCTACACCACAAATATCAACGCGATTTGCAAAGTAATGCAATTTCTCCTATGATACATCAAAACCTGCAGTGCTGACAACCAAAAGAAGGGTGACAGTGTTTTTAAGGGTGTGCGGCTCTGAAGCCTTCCCTCTTCTTGCTGGCTCCATACCCTACTACTGAATACCACCACCATTGGTGTGTGCAGCCTATTGCATTAGGGTGTGCACCCCAGAGCACAAACACACATGAGTGTATAATCAGCAGAGCAGTGGACAGTGTTAGTAGAGCAGAGATTGGTGTCAGTAGGGAAGTGGATGGTGTCAGTAGTTGTTTTTTTCTTGCAATATTTTATTATTTTATTATTTTTTACAATCTTATTTTTTATTACAATCTTTTTAGGAGCGCTGTTGGGAGGCTAAACAGAGAAAGAGACTGAGAACAGAGCTTCCCCAGTCCCTTTCTCTGCAGCCTCAGCTGCACTAGACAGTGATTGAATGGGAAGTGTGCTGTGCTGAGTGGCTTCCTGTAAAGTAATGAATTATATCTCTTTCTGCACAATAGAATAAGGGGCGTGTTATTGGCAGTTTACTATGCTTCAGTTACAAATGAACACAAGAGCGATCTGTACAGATCACTAAATGTGTTCATTCATCCATCCTGAAACATCCCCCACAGCAGCAGGCGGGAGAGGAGGGAAGCTGGCAGCACTGCAAGGGGGAGACAGGTGGCGCCAGGTAGCAGGGTGATTAGGGTGTGCTCAAGCACATCTGGCACCCTGTGCACACGCATATGATCACCACACTGCCGATTCCATATCCTCTACTAGAAATATCTAAATTTTTACAACAATCTTTTTATAGAGAAAACTTTCCACTGGATAAAAATAGTTTTGCCTCTTGCACAAAGAAAATATTTAACAATAATTACCTGCGTTATGGGCCCGCATAGTCACAGTGAGCGTCGAGTGTGGGAACACAGTGAAGATCTCCCTCTTCGTTCCAGCATAGTTGAGTATGTTCCCCTGGAAAAGAATGCTATGTATGTCTACCTCTGTGCCCAGTCCAAGCAGATGCCATGACACATTGTCTCCCTGACACATGATGAGGCCAGGCAGGTTCCCATACATGTAACCATTGACAGCTGCAGAGAAAGAAAATGAACAAGAGACGTCATCAGTATCATGAAACTCAGCCTTTCAGTCTTACATGCATTGCTATGTTATTATAGTGATTGTTAGACTTTGTTCACCCTGTATTAAAAAGAACCAATCAGAAATGGCCATTCATAGGAATCTGAATCTCCGCAATTAAATGTTTATAATAATGCAACTTAATATGAGGGAGGGTTTGGTGTGCTGTTATTTAGTTGTACTCTCTCCCTGTCAGAGCAGAAATGTCAGCCTAGTGTGAGGCTGTAAGGCCCTATTGTCTCCTGTCTGAGCTCAGGACTGATAACAGACATTGTCAGACTGCAATGGATGGGTAAGTGCCTGTGTTGATGGGCTTTTACTTGCTGAAGAACTGCTTCTCCCCTCATTCATGTCAATGGGAATGCAGAAGCAGCTTGAAGCAAGATGATGAAACTTGGAAACAGATCAAATGCGGGTCTGAAGGAGGTCACCTCTCAATTAATTCTGAATGATTATAGAAGCGTCTGTTGGCAAGTTGGATTGGCCGCCAATTCCTGCCAAGTTGGTCAGGGCTGCGGCAATGCCCCACATTTTCATTGGATATCGTATGCACATACCTGACTTTAGGAGAAACTCGGCCATATTGTGTCACACTTTCTCCAGGCTTAAGGCCCAGTCATTCCACAGTACTCAATATCCTGCCCAGAAAGCCTACCTTCTTAAATAAATAATGTCCATACAGGATGCTTTTTTAACAATTTATTGAAGAACAACATCATAAGTATAACTTGGCACAACAGCCTCACATCTCCACCTTGTTTACGGTGCAGAACACTTCAGTGCCACCAACACAAACTTCTAAAGTCCAGCCATCTTTCCATATGCTCTTCTATCTGTCCCCCTACTGTAGGTCCTCACATGGAGTCTCTCCCTGGGTCTAGGCCCAGAAGGTCTTCATCTCTCCAGGTTACAGACCTACATACCGTAGATCAAGGGTAGCCAGCTCCCATCCACCTTCCATCCAGAACCCCACCCACACCAGAATATAAAGGGCACAGCACTTCACACACTAATATCACCAGCAGAGTGCCACCAACACAAACTCCTAAAGTCCAGCCATCTTCTCAAGTGCTTTTCCATCAGTCCCCCTACTGTAGGTCCTCACATGGAGTATCTCTGAAAGCCGAGACCAGGGGAGGCGGAGATGAGGGGGTACTACCGCTGCACGGAGGGCTGCAGGATCTGTAGGAGGAATTCTGTCCTTCTGTCTGCCAACAACTAAGATGGGGGAGGGGGCAGAGACAGGCTGCACGGAGAAGCATAGGATCTGTGGGAGGAGTTCTGTTCTCCTCTCTTCTGCCTACAACTGAGGTGGGGGAGGGGGCAGAGACTAGCTGCTCTGCGGCTGCACTGGGTAGCGTAGGATCTGTGGGAGGAGTTCTGTTCTCCCCTCTTCTGCCCATAACTGGGATGGGGCAGAGACTAGCTGCTCTACGGCTGCACAGGGAGGCGCAGGATCTGTGGTAGTTCTGTCCATCTCTCTGCTGTCCACAACTGAGACGGGGAGAGGACAGAGAAGAGCCTCTTTGCAGCTGCATGGAGAAGCACAGGATCTGGAGGAGAAGTTCTGTCGTCCTCTCTGATGCTGACTGCGGAGACAAAGTGGGGCAGAAATGAGGCAGGCACCACAGCTGCAGGAGGGGTGCGAGGGCCACAAAAAAAAAAGACCTGGTGGGCCAGTTTCAGCCCGCGGGCCTTGTGCTTGACAAATGTGCTGTAGATCAAGGGTAGCCAGCTCCCATCCCCCTTCCATTCAGAACCCCACCCACACCAGAATATAAAGGGCACAGCACTTCACCCACTAATATCACCAGGGAAGTGGTCTCTCTAAAAGGGATACGAATACCTGGCTACATGTCTTAAAGTGATATAAAAGGCAGATTTAAAAAAAAATAACAAACATATCATACTGACCTGATATGTGCAGTGGTTTTGCACAGATCAGCCCCGATCCTCCTCTTCTTGGGTCCCACGCCAAAGCTCCTGGCCCCTCCCGAGTGCCAAGTGCCCCCACAGCAAGCAGTCCAGTCCATTCCCACAGGGAGCATTGCTTGGCCCTGCACCCACTCTCTCCTCTTTGGCTCACTGGCTGTGATTGACAGTAGCGGGAGCCAATGACTCCTGATGCTGTCTCAGCTAATGAGGAGGAAAAGATCCGGGAGAGCCACTGCTCTTGTGTACATCGCTGGATTGAGAACCGGCTTAAAGCGGTTGTATACCGCAAAACTTTTTTTTTGTTGTTTTGGAACCTGCAAGGCAAAGGCATAATGAGCTAGTATGACTAGCATACTAGCTCATTATCAATTACTTACCTTAGATCGAAGCCCCCGCAGCGGTCCTCGGACACGTCCTCCGTCGCCGCCATGATACCCGGAGTGACTTCCAGGTATCGCCGCTCCGGCGCTGTGGCTGGCCGGAGCGGCGATGACGTCACTCCTGCGCATGCGCGAGGAACGGCATGATCCCCGCGCATGCGCGAGTTCCGGCAGTGTCCAGTTCAAGAGCCGCCGCGCTCAGTGCGCCTAGATATCGGTACAGTCTTTTTTGCAAATATCTCAGAGGTAGGTCTTGGAGATATTGCAAGCACCTACAGGTAAGTATACAACCGCTTTAAGCAACTATTGGGGGAACTGCTGCCCACAGAAGGCTTTTTTTTACCTTAATGCAAATGTAGCCACCCCCTCACCCCGTCCTCTTTAGCTAGGGGTATGTCACGCGACAGAGTGAGGTGCGCTACGGCCCATGTCCTCCCCATAACGGCGGGTGAGGTGAAGGCCAATACCTGATGTTTCCTCGGGCCGGTGTGTCCTGAGCATGTACCGAGTCTGTCGTGCAGAAACCACCGAACCACCCTTTGCTCCCATTAACAGAGTCCATACACTGATCACAGTCCAACTGTTGGTTTATTTCGTATCTCCACATACAGGCAATGCGATGGCATGATACGGTGGGATGAGCAGGTCGAGGCACTATACTGATCTGGGTCCCCACACCCCCTGTGCTATGACCAAGGGTTGTAGGAGTCTTGACATGAATACCTCCGTTGCGTTGCGGCCCCTATCAGGGGAAGATGTCCTCCAAGGGAGTTACCGAAGGCCCATCCGTCACCGGGTTGACACTACACCGGGTCTTCGAACGAGTGACCTCCCCAGCCTCCTCACCTCAGATGCGGGTCCCCTCGCAAGGGGCGCCCTGGAGCAACTTCACCCTTGCGGGACCCAGTCGGAGTCACCGGGTCCCAGGCCTCCTGAATAGTACCTCACCCCAGGCTGAAGGTGCCTGGGATGGACTCCATCTTCATTCCAGCCTGGCCTAAGGCGCCTAGGCCGGAACCTTGAACCGCCCGCACCCAGGCCTAAGGTGCCTGGGTGCGTGAAGAGATGATCCCCCGAAAAAGACCTTGTGGCGAGGGCGTTTCCCCCTTTTATCTCCTCCCTTCGATACCACAGCGGGTTCCCCGCCCCGGCCGTACCATCTCCAGGAAGGGACAAAGAAGGGTAGCACTCCGGTAGTGATTCTACCCTGAGCCAGTAGGTACACTGACACCCACTGGTCAAGGAGAATATTACACCACCCAATCCTCCACGAATAACAAAAAGGGGTCTGAACCCTAACACAATTACACACTTGGGTCACACTACCCCCAGGTGTATCCCACTAACTTGAGAACCCCGCTACACACTCCCCCCTGTGATTTGACGCTGGTCCCCAGCGTCAGGTGCACACCCATGTCTCCCAAGGAGTGGCGACATGAAGTGGACCCCAGAGGCTATCCCTCAAAAATATATATTTTTTTTTTAGGTGTGCCAAGACCTGCTCAAAAAGGGAAAGGGGAAATATAAAACGATAAACATTTATATAAGACATCTATTCTGTACACATGTACAATCCCTCCCATCGCTGTCTAAGAACCACCCCACTCTCAGCAGTCTTGACCGATGAATCTCCTGCAGAAGGGAAACAACAAAAAGAAAACACATCCTAACACTCTGGGTTAACTTGGCATGAGTGGGTCCGTCAGCCGAGAGACCCGCTCACTCCAATAAGTAAGTAATGCATGTGTAGCATTTCAAACAACCGTTGCACAACACTGCCACCTGGTGACAGAGCTGCGGTAATGACACTTGGTGAGATCTTCATTCTTCCTGCTTTCCTACTCTGACTCTACCCCAAAAGTCTCTGCCTTTGGCACATGAAGAAAAGGGAGAACAAAAAAACAACAGCCCCCAAGTCTCCAGTGAGTAAAGGAAAAGCCCAAATCAAAACAAAAGTAGGGCACAGTTCTAGGCGTCTGGGAATGTCTCTTCCAGAAAGTTTCAACAGCAAAAAGATAGGAGCTCACTTCTCCTATAAGTAGAACCTTGGATCCGGCAGAAACAGAGGCTTCAGGTGCCCGTCAAACACTTCCACCGAATACTCGACATCCTCTCCTTCTTTCCTACAGATGAGCACCTTATCGGCATGAATATGGCGCCCAAGTCTCCAATCAGCTCTGCAGTCTTTGAACTTTTTAGACACAGGCGGCGAACATGACAGGTATCGCCTAGCATGGGGTACTTTAAGCTTTTCCCACACAAACTCGTCATACCACCTTGGTCGCAGGACCTCAACTTCATACAATAAGTCCCGAGGCAAGTAGGGGTACTCCCACCCATATTCACGGGCGACTCTCTGGGAGAAAAGTCTCTGCAATCTGGCTAGAGGCGGCATCACATCTCGCTCACCCTCTCCTGGCTGTACTATGGCCTCCGGGGGCCGAGGTACCTTCACCATCTCGGGTTGCTTTGTCTTTGGTGCCCGCAACGAAGCACGCTGCGTCCCCTCCATCAGAGCGGGTGATGTAGTTGAATGAGGAAAGTTGGTCGGAGGGTTAGATTTCCTCGGGAACTCCGGGGCCTGCGCCCGGAGCGTACTGTCTTCTATGGACATGGGGGAATCCTGTGGTTTACTCAGCACAGGTAGCGGGCGTCTGTCCCAGCCCTTCCGGTGAAACAGCTCGTCTATTTCTCCGTCATCACCACAGTCTGACAACGACTCTAGGTCGGAGGTGTCATACATCTCGGCGGGAAGGTAGTCTCTAGTAGACGGAAGGCTACCCTCCCTTTCTGGCTCCACCGGCTGTGAACTCCCGACACCTCCAACCAACACCACAGTCCCAGCCCCTAGCTCACCTGGACCTTCTGAAGAACTGGGATGTCCGGGACTCTCTTCTCTACCGGGGCCATCCAGGCCAGGCAAGCGGCGGGGTGAAGCTCGACCACGACCATAGGATGCCTGCACCAGGCCTATCTTCCTCTTCGGGGGTGGCAGCAGGGAGTCTGTGGTGACCGAAGCAGTGTCTTCGGATTTTTCTCTCTCAGTCTCTGGTTGGGCAGTCACTTCGCCCTGGTCAGCGCGTACGGGGACCTCCGCAGAGGCCTGGATCTCTCCCTCCGGAGTGGCGGTTCCTGTGATGCAGTTGAGGCGTAGGGCCCGGGGCCTTTCCGTGTATGGTTCAACCTCAAAAAGGAACTCCTTGCATGCCTCACATCGCCCGAATGGCTTTAGTTGGACCACCAGTCCCGAGCATCCGGGACAGATCACACCGAGGGCCTCCATGTCTCTGCATGAATACAGAGCCAACTGTCCTCGGGGCCTAAGTCTTATCCCCGTGTCTGTCAGGGGAGCAGCAAATGCAGTCATCTTCATAGGGCAAGATACCGGCATCCACGGAGAACTTGAATTCATTCCGACCACTTGCTGTTCCATCACGCCCCTGACCACGCGCCAGAGTCTCCACGTGTATCTCCACACGTGGCCAGACTCCTCCCACAACTTGTACATTTTCGCGGGCTTCCGCCAGCCTCCGCCCACAAATTGTACAGTCATGGGGTGCCTCGTGGCGCAGTGCATTAACAGTCCCCACATGTAGTACTTCACACGGCTGGACCTCTCCCTTTTTACGCTCCTCTGCGTGGGCCTTTCCCGACTTAGGGTCATGTCCACAACTCTGAGCAGGGATGCCCTTTTGGCCAATCACATGGCCGACCTGTTCGGAACTCCTCCGGGCAGCAAAGTTCAAACACAGACGTTCTCAGTTCCATCGCCAAGACACACACAATCCCGAACGAGCCCCCACGTGTAGCCACCCCCTCACCCCGTCCTCTTTAGCTAGGGGTATGTCACGCGACAGAGTGAGGTGCGCTACGGCCCATGTCCTCCCCATAACGGCGGATGAGGTGAAGGCCAATACCTGATGTTTCCTCGGGCCGGTGTGTCCTGAGCATGTACCGGGTCTGTCGTGCAGAAACCACCGAACCACCCTTTGCTCCCATTAACAGAGTCCATACACCGATCACAGTCCAACTGTTGGTTTATTTCGTATCTCCACATACAGGCAATGCGATGGCATGATACGGTGGGATGAGCAGGTCGAGGCACTATACTGATCTGGGTCCCCACACCCCCTGTGCTATGACCAAGGGTTGTAGGAGTCTTGACATGAATACCTCCGTTGCGTTGCGGCCCCTATCAGGGGAAGATGTCCTCCAAGGGAGTTACCGAAGGCCCATCCGTCACCGGGTTGACACTACACCGGGTCTTCGAACGAGTGACCTCCCCAGCCTCCTCACCTCAGATGCGGGTCCCCTCGCAAGGGGCGCCCTGGAGCAACTTCACCCTCGCGGGACCCAGTCGGAGTCACCGGGTCCCAGGCCTCCTGAATAGTACCTCACCCCAGGCTGAAGGTGCCTGGGATGGACTCCATCTTCATTCCAGCCTGGCCTAAGGCGCCTAGGCCGGAACCTTGAACCGCCCGCACCCAGGCCTAAGGTGCCTGGGTGCGTGAAGAGATGATCCCCCGAAAAAGACCTTGTGGCGAGGGCGTCTCCCCCTTTTATCTCCTCCCTTCGATACCACAGCGGGTTCCCCGCCCCGGCCGTACCATCTCCAGGAAGGGACAAAGAAGGGTAGCACTCCGGTAGTGATTCTACCCTGAGCCAGTAGGTACACTGACACCCACTGGTCAAGGAGAATATTACACCACCCAATCCTCCACGAATAACAAAAAGGGGTCTGAACCCTAACACAATTACACACTTGGGTCACACTACCCCCAGGTGTATCCCACTAACTTGAGAACCCCGCTACACAAAGAACGCATGAAGGTAAAAAATCTTGAGCCTTTACAACCACTTTAAAACACAAGCAAGCTGCACAAGCCTATAGAGCTCATGTTACCGGGCGATATTTGCCTGTGTTTGTAACGTCCCTGAATGCAGGTCAGCAAAATTCCATATACTTAATTTACTTTTGTGTGTCTGTTATGAGCAATAATCTCAGGTAGGAAATGGGACAGCCCTACAGCCTGAGATTTCTGATCTGTGAGGGAGAGAACACAAGTAAATAATGAAAATGAATACATCTCTAAGAAGTAAGACTGCACTATTCATTCTCTCTACAAGAGTGCCTATTCAGATTACTACAAATGCCCACTGGTGACTGTATAGACCAGGGTTTCTCAACCAGGGTTCCTCCAGAGGGTGCTGGGGGTTCCTTGAGCAATGAGCAACTACTGCCTCTCAGATATGTTCCCACTGACACCATTGATCTTTTTAGCTATCTGCTAGGGGGCAATTCCTTCCAATGACCACAAGCAGGGTTGCCAACTTTCAGTAAATTTACAAACAGTTTGTAAAATCTGTACTTTTTGCATCTGTCCTTGATTGTCTATGACGGACATGTAGGCTGCGTGTCCGTAACTGATATTCATTACCAGATGCAACAATTATGGATTTTACAAACTGTTTGTAAATTTACTGAAAGTTGGCAACCCTGAGAACAAGTGTAAGGAACATTCTTCTCACTGACCATCACACTAATGTATCATGTGTTGTAAATATAGTCATTTTTAGCAGGTGTTCCCTGAGACTAGAAAGTTATTTCAAGGGTTCCTCTGTATTGAAAAGGTTGAGAGGGGGGCGTGGCCGGAACCTGACCTGAATGGCAGCATAGCCTTGGAGCTCTCTCTTAGCCCGCAGCTATAGAGCCTAAAAAAGTTGCTTACACCTTGCTGAAATGGGTGGCTCCAGGACGACCCGCTCTATGAAGCCCCGGGGGTTCTCACAACCCCCCCCCCCCCGGGGCTCATCTAATGACCTCCGGGACTACTTTACACAGCCCGACATCCCGCCGGGCGGACCGGCCAAGATGGCGCCGGCCGGCATCATGGGGCAGGCCGCAACTCTCCATCCTACCTTCATCTCGGCTCCGACGCAGCATCGGGACCCCCGAGTCCAGGCACCTCTTATCAGCCAGCTGGGGAGATGTTCCAGGACCAGGGAGCGGTGAGTCCCCCGTTCGGGCCTGCAGTCCTCCCTGCAGCCATCCACCCCACATCCCCAGCGGCCATCTTGAGACTCCCCACGAGGCAGCAGGCACACACCCAGTGCTCTGAGGCCTTCCCGCAGCTCCTCCGCACCGCCTCAGACCCTGGCCTCACAGGGATGGCTACCAACTCACCGCCCAGTACAGGAGGAGCGGAGGGCTCTTCATCCCCATCGAGCCTGGCCCACCCGCTCCCGACATACGGGACATCGGGAACTTTTACTCCCCACAGGATCACCTTGCTGGATCCCCCTTCACCTAGGGCGCAGAGGCTATCCAGATCTAAGGGACCCTCACCCGCAAGGTCCCAAGGCCGCACGGCACCCTCCTTTGTCCAGGCAGCCAGCACCTCAGCCCCTCCTCACTCCCCGAAGTCGCCTGACAGGGATCATCAGCCACCTCACAGCCTGGATTGGAGTGCGCCCTGGGAATACCAGGCCGCCCATCATCCCTCCCCAAATCCCCCCTGGGGAGCCAGCCTTTATTACCATTATCCACATGATACTCCTGACAACAACTTCAGGGCGCAGGGACAGGAGCAACACCCCCCAATGCCCCCGCAGTGGCACACTTATTTCCATGCGATGCCGACAAAGGACGATTTCAGACAACTTGTCGAGGAAGTAAAGTCCACCTGCAGATCAGAAATTCAAGCCCTACAATCGGGTCTCAAACACCTAGCAGACAGGGTAGAGATGGCAGAGGAGGAACTCCAAGAAACCAAAACTGCGGTACACAGAACCAAACTTCAAGGTTCAGGACACCGCGCCCTCCTCAGGGACATGCAGCGTCACGTAGAAGACCTGGACAACAGGGGGCGCAGGAACAATATCCGCGTTCGGGGGGTCCCAGAAGCAGAGGGTCCAGAAGATGTCCAGAACACTCTACAATCTCTCTTTAATGACCTTATTGGTGCGGCCCCGACCCATACTATTGAAATGGACAGAGCACATCAAGCGTTACGGCCCAAAGGCACCTCTGCCAGACCACGTGATATTATTTGCAGGCTGACATCATACCCCTTGAAAGAGGATATCATGAAGCAAGCCCGCCTGGCCCGCAAGGTGACCCTTGGAGACCACCACATTCAGTTGTTCCCAAACCTGTCCTGGATCACTCTACAGAAGCGGAGACTACTCCAACCATTGCTGCGCATTCTCCAAGAAGAGAATATACAGTACTGATGGGGATTCCCCTTCAGCCTCACCGCCAAACATCAAGGCAAGACGGCGACCCTGAGGTACCCTGAGGACCTAGAGCTTTTCTGCGACACTCTGGAACTTAGAGCGCCCCAGCTTCCCGATTGGGACCTCATGGCAACTCCACCACCTCCACTGTCACCCACAGTGTGGCAGAAGGTCCCCCCGCCCAAGCGCTCCCGAGGTCCGGAGAGGTCCTCGAGAGGTCGGGGCCCGCAGCAGAGGAGATCCCCCACTGATCGAGTTCCCCCACTGAATGACTCACTACGTACCGGAAGGACCATTCCTTTCGCTGTTTATGTTTTACAGTTCCTTTATGTTTTTCTTTTGTTTTTATTATGTTTTTTGCACCCCATGGTGGAGCCACCCTGGCAATCGGCCATACACTGACCCACCTTTGGCCCCTTCGCTACAAAACTGACCGACATTATGGGCGAGTCTTGAGAAAGGCTTTAGAGAGAGACTGTCCAGGCTGCCCCTGCCTCCCCCCTCTTAGATTACTAGACTCCTAGAGCAAGCATGTTTGACTTTGGATTCCCCTGGGTCTTCCTGGCTCGCCCAATTCGGGAGAGGGCGGGGAGGCCCATGGGAAGCCTTCTAGACCTAGGCCGGCTGGCCTCTTTAGGTCTGTTAATGATGTTCTTTATGTTTATGCATGGTTTTGCCACACTAACTACTTCTCTCTTTTCTCTAGCTATTCTTATCCCCCTTCCTTCCTTTGTCATCACTTGGCTCACCGAACGAGGTCACCAGCTCTTCCGGATCTCCTCCCGTGAGGGGCCCGTCTCTGACCGTGACCGTCCGAAACATCTTCACCTCCACCAGATAAGTACTTACGTCCCCCACCCGAGTCCCCATGGCTAAGATTTTATCTTTAAAAGTTCACGGCCTGAACTCTAACCATAAAAGACATCTGGCATTGAGGGAGTTTAGGTAGTCAGAAGCGAGTGTTATAATGGTACAGGAAATTTACTTTGACAAGGAGGGCACCTTTGCGTTCGCCTCCAGGTACTACCCACAAATTTATCTCTCATCAGGACCCCACAAGAGGGCGGGTGTGGCCATCCTAATTAAACAGGGGTCCCCTTTCACATACTCGTCCCACTACAGTGACCCCCAGGGTCACTTCCTTATCCTCCGGGGCCGGTGGCTGGACAGGGAGATCACATTCTGTGTAGTCTATGTCCCAAATGTCAGGCAGACTGGATTCCTAAATAGGGCGCTAGCTCGCCTCTTCCGCTCGGATCATGGGGTATTAGTGGTGGGGGAGGACTTTAACCTAACCCAATCGGAGCTGGCGGACCGACAGGGGGTGGGCCCCAGGGCTCCCTCAGCTCGAGCACTTAGGGACTCAAAGCTCTTCCGCCAAATTACCAGAAGGTATGCCCTCTTTGACGCCAGGCGGGCTCTCTACCCTGGCGACCGACAGTACACCTTTTATTCAGCCCCCCATCGTATGCACTCCCACATAGACTACATCTTTGTCAACAATGCCACCTTAAGTATGACCCGAACTGCGCAAATCCTGCCGATCTCATGGTCAGATCACGCCCCGGTAGAGATAACCCTGGATTTAAGCGTCCAAAACACGTAGACCCTGCAATTGCCGTCTAAATACATTCCTATTGCAACACCTCTCCTCGAAAACAGAACTAACCACCACACTACAACGCTATCTGGCGGACAATAACACGGGGAGGTATCAGTATCCACACTATGGGAAGCCCATAAGGCGGTGTTGAGGAGCAGATGCATGGCCCTCTCCTCGGCCATCAAAAAGGACGCGCAGGCCTTGCAGATGCACACAGAAAAGGAGCTTAGAACCCTTGAAAAGCAGCTTCAATCCAACCCCACTCTGGCTCTCCTGAAAAAAATTGTGGCCCTCAGGACAGTGTTGGGTGACCTGGCCCTGGGTCGGGTTGAGAAAGCCTTACTCAAACTGAAACAGATGTTTTATGATAAGGGTAATAAAGCCCACACACTTCTGGCCCGGAAGCTCCGGGACAACGCTCAAATGTCGACCCCACACCAGATCCAGAACGCTTCAGGCTGCCTGGTCTCCCACCCTAATGACATACACAAGAGGAAATAGAGCAGACCGTCAAATCCCTGCCTAATCGCAAAGCCCCAGGCCCGGATGGCTTTCCTTATAAGTATTACAAGGAATTTCTCCCACTCCTGCTCCCCCACATGTGCAAGCTCTTCAATGCCTTCCTACAAGACACCCCGATCCCGAGGGATATGCAGAGTTCCTTTATCACAGTGATCCCCAAACCCGGGAAGGACCCCTCCCTTTGTGCTAATTATAGGCCAATTGCCCTGCTGAATTCGGACCTTAAAATATTTACTAAACTCCTGTCTATACGCTTAAACATGGTCTTACCCTCCCTGATCCATAAAGATCAGGTGGGATTCGTCCCCTTCCGCCAAGCGGGAGACAACACCAGGAAGATAATAGACCTGGTTGAGGTGGCGAACAGGGAGGGCGCACAAGCCCTGCTACTGAGCTTAGATGCGGAAAAAGCATTTGATCGCCTGGGGTGGCCCTTCCTGTTCACCACGCTCCGCCATGTAGGATTTCGGGGACCCTTTTATAGAGCCATACAACATCTATACTCGAACCCTTCTTTCCAGGTCAGGACCCCCTTCGCCCTGTCCGCTCTGCTACCGGTGCAGAATGGCACCAGACAGGGGTGTCCGCTCTCGCCCCTGCTCTTTGCACTATGTGTTGAACCCCTAGCAGCAACAATTCGTAATAACCCAGACATTAAGGGCATAATGGTACGGGACAAGGAGTTTAAAATCTCCCTGTTCGCAGATGACATCATTCTTTCATTAATCCAACCCAGAACCTCCCTTCCAATTCTTCACGCGGAACTAGATCGCTATGGGGCTCTATCGGGATATAAAATTAATTCCTCTAAGTTAGAGGCTCTCCCAATCAACACACCAGAGGGGGAGTTAGCGCACCTGAAAGCCAATTTCCCCTATAGCTGGAAATCTACCGCCCTAACGTACCTAGGAACTAATATCACCCCGCAATACTCTACCCTCTACCAGGAAAACTTTCCCCCTCTTTTTCACGATATCAGGTCCCTACTCCAACAATGGAAAAAACACCACATCTCGCTACTCGGAAGGATCGCATCTGTGAAGATGACGATCCTCCCAAAACTATTGTATCTTTTTCAGACCCTACCCATCCCCATCCCCTATGGCCAACTGAAACACTTACAAGCTGACCTACTACAATTCACCTGGAACTACGGGAGGCATAGAATCCCACGTTCTGTACCGCAAGAGGCTAGGTCGGACGGAGGCCTGGCCTTCCCTAACCTTATTAAGTACTACCAAGCGGCACAACTGAGGGCGATAACTTCTTGGTACACACTCCGCTCTTACAATAAATTGACCGAGATAGAGAAGTTATGGTTAGCCCAGATACACCCAAACAACCTTCTATGGAGTGTGAACGCGGAGGTAGAACCTGCAAGATTGCTGGGCCCGATGGCGCAGCTCAGGAGGCTATGGCGCAAACTGACACGACAACATAGACTGTCCTCAGACAGCTCGCTCCTGACCTCATTTGCTTGCAACCCCGAACTGCCAGATAGCTTAACCCACCAAATGTCCTCCCCTTGAACTACGGGAAATCTTTTTCATTATGGAAATTTGATAGACCCTTGCACCCGTAAACTGCGTTCCTTTGCAGATCTGCAATTCCAATATGGCCTTCCTAAGCAGGTTTTCTACAGGTATCTCCAGATCCGTCACTATGCCTTAACTTTTGCTCCAACCTTGCAATTCTCCCCACCTACCCCTTTTGAAACCCTTATTCTGGCAGGCTCTGCTCAGAGAGGTCTGATCTCAGATATTTACAAAATATTGAACGAGAGGCCCTTTGACTCAATGGGCAAACACAAGTACTGTACATGATCAAGTGGGAGAAGGCTCTGGGAGACGAGATACCCATGGAACAATGGAGGGTCATATGGACCCAGGCGTCCAAAACGTCGCTATGCATGCTTTACAAAGAAAATATATACAAGATACTATACTTCTGGTACATGACTCCTGATGTTTTCCATGCCATCTACCCGGCCAGCTCAGACCGCTGCTGGCGATGCATGGGTTCAAAGGGAACACTGTATCATATTTATTGGGAGTGCCCGCTGATAACCCCTTACTGGAACTCTGTTCACCAACTACTGATTCGTCTCCTCGAGACGGAAGTTCCCTTTACCCCTAAATTCTTCCTGCTGGGACTGATGTCTCTGAAGGCCCCACGACCATATAAGAAGCTAGCCAGACATGTCCTCACAGCAAAAAATAAAGAAAACTTACTAAGGCGCAACCTAGTTCTCCTTATACCCAGCGCTATGGAGCCTGTTCCAATTCTGTATACACCTTAGATCTCCTTATAATGACACAGACCAATATATCTGTGTGACTATTTTTATGCTAAGCTGCCACATTCAAAATATATAAACGCATATACTAAAAAGACATATAAATTTTACCACCTACAAGTGTCAAACAAATTTGTCTAATGCGGCGCTCTCATTGATACTGAAATCAATAAGGATCACTATTGTCCTAAAAACAATAGTGGGAAATCCAGAACTCCCAATAGGGCAAGAATATCCTAATAGATACAATTCAATATGTCCTATCACAATATTCTTTAGAAATTTTTTTCCATCCAATGTGCATCCTCCTCACACGTTACTTCGGACAAACGTATCGAAAGCTCCCCATAGGGATTGCACTCACCAGATCACGGCAGATAATAAGCCTCAAACGAACTTCAGACACAGGCTGCAGTAGAGGAATGACTTCTCACAATCTCTGCAAATGTCAGCTGGTAGTGAGCTCATACGAGGTCCAAGTACAGGATGCAAAATAGTGACTTCTCTGGATATCCTCTTCACATAGAGGTGTGCAATTTTCCTCCCGGGATTTGTACAATGGAGAGAAAGGGAAAACTCTGCATAGTGTGAACCGGTTTCCAAAAGCTTTATTTCCCTCTTAAAAAATTTGTTTTCATAAAATCAACAAAAAAGCCCCATTAACCTGTACAGCCTGCGTTCTGTTTTGCTCGTCAACTCGATGCTTGTCAGGCAAAGGTTGGTGCACTGTCGAGGGGCCTGGTGGAGCTACTGTTTGTCATATTTAGCTCACAGCTCCTCCAAACGCCGGACAGTACTTCCGGTTTCCCGGGCCAGTTCCCTGGAACGCAAGGCGTCAATCGTCACTTCCGGTATGACGCTAAATTACGCTCAGACGCGTTTCGTCATCACGACTTTTTCAATGGGCGTGGTCTTACGGCGTGACGTGACCTCTATTTATATTGCCAATAATGAAGCCAGATTAACTCTTAAGCTGATCGCCGCTCACTATTCTAAAAGTGCATGGCGACCGTATTTACTCTCAATAAATTCATAGTATATGTTTAAAAATAAGCTGGATTGCCATACATCCACATCGAGTTGCGATCATTACAATCTTAAAAACATATTATACATACTAAGCATATATTTATAAAACCTCATAATTCATCAGTATATAACAGCTTAATTAACTGAAAAATAATCTGTTCTCTGATCCACTGACTGTCATATATCCACAGCAGTAAATTTGATTTGGTATATTAAAATTACACTACAAATAAAGCATCCAAATTAATAATAAATCAAAATAATTTAATTTAATAAATAGCAATGGGAGCTATTAAAATATATATATATATATATATATATGAAAAAATTCATACATATACTTATACTCCTAACCGTCATTAACTAAAAGACCGGTAGAGGGTGGAATACACACTCCAAACGACTTTCCACATGAAATGAACAATCTCCTAACTGCTAAGAAGCTAGTATATTCACATCATTCTTTTTTACACGATCCTGTCTATATTCACATAGGGGTCTATGTACATATAGGTAATATCACAGCAAATACTACATGATGGGCACCCAATCTGTATATTTTCTGATGTATATAGAAAACAACTTCAAATATCCGCCCTTTATGGGCAGTTTAGGGGCCTATAACATAAGTATTATTCAACATAGTCTACAGATCACTGATGAAACAGTTTATATCCAATTCTATGTTTAACCCCTTCGGGGAGAGGGTATCAGTAAGAAAAATCCACTGAGTCTCTCTCTGTGATAATTCACGTACAATATTTGACCCTCTCCACGCAGGTTTAATGTGGTCTATCCCCCAAAAGGTTAAACCTGAGGGATCCCTATCATGAAAGACCTTAAAGTGGAGGGACACATTGTGGTCCTTATAACCAATAAGGATATTATTAATATGTTCAGCTATCCTGATTCGAAGCATCCTTTTGGTTCTCCCAATGTACATTAGCCCGCAAGGGCACTTTAAAGCGTAAACTACATGCGTAGTGTTGCAGGTTATGAATTCCTTTATTTGGAACTCATTGTTGTTGGAAGTGGACGTGAACCTTTCTATCCCTCTCATTTGACAGGCCACATCTCTGCAGGGTTTGCATTTCCTGCAACAGAAAAATCCATCCCTATCCCAAAAAGTGGGGGGACGTTTCGGAGGATCTAATACTTTTTTCACTATACAATCTCCAAAGTTTTGGGCTTTCCTGTAGACAAATCTCGGGTTAGATGGAAGCTGTTTTTGTAGGGTTTTATCCAGACAAAGAACGTGCCAATGGTTTTTGAACACCGACTCCACCTCTTTATATTGAGAATGGAAGTCTGTGATAAAACCCCACTCTTGGTTAACACTTCGTCCCACCACCAGAGGCTTGTCTCTCAGGCATTCTGCCCTAGGTATGGCAGCCATTTCTTCTACTACTGTGTTCAAATGTTGCGATTTATAACCCTTCTCCAAAAATCTTCCTTTTAGGATCCCAGCCTGTTCCCTAAAGTCTTCTGTTGAGGTACAATTTCGTTTTACCCTCATGAATTGGCCCTTCGGCACATTCTTCAGCCATAGTGGATGATGTCCACTATGGATGGGTAAAAAGCTGTTCCTGTCTGTTACCTTAAAATATACTTTAGTCTGCAGAGTATCATTCACCCTAAAGATAGTCACGTCAAGAAAGTTAATCTGTTCCTTACTTACTTGACTGGTCAGTTTGATATTGTTATTGTTATTATTAAGATGCGCTAAAAAAGTTTCCAAAGATGTTTTTGATCCTGCCCAAATAAGGAACAGGTCATCTATGTAGCGTCTATAAAACAATAGCTCTGCCCTTTTCTGGTCAAATACTGATTTGTCCTCCCACTCCCCCATGAAGAGATTGGCGATGCTGGGCGCAAATTTTGCACCCATAGCAACGCCTCTCCTCTGGGTGTAGAAGGACTTGTTGAACCAAAAATAATTGTGGCTCAAACAAAAATCAAGAGCGTTCCTCAAAAATATTTTTTGGCCATGGGGTAAATCTTCCCGTCTACTTAATGCCCAATTAAGGGCCAGCAGAGCGTCATCGTGTTGTATTATGGTATAGAGAGAAGAGACATCTGATGTCACCAGAAATACTTCATCTCTCCCTGCCAAACTGACCTCTTGTAATGACTGTAACAGACTTTTTGTATCTCGAAGATAGGCTTTGGTGTCAGTCACACTTTTTTGTAAAAATCTATCAAGGTATTGTCCAAGTCTTGCTGTGACAGACCCAATCCCATTGACTATGGGTCTGGGTGGAGGATTCTTTTGATCCTTATGGATTTTGGGAAGGGTGTAGATAGTGGGTATGCGGCTACTACTCGGTATAAGAAACCTCTTTTCTTTTGGAGTTAGAATATGAGATTGATAACCTCCCTCTATTAGAGATTCCAGCTCAAGACAATACTGAGGAGTAGGATCTTTATCCAACCTCCTGTATGTGTCCTCATCGGCCAACATATTCAGGAGTTGGTTGTTGTAGTAGTCTTTAGTTAATAATACCACCCCTCCTCCCTTATCGGCAGGTCTGATTACCAGATCCTTCCTTGCTTCCAGGGATTCAATCCCCTCTTTAATATGTCTTGGGTTTACATTCTTAACCGGTCTTACTTTCTCTAAGTCGCGTAGCACCAAATTTTTAAACACTTCTAAATGCTGTGTAGCGTTATTTGGGGGATTAAATAGAGAGCGGTTTTTTAAACCACTATCTACTGCTATGGCTGCATTACCATTTGTACCTACTGGAATAGAATTTTTATTTAGAAAATATTTCTTTATACTCAATTTCCGCATATATTTATGCAAATCTACATAAACACTAAATTTATTAATGGGCCTTTTCAGGCCACATTTAAGTCCTTGATGGAGAATATTTTTTTCTTTATCCGTAAGCACTATATTAGTGAGATTATAAATCCCACCTAATCTGCTTCCCTCCTTCTTTTTCTGCGTCCTGGACCCTGCTCTGCATCCTCTGTGTCGTTTCTCCTTATATCCTGTGGGTATCCTGCATTCCTTTCCCAATATTGTTGCTCCTCCCATGCTAAATCTCTGTAGGGTGGTGCCATTGGTCGAGGATAAGTTTGTGGAGGTCTCCCCCTGTAGGGAAGGTATCCCCGTCCCCTCCTCTGTCCTCCTCGGCCCCTTCCTAAAAAAGGACGTGAGGTATAAGGAGCATTACCCGTGTTATAATCCCACAAAGGATCGTATCTATTAGCAACTGGAACTGCATAGTTATCATGATTGTTCTGTTGTGATGGGGGATGTGTCATATTACCTCTTCCCCCTTTGCCCCCAATACCACTATTTGGATTTTTTCCCCTATTAACAGACCCTGATTGAGTTTGGGGTTGTGGCAATGCACTACTCTGATCAGGGACTACAGGTATAGATAGTGAAGGTCGTTCTTCCTGTATGGGGGTTTGAGGGACTTCACTTTCCATCATATCTTCACTATTAGGAGCAGTCCCTATTGGGCTCTGCCATGTGTAGGCACTATTAGTTCTGAAATCTTTCAGATCTCTAAAGAACTTCTTCAATTTTTTCTTTTGAGTTTCTTTATCCACCTTCTCCAATCTTTTAGTAATACGGTTATTAAAATCTATAATCTGCTGGGAGTCTCGAATGGGATCCAGCTGCTGCCGCAGATCACTGATCCTGGTCTCTAATTTAGCCATTTTCCTCTTTTTCCTTTGGAGGATCAGCTCCTGCAGCTTTAGCCCAACCCCATTGAAGAAACCCAACCATTCTGCCATGGATTCTGTGTCCTCTAAACCATCCTGTGGTGTAACCTCCCACCTTAAACTGCGAACTATGATATTAGCTTTCAGATAATGTTCAATGGTACATATGTCCCACCAGGTCCTGACCTGCTTTTCAAGGACATTCCCTAAAACAGATATAATTGTACCATAGTTCACCTCCGAATTTGTAGGCTCATTGTCTGAAAACAAACTGTTGAGATCAATTTGTCTATTGTTCAGAAATTGGAACACATCCATTGCCAGCCCGAGTAGAAGATTATAAGATATATAAACAAAAAATAAAGAAAACTTACTAAGGCGCAACCTAGTTCTCCTTATACCCAGCGCTATGGAGCCTGTTCCAATTCTGTATACACCTTAGATCTCCTTATAATGACACAGACCAATATATCTGTGTGACTATTTTTATGCTAAGCTGCCACATTCAAAATATATAAACGCATATACTAAAAAGACATATAAATTTTACCACCTACAAGTGTCAAACAAATTTGTCTAATGCGGTGCTCTCATTGATACTGAAATCAATAAGGATCACTATTGTCCTAAAAACAATAGTGGGAAATCCAGAACTCCCAATAGGGCAAGAATATCCTAATAGATACAATTCAATATGTCCTATCACAATATTCTTTAGAAATTTTTTTCCATCCAATGTGCATCCTCCTCACACGTTACTTCGGACAAACGTATCGAAAGCTCCCCATAGGGATTGCACTCACCAGATCACGGCAGATAATAAGCCTCAAACGAACTTCAGACACAGGCTGCAGTAGAGGAATGACTTCTCACAATCTCTGCAAATGTCAGCTGGTAGTGAGCTCATACGAGGTCCAAGTACAGGATGCAAAATAGTGACTTCTCTGGATATCCTCTTCACATAGAGGTGTGCAATTTTCCTCCCGGGATTTGTACAATGGAGAGAAAGGGAAAACTCTGCATAGTGTGAACCGGTTTCCAAAAGCTTTATTTCCCTCTTAAAAAATTTGTTTTCATAAAATCAACAAAAAAGCCCCATTAACCTGTACAGCCTGCGTTCTGTTTTGCTCGTCAACTCGATGCTTGTCAGGCAAAGGTTGGTGCACTGTCGAGGGGCCTGGTGGAGCTACTGTTTGTCATATTTAGCTCACAGCTCCTCCAAACGCTGGACAGTACTTCCGGTTTCCCGGGCCAGTTCCCTGGAACGCAAGGCGTCAATCGTCACTTCCGGTATGACGCTAAATTACGCTCAGACGCGTTTCGTCATCACGACTTTTTCAATGGGCGTGGTCTTACGGCGTGACGTGACCTCTATTTATATTGCCAATAATGAAGCCAGATTAACTCTTAAGCTGATCGCCGCTCACTATTCTAAAAGTGCATGGCGACCGTATTTACTCTCAATAAATTCATAGTATATGTTTAAAAATAAGCTGGATTGCCATACATCCACATCGAGTTGCGATCATTACAATCTTAAAAACATATTATACATACTAAGCATATATTTATAAAACCTCATAATTCATCAGTATATAACAGCTTAATTAACTGAAAAATAATCTGTTCTCTGATCCACTGACTGTCATATATCCACAGCAGTAAATTTGATTTGGTATATTAAAATTACACTACAAATAAAGCATCCAAATTAATAATAAATCAAAATAATTTAATTTAATAAATAGCAATGGGAGCTATAAAAATATATATATATATATATATATGAAAAAATTCATACATATACTTATACTCCTAACCGTCATTAACTAAAAGACCGGTAGAGGGTGGAATACACACTCCAAACGACTTTCCACATGAAATGAACAATCTCCTAACTGCTAAGAAGCTAGTATATTCACATCATTCTTTTTTACACGATCCTGTCTATAATCACATAGGGGTCTATGTACATATAGGTAATATCACAGCAAATACTACATGATGGGCACCCAATCTGTATATTTTCTGATGTATATAGAAAACAACTTCAAATATCCGCCCTTTATGGGCAGTTTAGGGGCCTATAACATAAGTATTATTCAACATAGTCTACAGATCACTGATGAAACAGTTTATATCCAATTCTATGTTTAACCCCTTCGGGGAGAGGGTATCAGTAAGAAAAATCCACTGAGTCTCTCTCTGTGATAATTCACGTACAATATTTGACCCTCTCCACGCAGGTTTAATGTGGTCTATCCCCCAAAAGGTTAAACCTGAGGGATCCCTATCATGAAAGACCTTAAAGTGGAGGGACACATTGTGGTCCTTATAACCAATAAGGATATTATTAATATGTTCAGCTATCCTGATTCGAAGCATCCTTTTGGTTCTCCCAATGTACATTAGCCCGCAAGGGCACTTTAAAGCGTAAACTACATGCGTAGTGTTGCAGGTTATGAATTCCTTTATTTGGAACTCATTGTTGTTGGAAGTGGACGTGAACCTTTCTATCCCTCTCATTTGACAGGCCACATCTCTGCAGGGTTTGCATTTCCTGCAACAGAAAAATCCATCCCTATCCCAAAAAGTGGGGGGACGTTTCGGAGGATCTAATACTTTTTTCACTATACAATCTCCAAAGTTTTGGGCTTTCCTGTAGACAAATCTCGGGTTAGATGGAAGCTGTTTTTGTAGGGTTTTATCCAGACAAAGAACGTGCCAATGGTTTTTGAACACCGACTCCACCTCTTTATATTGAGAATGGAAGTCTGTGATAAAACCCCACTCTTGGTTAACACTTCGTCCCACCACCAGAGACTATCTTTAGGGTGAATGATACTCTGCAGACTAAAGTATATTTTAAGGTAACAGACAGGAACAGCTTTTTACCCATCCATAGTGGACATCATCCACTATGGCTGAAGAATGTGCCGAAGGGCCAATTCATGAGGGTAAAACGAAATTGTACCTCAACAGAAGACTTTAGGGAACAGGCTGGGATCCTAAAAGGAAGATTTTTGGAGAAGGGTTATAAATCGCAACATTTGAACACAGTAGTAGAAGAAATGGCTGCCATACCTAGGGCAGAATGCCTGAGAGACAAGCCTCTGGTGGTGGGACGAAGTGTTAACCAAGAGTGGGGTTTTATCACAGACTTCCATTCTCAATATAAAGAGGTGGAGTCGGTGTTCAAAAACCATTGGCACGTTCTTTGTCTGGATAAAACCCTACAAAAACAGCTTCCATCTAACCCGAGATTTGTCTACAGGAAAGCCCAAAACTTTGGAGATTGTATAGTGAAAAAAGTATTAGATCCTCCGAAACGTCCCCCCACTTTTTGGGATAGGGATGGATTTTTCTGTTGCAGGAAATGCAAACCCTGCAGAGATGTGGCCTGTCAAATGAGAGGGATAGAAAGGTTCACGTCCACTTCCAACAACAATGAGTTCCAAATAAAGGAATTCATAACCTGCAACACTACGCATGTAGTTTACGCTTTAAAGTGCCCTTGCGGGCTAATGTACATTGGGAGAACCAAAAGGATGCTTCGAATCAGGATAGCTGAACATATTAATAATATCCTTATTGGTTATAAGGACCACAATGTGTCCCTCCACTTTAAGGTCTTTCATGATAGGGATCCCTCAGGTTTAACCTTTTGGGGGATAGACCACATTAAACCTGCGTGGAGAGGGTCAAATATTGTACGTGAATTATCACAGAGAGAGACTCAGTGGATTTTTCTTACTGATACCCTCTCCCCGAAGGGGTTAAACATAGAATTGGATATAAACTGTTTCATCAGTGATCTGTAGACTATGTTGAATAATACTTATGTTATAGGCCCCTAAACTGCCCATAAAGGGCGGATATTTGAAGTTGTTTTCTATATACATCAGAAAATATACAGATTGGGTGCCCATCATGTAGTATTTGCTGTGATATTACCTATATGTACATAGACCCCTATGTGATTATAGACAGGATCGTGTAAAAAAGAATGATGTGAATATACTAGCTTCTTAGCAGTTAGGAGATTGTTCATTTCATGTGGAAAGTCGTTTGGAGTGTGTATTCCACCCTCTACCGGTCTTTTAGTTAATGACGGTTAGGAGTATAAGTATATGTATGAATTTTTTCATATATATATATATATATATATATTTTTATAGCTCCCATTGCTATTTATTAAATTAAATTATTTTGATTTATTATTAATTTGGATGCTTTATTTGTAGTGTAATTTTAATATACCAAATCAAATTTACTGCTGTGGATATATGACAGTCAGTGGATCAGAGAACAGATTATTTTTCAGTTAATTAAGCTGTTATATACTGATGAATTATGAGGTTTTATAAATATATGCTTAGTATGTATAATATGTTTTTAAGATTGTAATGATCGCAACTCGATGTGGATGTATGGCAATCCAGCTTATTTTTAAACATATACTATGAATTTATTGAGAGTAAATACGGTCGCCATGCACTTTTAGAATAGTGAGCGGCGATCAGCTTAAGAGTTAATCTGGCTTCATTATTGGCAATATAAATAGAGGTCACGTCACGCCGTAAGACCACGCCCATTGAAAAAGTCGTGATGACGAAACGCGTCTGAGCGTAATTTAGCGTCATACCGGAAGTGACGATTGACGCCTTGCGTTCCAGGGAACTGGCCCGGGAAACCGGAAGTACTGTCCGGCGTTTGGAGGAGCTGTGAGCTAAATATGACAAACAGTAGCTCCACCAGGCCCCTCGACAGTGCACCAACCTTTGCCTGACAAGCATCGAGTTGACGAGCAAAACAGAACGCAGGCTGTACAGGTTAATGGGGCTTTTTTGTTGATTTTATGAAAACAAATTTTTTAAGAGGGAAATAAAGCTTTTGGAAACCGGTTCACACTATGCAGAGTTTTCCCTTTCTCTCCATTGTACAAATCCCGGGAGGAAAATTGCACACCTCTATGTGAAGAGGATATCCAGAGAAGTCACTATTTTGCATCCTGTACTTGGACCTCGTATGAGCTCACTACCAGCTGACATTTGCAGAGATTGTGAGAAGTCATTCCTCTACTGCAGCCTGTGTCTGAAGTTCGTTTGAGGCTTATTATCTGCCGTGATCTGGTGAGTGCAATCCCTATGGGGAGCTTTCGATACGTTTGTCCGAAGTAACGTGTGAGGAGGATGCACATTGGATGGAAAAAAATTTCTAAAGAATATTGTGATAGGACATATTGAATTGTATCTATTAGGATATTCTTGCCCTATTGGGAGTTCTGGATTTCCCACTATTGTTTTTAGGACAATAGTGATCCTTATTGATTTCAGTATCAATGAGAGCGCCGCATTAGACAAATTTGTTTGACACTTGTAGGTGGTAAAATTTATATGTCTTTTTAGTATATGCGTTTATATATTTTGAATGTGGCAGCTTAGCATAAAAATAGTCACACAGATATATTGGTCTGTGTCATTATAAGGAGATCTAAGGTGTATACAGAATTGGAACAGGCTCCATAGCGCTGGGTATAAGGAGAACTAGGTTGCGCCTTAGTAAGTTTTCTTTATTTTTTGTTTATATATCTTATAATCTTCTACTCGGGCTGGCAATGGATGTGTTCCAATTTCTGAACAATAGACAAATTGATCTCAACAGTTTGTTTTCAGACAATGAGCCTACAAATTCGGAGGTGAACTATGGTACAATTATATCTGTTTTAGGGAATGTCCTTGAAAAAGCAGGTCAGGACCTGGTGGGACATATGTACCATTGAACATTATCTGAAAGCTAATATCATAGTTCGCAGTTTAAGGTGGGAGGTTACACCACAGGATGGTTTAGAGGACACAGAATCCATGGCAGAATGGTTGGGTTTCTTCAATGGGGTTGGGCTAAAGCTGCAGGAGCTGATCCTCCAAAGGAAAAAGAGGAAAATGGCTAAATTAGAGACCAGGATCAGTGATCTGCGGCAGCAGCTGGATCCCATTCGAGACTCCCAGCAGATTATAGATTTTAATAACCGTATTACTAAAAGATTGGAGAAGGTGGATAAAGAAACTCAAAAGAAAAAATTGAAGAAGTTCTTTAGAGATCTGAAAGATTTCAGAACTAATAGTGCCTACACATGGCAGAGCCCAATAGGGACTGCTCCTAATAGTGAAGATATGATGGAAAGTGAAGTCCCTCAAACCCCCATACAGGAAGAACGACCTTCACTATCTATACCTGTAGTCCCTGATCAGAGTAGTGCATTGCCACAACCCCAAACTCAATCAGGGTCTGTTAATAGGGGAAAAAATCCAAATAGTGGTATTAGGGGCAAAGGGGGAAGAGGTAATATGACACATCCCCCATCACAACAGAACAATCATGATAACTATGCAGTTCCAGTTGCTAATAGATACGATCCTTTGTGGGATTATAACACGGGTAATGCTCCTTATACCTCACGTCCTTTTTTAGGAAGGGGCCGAGGAGGACAGAGGAGGGGACGGGGATACCTTCCCTACAGGGGGAGACCTCCACAAACTTATCCTCGACCAATGGCACCACCCTACAGAGATTTAGCATGGGAGGAGCAACAATATTGGGAAAGGAATGCAGGATACCCACAGGATATAAGGAGAAACGACACAGAGGATGCAGAGCAGGGTCCAGGACGCAGAAAAAGAAGGAGGGAAGCAGATTAGGTGGGATTTATAATCTCACTAATATAGTGCTTACGGATAAAGAAAAAAATATTCTCCATCAAGGACTTAAATGTGGCCTGAAAAGGCCCATTAATAAATTTAGTGTTTATGTAGATTTGCATAAATATATGCGGAAATTGAGTATAAAGAAATATTTTCTAAATAAAAATTCTATTCCAGTAGGTACAAATGGTAATGCAGCCATAGCAGTAGATAGTGGTTTAAAAAACCGCTCTCTATTTAATCCCCCAAATAACGCTACACAGCATTTAGAAGTGTTTAAAAATTTGGTGCTACGCGACTTAGAGAAAGTAAGACCGGTTAAGAATGTAAACCCAAGACATATTAAAGAGGGGATTGAATCCCTGGAAGCAAGGAAGGATCTGGTAATCAGACCTGCCGATAAGGGAGGAGGGGTGGTATTATTAACTAAAGACTACTACAACAACCAACTCCTGAATATGTTGGCCGATGAGGACACATACAGGAGGTTGGATAAAGATCCTACTCCTCAGTATTGTCTTGAGCTGGAATCTCTAATAGAGGGAGGTTATCAATCTCATATTCTAACTCCAAAAGAAAAGAGGTTTCTTATACCGAGTAGTAGCCGCATACCCACTATCTACACCCTTCCCAAAATCCATAAGGATCAAAAGAATCCTCCACCCAGACCCATAGTCAATGGGATTGGGTCTGTCACAGCAAGACTTGGACAATACCTTGATAGATTTTTACAAAAAAGTGTGACTGACACCAAAGCCTATCTTCGAGATACAAAAAGTCTGTTACAGTCATTACAAGAGGTCAGTTTGGCAGGGAGAGATGAAGTATTTCTGGTGACATCAGATGTCTCTTCTCTCTATACCATAATACAACACGATGACGCTCTGCTGGCCCTTAATTGGGCATTAAGTAGACGGGAAGATTTACCCCATGGCCAAAAAATATTTTTGAGGAACGCTCTTGATTTTTGTTTGAGCCACAATTATTTTTGGTTCAACAAGTCCTTCTACACCCAGAGGAGAGGCGTTGCTATGGGTGCAAAATTTGCGCGCAGCATCGCCAATCTCTTCATGGGGGAGTGGGAGGACAAATCAGTATTTGACCAGAAAAGGGCAGAGCTATTGTTTTATAGACGCTACATAGATGACCTGTTCCTTATTTGGGCAGGATCAAAAACATCTTTGGAAACTTTTTTAGCGCATCTTAATAATAACAATAACAATATCAAACTGACCAGTCAAGTAAGTAAGGAACAGATTAACTTTCTTGACGTGACTATCTTTAGGGTGAATGATACTCTGCAGACTAAAGTATATTTTAAGGTAACAGACAGGAACAGCTTTTTACCCATCCATAGTGGACATCATCCACTATGGCTGAAGAATGTGCCGAAGGGCCAATTCATGAGGGTAAAACGAAATTGTACCTCAACAGAAGACTTTAGGGAACAGGCTGGGATCCTAAAAGGAAGATTTTTGGAGAAGGGTTATAAATCGCAACATTTGAACACAGTAGTAGAAGAAATGGCTGCCATACCTAGGGCAGAATGCCTGAGAGACAAGCCTCTGGTGGTGGGACGAAGTGTTAACCAAGAGTGGGGTTTTATCACAGACTTCCATTCTCAATATAAAGAGGTGGAGTCGGTGTTCAAAAACCATTGGCACGTTCTTTGTCTGGATAAAACCCTACAAAAACAGCTTCCATCTAACCCGAGATTTGTCTACAGGAAAGCCCAAAACTTTGGAGATTGTATAGTGAAAAAAGTATTAGATCCTCCGAAACGTCCCCCCACTTTTTGGGATAGGGATGGATTTTTCTGTTGCAGGAAATGCAAACCCTGCAGAGATGTGGCCTGTCAAATGAGAGGGATAGAAAGGTTCACGTCCACTTCCAACAACAATGAGTTCCAAATAAAGGAATTCATAACCTGCAACACTACGCATGTAGTTTACGCTTTAAAGTGCCCTTGCGGGCTAATGTACATTGGGAGAACCAAAAGGATGCTTCGAATCAGGATAGCTGAACATATTAATAATATCCTTATTGGTTATAAGGACCACAATGTGTCCCTCCACTTTAAGGTCTTTCATGATAGGGATCCCTCAGGTTTAACCTTTTGGGGGATAGACCACATTAAACCTGCGTGGAGAGGGTCAAATATTGTACGTGAATTATCACAGAGAGAGACTCAGTGGATTTTTCTTACTGATACCCTCTCCCCGAAGGGGTTAAACATAGAATTGGATATAAACTGTTTCATCAGTGATCTGTAGACTATGTTGAATAATACTTATGTTATAGGCCCCTAAACTGCCCATAAAGGGCGGATATTTGAAGTTGTTTTCTATATACATCAGAAAATATACAGATTGGGTGCCCATCATGTAGTATTTGCTGTGATATTACCTATATGTACATAGACCCCTATGTGAATATAGACAGGATCGTGTAAAAAAGAATGATGTGAATATACTAGCTTCTTAGCAGTTAGGAGATTGTTCATTTCATGTGGAAAGTCGTTTGGAGTGTGTATTCCACCCTCTACCGGTCTTTTAGTTAATGACGGTTAGGAGTATAAGTATATGTATGAATTTTTTCATATATATATATATATATATATATATTTTTATAGCTCCCATTGCTATTTATTAAATTAAATTATTTTGATTTATTATTAATTTGGATGCTTTATTTGTAGTGTAATTTTAATATACCAAATCAAATTTACTGCTGTGGATATATGACAGTCAGTGGATCAGAGAACAGATTATTTTTCAGTTAATTAAGCTGTTATATACTGATGAATTATGAGGTTTTATAAATATATGCTTAGTATGTATAATATGTTTTTAAGATTGTAATGATCGCAACTCGATGTGGATGTATGGCAATCCAGCTTATTTTTAAACATATACTATGAATTTATTGAGAGTAAATACGGTCGCCATGCACTTTTAGAATAGTGAGCGGCGATCAGCTTAAGAGTTAATCTGGCTTCATTATTGGCAATATAAATAGAGGTCACGTCACGCCGTAAGACCACGCCCATTGAAAAAGTCGTGATGACGAAACGCGTCTGAGCGTAATTTAGCGTCATACCGGAAGTGACGATTGACGCCTTGCGTTCCAGGGAACTGGCCCGGGAAACCGGAAGTACTGTCCGGCGTTTGGAGGAGCTGTGAGCTAAATATGACAAACAGTAGCTCCACCAGGCCCCTCGACAGTGCACCAACCTTTGCCTGACAAGCATCGAGTTGACGAGCAAAACAGAACGCAGGCTGTACAGGTTAATGGGGCTTTTTTGTTGATTTTATGAAAAAAATTTTTTAAGAGGGAAATAAAGCTTTTGGAAACCGGTTCACACTATGCAGAGTTTTCCCTTTCTCTCCATTGTACAAATCCCGGGAGGAAAATTGCACACCTCTATGTGAAGAGGATATCCAGAGAAGTCACTATTTTGCATCCTGTACTTGGACCTCGTATGAGCTCACTACCAGCTGACATTTGCAGAGATTGTGAGAAGTCATTCCTCTACTGCAGCCTGTGTCTGAAGTTCGTTTGAGGCTTATTATCTGCCGTGATCTGGTGAGTGCAATCCCTATGGGGAGCTTTCGATACGTTTGTCCGAAGTAACGTGTGAGGAGGATGCACATTGGATGGAAAAAAATTTCTAAAGAATATTGTGATAGGACATATTGAATTGTATCTGTTAGGATATTCTTGCCCTATTGGGAGTTCTGGATTTCCCACTATTGTTTTTAGGACAATAGTGATCCTTATTGATTTCAGTATCAATGAGAGCGCCGCATTAGACAAATTTGTTTGACACTTGTAGGTGGTAAAATTTATATGTCTTTTTAGTATATGTCCTCACAGCAGCTCGCTGCTTAGTGGCAATGAACTGGAAGCGCAGCTCCCCTCCCCAGGAAGGAGCACTGTACGCCAGAATTAGAGATGTAGAATTAATGGAGAGGATGACGGCGAGAATTCAGGATCGTCTGGACACGCATAACATGGTCTGGGAGTTGTGGCACCGCCGGGAGGAACACAGTGATCCGGAGCCAGGTACACCTTGATGACATCCCACCCCCTTACCCCCCCTCCCTTCCACCCTCTCTTCTCCCCTCCTTTTTCTTTCTCTTCCTTCTTGTTCTTTCCCTTTCTTTAGGAGTCCTTATGGGACCCACGTACTCGTGTATCTGATAGCTATATTAGTTCGAAGGTTTGGTTGATAGCACTTTAAGTTAATGATAGGATAACCTGATAGGATCAGTAAAATGCATAGATAGCAGATGTACAGTGCTTACACGCTCAGGAATTCTCACATCCATGTAACCCAGGAGAGGAAGCGTTTATTCTGTTTGTTGTGAGACCAATGTACTTAAACTGTATCTGGTATAACTTTAAATAAAATAGTTATTGATAAAAAAGAAAAGGTTGAGAAAGTCTATACCATCCTATCACATATACATTAATATTTAGTGAGCGAGTGAGTGAATAACTTGTATAGCGCTACAATTGCGAACTAAAATCGCCTCAAGGCACTTTGCCTCCGGTGATGTCCTAATCCTTCAGAAGAGGTGGGTTTTAAGTTTTTTCCTGAGGGCCCGATGGTTTTCTTCCATGCGGATGTCCGTGGGTAGAGTGTTCCATAGCCGTGGATTCATGGACTGCAAATCTTCGTTTTCCCTTCGATTTGTAGCGGGACTTGGGGATGTGGAGGAGGTTTTGATTGCTTGATCGGAGAATGCGATTGGGGGTGTAGTGTTTTATCTTCTTGCATAAATATTGAGGAGCATTTCCTTGTGTTCACTTGTGGGTGAGACAGAGGGTCTTGAATGTGACCCGATCCTTTACGGTTAGCCAATGCAGGGTCCTCAGTGAAGGGTGATGGATTCCCAAGGTTTTTTCCCCTTTACCAGTCTGGCTGCCGTGTTCTGGACGACTTGTAGGCGCGCAATCTGGTATTTAGGTAGTCCTATGTAGAGGGAGTTTGCGTAGTCGAGTCTGGAGTTGATGATTGTTCCTACTACTACTAATGTCCTCTTCTGGGATGAAGGGGATGAGTCTATGCAGCAGGCGGAGGAGGTGGTGCGATTCGCTGACTACTGATCCTATCTGTGCATCCATCGACATCTCAGAGTCAAAGATGACTCCGAGACTTTTGACTTTGGATCTCGGGGTAATGGTCTGTCCAAGGATGGTGGATGGTGTCCAAGAAGTCTTAGTTTTTTCTTTCGGTTTGCTTGAAGGTGAAGAAGTTCTGTTTTGGATCCATTGAGTTTGAGGGAACTCTCAGTCATCCAATCATCGATCAATGTGAGGCAATTTTCCAGTCCGTGATATTGGTCTTTTTTTCCGGTGATACGAAAGTAGAGTTGGGTGTCGTCGGCGTATGAGTGGTAGCACAGGTCCTGTTTGCAGATGATTTTGAGGAGTGGGAGGAGGTAGATGTTAAAGAGCACGGGTGACAGGGGTGATCCTTGAGGGACTCCGCAAGAAATTCACGAGATGCGCGAGTTTCAGAGGTGAAGGCTCCTAATTTGACTGTCTGGAAACGATTTTCTAGGAAGGATGCGAACCAGGGTAGATCAGGGTCTGCGACTCCTGCTACTTCTTTAAGGCGAATGAGTAGAGTTTTGTGGTCTACTGTGTCGAACGCTGCACTGAGATCCAGCAGCACCAGAAGACCAGAAGACATGATTCTCCGTCATCTGCATCTTCAAGGGCATCATCCCATATTTTGAGAAGGGCTGTTTCTGTGCCATGGCCTGGGCGGAAGCCTGATTGTAGTGGATCCAAGAGTTTGTGGGAGTCCAAATGGAGTTGTAGCTGTTGTACTACTGCTTTCTCCATGATCTTTGAGATGGTGTTAAGACTTGTTACTGGTCTGCGGTAGTTTGGGTCTTTTGGGTCGAGGTTGGGTTTCTTTAGGAGGGGTTTGACTATGCCTTGCTTGAGGGAGATCGGAACAATACCTTCTTTGAATGATTGATTTACGAGATGTGTTATGGTGGGTGCCAAGATGTCAGTACACTCTTTCAGGAGTTTTGTAGAGATTATGTCATTTGGTGATGTGCTGTCTCTGAGACTTCTGATGGATGTTTTTGGTGGTGTCGATGATGATCGGGACCAGGGAAAATGTTATCGATTGTATAATGTTTGTATTGATTTGTGTTTGAGAAATGTTCTTTTTTTGCTTTTCGCTTTGTGGTATTTATTAGTGAGTGCTTTGTAGTTAGTGTGGTTTTCCTTTGTTGGGTTTCTTCTCCAGGCTCCTTCCGTTCTTTTGCGTTCTTGCTTCAGTAAAGTAAGAGTGTCATTAAACCAGCCCGAATTGTTTCTGCGGATGAGTGCGCTGCGTCTCGGAGCGACTGTGTCTGCTGTTTGTAGTAATGCTCGTTGTCCTATTCTATGCTCGGTTAGGATGCAGTAGTTCTCAGCCACCAATTCTGTTAGGATGGTGTTACAGTCTGGTGTTAGCCAGCTTTCCGTGATAAAGAGGCAATCTGTGTTGTTTTGGGTGATGAAGTTGTGGATTTCCTGTCTGTGCTTGACTGCAGATCTGGTGTTGATCAGGGTGCATGATAGATTGTGTAGTTGAAGTGATGCTATCTTGTTTTTGGCGATCGATTGTCGATTGATTCTTAGCAGGTGTTCTTTCCTTAGTATTTTTTGGATGGAGGTTGGTAGTCTTGCGGCGGTATTCATTAGGCTACGCAGGGAGTCCGCTGAATATATAATGTTGAACATGGTGGAAAAACTGCTGATGGTGATGGGATGATGCTATGATGATACTGGATGATAAGATGATGATGCTGATGATGTTACGCTGGTGATGATGGTGATAAAAATGGTGGAACCCCAATCTACCTCCCCCAGTTGATGCAGAGGAAGGCGAAAAACCCTGCCGAGCCTGCGCCAATTTGCTCCAGCTGGGAAAAAATTCCTTCCTGATCCCCCGAGAGGCGATCGGCGAACCCTGTATCAACTTCCTATGGTGGGTTTACCCAATGTGCTTACCTGGTTGTCCGGTTATCGAAAAAAGACCGCAGTGCAGAATGGGAAGCCAATGCGGATGTACAGATGATGATGGTGTGGATGATGAGGGTAGGGGAAGGGGTGGAAGGAGGATGCCAGGAAGTTGAAGGTGAGAGTTCTTGGGTGTAGCAAGATGGCCACTACTTACCACGGTTCGTCCTTCAGGCTGTTGCTTATGGGTGGCCCTGGGGGGTAGGGGCAGTTGGCCAGTACCAGGCGAGTCCACTGGTGTGTGTCCGGCAGAAAGCTTGAGGGGGGGTCGAGGGCAGGTACAGGTTGCAGGGGCTGGGTGTACCAAGATGGCCTCCGCGGCAGGAAAGCTTGAGGGGGGTCGGGAGCAGGTACAGATTGCAGGGGCTGGGTGTACCAAGATGGCCTCCACGGCCTGGAGCTAGGCCCGAGTCACGGTCTTTCCTGAGGGCCCAGGCAGCTTGAGTTGCGGCTTCGGGTGCTCGATGATGGCTGATGGGGAACTAAGGTGAGTGACAGCTGGCGGGCCCGCTGGGGAGAGATTTGGATGGAAAGAAAATTCTCGGGTGGCCGGTGCTAGGCCGCAGCCGCGGTCTTTCCTGCGGGTCTAGCGGTCTAGATGGGGCGGCAGTTAGAAGACGGCGGCTGCGGGCGGCGTGCAGATGGGCTGGGGGAGCTGATATGGGAGCTGATCTGGGGGGAGGCCCGGGTCGAGGGGCGGTCATAGCCCGGCCTGCTGGGGAGAGAATAAGTAAATTGCTCCTGGATGGCAGGAGCTCCTGTAACACACGTCCGCAACGATGCATGTATTTAAATCAATTATAAGCTGAAATCTAAATTTACAATCTTTGACATTTATAACAGTATATGTTTTCCCCCGGTCCAGGAGTGCCCAGGAACAGGCTTTATTTAGAGGCCGTGCACAACACATCACTGGAGTGGACCAGACTGTATCATCCAGAATACATTACTGGGGGTCTGCTTTATATGTAAACCTCTTACTGCTTTTTATGTAGACCTCTTACTGCTTTTTATGTAGACCTCTTACCGCTTTTTATGTAGACCTCTTACCGCTTTTTATGTAGACCTCTTACCGCTTTTTATGTAGACCTCTTACTGCTTTATATGTAAATCTCTTACCGCTTTTTATGTAGACCTCTTACCGCTTTTTATGTAGACCTCTTACCGCTTTTTATGTAGACCTCTTACCGCTTTTTATGTAGACCTCTTACCGCTTTCTATGTAGACCTCTTACCGCTTTCTATGTAGCCCTCTTACTGCTTTTTATGTAACCCATCCCAGGAGCTTCTCTCTCATTTTGTGAACTGTTATTGAAAGAAAGGATGATCTGATTTATTGCAAGGAATCAAAATAAAAAATATATATATTTCAGACACTATAAAGCTCTTTTATCATTAAATACATTTTTTAATGCAAAAGGTCCAAAGCCCTGTACACAAGATCGGTTTTACTGATGAAAACAGTCCGATGGACTTTTTTCATCGGACAAACCGATCGTGTATGGGACCCATCGGTCTTTTTTCCATCGGTTTTAAAAAATAGAACATGTTTTAAATTTTTCCGATGGATCAAAAACCGATAGCAAATTCCGATCGTCTATGGGCAAGTCCATCGGATAAAAAAACCACGCATGCTCAGAATCAAGTCGAGGCATGCTCAGAAGCGTTGAACTTAATTTTTCTCGGCTCATCGGAGTGTTTTACGTCACCGCGTTTGGAACGGTCTGTTTTTTGACTGATGGTGTGTAGGCAAGACTGATGGAAGTCAGCTTCATCGGATTTCCGATGGACAAAACCATCGGATTAGAATCCATAGGATATCCGATCGTGTGTACAGGGCTGTAGTGTCTGAATTTGACTTGGTATCGGCCGCCTTCAGTCCCTGTACAGTCTGTACTACAGAGCTTAGAGAGCGGCAGGGAGAAGCAGTACAAACAGCCAATAAGGCATGCTGAAGTGCAAAGAGCATGCTGATAGGAGGAGAGAGCAGAGTGCACGAGAGCTGAGGTCAGCAGTAAGCTTCTGCTCTATTCACTGTTCAATCACAGGGTTGGGGTGGAGAGGAGACATGCAAGTGAATCTTTAGCAGGGAAAGATTATGTCCACTCCTTTGCCAGACAGGGCAGTGCCGCCGAACGAAGCTGTGTAAATCTCAGGACTGCATGCACAGAAATACAAATCTATAGAGGAAAAAACAACTCCCTATATATATATATTTCATCTGTGAACTTAGCTACCAAAAGTGCAGCTTTAATAAATGTTTATTGATGAATGTACTTTCAACATTGAAGCATGGAAACAGAAGAACGGAATCACGGACTTACAACAAGTATATAATTTAGTGTGATGACTTCACTGATTCTCCTGATCTGCACTGTTATTCCAGAGACAATCAGCACTTCTAGAAGAAGGTCAGAAGTGGCAACCAAATTATTCCTTTAAATTAAGGGTATGGGTCATATATAACAATGCAGGTTTCATTTATTGTAGTGCAGATAGTTTACAGCAGAGGGCGACACAATTCCATCTCAGGTTTTAGAGAAGTACAGCAGGATTTCATGAAGATGAAAAAAATTGGTAACCCCCAGGTGTAATCCTATCAAAAAAAATGCATTCTCAAATCCATTTTTATCTCAACTCCTTACATTTAAGTTTGTTTTATTTGAAAGCATGTAGGTGGTATAGACACATTTTATAATTCCCAGAATTTATCCTGCGTTTCAAGCAGTATTGAATCCAAAAGAAAACTTTTTTTTTTTTTTTATGTTGCAGCTTACTAATTATTTGATTATTGTGACTGTATTATTATTATATTTTTTCTGATTTTCTTTCTTTTATTTTCACCTGGTGATTTGGCTAGTAAGTCTGTAAGAGTTGAGACAAACCATTTGCAATTGACAGGGATGCTTACAATGAACAGCTTTTATTTATTTAAAACCTATATCCTAAAAGTATCAAAAAGGTCACTGTAACTGCTTACAAATTGTTAGCTGGCATTCGGTTTCAATTTGTTAATGTATCTAAGTCTGCCGATAGAGCTAACGTACACCTCCCCCAACTGACAACGCTGCTGTCAGAAGGTGTCCCCTGTGCTTCTTCATCCAGAGTGGAGACACCGTAATAGAGGAGGTGTGTTACTGGCCAGATTATCAGGGGAAAACAGGGTGTGAAAAGCCTAAAAATAAAAAAATAATGCAGCCACCACATCTAATGATTGGGAAGCTGTAATTAATCACATTTTAGGCTTTGGGCTTAAAGCAGAGTTCCACCTTGGTGAAAAAAAAATCAGTCTTTTACTATATGGACACTTACCTGTCCAGGGCGCCCGCAATGTCGGCACCCCAGTCTGGTGCAGCCGCCGTCATTTCAGGTAAGGGAACACGGCAGTGTAGCCAGTGTGCCCTGCACTTTGATTGGCCTGGTGGTGGAGGGAGGGGCCAAACTTCTGGGAGATTGAGCCGTGGCCCGGTCTTGCAGAAGTGGGAAAGGGGATGTGTCAAAAACAGGTCCCCGTTCCCCCCCTCCCCCATGAAAGGTGCTAAATGTGATACCGAAGAGGGGGAGGAAGCAAAGAAGTAGAATTTCCACTTTTGGATGGAACTCCGCTTTAATACCACTCTAAGGTCCCATGCACAATGCATGTTTAGCCCCAATGCATGGGGCTCTGGTATTTAGGTTCAGGCAGAAGGCACAGGCCTTGCATCCAACCCCACTGTCAGCAGCCTGTCAAACTTAATGAGAGGCTGACCACTGCTGCTGCTGGATGGTGCACTCAGCGACACTCCGGTTTAGGGCAGTATGTACCAGGGATGAATGCCTGTACACAGACTTGCATTCTGGGCATTCGTCCCTGGGTGTATAGTGCCCTAAACGTTTATACCGCTTGGTGCACCATCCACAACCACAGCAGCTGTCAGCCTCTCTTTGAGTTTGACCAGCTGCTGACAGCGGGGCTGGAAGTGGGATCTAGGCCCCATGCACCGAAATACCAGAGCCCGGTGCATTGTGCATGGGGCATAAATTGGTCTGTATTTACATGCCAAACTGAATGCATCTAAATGAAAGTAAATGAAGGGTGTGAATCATACCGCTTCCATGCATTTGTATGCATTTAGAGATGCATACCTGTTTGAATGAGCCCTCAAATTATTTGCTAGTGTAATTCCATAGTGCAAGTTTTCATATTTATCAATAATTTCTTCCCAAACTACCTTTTAAGGCCCATTTACACTGTTGAGTCTTAACCATTAGCATGCGCAGAGGGTGTGCTAGATGTGCCTGGGCACACCCTAATCACCCTGTGCACCAGGGCCGATGAGAAGGCAGTACAGCATGCCCTCCCATACCAGGCCTGTGTCCTATTAAATTCAAAAAGGGGGGGGGGGCAGGGCACAGTGGTGGCTGGTGCTCCATCAGTCGGGGGGGGCGTCAGACGGACCTGACCACAGACCCCCCCCGTTGCTAGTGCCCGCCACCATACCAACAACCCCCCCCCCACTCGCTCTCTTACTGTGTGCTGCCCGGGGATGCCAGCTTGCTGAGGTCGGCGGCAGGGGGGGATTGCTGTTGGAGAGGAGTGCGTGGTGTGCGCTGACACAGGAGAGATCCAAGGAGGAGATGACGGCACTCTGCATGGAGGGGCTGGAGGATCGGACTTGGCAGCTGGTGGGTCGGTTGGTCCTCTGTATCACAGCGGCCATGCGTCTCCTCCCTGCTTCCTCCTAGGTGAATCAGATCCTTTCGGCCAATCGGGAAACAGGTCTCAGGACCCGCTTCCTGATTTGCCGGGTTGGAGAATCAGTGTGACAATAGCGAATATTCATTCACTATTGTCACACAACTGGATGGGCTCAGGGCGCAGTGAGCCCATCCTTTTTTGAAGCCTATTAGAGCCTCAGGATCTAATCACATGCTTTAAAAAAAAAAAAAAACCCTGCTTGGAATCCAAGCGTCCAGCGCCCCTCATGTAGATTAGGGGGCCGGGCACATGGATGGGGGGGGGAGCAGCGCCCCTGCGCCCCTAATGGACGGGCTGCCTCTTGCAGAGCACCTACTAAGCAGGAAGACTTATTGTACTGCCTTATTGCAGATAACAATTCTCTTGTTCCTTCCCCTGCAGCGCTGCTGGCTTCTCCTCCTCTCCCTCCCTCCGGCTGCACTGCAGGGGGATCAGTTCTAGCATCTGCACCTCCATCCTGTCCTTAGTCTCTTTCTCAGTCTTAAATGTAAGACATCATGGGTCTGTTTAGAACCCTGATACTTTACCAAAGCCTCCCAAGAGGGCAGTTAAAAATTACCAAAAAATGTAAACAAACCAAAAAAAATGTATCTAAATTAAAAAACTCGAATTTCTGTCATGGCTGAGAAGCATAGCATCGTGGCCATGACATGTGTACACCCCTAGCCACTGCGCACACCTATGGTCCTAACACATAATTTGCAACACACTAAAACACGTATGTCATAGTTTCCCAAAATAAAAAAAATTGTGTCTGTTCCCATCTCTGCACTGCAGGACCTTTTTAAAAAAAATAGCATGTCTATTTTTTTATTTTTCATTTTAATGCATTAGGGGGGGTCCATAAAAGTCGAGAGCAATGCATCAATACCCATATAACATGCATTTTGATGTGTTGGTAAAAGGTATTTACAAGCCTTGGTCAATGGCTGTTAACTCAATCCACTTAAAATCTTAAATTCAAAAACACATTGGAAATGCAAGCCAACGCAAGAAGGAAACGCTGACTGATGAGAGACAACGCATCTGTCAGTGCTAAAAAAAACAGTACCCCTACGCACATGCATAGATCTAAATGGAATTCCGTCCCTGCGCAGAAGTCCCCGCCTATAGGACGTAACGCGTACGGGGGGGAGAAGTCACGTTGGACGTCGCCCGTGGCCATCTTTTGGGTTTGAAACAACCCGCACACTATTATAACCTGCACTCGTTTGTTGAGTGCTTATTTGTGAGTACAAATTTTATATTTTTTGGGATCAATAAATCGTTTAAAACGGAGAGCACTATTTTGTCCTTTCTGTTTTTTCCTCCATGTGTGGTGTGAGATCCACGCGTCCATCGATTTGCATATCCTCACCCCAGGAGTGGGTATAAGGCATCGTGACCTACTCAGGTCGAATATATGAGGTGAGAGGCTAGAATTATCTGTGGTGGAGGGACTACAATCACCTGATATTTGTCTTGTCTGCAAGATCACGGGGAGAGGATTTACTTCCATTCATTCACATGAAGTGTCATTTTTGGATGGTTCCACACGGACTATTATGATTTGATGTTACTCATTGATGATTCATATGGACTTTTTAGATAGTTATTTTTAGTTTAATCATTTTTGCGCTGCACGGTTTGCTTGCGGCTTTACCGTTTTTTAGGCCCCTTTCACACGGACGTTCCGATCAGTTATTCAGGCGGACCCGATTGGAACCTCCATTCTTCTCTATGGAGCGGCGGGTGTAAACGGACATGTGTCTGTTTACACCGCCTTCATCTGATCCGCCAAAAACAGATGGATGAGGATACGTTCGCCATCTGTCCAGCTGATCAAATTGGATGGCAGTCCGGTGTAAACAGACAGGCGGTCTGTTTAAATCCGGCGGCCCAAAGAGGAGAATGGTCTTTGTCAGTATCCGCTCTGCATGAGCGGACCAGACACGGACCTGTCATCGCCTGCTCAGCAAGGATCAGTGGACATATTCCCCTCAGCTGCAGTCCACCCCATGTGAAAGAGGCCTTAGAGTCGGTGGTCGGCCGATCGATTGCTATTACAAGCAGCGGTAGGAGACATCTTCCCCCTGCTGCCACCTTCCGTGGCTTGCTCGGGCTCTCCCGTTCCACCAGGAGACCCAAGTGACCAGCCAGAACATCCGCTGGCTCGCCGGATAGCAGAACAAAGCTGGGATTTGCTTTGCTAGGCTATTCGTTATAGTAACCCGGAAGCAATGACATGGCATCACATCCAGTTTACTCAGATGTCAACGGTGTCATTTAAAAAAAATAAAAAGTATTCAAAAATATGGATCTTGGTGTTTTGAATGCTTTTGAGGGCAGAGGAGGGATGTCTCCTCTACAAGTGTGCAAAGTTTGGTGTCTGGGAGACCTACGGCCGGGGAGAACAGATTTTTCAAAGCCGGGCACTCCTTCCATAGACTCCCATGTTAAACGTCAGTCTAGTCATGGGCACAGTGAAGCATGGGCATAGTGAGGCATGGGCACAGTGAGGCAAAGTGAGGCACAGTGAGGCACAGTGAGGCATGCAGATGGACACCCTAGGCTTATACTCGAGTCAATACGTTTTCCCAGTTTTTTGGGGTAAAATTAGGTGCCTCAGCTTATATTTGGGTAGGCTTATACTTGAGTATATACAGTACTTGTTCTGCGGCTGCCGCTGCCTCTCTGAGTCTCTTTCTCATTAGACTCGTCTAATGTAGTTACGTGGCGCACTGACACGATACCAGGAGCGGAGGAGGTGGGCGGAGCCTCTTCCCTGCACTTGTTGCTAATGCCTGGGCCGCTTGGCGTCTAGCAACGAGTGACGTCAGTGAGTCACGTCGGGCCGCTCTGCGGGCAGGTGCGATAGCGTGCGGCTCCACAGACGGGTAAAAAAACAGGCGGCTCCACTTGCGAAGCGGTTTGTGGGCGGCGCGGTTCGTGGGCAGACCGTGCTGCTCAGTGTGTTGGCAGTGCAGGTGAGAGTGAGAGAGCAGGCTCAGTGTGGCAGCTGGCCAATCAGCTAGCCGGGAGCGGGGGAGCAGAGAGATGAGATCATCTCTCACCGCCCGTGCCTGCCCTGCATTGCTGCAGTGACTTCCGCCCTAACTGTGCAGGCAGCAGAGAGATTATATTATCTCTCTGCTGCCTGACTCTGGGAGTCTGGGACACAGCAAGAGACAACCAAAACTCCACCTTAGCAGGCAAGTTAGTGACAATCCGCAAGGTGTGGCAGGCGACGTGGCAAGTGACAATTCGCAAATTGTGTCAGGTGACATGGCAAATGACAATCTGCATCTGGTGGCAGGCAAGTGACAATCAGCAAGGTGTGGCAGGTGACGTGGCAAGTGACAATCCACAAGGTGTGGCAGGTGATGTGGCAAGTGACAATCCACAAGGTGTGGCAAGTGACAATCCACAAGATGTGGCAGGTGACGTGGCAGGTGACGTGGCAAGTGACAATCCGCAACGTGTGGCAATCCGCAACGTGTGGCTCCCACTAATTGCAGGCGACGGTGGCAAGTGACACACTCGGGGCTCCCACTGAGTCTGCATTGAACTATTTAATTTTATATTACAATGTAATAATAGAAATAATGCGCTTCAATCATCCGGACACCATAACAACCATGGTGCCGGGATGATTGAAGCGCCGACACCAGCTATTTCCCCGATAAATTTCCCACAAAAAAATCATTTTTTGGCAGTGCCCCTCCTCAGAAAAGACTCTGGATCCGCCCCTGGGTTGTTATCTTGTCATGGGTGTGACAGTGTTGGGGAGATCCAAGACAGCTATGGAATCAACTTTATGATGCATCAACAGGCATGTTACGGCATTGTTTTGTTTTTTTTTGCAAATGTATTAATTAAGAACAACATCAGCAAAGATAACCAGTACATGGTTACTTTTTTATAGAAATGTTAAATAGAAACACACATCAAAAGTATGAAAAGGTACAATAAGCCATTTGCCGATACCAAAAGTATTGAGAAGTTAAAGACCTAACTGATCTTGGGTCCGTGATTACGAACAGTAGGGTCCATTATCTCATGGCTGGTCTTATGGTATCTGAGGCATAACACCTTCATGTTTATTTTTCACAAGGTTATTAGGATCGGGAGGGGTGGGGGTTAGAGATGTATACTAAAGGTAAGAAGGCAGTGCACAATATGCCCAGTATCCTACGATGACCTGATTTAAGGGAGAAAGAAAGAAAAAGGAGAAAAAAATGGAGGGGGCAGGTGAAGAATATATGGAGGATGGAAGAGTACTGGAGTTGGACAGGAGAAAGTCTCCTACGCCGATCTCCCTGCCCAGATTGGAAAAGCCAGAAAGGTTGGTGGTTTGAAGGATTGGGACCCTTTTTATATTTGGCCAATGAAAAGGGAAGGACTTGGGGGGTGATTTGGTCCTCCGGAAAAAGTATCTGTTTCTTAGAGAAAGTAGGAGGGCTGTACCAAAAGTAATGCAAAGATTGGTATACCATTTTTATTAACTTACATAGGTCGTTTAAATTTCACATGTTGGTAGAGTAACTCTTTCTTTATATTGCAGTGGTCTCCAAACTGAGGCCCTTTGTTTGCCTTTACCCAACCTTCGAGGCATTATTCCTGCCACTGACACCAACAGTGGGGCATAATTTCTGCCACCAACACCAACATTGGGGTACTATTCCTTCCACTGACATTAACGATGGGGCATAATTCCTTCCACTGACAACAAAAATGGGGCACTATTCCTCTCACTGACACCAACTATTTCTCCCTAGAATGCCAAAGATCGAGCATGGTTTACTCCCACTGGAAACAGTCCGGCTCTCCTAAAGTCTGAAGGACAGTAAACTGAGAACCCCTGCTCTATAGTAACTCTTCTTCTTTTTTTCTGCATGTAAATAATGTATTCCAAGCAAAAGCAATGTGCCATCAATGAATTCTTGATGAAGGAGGGGTGCAGGCTGTCCCACATCCACAGAATGTTTACGGAGACAACACCATTAACAACAGTCACTAATGACAAGACATTGCTCTTGCCAATGGTGTCATCTCCGTAAACATTCTGTAGACTTCAGTGGATGTCGAACAGCCTGCACCCCTCCTTTGTCAAGAACGCAATGATGACATGTTGCTTCTGCTTGAAATACATTATTAACCTGCAATGAAAAAGAAGATGAAAAGTTGCTATAGAGGAAGAGTTAATCTACCAAAAAAAAAAAAGGGGGGGGGGGGTGTAGACAGAAAATTGTCTGTGCTGCAGTTTATTCAAAAACAGGTTCCCAACTAAAAAATATTAAACAGGAAAAAGCTGCCTCTTTGTCTTTCCTGCCTATAGGCATGTACCTACTGTGCCTGAAAGTAAATTTGGCCCTGGTCATAAACAGAGAGATTCACACCAGTGTCCAGTGCCAAAATTACGTTTGGGGCCCTCCTCCTAATAAGCTATAATCATCATTATTTTCCATGATAACTATTATTATTATTATTATTATTATTATAAGCTATGAGAACTGAAAGTAACTATTGCCATGGAAAGTAGTAAGTGAGTTGAGCTCCAGAAGAAAAACAAATAAACATTCTCCAAAAGTAAATGTTCAAATAATAATAGCCAGAAAAAAAATAGGTTTATGAAACATTTTTGGGAGGAAATTATCATGGGATAAATTAAAGTTAAAATAACTCTTATGCCGCGTACACACGATCATTTTTCCCGTCGGGAAAAATGAAATTTTTTCCTTTGGACGAGAAAAACGATCGTCTGTGGGCTTTTTGCCGTTTTTCCCGACGGGAAAAACGGCATTAATCACGATGAGAAAAATTAGAACATTTTCTAATTTTTCTCGTCGTTTCTCCTGACATTTCTTCCGCGGCAGTGTTTCCCATAGGGAAACACTGCCGCGGAGCCCATAGACGATCGTTTTTCTCGTCATTTTAAAAAATGACGAGAAAAATGACCGTGTGTGGGGAACAAGCTGTTCCCTCGTTTAAAATGTCATTATTCACGGCGGTTTTTAAACCGCCGTGAATAATGATCGTGTGTATGCGGCATAATGCCGCGTACACACGACCGTTTTTCCTGTCATGCAAAAAAACGATTTTTTTCTCGACGTGATTCATCTCAAGCCTGCCTTGCATACACACGTTCAGGAAAAAAAACGCTTGAGCAAAGCACGGAGACGTACGAAATGTACGACGGCACTATAAAGGGGAAGTTCCATTCGAAAGGCGCCACCCTTTGGGCTCCTTTTGCTGATCCTCGTGTTAGTAAAGTTTGGTGAGAGACGATTCGCGCTTTTCAGCCTCGTGCTTTTCAGTCCGTTACAGCGTGATGAATGTGCTATCTCCATTACAAACACTAGTTTTACCAGAACGAGCGCTCCTGTCTCATACTTGATTCTGAGCATGCAAGTTTTTTTTCCCCTCGGAAAAGCATACAGACGAGCGGTTTTCGCGACGAGAAAAAGAACAACGGGAAAAATGACGAGAAAAAATAGAGCAGGTTCTAATTTTTTTGCGGGCAGTTTTCTCGTCCAGAAAACTGTTATGGAGCATACACACGACCGTTTTTCACGACCAATCTAAAAAATGGCAGTTTTCTCGTCATGAAAAACGGTCGTGTGTACGCGGCATTAGTGATTTGAGCCAAATGTGTCATGGCACCTAAGCAAACAATATCACACTGCAAGAGAAAATTATATAGTATAAATATGCAATAGCACATTATTTCATATCATGCTATATAAATGTTCAGTATCTCACTATAAAAAAATAACGCCATCAAATCAACAGCAGCATATATTATGATCCAGCAAGAATACAGAAAATGTAATTCCCTCATTACACTGCAGATCAGTTTTATATTTTTATTTTATATTGCATTAGTGGTCAGTGTCACCATAAGAATAACAAAAAGATTCTACACAGGCTATCCATGCCCCTGATATATCAGTGTAAACTAAGGTGACCAGATGTTTTAAATGAAATCCGGGGACATATTTATTTTTTACTAGTAATGGCGGCAATCAGTGACTCTCTGCCCATCGCCGCCGCCCGCCTCACAGTTTGTCAAGTCTTATGCCGCGTACACGCGACCATTTTTCATGACGAGAAAAATGCAATTTTTTTATTTGGTCATTAAAAACGATCGTGTGTGGACTCCAGAGCATTTTTCATGACATGAAAAATGGGCATTAAAAATTTGGAACATGCTCTAATTTTTTTCGTCGTTTTTCGCGTCGTCGTTTTTCTCTTCATGAAAAACAGCCGTGTGTAGGCTTTAAGGACGTGAAAAAAATGCGCATGCTCAGAAGCAAGTGATGAGACGAGAGCGCTCGTTCTGGTAAAACTAGTGTTCGTAATGGAGATAGCACATTCGTCACGCTGTAACGGACTGAAGAGCACGAAGCTGAAAAGCGCGAATTGTTTCTCACCAAACTTTACTAACACAAGGATCAGCAAAAGCAGCCCAAAGGGTGGCGCCATCCGAATAGAACTTCCCCTTTATAGTGCTGTCGTACATTTCGTACGTCACCTCGCTTTACTCGAGCATTTTTTTTCATGATAGTGTGTAGGCAAGGCAGGCTTGAGAAGAATCACGTCGAGAAAAACGTCGTTTTTTTCAATGACATTAAAAACGGTCGTGTGTACGCGGCATTACTCTCCGGGCCCTGGCTACTACTGAATGGGGAGGAAGATCACTCCGCCAGGGAAGGCAAGGAGATAAGCAGGCAGCTGGCCGGGACTTGAGCCAAGGCAGAAGAACATGCGTGCGAAGCTGAATGGGCATGCGCCCGAAACTGAAGAAATATTCACTCCGCTCCGACCAGCACATAATCATTAGAAAGGGGCACAGATAATGGAAAAAATACACCCCCCTAAGCTAGTTGGGGTGGCAGAGCAGGGGTGTGTAATTCAGATTTTTAATTCTGCACTGACTGTCTTTGAAATTGCCCCAGCCCCTGTTTAAATCCAATCCGGGGACAAAACCGGGGACAGACTTGGTCCAGGGACAGTGTCCTCAATCCGGGAACTGTCCCCTGAAACCGGGGATGTCTGATCACCCTAGTGTAAACGCTCGTAGGGATCCCCAGATTGGTGTTTCGTGTAGAAAACATTGGTGTGGTACACATTTAGTGAAGTACACATTGGAAGCCAGTAGAAGGATCCCTTTACATTGTTGGTCAGTGTAGTACCAACTTACATTTGTGGGCAGTGTAGTACCGCTTTACACTGTTAGTGAGTAAGGAAAGGGTCCCCTTACATTGGTGGGCAACGTAGAACCCCCTTACATTGGTAGTCAGTGTAATACTCACTTATATTGGTGGACAGTGTAGTACCTTCTTACATTGATAGTCAGTGTAGTACACCTTACATTGGTGGGCAGTGTAGTACCCCACTTACAATGGCAGTTAACACAGTACACCCTTACATCGGTGGTCAGTGTAGTATCCACTTAAATTGGTGCACAGTGTAATATCTCCTTACATTGGGGGGCAATGCAATACTCATTTATATTGGAGAACAATGCTGTACCATCTGATACTGATGGTCAGTGTAGTATCCCCTTACATTGGTGGGCAGTGTAGTACCCTCTTCCATTGGTTGTAATGTAGTACATCCTTACATTGGTGGTCAATGCAGTACCCCCCTACATTGGCAGTTAACACAGTACACCCTTACATCGGTGGTCAGTGTAGTATCCCCTTAAATTGGTGCACAGTGTATTATCTCCTTACATTGGTGGGCAGTATAATACTCATTTTTATTGGTGGACAATGTAGTACAATCTGACATTGATGGTCAGTGTAGTACCCTCTTACATTGGCAGACAGTGTAGTACCCTTTTACATTGGTGGTTATTGTAGTACACCCTTACACTGGTGGTCAGTGTGGTACCCCCTTAGACTAGTTCACAGTGTAGTATCTCATTACATTGGCAGAAAGTGTAATATCCACTTATATTGGTGGACAGTGTAGTACCCTCTTACATTAATGGTCAGTTTAGTAGCCCTTTCATTGGTGGGCAGTGTAGTGCCCCCTTACATAGGCAGTGTAGCACCCCCTTACATTGGTGGTCTGTGGGAGAGGATCTCCCCTTACATTGGTGTTTTGTGGTTACTTACCGGTACTTAAAACAGGACTTACAAAGGAGACATTGGCTCCAATGTTGCTGGCTTTTCCCAGTGACATCGGCACCCACTCTATACAGGTGCCATCAGGCAGAGACCGACCTACCAAGTTAGTAAGCCAGTCTCTGGGGTCTTGGGTTGGCAAGTCATTGTCCCTGTGCATCTGCTCAAACATTTGGTATCATTGCCTGTGTCTGGACATTGCAGTGCCCTCCTATCCAGCTATATAATTCATCTGTTAAAGATTGTATTACCACCAATTTGTGAGACTTCTCATCCAACTCTCTCAGCTGTGGATAGGACGAGCCATCAACTCATTTATCTACCCCCTGCATTTCACAATCATGGAAGCCGAATTATATATATACCAGGAGCTCTTTCCTTTTCATGGCTGCATGCAATTAAGTATACACGCTTTAATTTGTAGATTGGTTCTGAACTGTCCAATATCTTTTTGATTTACCTGGAGGTGGTATCTGTGGGTTTATTGTGTCTGCCTGCCCATTGCAACGCCATCCAGCACGGTCATCAATGTGAGCCCTTTGTGGTTTGCACCACTGCTTGATAGCCGGACTTCTGATCCAAATCCTTTGTAATCAGGACTGTACTTCATTCCACTCATTCAACCATAATACTCCACGTATTTACAAGCCTTTTTGGAACTATATACACATTGCTCTGTGGGAACCCCCTCTCCCTTCTGTTTAGGGACAGTGGTATTACGGTGCACTTGCCTTTATTAAATACAATTTTTAATTATTTTTCATTTGATGAGTAGGTTCCTTAATATGTGCTAATCAAATATTTTACCTGCATGTTGTATCCTTGGTGTGAATGAGGTATGCGCAGCTGCGATCTCCCCTTGTTTTTAGATTGTATTCTACTTGCTACTTTTTAGCCTCATACACACGATCGGACTTCAAACAAACTTTTCCGTGGATCTTTGTTTGAAGGGGGTTGGCCGGGAACGCCCATAGCATACACACGGCAGGACTTTTTCTGCGAACTGTCCCAAAATCACGTGGTTTTTCTGCTCTTTTCCGCCACCCTTTGGTCAATTTCTGCTATTGTTGGTTGATTTTAACATTGGTTCTGGGCATGCGTGTTTGTACTTTGGACTAAAGTCCGATGGATTTCTGTACACACGATAGAACTTTGCACCGTAGGACTTTTGTTGCCGAAAAGTTTGTCCGTTTGCAGAGCGAACTTTTGTCCGATGAAAACAGAAAAAGTTTGTCCGATGCAGCGTACACACGGTAGGATTTTTTTGAAAACCTGCTCATTTTGAAGTTTGTTGTCAAAAAGTCCTACCGTGTGTATGGGGCTTTTGATTAATTTAATTGTTGTAATATGAATTTTTTGTAATCAATAAAGTCTTTTTGTATTCATCCGAAGTGTTTTGGTATACCCACTTGAGAGAACTATATTCTCTCCTTCTGTTTATGCGATTTGGGTCTACCTCAACTGCGTCCCTTGGGCCCCCTTGTGGACGAGTTTTGAATACTTAATGTACCATTACTCCCCTACATTGTAGATTTAATTGCGGTGGATCCAGGCATCCCATCCATTATTTTCTGGGGTGGCCCCTGCCTGTAATGTAGGGTGACCAGACATCCCCAGTTTCAGGGTACAGTCCCCGGATTGAGGACACTGTCCCCGGACCAAGTCTGTCCCCTGTTTTGTCCCCCGATTGGATTTGAACAGGGGCTGGGGCAATTTCAAAGACAGTCAGTGCAGAATTAAAAAACAAAATTCTGAATTACACCCCCCGCTCCTACTAGCTTAGGGGGTATATATTTTTTTCATTACCTGTGCCCCTTTCTGATGATCATGTGCTGGTCGGAAGGGAAGGAAAGGGAATATTTCTTCAGTTTTGGGCGCATGCCCATTCAGCTCCGCTCGCATGTTCTTCTGCCTTGGCTCAAGTCCCGGCCAGCCGCCTGCCTGTCTATCTCCTTGCCTTCCCTGGTAGAGTGATCTTCCTCTGCACCCCACCCAGTAGTAGCCGGGGCCTGGAGAGTAAGACTTGACCGGCTGTGAGGGGGGGCGGTGACGGGCAGAGAGTCACTGATTGCCGCCATTACTAGTAAAGAAAAAAATATGTCCCCGGATTTCATTTTAAAAATCTGGTCACCTTACTGTAATGGGTCCCAGACCTTAGAGGCCCCCTCTTGTATATGTACCCATAGCACAGACGGTAGATTAACACACTTTCTGTAAAATCATATTTTTTCTTTCTGCTTTGTAACCAACCCCCCTCCATTAAGTATCTTACCGTTCATTTTGTTTGATTTCTGAAAATCTTCATGTTCAATGATTGCCGGGTCTGCTGAAATCATTGCAATGTTTTCTTCCAAATACCAACTGAGGTTCTCATCAAAGATTGCAAACAGCAAATAAAGCTCTTTATTTATCTGTACCTTGAAGAAAGAAGCCATGTGTAATTAACAAGTATAGATTGCATGTATACATAGGTATATTTAACTGCTAGTTTACATAATCCAGGCTTCAAGGATAAGTGCACCTTTAAAGTACTAAGCTCCATATGACCCTTCCCCTACTTCACCAAATATATGAAGACATAAATTCTGAAGCATACTTTGGTAGCTTTACACTGCATGACTTGCCAGGAGACAACAGTAATGTCATCCTGGCAGCCCCCACATGCATTAAAGAATAGGTTGCCTGCCTCTTTGTAAACTGACGAAAATATTTCTTAACCCTCGTACACACGACCGAGAATCTCGTCAGGAAAAAGCTTGTTGTTTTTCCCGACGAGATTCTTGGACAAGAATCTTGTCCCGGCCGAGTGTACACACATACCTTTCAAAAGAACCGCCGTTCTTTTGAATGGCAAAAACGCGGTGACGTCATCGACTACGACGAGCGTGCGCTCGTCACATTCGATGCCGTCGCCGCCATCTTGCTACACCCTACCTATGCCTAGGAAGCTACCGCGCATGCGTCAAAGTCATTTCGAGCATGCACGTGTTTCCACGGCAACAGGTAAGTGTACACACACTCGGGTTTCTCGTAGAGAAACAGGCCAACGAGAATCACGACGAGAAAATAGAGAGCAGGTTCTCTATTTTTCTCGTCGAGATTCTTGCCTGTTTTCTTGACGAGAAACCTGAAAGCCGCGTACACACGACACACGAAAATTGGTCGTGTGTACGAGGCTTCAATGTCCAATGTCTGCACATATGCAGCTATGCAAAGGCTGGCGACTACCAACAGGATCAAATTCTGGTTCTGAACAGGCAGGGCAGTATAAAGTATCTGAATCTTTATTAGTTAGCTAGAGAGAGCAAGAAGAATGTGTAGGAACTTGCACTATAAGGGCAAACCAACCCTAGGCATGGTTGGCTTGAGCTGTGCCCAAGCAATATTGTCTCCCCTCCTGATTCCACATTGTGCCAGGCCAGAACAAACTTACGATATCACCTCTCCACTATGTGTAACCTGGTAAGTTTTAATATATTTTATAGAGTGTCCTGTCTGCCAAAAAATGTAGTCCTGTAGAGCTATTCTGCTGCTCAAAGCAGCTTTACCAGACAGCACAGCCAGGTCCTCAACCACCACCGCAATGAAATACTTCAGCTTGGTCCCCAGTTGCAGTCATCAAAGATATTTATTTTTAATTTGCTTTAAACCCCCAGACAGCATTAGCATCCTCATTCTCAGTACCTGTGTGTTGTCAGGACGAAGGGAGCCTTTCTTACAAACCAGCAGAGGTCCCACCAGTCCAGAGTTCGTGTCCTTGACTGGGTTAACTGCAGAGTAATACAGGTAAGTCAGGCAGTTTGGATCGATGTTTGTAGGTCCATTTTCTTCTAGCACTTTCCAGGTGTATGTGAATGTCTCCCCAGGTCCAACATGGGATCCTCCCTTCTTATTGCTCCCTTCCAAAGAAAAAAATTCAAATAAGAACCTTTACATTGGCTTTACCAGTTGTCACACCATCGAGGAGAGCTTCATGAATTATATGATCCTCTCTGCTGACGGTTCTGAGATGCAGCTGAAAACTGGGCGCAGAGTGCAGCAGTAATATTACTAATATATTATATTATAATATGATATTATAATATATTAGCTTAATTCTTCTGGTCCTTGTGCTTTCTGCTATTTTAGGAAACTATTGGAATGATGTAATAAAAGTGTATGGGGCCACCATTTGCAGAAGCTGTACGGTCCTCCTAAACTTCTTTCCTTGTTTTAAGCTTCGTACACACGGTTCGATTGTTGGCGAACAGAGCGTCTGATTTTTGTCAAAAGGGCGTGTGCCAGGATCTTGTCTTGCATACTAACGTTACACAATTGTCATGCCACGAACATGAACGTAGTGACTTACTACAAGGAATTTCAGCTCTTGAGCGCCACCCTTTGGGGCCCCTTCTGCTAATTTCGTGTTTGGTGAGCATTGATTCCGAGCATGCATGTTTGTATTTTCGACTTTTGTGTGACGGATTTGTGTACTGACCATACGAAAATCAGACGTCAAACCGTTGTCCCCCGAAAATTTACTAGCATGTCATCCAACATTTGTTGGCGGAAAATTGGACAATTGTCAAAAGGAGCGTACTAACGGTCGGATTTTAAGACAACAGTCTGTCAACAGACAATCCCCTGCCAACAATTGGATCGTGTGTACGTGGCTTAACTGTAGATCACCCGTTTTATAGTAAAGTTCTGCAAAAACTGTTGCCACTATAAATCCTGTATAATAATTATGACCCCATACACAATGGATCTTTTTCTGCTGCTCCTAGGGGCGTTTGGCGGTTTTTATTTTTCCTGCCTCTAAACACTCTGCCAAGGTTCGCCATCACTGGCCTATAGGGTTGAATTACTAAAACTGGAGTGCAGAATCTGGTGCAGCTTTGCATACAAACCAATGAGCTTCCAGTTTTTTTGTCAAAGCTTAACTGAACAAGCTGAAGTTAGAAGCCTATTGGCTACCATGCACAGCTGCACCAGATTGTCCAGTTTTAGACAATCAAACCCTATTTGTCCATGCACACATAGGCGTTTAGATCAGTTTCCGCAGAGGTCTCAAACTGGCGGCCCTCCAGCTGTTGAGAAACTACAAGTCCCATCATGCCTCCGCCTGTGGGAGTCATGCTTGTAACTGTCAGCTTTGCAATGCCTCATGGGACTTGTAGTTTCGCAACAGCTGGAGGGCTGCCAGTTTGAGACCCCCCCTGGTTAAGAGGTAGGGGCATTTAGAGGCAGAAAAAAAAAAACACTGCCAGCGCATGCAGAAGCAGCAGAGTTTTGGCAGAAAAAACAATTGACACATCTAGACGCATCTAAATGAGCATAAACACTAGGCGTGTTTATCTCTTGGGCGTTGATTAATTTCAACGGCCAGAATAAATTATTATTCTGGCCAATGAAATGAATTAACGCCCAAGCTTTTGATGCACCTAAACGTGTTAAACGAGTTTACAAATGCAAGAATTTTTTCTGCAAAACACTGCTGCCGGGTAAGAAGGAATCTAGGAAAGTTTGCAAAATGTCCAGTGTGCGTGAAGCCTTAGTTTGTAAGCTCTCAAGAGCAGGACCCTCCTAGCCCTCGTGTTGAATTGTGTTGTAACTGTATGTCTCCCTTGCAAATCATTGCACAAACTTTTAGTGCTACATAAATCCTGTATAATAATTACTTATTCAGTAAATAGCAGGGACAGCTAGTGGAGAGTGAACAGAAGCACTGAGCTAACAGTAGCACTACTCTCTGGGTAAATTTTTTGGAGAACTGTATGCAGACGGAACGCTGCCAAAGATAGTTTGTGGAGCTCTCCTTTAAATGTCTGCTAAGAAGCTTCAACAACAGGAAAATTGATCCTGGAAGTGCTGGAATTTTAAAAGGATGCTGCCCCTTTAAGCGTCAATCGAATCAAACTGTATTTTATTTTTATGAATCAATACTGGTGGGTAAAATCCTCTGGCGTCATAGGCCACATGTACACTAATGATGGTAAACAGACGTTTAGGAGCAGTTGTGCATTTTTTTCAACTGCCCCTGAACTCTCCTCTATGTTATCTTATCAGTACACAGGGTCGTTTCTAGGCAGTTTGAGTTTAGAGACTTTTTTGGAACTCAAAAAAATGGGTTCAGAAGCTGTGTTTCGAGGCATTTCAAGTGTCAAACGCTTCCAAATCGCTTTTAGCCTCGTTTCGTTTACAGGCCTTTTTCATTTTCGGACATTTTGAAAAAAATAAATACAATTTTATCTTTAAAAACGCTTCTAAAAGCAAACACAGCATGAAATGTGGCAAAACGGAGGTTTTAAAGGTGGGATACTATATGTCAAGTTAAATCGTTCCGGAGAGGTTGTAAAAATGTCCCGTGTACATGAAGCCGTATACAGAGTCTTAAAGTGGTTGTAAACCCACTTTTTCAACTTGCACCTACAGGTAAGCCTAGATTAAGGCTTACCTGTAGGTGCAAGAAATATCTCCTAAACCAGTGGTTCTCAACTCCTGTCCTCAGGACCCACTAACAGGCCAGATTTTAAGTATTACCTTGGGGAGATGCATACTAGAATACTGCAATCACTGAGCTGCAAATGATATCACCTGTGATTTATTTCAATTATCTTGCAAACCTGGCCTGTTAGTGGGTCCTGAGGACAGGAGTTGAGAACCACTGTCCTAAACCTACACGGTTTAGGAGATATTTAGTTAAATGACAGGCGCCGCTGTCTACGGCGCATGCGCGCCGTAGACAACGGGGCATTCATGGGGTTAATCCCATTCACAAATTTGGCTACTTCCCAGCAATCGCTGGGCGTAGCCGAATGTGACGGCTCCCGCGCGCATGCGCAGAGTGACGTCTCCGCCGCTCCGGCCAATCACAGCGCCGGAGCGGCGCTGTGATTGGCTGGAGCGGCGATACCCGGAAGTAACCTTCCGGCTATCGCCGCAGCGATGGCTGCGGCTGAAGAGGGAGACGAGGACGGCTTCGGGGGCCCCGATCTAAGGTAAGTGATGCATAATGAGCTATTATGCTAGTCATGTTAGCTCATTATGCCTTTCTCTTACAGGTAGTTTAAAAGGGTTTATAAGGGTTTACAACCACTTTAAGCCCTGTACACACGATCGGATTTCTGATGGAATCAAATCCGATGGATTTTTCCATCGGAATTCCGATGAAGCTGACTTCCATCAGTCTTGCCTACACAACATCAGACAAAATTCCGACCGCCCCAAATGCCGTGACGTACAACACGTACGACGGCACTATAAATGGGAGGTTCAAATCCAATGGCGCCACCCTTTGGGCTGCTTTTGCTTATTTCGTGTTACCGCGTGTTAGTAAAAGTTTGGTGTTAGCCAATTCGCGCTTTTCAGTCTTCGTGCTTTTCAGTCCGTTACAGGATGATGAATGTGCTATCTGCATTACCAGAACGAGCGCTCCCGTCTCCTAATTCAGTCTGAGCATGCGTGGGTTTTTTCTCCGATGGAGTTCCACACAGACGATTGGAATTTGCTATCGTTTTTTTTTCCATCGGAAAAATTTAAAACATGTTCTATTTTTTTTCACCGATGGAAAAAAGTCAGATGGGGCCCACACACGATCGGTTCGTCCAATGAAAACAGTCCATCGGACTGTTTTCATCTGTAAAACCGATCGTGTGTACAGGGCTTTACAGTATGTGTCTTGGGGACTCGAATGTAAAATTCTCTCTGCTGAATTTCCGGACACCATGGGAGGAGTGATTTAGCTTTTTGTATGTGGTAAGAAAGTTTTTTTTGTTTTAAGGTTTTGCTGTAATTAACAGTATTTCTGGTGCAAAGTTTATTGGTTCCTATTGGTCCTCTCACCATAACTATAGTGAGTCATGATTCCATTCATGATTTCCATTTTTTTGTAGTAGGTTTCATAAAACATAATATAATAGCTTACCATCCTCATACGGAGCACCTTCTGAGTCTTTATCAAAAGACACACCATGAGCCATGATGCTGTAGTTCTGGTCAGCCATATTGTTAAACACAACAACAATTGTATCTCCAACTTCAGCCTTAAGCACTGGACCTATAATAAAGTGAGGAAAATAATAAATTTTCAATTGTATACACACAGGACTATAAAAGGAAACATCTGACAAGTACAGTAGATGTGCGGTAAGACGCTATCTGAGATGCTCAAGATCTATCTGAGCTACTGAGAAATCAGTGTCGCCTATCAGTACCGCCCATCAGTTCTCATTAATGTCGCCTATCAGTGCCCATTAGTGCTGCCTATCAGTGCCGCTTATAAATGCTCATCAATGCCGCCTATCAGTGCCCATCAGTGCCTCCTATAAATGCCCATAAATGCCGCTTATCAATGTCCGTTAGTGCCCATCAAAGCTGCCTATCAGTGCCCATCAGTGCCGCCTATCAGTGCCCATTAGTGCTACCTATCAATGCCCATCAATGCTACCTATCAATGCCCATCAATGCTACCTATGAATGCTCATCAATGCCGTTTATCAATGCTCATCAGTGCCTAAGATCTATCTATCTGAGATAGCAAGAAATCAGTTCCACCTATTAGTACCTATCAGTGCCGCTCATTAATGTCACCTAGCATTGCCCATCAGTGCTACCTATAAATGCTAATCAATGCCGCTTATCAATGCCCATCAGTGCCGCCTATTGGTGCTCATCAATGCTCAATTCCGCCTATTAGTGCCCATCAGTGTTGCCTATCAGTGCCTCCTCATCAGTGCCACCGACAGTGGCCAAATGCCAGGGCGGGTCACAAGGGCAACCTTTGCAACCCTGGTAATTCTGTCACTGGGTCACATGCTGAAATGTAAGTCTGACACATTTTTAAGTGTGTTCCGGTGCAAAGAGGGGTTATAAAATGTTTCCAATGGGGACAACTGTCTAAGGGAGGCATTCCCCTCACTTTGAAAGACTTCCTGTTGTGTCTCTGGGCCAGGAAGTGAAGGGAAATCTCTTCAATAGGGCAAACACAACAAAAAGTAGGTATGGGTTTTAACCCTTCCCTACTCTATCCAGAACTAAAAAGAAATGTTTTTTGCTGTACAAACACTTGAACTCTTCCCCACTGTATATAAAAAAAAAATAGACCCTGGATGTTGTAGATATAATAGCAGCTGCCTCTTCTACACCCACTATAGTCATCTCCTACACTGGATGCCCACACGTCCACTGTCTGGAATTTGGTACCATTCTCTGTCTGCTGACCATTGTCATAGTTTGGACTTCTGTCTGAGCAGCTTTCCATGAACCCTACTTCCTCTCCCATGTCTAAATGTCTAATTGTTAATAATGTTCTAATTGCCAATTTTTAGAGCATTATAAAATAGAAGCAGTGTGTACAACCTCTATATGACTGAATTTGTTATTTTGAAAAAACACAGGTATAAAAAGGAAAAGTAGTGGTAATTTTTTGCACATTAATTCTTCATGATTCAAGTAACAGGGTCAGGATGTGGTTGGGTTATGTACTTTGACGATACACTTTGTGCTTAAAGGTGTAATCTTTTCTCATCTCTGAAAGATGGGCAGAACATCAAATACTAAAGCTGGCCACACACGGATTGAATTTCAGACGATTCCTGTTGAATCGGCCAAACTTTGTTCCATAGGTGGCTCTGTCAGCATCACCTTGATCGGCAAAAGTTGATTTTTTAAATAGACCTTTGTTAAAGGAGCCAGGTAGAAAATTCTTGACCAAACAGTGCCTGTATTCAATCAAGATGCAGGCACTGTTCAAGTATTCTGACAGCCACAGGCAACAGCTGTCAGAATACAATAGCCTGCAGTGCAGATTCGTCCATCCACGCTGTTTAGTATGGATGGGGGACACAAATGATTTCTTTCAGTCATTCAAGGGTGCAGAAAGAGTAAAATCTTATTGTGTATGGCCAGCTTAAAGCAGTAATAAACCCCAAAACAAAAATATAATATATGTCAGTTTACCAATCCTTAGATGTGACATCTGCATTCGTTTTCTTTTTTAGAAATTTTTTCTTTATTTCACCTGGTGATCCTGCCAGTAACTCACTTCCCGTCTCTGGGTGTCTGTATTCTGAAGGAAGTAGTAAAGTAGACACCTTTTGACCAGCAACATTGTCAGTGTGGGTGTGGGTAGGTGCAGTGTGGTGCAGCGTCAGAAAACAGATGCAGAGAACAGGAATTGATTCTAATTAAAGGTCGGAAATACACAACAAGCCAGACAGGAAGGCAGCCTCACCTGGTGCTGACAGCATCTGTCTTGAGAAGCAGAACATGGCCTGGCCGGTCCATACCCAAGTGGGGAGGCTTCCAGGCGGATGGCATGTCTGTGCACTTTCCCTACTCCTCAGGAACCTCTCCATGATGCTAAGCACTGTCCCTGATGGACGAGTGACCTGTCCCTACTCTTGCCACACATACAATGTGCGTCCAACCCGGTTGCCAGGGTCTTAAAAAGACTCTGCCTAACCCAAGTTGGCCGCCAGTCACATGGGTCACCAGCATCCAATTGGATGGCTGTCGCTTTGACCCAGGAAACCATAGAGAAACTAGGTTCCTCTTGACTTCCTCCCCCTCTGCAATGCTGCTGTAGTTTAGCGCTACCTGCTGTGGGAAAAATAGACTGCACCTGCCTAAATGGAGAGAGGGTAGTGTTAAACCAGCAAATTTAAAAGGAGAAGTCCAGCCTTAGCTTTTTAGGCTGGGCTTCTCCTCTGGGTCACAGGAGTGCAATTCGTTTTGCACTCCTGTGACCCGTTTTCAGCGGAGAGCGGTCTGATGTCCTCTCTCCGCTGACGTCACTGCCATCAGTCGGGGCAGCACGTCATCCCGACTTCCAAGTCGGGATCCGCCAGCTGCCCTGATTAATGGCAGTCTCAGCCAGCCGCTGAGACAGCCTCTCTCCGCCCCCCCAGCGGCTCAGCACTCCAATGAGCGTGGAGAAGCAGAGAGGAAAGAGGCTGACTAACAGTCAGCAGCTTTCCTCTCGGGATCTGTGAGAACTGAGCCATCGGCGATGTTCGGTGGCTCGGTTCTCAGTGCAGAGACGGCAAGGGACAGATGGAGCATCGGTCTGATGCTCCATCCACCGAGGCAAGTATAAATATGGGAAAAACTAAAATCCAATACTTCTCCTTTAAATGGACAAAATGAAGCTGAAATCTACAGTAGCTAACACTTTTTAAGCAGCTACAGCAAACAGTTTTTTGGGATAACGATTTTACATAAATAAATAAAAACGGATCATTGTAATTACCCCTTGGTTTGTTAAAGGATGTTGAAAAATAACAGAATTACTGGAAGAATCACCAGGTGAAAATAAATGAAAAAAAGATTTAAAAAAATGAAAACTCATACAGACATCTAAGAATTGTTAAGTTGCAATATAATACATTTTTGTTTTTGGGTTTAATACCGTTTTTAGTAAACCCAACCTTAGAGCAAAGAGCTTGCAATCTTTTAATTAGGTAAAGGTCACTTGGTGTTGGGGCCACCAATGATAAATAAACATAGGTGAAACATTCATTGAAAAGCCATTGGATACCTAGTATTCCAAGATGTACTTCTTTTGTGAGTGTCTTTTTAACACTAAATGATTCATCTGTATACTCAGTGTATTGAACTTTCCAGTAAGTCCCCCCGATCCTTTCGGAGCTCTTTGTAAAGTAGATTGCAGAATCACTAAAAGAAAAAGAAACAAAAAAATTGAACACATGAAAATTGCATATTTAAAGCAGAACTAAATATGTTGAATGCAGCACCTACATAATTATGGTTAGGATTTTTTCCATTTCCTTAACTACAATTAAAGTATTTTTGCTTAGCATTCTTCCTTAGATTGCATTCTTGTACTGCCACTTATTACCTTGCTTAGAGGCTTTTTGCCTCTCCTCACGGGAGGGGTCGAAAGCCTAGAAAAGTGACATCATAAAAAGGATAGATTTAGGGTGTACTTTAGAGGTGATACAGGTAGAGCCTTTTCAATGTAGATCCTCAGATATATTGGGAGCAGCAGTTTTGTACTATACTTTTTACAATCCCAAAAATTCTTTGCAGCAGTAAATACAGATTCCTGCTTTCCCACTCCAGTGTCCTGGCCTGGCAGAGCTGAGTAACAACCACACCCATCAGTACCACAGGTTGTTCTGCAGACTTGTATTTAAGACAGGGGTAGAGAATGTATCTGACCAACTTGGAGTAAATGACTAAAAATGCTGGGTCTAATTATTTTAATTGGTACATATAAAGGTAAATATCCAGGGCCTTTAAAGGAGCAGCACAATGGCTTAGTGGTTAGCACTTTTTTCTTGCAGCGCTGGGGTCCTCGGTTTAAACGTTGGCCAGGATACTGCATGAAGTTTGCATGTTCTCGCTCTGCTTGCATGAGGTTTACCACCCACACTCCAAAGATATGCCAGTATTAGCCCTGATATTTGTACAGTATATATATATGAATGTGAAATAGGGATCTTAGATTGTAAACAGGGACTGATAGGAAGTAAGTTGTCAGTGCCCTATAAATACTTTGCCAAGAAAATAAAACTGCACACTTATAACATCACCAGGTTCCAATGGTTTATTCAGCCATGCAATTCACACAGTAAGCCCACTCCCTGATAACTTCATCCTTACAGGCATAATCATAGAGATAATCTCTACAGTAAAGCCTGTAAGGGTGAAATGCATCAGTAGCGGTGGACTGACTACGTGGCTGAATGAACCTAGTGACGTCATTGATGTACACCTTTCTTTTCTTGGCAGTTGTTCAATACGGAAAAAGGATCCTGAAACTGGCACCCAGAACACCCACAGGCAAAGTGAGATTGTTGCAGCTTTAAAGTGAACCAGGAGATAGCCGGAACTATGATTTGAATTTTGGGAGGCCTTTTGCTGATGCGGTATTGCTGAGTGAATTTGAAAATAATGTTACCCTAAGGGATAACCCCCGCCCCTTTTTTTTCTTCAACATTATGAGCAGGAGTGGGCACAGGACCTTTGACAGGCCTATAGGTTTCCTCCTAAGGTACTTTTTTTCAGGCATTCTGAGTGTCAGAATAGACACTGTTTTTTTGGGGGGGTCCAGTTAGAACTGGAGTACCGCATTTCCCCTACCTCTCTTCTCCTGCCCACGCCCCCCCCCCCTTTTTTTTTCTTCATTTCCTTTGGCGTTCAACAAATACGACCTACCCTGCCAACGTTTACAAGGGAAACTTTTAAATTACTATGTCATTAATAAAATTTGGGTTCCTTAATGTAAGAGGGCTCAATATCCCACAGAAACGGTCACAACTTCTATATAGTATGCATAAACAGAGAGTTCATGTGCTGTTTAGGAGACGCATTTTAAAACATCATCAGTCCCAGTTATGCCCACTCGTCATTATGCTAAGTGGCACCTTTGTAATAACCCAGTAAGTAAATCTGAAGGTGTGGCTATAGGTTTTCATATCTCGCTTTCGGTCTTGAATGTTCATGAGGTAAGCGATCCAGAGGGAAGATATATTATTCTTAAAATGTAAAATCAACAAAATGCCATTTAATTTGATCAATGTGTATGCTCTCAATCATGGACAGGGTGGGTAGTACTGGGAGGGGATCTAAATATCCTACTGAATTCATCATTAGACACAACCTCAACATGTCATCGCCTTTCCCTTTCCTAACTCAATCGATTAAAGCGCTGCTTACATGAATTAAAATTTGTAGATATCAGGCGGGTATTACACCCAACTGAACGGGACTACACCTGACGCTCTCAAACTCATTCCTCCAACAGTAGGACAGACCTATTTTTTGTCTTGCATAATATGCTAAGCTGGCAACCACAGGCGTCTATTGGCTCCCAACTTTGATTGGATCATTTTCCGCTTTTTTTTTTCGGTCAGTCTACCACATTTCTCTAAACCAATGGCATCCTGGAGGCTAAAGATAAAATTTACATGCCAGGCAATTAGGCGTACAATTTCTCAAATTGTATTAGATCACGTGCAAGACACAACAGCACAACCTCTTAAATGGAAGGCCTTGAAATGTGTCATGTGCACGCTTGAAAAAAGAACGCTCTTTAGAAATTACACGGCTTATACAGGAAGTTCACACGTTAGAGCTTGCCCACAAACGTACCCTTGCAGCTAATCTTTTCCAACAACTGGAGAGGAAACCTAGGAATCTTCTCTAGTAACTGGATCAGATGTACCAACGACAAAAAGATTGCACAAGTATAATTAGTTACAAGTTTTTTGTAATAAGATTGGTAGACCGTTAGCTAATTCTATACGTATAAAAATAAGATGTACGTATATTTCTAAACTTCGATGTCCTAAGAGGGGGCTAGTGCAATCTTCCGAAGAGATTGCTTTGATGTTTCACGAGTACTATAAAGACTCTTCATAACATCTCCAATCCCCTCCCAAATTTGACTAATACGGGGGGACATATAAAGCATTCCCAATACATGTCGACCACAGCCCTACCTAGATTAGTTCAATTTGCCGCTTCTTCATTGAATACACCATTTACTATTGAGGAAATGTTGCAAACAATTAATGCTCTTCCCTCAGGGTAAGAATCATGGTCCAGATGTTTTTTCAGGCGCTTTTTATAAACAGTTTCATAACATCTTGGCTCCCATAATGGATTCTACTTTCAACTCAATCTCTGACGAGTACGCTTTTTCTCACCAGTCGCAGGAAGCACATATTACTCTTATTCATAAAGATCAGTAAGATCCAGCCGAATGCTTAAGTTACCACCCAATTTCTTAAAATAATGTTGATCTTCAAATATATGCCAAATTATTGGCGGATAGACTTCAGTTGGTTATTCCTGTGGGCATCCAAGACTAATCGCAGATAAATTCCCTTATAGAGTGCTGGGTGCAGCACTCCATCAAATATTTAGGTGTCCAAATACCGTTGCAACTTCAAAAACTGTACGAGTTAAATTATTGCCCGCTCTTGAATAACATGCAGCAGTGCTTTAAGACATGGTCATCTATGCGTCATTCCTGACTAGGACGGATGTCCCTCTTCAAGAAGGATATCCTTCCCAGATTTCTCGACATCTTTCAAACAATTCCAATTCGGATCCCACGCTCATTTTTTCGACTGGCACGCTCTATATTACTTACGTTTATTTGGTCCAGATCTTCGGCTAGACTTAGATATGATATCCTAATGAGGAAGAGAGACGCTGGTGGAGCAGGTCTGCCTCACTTGGAATTATACTACATCACGGCATTACTTAGCAGAATACTAGATTGGTTCCATCATGGTCCTTTTACGCAGTGGGTTATTCTTGAGTCGGACTTATCGCCAGTACCACTGACTTTTCTCCCATGGCTGCTTCCAGTGGACCACCCGCCTCTTCCACAGCTTACACTCCCGCCCTCCTTGCTCTTATACATTTGGGACAAGGTTATCACTACTTATAGTCTATCTTTGTGCCTGGGGCCTCTTACCCCAATTCTGGGCAATCCAGGGTTTTTACCCGGGTGGTCAGATATGGGTTTTCTTTGCTGGCAACCTCTACATCCATCTCCTATTCAACATGTTAACTCTTTATTTAATAAACTCGGGTTGGCTCATTGGATGCCTCATGCCCCCTCCCTCCCTTCCCCCCCCCTTTTAATAGGTTGGAGAACGATGGCTCTGATAGCAAATATCGCATCATAGTGCAATAGAATCATTTTTGTGATGATAGTTGCTGCATGACATGACGATATGCAAAAAATTTTAGTTTTTGGTAGTTAGCTTTAAGTAGAGTCAACAATAACAAATAGATTTGCTGATGTTATACTCCATATTTTTCAACAATTATAATTCACTCAGAAAATGCTAAATGTCTTACAGTCATGTTGACCCTCATGCTTCAATGCTTACTGAGTCCGGTTGGGCTTAAAGGATATGCATACTTTTAAAACATCTCACTCCTTTGCTTACCTGCAGCATCCTTATCTCCACTACCACTCATTACCAACCTTTAGCTTATTCCTTACTATGCTACAGCTTGATCCAAACCTGCAAACACTTGTTACTGACCTTTGGCTTGTTTACCGACTGCGCTTCTGCTTGATTCCAACCTGCTTATCTGCTACTGGACCCCAGCTTGCTCCCTTCCTGGTGGGGCGATTCTGAGGACCGCAACCTGGTACTAACAAGCAGCAAAACCCATCTCCACCATCAGGAGCTCTGGTGAATACCAGGTAGTGCTTAGACCCCACACCTTGGGTGAGCCTGTGTCATCTGCCAGGGTGACCTGCTTGTGTACTTCTCCAGCTACTGGTCTCTGAGCCTGACCCCTGACCATGACACCACTACATTTCCATATTTTTCCATTGTTTCAGAGCTGTCATCAAGGGACCAGCGTCAAGCTATGTGTTTTCAGACACATGCTAAAAGCCCTGAGCTGTGTATATACCAAGAATATTTAATAAAAACATCTCTGGCACACTAGCTATCTCTGGCAAAAGCCAGCAAACATAAATCACAACCACACCATTAAAAGAAGTACCTTCTTGTTGCGGCTTTCTTCTTAGAATGTTTTGCTCACTACAATTTTTTTAGAACGTTTTTACTGCACTGAAGGCATGTACTGTATAGAAATGATTTTCATGTACAGTTCCAGATGCAACATAAAATGTCACAACCTAAAGTGAACAAAGTCTAATTACATGACAACTATTTTATGATATTACCTCTCTGGGTCATCTAAAGGCCTGTTGGCGAACATGTCGTAGTTCTTTGGTGCGTAGTCCCAGAGCACTTTCTCTGCAGCAATAAAATATCTCCGCACAGGTCCCAGCGAGAGAGGCGCAGGAGTCGCGCCACAATTTCCAACTTTATATAAGCCCAACATGCCGGCTAGGAATAGAAAAAGAAAAAACATTAGAGCATAGGTAAAAAAACAAAAACAAAAAAAAAACTCTATTAAGCCCCTATGGCCTTTCTGAAGGAACCCAACGTACACAGGTTCAAATTATCACATTCTATTGTTGGCGTAACAAAATTGCATGATTTAGAAAAACAGAGGCTGCTATTGCTTATGTAGCGCATCCCCCATAGGAGCCGCTGGTGAATAGGGATTCCCCGACCTGTACAGCCAGGCACACCAAATTTCAACAGGCTTGCTTGAGACAGGAAACAGTCCAGAAACGTTGTTTTGTTTTTTTATTTAGGGGTTAATAAACCTGGATGGGGATAGGGGTATTATGGGATGCCCACTTGACTGGAACAAAAGTCTCTTCAGGGACACTAACTATACACACTCTCTGTACACCCTCCTCTTTCTCCAGCACATCACTTGCTTGCAGAAACAACTCAGACTCAGCCAGATTAGGCAAAATCAGGCAGGGACCGCGGGCCCCGTTTGGTGTGTAAAAAACTTCCAGTGTCCAGCTACATTGCTGTGGCTACTGATCCCAGCACTACCTTTTCAGGCGCTGCCAGCCCACCTAGCAGAAGCTGCCACTTTCACCACTAGCCCTCCTGGTTACTTCCCACAGTCCTCCCAGACTGTCTCACTCACCAGCCACATGGCTGTCTTCTCCCTGGAGATCTTCCAGACGTGCTAGCTGGCTCCCGCTGTCCTCACACTTGCTCCCGTGCCTCTGGACAGGACTCCTCTGTGTGTTTTGAGAGGATCCCTCCAGCACCCTAGCACCAGGCCGGAGGTCATCCCCTCCCCCCCTCAAGGGCCTCTGACAGCCTCCTCAGCGCTCCATCGCCAGCTTCCACACTAACGCCACACTGCCCCTGCTGGCCTGACTGAGTATTTAAGAGGGGGCCTACCCCCTGCCAGACCATTTTCTGGGGATTGGCTGGGGCCCCCCTCAATACTCCAGGCAGCTCCTCTGAACCCCCCTCCCATTCTTCTCAAAGGTTCCAGCAAGTAGGGGGAGGTACCAGAGTTGTTGCCCGATGAGTCATCCAGCTTCCTTGGATTACTCACCCTGACCCAGATTTAATAGAGGCTTGGCTGCCAGTCTAGCCAAACAATTTACCTACACTACAGAAAAAAAACAATGTACAACCTAGCACTCCACATAGAGGGTGTTACACTTAGCCCTGTCCTGATAATGCTAGACGTATGGTTGTTGTGCTGATCCCTTTGCTTAAATACCTTTAGTTTTGAAGCCAAGGCATCAGGATGAAAGCCAGGTAACTAGCGTTCTCAGAAAGTGATCAGCAATGACAGCCCCTATGTTCGTCTTAAATGATCTTGACTCCCAAAGTCAACCTCTGCCCAAAGGAATACTTCTAATGCAAGCCAACTAACCCCTCACACCCAACCTTTCTAGGAGAAGTAGGCTAGTTTTTTTTTTTTTTGTGTGTTTTTTTTTATACTTCCTGTTCTCTTTTGCCTAGATCAGGGATCTCCAAACTTTCTAAACAAAGTTAAGGGGGGCCAGACTGTGGCCAGTGGGAGTAGAAAATGCCCCAGCATCAGTGGAAGTAAGCAATGCCCCATTGTTTTTTGTGAGAGTAATAGTGCCCCATTGTTGATATCAGTGGGAGGAATAGCACCCCATCATTGGTGTCTGTGGGAGGAATAGTGCTCCACCACTGGTGTCAGTGAGAAGAATGGTGCCCAATCATTCATTAGTGTCAGTTGTGGATGCAATAGTGCCCCAAGGGCCAGATAGAGGCAAGCAAAAGGGCCACATCCAGCCCCAGGGCCACAGTTTGGAGACCACTGTCTAGATGATGGGGCCCTCTTTGCTCCTGTAACATCACCAGGGCAACCAAGATCTTCACTCTGTTGGAGCTGGAAACCTCTTGGATCACATATTTGGTGCTGATTGGCAGGGAGGGTTATTAGCAGTAACACCACCAACAATGTGCCTTTTTAGCATATGTAGGCTGGCTTTTGATGAGTGCAGTTGCCCTCCTAGTTTGGCGGATCCATACCCGGCTGGACGTGGATGTTCCTTGGAAACCTATCCTGTGTGCGGTAGAAGCCCCTATTCTTTGTGGAGGAAAATTTAACCAGCAGTGTTCCTGTATACAATTTCATCAGGGTGCCTGTAATTAACAGCAAGCCTCTGTGCAACAAGTGTTGTAGTTGGAGTTACTATACTTACTAGGACTACACACAAGCAAATAGTTCCTGCACACTTGGAGAGCCTTCCAACTATACGCAGGCCCAGAATTTGCTGGTCACTCCGTTAAGTTTTAGCATTCCAAGGTTGATACATCACATCCAGTCCAGGGTTGGAGTTTTTTCTTCTTTTCTGGTCAGATCCGTCTTAAAACTACCGTGAGCATCTCCATACTCGCTCCGCACACATGGTATAGGCGTCAGAACGTGCCATTCTGTTCCCCTAGTGGGCTGGCCTGTTTTTTGATCTTGGGGCTGCCCTCCTGTCCTGTACCGGTACCGCAGAATCTAGAAGGGTTTGACAATCCAATTATACTCATTATCTGTACTACGTTTAGTGAAGCTCCTGAGGAAGCGATAAAACTTAATCGCGAAACATGTAGAGCTCAAATTTTAATGTTCATCAACACTTTGTGGACCCCAATCCAAAGAGCCATCTTCCCTGGAAGCGTCTACACAATTTGCTGTTGTTGTTATTTATTTTTTACATGTCATAGATTTCTTTGTATTCATTTCTTTGATGGAAATCAATTTGATGTTATGTATTCAGATGCATTATTAAAACTTTAATATTTTTATATCTATATGTGCCTAAAAAGTCAATTTTTTCCACAATCCCCTATTCTTTAGCATATGTAGCAACATAGCCCTTTGTGGCTGCTGAGGGTTAAAATGCGGTAGAGAATTCATTGCAGACCCTGAAGAATTGTCTCCCTTCTGAAGTAAGACCAGAGAGCTTACTGAATAACTAGGCTTACATTTAAAAAAATAAACAAGATTTGGTAAATGCTAAATGAGTCAGAAATTATATTGGGTCCAGCAATTCAGTAGTCTGAAAGAGCCCAGGCTGATTTCCCACTACCCAATATTCTTAGGTTCTTTGTTGTAGAGCTTTTGAGTCCAAACGGCATTTGCATTTTCATTTTCCAAAAAAGAATGCAAAACCCACTTAAAGCAGGCAAGAATGGGGTTTCAGAATAGAAGATTTCAACTAGGACAACTGGCACCAGCACATTAAATGTAAGCACCGTCCCGTGCACTATTTTTTTTTTCAATACTTAAATGAAGGCTTTGAGGAGAGATCTTCAAATATATGAATAGCCTCCAAAGGAATATATAATGGCTGTAGGTCCATTTTCCTTCAATTTTATTTTTACATTACCTGTTTTATAACAGTTTTTTGACTACCTACATACAATCTTTTAATTTATTTTTATTTTTTACAAATAAACATTAAATACATGACAAAGGGTCCCTAGAGCAGAAGAGGTAATCTAAAGAGGCAGCAGATGCTGTCCTGCTTTAAAGAGTAACTCCACTTTTGTTGAGAAAAAATCATTCACCTCTGGGTGATCTATGTACATTGCAAGGATTTTAACAAACTTTGTTGCAGATTCCTACCTTCCTGTGTGTTTGTTTCCATGTGAAAAGTGAATCTAATGGGAGTGGTTTCATAATTATCAATCAACTGCTGCACCTGCAGGGCTCTAATGAGGGAAGTGGCAGGGTCTGCACTTTGGACGTGTTTTCTATTGGGAGTATCTCATCAAAAACAAAATTTTTGTTGTAGGGGGATGCCTGAATCTGACTTGTATATTAGTGCAGACTTCTGGAAAAATCAGTGAGCCGATCACACAAGCAGGAAATTATGTTTCTGGGAGACGTTTTGCACACATTCTGTGTACAGAACCCCTCCAGGTAGCCATATTGCATTGCATTTTACAGAAAATCACAGAGCTGCAGATTGAAAAGGAAAGGTAATTTATAATAACATTCAATTACAATATGACTTCCGTTGCAATTGTATTTGCTATAATATTTTTTCCCCACAAAAGTGGAGTTACCCTTTAACCATTTGCTTACTGGGCACTTAAACCCCCTTCCTGCCCAGGCCAATTTTCAGCTTTCAGCGCTGTCACGCTTTAAATGACAATTGCGCGGTCGTGCGACGTGGCTCCTAAACAAAATTGACGTCCTTTTTTTTCCCACAAATAGAGCTTTCTTTTGGTGGTATTTGATCACCTATGTGGTTTTTATTTTTTGCGCTATAAACAAAAAAAGAGCGACGATTCTGAAAAAAAAACACAATATTTATAACTTTTTGCTATAATAAATATCCCAATTTAAAAAAAAAAAAAAAAAATGTTTTTTCTCAGTTTAGTCCGATACGTATTCTTCTACATATTTTTTGTTTTTAGTTATAGCGTCTACAAAATAGGGGATAGTTTTATAGCATTTTTATTAATATTTTTTTTTTTACTAGTGTAGCGATACCCTCAGCCAAGAGGGCCGCAGATTCAGTTTGGGCCCTGAAGACAGCTCCGCCAACCCCCGGCAATTTACTCGACCCACCCTGGCACAGTTAGTCTAGGGTAATATATATATCTTATGCCAGGGCTTGACAAATTTGCTTGGAATCTAGGAGCCAGCTAAAAAAGTTAGGAGCCAGGAACGCGCCCTGTCCCGCCGAGCTTGCGCGCAGAAGCGAACGCATACGTGAGTAGCGCCCGCATATGAAAGCGGTGTTCAAACCACATGTGAGGTATCTCCGCGATCGGTAGAGCGAGAGCAATAATTCTAGCCCTAGACCTCCTCTGTAACTCAAAACATGCAACCTGTAGAATTTTTTAAACGTCGCCTATAGAGAATTTAAAGGGTAAAAGTTAGTCGCCATTCCACGAGCAGACGCAATTTTGAAGCGTGACATGTTGGGTATCAATTTACTCAGCGTAACATTATCTTTCACAATATAAAAAAAAAACTGGGCTAACTTTACTGTTGTCTTATTTTTTTATTAAAAAAGTGTATTTTTTCCCAAAAAAGTGCACTTGTAAGACCGCTGCGCAAATACGGTGTGACAAAAAGTATTGCAACGACCACCATTATATTCTCTAGGGTGTTAGAATAAAAAATATATATAATGTTTGGGGGTTCTAATTAGAGGGAAGGAGATGGCAGGGAAAACAGACAGGGAAACTCCATTAGCATTGCTGGTTGTCATACCAACGGCCTCCACAAGATGGCGCTAGACCACAGAAGGAAGCATAGGCCTGCAGAAGGCCGCAAAGCCGCGGCCTCAATTACCGGCCGGCGCGGCCCGACGCGATCCCGCGGCGCGGAGGGGGGGGGGGCACGGAGACACAGGATACCCCAGCTGTGCTGCCCCAGGCGCCAGGTCGCTAATTCTAGTCGCAATGGCGACCTGGCGCCCGGGGTTTGTCGAGCCCTGTCTTATGCTCTATGGTTAAATTCAGACACCAATGCAATGATAGAAGAATAACGAGTTTACTTCTACTGGCAATAAAAATCAACAGTTGTAACAAATCACAGGAATCTATCTGCAGAGCCCTGCAGCAATAGACACACTACAACTAGTAAGATATGGCGCCACGTGTAACAGTACTACACTATGCGCCCTATGGCGCAGCAACTAAATAAACTATCTGGCTGGCCAGGCCTGACCCTATAACTCAGTCTCTAGGGGATGAATTCTTCGCATGCAAGTCTTTAAACGGTGGTGTACATTTCAGGAACACATTTGTAATCCAAAGGGTAAAAGTGCCAACACAGAACACTCCACTAGAGATCCGTTTGACTCAGTTCTGCTATGGATCTCCAGTGGGGACTTAAATATGAACTGGTGGGCCACGGCAGTCTGTAGGCCCAACAATAGTGTACAGTATATGGATTGAGCAGGTGCTCGCTCACCCCTCCGGACGCGATCCCAGTCCGGGAACTTCCACCCGCTGTGTCTCCACACACAGCGTCTGCAGCGGTCTGGTCTCCGGCTCAGCAGCGGTTGAGGATCACCGAGTCAGATGCCACCAAGGCTCGCAATGGGGGTGGAAGGCTCTTTTGGGTAGCAGCGCAAGGCCCCAGGCCTCAGGCCCTGCACCACAGCGGATCCGCACAGGAAGATCTCTCCACTGAAGTCTCGTGTCCCAAAGAGGCCGAGCGCAGCCTCGCCTCCTCCCTATATAACCCCACCCATGAATCTCTGGGGTGGAAACATTGCATCTTGGGTGCCGAATGGGGTTCTGGGTAAGGTAGTCCCGAGAGTCCCAAAGGAGACCCCGCTACACACTCCCCCCACTTAAACTCTTTGGTCCCCAAAGATAATTCTAACATACACTGCGCACAACCCTAGACAACGTTGCGTATGATGTTGGCATAGGGAATTCCCACCAAAACCGAGGGGTTGAATTCCCTTGCCCACAGGTCACACTATCATGAGTGGCCTGCCTAACTGTGCCAGAGAGTGAGTGGGGGTTGCCCTCCACCAAATGAACAGTGGAGGGATCCGGATTCTCTGCACTCCTCCTGGCAGTAACCACAGAATCTTCTGAGCTCTTCCCCATTTGTGGGTAGGTCAAATTTTTGGGAGGCCTTATGACTCTTCGAGCCCTTTGCTCTCTTGGGATTTCTGGCTCTGGCGCCACAGGCTCTTCTTCCGTAGCAGGTTTGGGCAACACGCCGGGCTCTGGAACATCTGCTTCAGGGGCCGAAGGATACGTAGTGTCTCTAGGGTCCTCTTCTGAGTAAGTATCACAGGCATCTCCCCAGTAATCTGATGAAAGACTAGATGGGATGAACTCAGTGGTTTCCGCATTCAGTTGTCCATCTATAGTGTCTTCAGTGGTTGGAAGATCTATAGCAGAAGTTCCTGGAGTTGGGGAAGGCCACAGCCAGTCAAGTTCTCTTCCTTTATCTCCACTAGGTTCAGAGGCCTCTCCATCTTCAGCCCGAGAGGTCTGGGACCGAGTGTTTGGCCTGGGAGTATCCAGAATAGAGACTGGTTCAGGGGAGTCCCTCACTGGAGGTATCCTGACTGCTTCAGCAAGTGGGAGCAGGTGGTTTTGATGCCACGTCTTCAGTGGTCCTACCTTCCCTTCTGGCTTCAACTTGTAGACAGGTAGGCCTGGCAGCTTCTTACAAATGACATAGGGTTCAGGTCTCCATCTGTCGGCAAGTTTGTGTTTTCCAGGGACCCCCAGATTGCGTAACAGTACTCGGTCCCCGGGCTGAAGGTCTTGCACCCGGACCTTCAGGTCGAAGTTTCTTTTGTTTCGAGCTTCCCTTTGATCTGAGGCCGCTTGAGCTTGTTCATAGGCTACTTTCAGGCTGTGTCTGAGCCTGTCCACATATCCTTTGTGGGAGGTGGCTGAGGAATGGTCTAAGGAGGTGCCAAAGGCCAGGTCCACAGGTAACCTTGCTTCTCTCCCAAACATGAGTCGATAGGGGGAGTAGCCTGTAGCATCACTTGTGGTGCAGTTGTAAGCGTGTACTATAGCTGCTATGTGTTTGCTCCAATGCTGTTTCTTCTCACTATCCAGAGTTCCCAACATGTTGAGCAGGGTTCGGTTAAACCTCTCCGGCTAAACATCTCCCTGTGGGTGGTAAGGTGTGGTTCGGGTTTTCTTGATTCCTAACGAATCCAGGAGTTTCCGGATCAGCCGACTCTCAAAGTCCCTTCCTTGATCTGAATGGAGTCGCTGTGGCAGCCCATAATGGACAAAATACTTCTCCATAAGTACCTTGGCTACTGTGGAAGCCTTCTGGTCTTTGGTTGGGAAAGCTTGGGCATACCGGGTGAAATGATCGGTTATCACCAGAACATTTCCTAGTCCACTCAGGTCAGGTTCGAGGCAGAGAAAATCAATGCATACCAGATCCATTGGGCCTTGACTTTGTAGATGGCCCATTGGGGCAGCTTGATGGGGTAAAGTCTTTCTCTGGATGCAGCGTGCACATGAATGGCAGTACTCTTCTACTTCTGCCCTCATGCAGGGCCAATAGAACCGACTTCTGACGAGTTGAAAGGTCCTTTCCGCCCCTAGGTGGCCGTGATTGTCATGTAGGGCAATCAGAACAGTCTCTCGATGTTTTTCCGGAAGGAACAACTGGCATTTATCTTCCAGGTCATCAGAGGGGCCCCTTCGGTAGACCACTCCCTGATGCACCTGCAACCTGTCCCACTCTTTCCTCAACAGGCGAGCTTCCTTCGAGGAGTGGCGCAGGAGTCTATTTGGATCCTGATTCTCCAGGGCTTCCAGAACCAATTTCCCCATGGGGTCTTCTAATTGGTCGCATCTCAGCTCCTTCTTGGACAGTTTCGGCAGATTGTCTTCCTCCAGTTGGGTTACTCCACAGTATTGTTTGGGGACTCCTACCATGGTAACTCCTATCTCTTCTGCCCTCGAGCCTCCTCTGGCTTGTAATTCAGCCCCCTGACAAAGGGCCCGCACCCCGTCAGGTGCCACTTGAGTCCAGTCTTCTGTGTCACTGGTGGGGGCATGAGATCTCCTGGACAGAGCGTCTGCATCTCGATTTCCAGCCCCTGGCCTGTACTTTAGGCTGAAATTGAATCCAGACAGTGCAGCCAGCCACCTGTGTCCAGTGGCGTCCAGCTTTGCTGTGGTGAAAAGGTAGGTAAGGGGGTTGTTGTCGGTCTTCACAGTGAACTCCGCCCCATACAGGTAGTCTTTGAGCTTGTCTACTACCGCCCACTTAAGGGCCAGGAACTCCAGCTTGTGAGTGGGGTAGTTCTTCTCAGAGGGGGTCAGGCTCCTGCTCACGTAGGCAACAGGCCGCAGTTGTCCTTCGTGTTCTTGGTAAAGTACTCCTCCCAGACCGTCATGACTAGCATCTACATGTAGTTCATAGGGTTTGGTTGGGTCTGCGTAGGCCAAGGCTGGGGCAGTGGTTAGGCTCTTCTTCAACGCCTGGAAGGCCTCTTCACACTTCTGGTTCCACTGATCTCTGACTGACTCTCCTGGCTTTCTGGGCCCTGAGTCGTCCTCTTCCCCCTCGGTCTTGAGTAGTTCATTCAATGGTCTGGCAATTCGGGCGAATCCTTCCACAAACCTCCTGTAATAGGAGCAGAACCCCAAGAAGGATCTGAGTTCTGTTACTGTGGTGGGTCGTGGCCAGGAGGTAACTGCCTCAAATTTCTCAGGGTCTGTGGCCACCCCTTCTTCAGACACTATGTGCCCCAGATAGTTCACAGAAGACTGGTAGAACCGACACTTCTCAGGCGAAAGCTTGAGTCCCTCCTCACTGAGTCTTCTCAACACTTTTTCCAGCCTCTCTTCGTGTTCTTCCAAGGTTCTACCAAAGACAATGACATCGTCCAGGTATACAAGGACTTCAATAAGGTTCATGTCTCCTACAGTCTTCTCCATGAGATGTTGGAAGGTAGCAGGAGCTCCAGACAGTCCCTGAGGCATTCGATCAAACTCGAAGAACCCCACCGGGGTTATGAAGGCTGTCTTCTCCTTGTCTTCCGGATGCATAGGGATCTGGTAGTATCCACTCTTGAGATCCATAACGCTGAACCACTTGGCTCCAGACAAACTCTGTAAAGCGTCCTCTATCCTCGGAGTGGATCGGGGATGGTTCTCCTGTTGAGAGTCCTGTAGTCTATACAGAGCCTCAACGACCCATTCTTCTTCCTGACCACCACTATCGGGAAGGCATAGGGGCTTCTAGACTCTCGGATCACACCAGTCCTCTTTGAGTTCTGCGAGTTGTTCCCTTAGATCCTCCAGATCTGCTAGTGGGACCCGCCTGACCCTCTCTCTGAAGGGCTTGTCTTCTTGGAGGCGGATTCGATGGGTGGCACTCCTTGCACACCCCACATCGAACTCATCTTTGGAGAAGATCTTCTCCCATCTGGTCAACTGGGCCTTGGCTCTCTCTTTCCAAACCCTGGATAGATTCGTGTTCTCCATGGACAGCTTCTCCCAAACATCTCCTCCTTCACCCGCCCCCTTGGCTTCTGACAGGGTAACCGGGGCAGCAGGGCTCACCTGGCCCAGCAGCATTCTGGCTGGGATCTCCATGGGGTCACCTGTAGTGTTCCTAACACTCACCGGAACTCTACAATGGGCCTTCTTCAGGGCCTTCAGCGGAATCACTTCTGGTATCACTTCCAGACCTGAGAACTCTCCCCTTGGGTCGGACTCCAGCACGATAAAGGGTCCAGGCTGCTCCCAAGTAAGCTTCACAGTGGCTCTGAGACAGGTTACTTTGCCGGGCTGCCCCTTCTCTTCCAAGTCTCCACACCTTCCCTATCCCCTCTCCAGGGGTCTTCTGCTCTAGGACCAGCCATTGGTAGGCCGTCTTCAGCATGGGGTGGATCTTGGTGGCCGCCTGCCCCTTCTCTTTCACTAGAGGGGTCAGGAGTCTTCGGACCAGGTCCGTGTTTGTCCCTATTATAAGGGAACTCTTGTTGGCTCCTGGCGGCCGAGGGCACACAACTGCCAGGATGTCAAACACTTCGGCCTTCCCAGCCACAGATGGGTCAAAGGTCATCTTGATGGGCAGATAGCCATCGTAGGGGAAGCTCTGTGTTCCAATTCCCCATATTTCCAGTTCCTCTATCTTCTGGATGGGCAGATGACTCAAGTGCTTATCGTAGAAATCCCGGTATAATAGGGTCACTTGTGCCCCAGTATCCAAGATGGCTCTGGTGTAGACTCCCTCCACTTGAATGGGCACTATAGGAGATGGGCCTACCAGCTTCTCCGGATATGGCCTGGCAGGGGTCGCCTTCTTCTGGTCCTTTTCCTTCGGACTCTCTCTAGTCCAACTCCCTTTAGACTTTAGTCTTTCTTGAGCCTGGTATGCATTGATTTCCCTCCTTTCAATGGGTGTACAGACCCGCTCAGGGATATTATTGTTTTTCTTAGGTGTGCATCCCCTCTGGGGAATGCTGTGCCTCTTCTGAGGGGTCTTGCCCCCTTTCTCTGGGGTGTATCTCTGTTGAGGCATGTTATGTTTCCTCTGAGGGGTTTTGTCTCCTCTTTTCTTCTGCTTCACATTCAGCTTGGAGCTCACTGAAGATGATGGGCACCCGGCTGACTCCTTCACCGGGGCCCTCTGGAGTTTCCCGCCGTCTTGCGGTTATCTGTTTTCTTCTTCTTGGGACTGGAACATGTAGCTGCAATGTGGCCAACTCCCCCACAGTTAAAACAGATTATGTCCCCCCAGTCTTGCAGAGATGCGGGTGTCGAAACAGCTGGGAACAGTTCCTTCCTCGCTACCTCTTTCTCTGGACCCTGTGTGTCTTTCGCCATCAGAGAGGTTAGCATCTCTAACACCTGAGACATTTGTGATTTCAAAGTGTCCACTTCTGAGTCCCTTTCTAGAGTCATGAGCGAGTTGACTATCACTGGTGTAGGGGCATGACTTGTCTTTATCATTGCCTGATCCTTCTGCAGTGCCTCCTCATCTCTGATGATTTTTATCAAATCAGAGTAAGTCAGTGACATTCCTCCTCCTGAGGTTTTCAAGTGCAACCAGACTGGATCCGAGCATAACGCTCCCTTTAAGACTTGCTTCATTCTTGCCGCATCTGTATCTTGAGGCATCATTCCCTTCTTCAAGACAATCTTACACAGCAACCTGTTCAGTCTTCTGACATACTCTGAAAGCTTCTCATTCGGCTGTTGGAAAGTATGTTCAAATTGGTAGACCATCTCTGTCACCTTTTCTAACTGACCAAACTCTTCCTGTAGCATAGCTAGACAGTCTTGAGCCGTGCAGTCTGTATTTCCAAACCGGAAACTTTTCACCGCTTCTGCTGCTGCGCCTTTAAGGCTTTCTATCACTCGTTGCCTCTTCTGCGCTTCAGGCACCTCCCATGCCTCCACTGCTTGTAATGCCTGTTCCACCCAAGTATCGAAGTCTTCCTCCCCTGCAGGGACAGGGAGCTTCCCTGAGAATGTCTTTAGTCTCCGGTAGCTAGTCTCTACATGCACTGTGCTTGTCTTCTGACATTTGGTTAGCAGATCCCCTATTGCCTTTATCAGTTCTGGTGATATAGCAGTGGCAGGTGCAGGTGCCACCGGAGGCGTCGCCCTGTCTCCTCTTTCAGGTGGGGTACGGGCCGCAGCCTGCGGTGATCCCATTGGTGATGGTTCCTTCTTTACAGTTACTGCGTGCGCCAACCTATAGGTTCTGTTGTCTGGCATCCGCACACACTTGCGCTTGCAAGCCTCTGGCATCCTGTCCCAGTACTCCACTAGTGCATACTGATGTGAGATGTCTGGGTCTGACTTTATCTCCGTCACCCATGGTGTGTGATCTGGGGACACTGACTTCATTAACTCCTCTACCGTCTCAGTCGACCATTCCTCCCCTGGGAGGCTGATGACTATCGACTGGTTTGGCTCTGCCCTAGAGGCTTTGCACCACGCTTCTACTGTTTGCGGGTCCATGGGGTCCATGCCGGCACTTCTGGCGTGTTCACCTGCTGCATCAGGATCCCGGACGAGAACCCCCACGTGTAGCGATACCCTCAGCCAAGAGGGCCGCAGATTCAGTTTGGGCCCTGAAGACAGCTCCGCCAACCCCCGGCAATTTACTCGACCCACCCTGGCACAGTTAGTCTAGGGTAATATATATATCTTATGCTCTATGGTTAAATTCAGACACCAATGCAATGATAGAAGAATAACGAGTTTACTTCTACTGGCAATAAAAATCAACAGTTGTAACAAATCACAGGAATCTATCTGCAGAGCCCTGCAGCAATAGACACACTACAACTAGTAAGATATGGCGCACACGCGCCACGTGTAACAGTACTTCACTATGCGCCCTATGGCGCAGCAACTAAATAAACTATCTGGCTGGCCAGGCCTGACCCTATAACTCAGTCTCTAGGGGATGAATTCTTCACATGCCAGTCTTTAAACGGTGGTGCACATTTCAGGAACACATTTGTAATCCAAAGGGTAAAAGTGCCAACACAGAACACTCCACTAGAGATCCGTTTGACTCAGTTCTGCTATGGATCTCCAGTGGGGACTTAAATATGAACTGGTGGGCCACGGCAGTCTGTAGGCCCAACAATAGTGTACAGTATATGGATTGAGCAGGTGCTCACTCACCCCTCCGGACGCGATCCCAGTCCGGGAACTTCCACCCGCTGTGTCTCCACACACAGCGTCTGCAGCGGTCTGGTCTCCGGCTCAGCAGCGGTTGAGGATCACAGAGTCAGATGCCACCCAGGCTCGCAATGGGGGTGGAAGGCTCTTTTGGGTAGCAGCGCAAGGCCCCAGGCCTCAGGCCCTGCACCACGGCGGATCCGCACAGGAAGATTTCTCCACTGAAGTCTTGTGTCCCAAAGAGGCCGAGCGCAGCCTCGTCTCCTCCCTATATAACCCCACCCATGAGTCTCTGGGGTGGAAAAATTGCATCCTGGGTGCCGAATGGGGTTCTGGGTAAGGTAGTCCCGAGAGTCCCAAAGGAGACCCCGCTACACTAGTAATGGAGGCAATCAGCGATTTTTATTGTGACTGCGACATTATGGCGGACACATCGGACACTTTTGACACCATTTTGGGACCATTGTCATTGATACAGCGATCAGTGCTATAAAAATGCACTGGTTACTGTAAAAATGACACTGGCAGGGAAGGGGTTAACACTAGGGGGCGAGGAAGGGGTTAAATGTGTGCCCAGGGAGTGATTACTACTGTGGGGGGAGGGGAGTGACTGGGGGAGGTGACCGATCTGTGTCCCTATGTACAAGGGACACAGCATCGGTCTCCTCTCCCTGACAGGACATGGATCTGTGTGTTTACACACACAGATCCATGTCCTTGTCTGTGTACCGGCCGATCGCGGATGCCTGGAAGACATCGCGGCCGCCAGGCACGCGCATCGGCATGTCAGTGAGTGATCAGTGGTGTTTGATCGCTCAATACTCACTGCAGAGCCAGTGGGGAACAGATGCAGCTTTGGATCGATGCTGCATCCACCTAGGTGAGTATAAATGTTTGTTTTTTTGCAAGTCCATACTTCTCTGTAGGGATGGGCCGAACACCCTGGTTCGGTTCGCACCAGAACATGCGAACAGGCAAAAAATTTGTGCGAACATGGGTACCCTATTAAAGTCTATAGAACACGTACATGAAAAATCAAAAGTGCTAATTTTAAAGGCTTATATGCAAGTTATTGGCATAAAAAGTGTATGGGGACCCGGGTCCTGCCCCAGGGGACATGTATCAATGCAAAAAGAAAGTTTAAAAAAAACTACAGTTTTTTCAGAAGCAGTGATTTTAATAATGCTTAAAGTGAAACAATAAAAATGAAATATTCTTTTAAATATCGTGCCTGGGGGGTTCTCTTAGTCTGCCTGTAAAGTGGTGCATCTGTGTGATGCGTTTTACAGTGCTGCAGCAAAAATGTATTTCTATAGGAAAAAACTTCATTTAAAATTGCTTGCGGCTGTAATGTATTGCCAGCTCCCGACAATATAGATAAAAATCAAGGAAAAAAATAATTTAAAAAAAGACGTGGGTCCCCCCATACCAAGACCTTCAGGTCTGGTATGGATTTTGAGGGCGAACTCCACGCCAAAATGAAAAAAATTGGCGTGGGGTCCCCCCCAAAATCCATACTAGACCCTTATCTTATATGAGCATTTGACTGAATAAACTATCAGTTCTTTGCAATCATCATGAGACTATCTGCTCTTTGTGCCCTATGAGCGCTGTATCACTGTGTATTGTTTGTTTGTTTGTATCCGTATTTTCCAGTTACGGTTTTATCCAGCTGCACTGGGTTCATATTCCTCCTCATTGACTTTTGCCCCCATCCTATTATGTTTTACTTGCACACAAGTCCACACTGTTAGCACTGGTGATTTTTCTGTTTTTTTATCTGAGCATGGAGCACAGGATAGGAGGGGCGAGCAAACGCCCCACCCCCCCTTGAACCATACCAGGCCACATGCCTCCAACATGGGCAGGGTGCTTTGGGGTCCCCCCAAAGCACCTTGTCCCCATGTTGTTGGGGACAAGGGCCTTGTCCCCACAACCCTGGCCCGGTGGTTGTGGGGGTCTGCGGGCGGGGTGGCCGGGTGTCCCTGCCCTTGCTTATATAACAGTTGTCACAGCCAAGAGACAACAGTCGGCGGGACGCCTCCCATCGAGGCAGAGCTTCTTTTTTATATATATTTTTCAGGTCCTTTGGGCGGCGTGATTGACGATAGATGTACATTGTGGGACACTTTATTTTATTTTTTTAATAAAGGAATTGTCAAAAACTGTCTTGTGCTTTTTACTTTGACACTTTTTTGGGTGAATGGGAAGGGGTACAATGTACCCCATACCCATTCATATAGGAGGGGCTGGGATCTGGGAGGCCCTTTGTTAAAGGGGGCTTCCAGATTCCGATAAGCCCCCCACCCCAGACCCCCACAACCACCGGGCCAGGGTTGTGGGGACAAGGTGCTTTGGGGGGTCTAATGAGACCAAGATAAACTTATTTAGTTCAGATGGTGTCAAGCGTTTGTGGCAGCAACCAGGTGAGGAGTAAAAAGACAAGTGTGTCTTGCCTACAGTCAAGCATGGTGGTGGGAGTGTCATGGTCTGGGGCTGCATGAGTGCTGCCAGCACTGGGGAGCTACAGTTCATTGAGGGAACCATGAATGCCAACATGTACCCTGACATACTGAAGCAGAGCATGATTCCCTCCCTTCGGAGACTGGGCCGCAGGGCAGTATTCCAACATGATAACGACCCCAAACACACCTCCAAGACGACCACTGCCTTGCTAAAGAAGCTGAGGGTAAAGGTGATGAACTGGCCAAGCATGTCTCCAGACCTAAACCCTATTGAGCATCTATGGGACATCCTCAAAAGGGAAGGTGGAAGAGCGCAAGGTCTCTAACATCCACCAGCTCCGTGATATCGTCATGGAGGAGTGGAAGAGGACTTCAGTGGCAACCTGAGAAGCTCTGGTGAACTCCATGCCCAAGAGAGTTAAGGCAGTGCTGGAAAATAATGGTGGCCACACAAAATATTGACACTTTGGGCCTAATTTGGACATTTTCACTTAGGGATGTTCTCACTTTTGTTGCCAGCGGTTTAGACCTAAGTGTGTTAAGTTATTTTAAGGGAGAAGAAAATTTATACTGTTATACAAGCAGTACACTCACTACTAATTGTAGCAAAGTGTAATTTCTTCATTGTTGTCACATGAAAAGATATAATAAAATATTTTCAAAAATGTGAGAGGTGTACTCACTTTTGTCAGATACTGTATCTGTGCAGGAACCTGCACAGATGTCTCTGAACTTGCCCCCGAAGTTGGACTGACATGCGGGAATTAAACATAGGCTAAATGTACATTAGATCTCATTCTCAGAATGTCACAGTATACATCTGGATACCATTACGTCTTGGTTCCAGGAATGCCGTATTACATAACAGCTACATCTTTATGTAGATGTGTTAGGAGAGGGGCTAGTAAGGTATTTGGACCTGACTTATTGAATGTACAGTACACAAGTTGAGAAATTTGCAATTGGTTTCACTAAAATCCCATAGGCATAGTAGAAAGTCTCTGAATGGCAAGTCCAGGGATTCAGCAATGTGTTTACAAGTTATTAATGAAGTCACATTCACTGCCTGCAAAAGGGCCCATGTTCTTGGGCTGCTTAAAAAATTGCAGTAGAAACTCATTCACTTTAGTTTTCAGCAGCTCAGCTCTCTCTGTACTCCCTTCTCAGCGCTGACTTGGCAGTCTTCCAGTCTTCAATCTCTAATGTAAACACAGAAAGCGGGGGGAGCCAGGGGCGTATCTACCACGAGGCAAACAAGGCATTTGCTTTGGGCGGCATTTTTCAGAGAGGCAGCACCGCCCCCAGGCAGAAGGAACACTACAAGCAGTGGCATCACTACGGGGGTGCAGACCGCATCAGGATGACACCCACCAGAGGGATGACACCGGGGGTGGCCGCAGAAATACTGTTCGTGACAGGGTAGCAAAGCAGCAGCAGGAGGCGGCGGTGGCTGCAGCTTCTGATCACAGATGTAGCTCACTTGGCAGAACAGGTCGGAGTCCCAGGCTGTGATCAGGCCTCGGCAGCCTCGCTACACACAGCCAGTGGGCTGCAGAAAGGTGAGAGTGTTTTTTTGGGGGGGATGGGGGAACCTCCTGGTGTAGTATGCGGGAATAGGGTTGCCCCCGCTCTTTTCTCTTTCTCTCTCACCCCCCTCTTGCTCTCAACCCTTTCACTCTCTCTCCCCCACCCTCCTCTCTCTTAACCCCTCTCTCTCTCTCTCTCCCCACTTCTTCCCCCATCCCGCCTCTCTCTCTCTTAACCCCCCTCTCTCTCTCAACCCCTTCACTCTCTCCCCTACCTTTTTCCCCCTCCCTGCTTTCTCTCTTAACCCCCCTCTCTCTCTCCACTTTTTCCCCCTCTCTCGCTCTCTTTCTCCCCTCCTCCCATTTCTCTCTCTCTAATCTTCCTCCACCTCTTCCCCCCTCTCTCTTCCACCTCGTTCCACCCCCCACCCACCTCTTTCCCTCCTTGCTCTCTCATCCACTCGCTCGCTCTCTCTCCCCCACCTCTTCTCCCCCTCCCTCACCACCCTCTCCAATCCCTTCTCTCACCCCTTCACTCTCTCTCCCCCACCCCTTTTCCCCTCCCTCCTTTCTCTCTTAATCCTCCTCTCTTTCCCCACCCCCTCACCTCACCTCTTCTCCCCTCCCTCCTCTCTAATCCCTCTCTCCTCTCTCTCTCACCCACTTCTCTATCCCCCTCTCTAACGCCCCCTTTCTCACCCCCTCTCTCTCCCCCAACTCTTTCCACCCCCTCTCTTATCCCCTTTCTCTCCCTCCGCTCATATCCCCTCTCTCCCCCCCACCTCTTTCTCCCCCAGAGCTCTAATAGGAAGAGGTGGAGCCCAAAGAGGAAAGGGTGGAGTGTTCCCCCTCTTTCTCCACCACCTCTCTCTCTCTTAATGAAGAGAATTGCACCAGTGATCAGTGTGGTGCACAGGCTCTTTAAAAGTGGTTGTAAACCCTAATATAATCCCAGTGAGGTGACTGGTCTCAGGTGATGCACAGAGAATAAACAAATCCTCCTCATAAGTTGCACCTGTTTATCTGCAGTTTCTCTTCTCTAAATTTGTTCGAAGCGCATAATTTATATGCTTGTCTGAGCTGTCAGAAAAAAAGGGGCAGAGAGCTGAAGATACAATCTGCATAGCTTAGTGAGGAGAGCTTTGAGAGCTGATTGGAGGGAAGGTATACACCCCCCTTCACACAGCACACAGGAAGAAAGCTGAGGCTGTCAATCAGCTGGAGCTCCTTCCCATCACCTTTTTTCTCTTGTGTCAGGAAAACGTGTCAGAAGTGATTCAAGCTGACAGCACAGGAACGAAGAAGCAAGCAAGAAGAAGCTCTTAGTGGAGACAAGTACACACAATAGAGGGATATGCTTTGTTCACATATCATGTCGGAGGTTTACAACCACTTTAATGTTTTTCCCCAGCTACAGGTCTGTACAGAGGTACGAACCTGCTGTTGAACTACAAAATGGGCAGAGGGAAGAGTGATCTCTGTGCACGTTGCATAGTCCCTCTGTTGCAGTGGCAGATGGAACATGTAGTCATTCACTACGAGCAATCCCAGACCTGGATGACGCAGCTGTGCCGGTGGAGGCATGCGCAGTCATGCTGAATTCAAACAATAGCAGGATCATGCATGAACAGGAACCCTGCAATGGACTAAAACGTGGGACAATAAAACTGAACTCTGGGATAAACCAATGTTGTCTAAATACAAGAACTATGTGTATACTTATTTGAATCTTGGTGTACTTTGTGCATTTCTTCCAGATCTGTGCAGTAATCCAGTGTGAGACTTTGCCTTTGTGCAGGAGCTTCCTGTAATAAAGACCGGTCACTGCAGCTCTCTCTCCTTGTGCAGGGTGACTGGTCTCGTCTGCATTTTTCTGCATGCAGCCTATAGTAGGTGGGGCCTGTTGGGCCCCTCCCACAGCTCTAATCTCTGCACAGGCTACGTATAGCACAGTGATTACGCTACTGCTTCTTTAACAGGGTAATAACTTGATTTGCAAAAACATTTGGTGCAAACAAAGTGGAATTATATTCTTTATGGCTATTGAGGAATATATTTGAATGAAAGCTTTTATGCCCAGAGTTCAGCTTTAAAGTGTTACTAAACCTACAACAGTAAACTCAGTCTGTATAAGCAGAATAGCATGCTTGTTATACTCACTGTGGAACTTAAGGGGTTAATCCACTGCCTTGTGTAAAAAGGCTCTTTGATCCTGTATGCATTGATCCTTCCCTCCTGCACTGTATCTGGGGAAGGCCAGCTAATACACAGGCAGGGTAGCCAACCTGCACATGCTCAGTTGTGTCTTTTATGCTGGAGAGAACATTTCCTTGTTCTCAGAGCTAGCCAGGTTACATGATATTGACATCACACATGTGGGCGTGTATACAGGCTATAGTGGAAATCTCCTCCTACCTGAACACACAGCTCTGGACAAACTCTGCAGTTTATCATGTGACTGTGTAATACAGATCAGACAAAAAGGTATATAGTGGCAGTATTTTAATGTAAAAAGAAGATTTATAAGCTGTGGGCGGGCAGATGAACTATTTTCATATTACTGGGTTTAGAAACACTTTAAGAATAAGTGACTATTAATGTGCATAGCCTAGCCACAGCTTAGATTATTATAATTCTGTACAGGTACATTTTAAGTAGCTTTTAGCTATAGGTAAGTGTAAAGTGTTAATTACACTTACCTCTGTGCCAGCCTTCCTGAGATACAGCTCTCTAAAAACTATCATGAGCATAGCAGTACTCTTAGCTCAATCCTTCCTTTCTGTGCCCACTATTTTATTAATTAAGTTAATTGCTGAAAATGATAGTTCCATAGATTTTAGTTGTAGAAGAAATATTTCTCTTAAGAACTGTATGGAGGTACAGTAAAACCTTGGTTTGAGAGTAACTTAGTTTGAGAGCGTTTTGCAAGACAAGCAAAATTTTAAATAAATGTTGACTTGATATACAAGCGATGTCTTGATATAAGTGTAGCGTCAATTCACAACAGAGTATAAAAGAGAAGAGAGGCGCCTCTAAATGTAGCAATACAGTTACATTTAATGAAGGTACAACATTTAGCCACTCACATGGTTGATGATTAAAACAGGCACATCTAAGTATGCAGGCAACCGGGGTAAAGCTGTCCAGATAGACCATCCTCCTCACCGCTATTGATGTCGTCCCTTCCACGCTGCGCTCCACGAGCGGTTTAAGCCTCGCTTTAAGATCACTCTATTGCAGGGTAGTCTTCCCGGTCACCATTGCAGACTGAGAGCGGTGAGAGCCGGCGGTGCGGGGGATGGTCTATGTGGACAGCTTTACCGTGGATGCCTGCATACTTGCAAACTTAGATGGGCCTGTTTTAATCATCAACCATGTGAGTTGCTAAATGTTGTACCTTCATTACATGTAACCATATTGCTACACTTAGAGGCGCCTCTCTTCTCTTTTATACTCAGTAGTTCCTGCTGGATTTTTCTTCTAATCCCCTTGTGGAGGCTTCTATTTGTGGATGGACATTTTATGGTTACACAACCTGGTCACATTGCTAGAATCTTTTTATATGGACTATAAACTGAAGGACTTATGAACAAATGGTTGTGGAACGAATCATTTGAGTTTCCATTATTTCTTATGAGGGAAATTTGCTTTGATATACAGGTGCTTTGGATTACAAGCATGTTTCTAGAACTAAAGCCCTGTACACACGATCGGATTTCCTATGGTTTTTAAACTGATGGATTTTTCCATCGGAAAACCGATGAAGCTGACTTCCATCAGTCTAGCCCACACACCATCAGTCAAAAAACCGACCGTTCCAAACGCGGTGACGTAAAACACTCCGATGAGCCGAGAAAAATTAAGTTCAATGCTTCTGAGCATGCGTCGACTTGATTCTGAGCATGCATGGGTTTTTTAACCGATGGACTTGACCATAGACGATCGTAATTTACCATCGGTTTTTGATCCATCGGAAAATTTTAAAACAAGTTCTATTTTTTAAAACCGATGGAAAAAAGACCGATAGGTCCCACACACGATCGGTTTGTCTGATGAAAGCAATCCATCGGACGGTTTTCATCGGTAAAACCGATCGTGTGTACGGGGCTTAATTATGCTCGCAATCCAAGGTTTTACTGTATGTGTAATTAACACTTCCACTGTCATTCCTATTTTTCCCAGAGCTCTCCTTTAACCACCGACTCCTGTAGATATACATCGGCAGAATGGCACATCAACGTACCTGTACGTCCCCTTTAAGTGCCTGTCCGTGTGGTCGCGCACGCGCCGCCGGGGGAGTGCTCGCGACCCTGCCGCCATCCCCGTGAATCGGACCGCGGGTCCCGCGGACTCGATCGCCGCGGGGATCCACGCTATCGTCTCACGGAGGTATAGAGCAGGGAGATGCTTGTGTAAACACGCATCTCCCTGCTCTGCCTAGTGACAATGACATGGATCTCGGCTCCGTGTACTTGGAGCGGAGATCGGTGTCATGTGACACAGAGCCCAACCCCCCTCAGTTAGAAACACAATGCAGGGAACACTTAACCCCTACAGCGTCACCTAATGGTTAACTCCTTCACTGCCAGTGTCATTTTTATAGCACTGATCACTGTGACAATTACAATGGTCCCAAAAATGTGTCAAAAGTGTCCGATGTGTCCGCCATAATGTCGCAGTCATGAAAAAAATCACTGATCGCCGACAAAAGAAATTATTAAAAATGCCATAAAACTTTCCCCTATTTTGTAAACGCTATAACTTTTGCGCAAATCAATCAATAAACGGCAATTGCGATTTTTATTTACCAAAAATATGTAGAAGAATACATATCGGCCTAAACTGAGGAAAAACATTTTTTTATATATATTTTTGGGGATATTTATTATAGCAAAAAGTAAAAAATATTGCATTTTTTTCAAAATTGTCGCTCTATTTTTGTTTATAGCGCAAAAAATAAAAACCGCAGAGGTGATCAAATACCAACAAAAGAAATCTCTATTTGTGGGAAAAAAAGGACGTAAATTTTGTTTGGGAGCCACGTTGCACGACCGCGCAATTGTCAGTTAAAGCGACGCAGTGCCGAATCGCAAAAAGGGGCCTGGTCTTTACCCAGCCAAAATGGTCCGGGGCTTACGTGGTTAAGAGAAGTCAGTTGAAAACGCTTTGACTAGAATCACTGTAGTCCCAAAGACAAGAATACCTCCAGCCATAAAGAGGTTAAAATATGGGACCCCATAGACCCCATCAGTACCTCCTGGTACTGCTGCTGCTCTCCTGTTGGCAGCCAGGCAATTTTATGTATACGATTTTAATAGCTTGCACTATGCGATGTGCAGAACACATAGGAAGGAAGGTTTAATTTATATATGCAGTACATTACTACAGAATGGAATTCCACAACTGGATTTCATCTGCGAGGAATAATTTGGGCGATAAGCGAAAGTGCATTCCATACATATCTCTCTGGTCAATGGGTATTACTACTTCTTATTGCTGCAGATAAACTAGCTGGAGGCCAGAGCACTAAAACTGCTTATCCTATCCGAGTCATTGGTAATCATTAAGAAGAAGCTTTTCATTCATCATGTAAAGTTAAAGTGCAATTAAACTTTTTTTTATTTTTGTTTTAGGCTTCATGCACACTGGACGTTTTTACAGCTGCCGTTTTTGGCTTCAGGTGTTTTTTTCTACAGCCAGTAAACTCCCCAGCATGTTATCCTATGTGTCCATATTTTTTGGCAGGGGCATTTTCTGGCTGGAAAAACCCCCCCAGAACACATGGGTTTTCAGATGAGTTTTTCAGCTGCAAAAATGCTCTAATGCCCTGTACACACGATAGGATTTTCCATCAAGAAAAGTGCGATGTGAGCTTTTGGTCGGAAATTCCGACCGTGTGTAGGCTCCATCCAACTTTTTTGTCGGAATTTCCGCCAATAAAAGATTGAGAGCAGGTTCTCTATTTTTCCGACGGAAAAAGATCTTGTCGGAAATTCCGATTGTCTGTATGCAATTCCGACGCGCAAAAAAAACACGCATGCTCAGAATCAAGCAGAAGAGCCGAACTGCCTATTGAACTTCATTGATCTCGGCTCATCGTACGTCTTGTACGTCACCGCATTCTTGACTTCTGGAATTTCAGACAAGATTTCAGTGACCGTGTGTATGCAACACAAGTTTGAGCCAACATTCCGTCGGAAAAAAATCCACGGTTTTCTTGTCGGAATTTCCGATCGTGTGTACAGGGCATAACTCTGATAAAAGTGTAAGGCCCCTTTCACACGGACGGATAGAATGGTGCTTTTAGCTACGGATTTTCTAGTTTTCTATCACAGCTAAAAGTACACAATGCTTTCCTATGGCCCCATTCACACACAGCGTTTAGCTGCGATTTCGTTACATGCGGTTCGGTGCGAATAGAAAAAATAGAATTGAATGCGTCCAGGTGCGATGTAGTGCAGCTATATGCACATAACCGCAGGTAATCGCAGTCTTTTTTGTCAATTGCGGATAGCAGCGTGAGAAAAATAAAGAACAACAGGAAGCACATCATAATCAGTAGGTATAAAAAGGGTTGCTATGGGAATGACTACCGCAGCTAAAAGCGGCCGCATGTAAACGCATGTAAACGCAGGTAATCGCAATGTACAAATGCAGCTAATCGCAGTGCATGGAGCCTTGAATTTCACAGAACATTTTACATGCTTTTAACTGCGGCAAAACAGCCGTCCTTGTGAAAGGCGCCTAAAAACGCTGAAAAAGGCTAAAAAAAAGTGTGGCTATGACCGTTTTTGAGCCATAAGCTTTTGTGGGAGTATAGTTTTGATAAAAAAAAAAAAAATTTGGACAAATGATGAAAAACGCTAGTGCAAAAGCGCTACAAAACTCATTCTACAGCTACAGCTTTCTACAGTTAACTCTACTGCCATTTTTATAACGTCCAGTGTGCATGAGGCTAACTGCTAACAGGAGGTATTGGTTGCTTCTGTCATAAATGCTTCTCCCTGCCTGTCAGCTGTAATGTACACTGAACCACGCATTCACAGCTCAGAGAACATTTATGGCACCTCTCTGTGCCAAGATGTAGTGGCTCCTGTGTACAAGCGTGGGTGTGAAGTTATTGTGGCCATTCAAAAGGCAGAAACAGAGCGAACCTGGACGGAAACCTGGGAGAAGATAGAAGCACCCAGAACCAGCAGGAGCGTTGCCAACTTAGCGCTGGGGGGCTTCCTTTGACAGGTAGGTCTGCCACAATGTCTTAGTATGCAGTGCACACTTACTAGCACACTATGGTATAAACCTCCTAGGAGCTCAATTAAATTTTACACTAATTATATATATATATATATTTATGGTCGGAGCCCTCTGTCCGAAGAGATATGGATCACATAAACACGTCACAAGACTAACAACACAAATAAGACCTGAAGTGTGGCCTGGCCTTTTGTACGGTATGCCAAAGAAAGGGGCCATACCTGAATAGAAGTGATAGATAATTCTGCTGAGAATTGTTGTAGAGGAGTGCCCTAGAAAAGGGAGATATGGGTGGGTGGGTACCGCGCACTACAGCCGACGCTGACCCTCGTGGATGGTCTGTATAAGTACCCCTCGAACTCCTCCCATAATTTCAGGCTAGCATACCAGCCTTCCTATTTATGGTCGGAGCCCTCTGTCCGAAGAGATATGGATCACATAAACACGTCACAAGACTAACAACACAAATAAGACCTGAAGTGTGGCCTGGCCTTTTGTACGGTATGCCAAAGAAAGGGGCCAAAAAGTCACACAAGGTTAGGAAGGAATTGATCTATTATGTCAGGTAAACCATTATAGAGCGAGACTGTTAAAGGCTCGTGATATTTCTGACTGAGGATCGGGGACGTGTCGGACGAAACACAAGGATTTCCACCTGCCTATCTTCCTTATTGCGTGGTCAGGAACTCTGTTTCGTGATGTTGCTGGGGCTGCTCTAATGCGAAAGCAAGTCCTGAGTAACATCCTGGGTCAAGGCCCGAGATGCTCAGGAGTGTTCAGACGTGGCTGACGAACTGGTTCCCGCTTAGGGGTTCAGTTGGGAAAGGTAGTAGAGGGCTGTCCTCAGATGGCTCGGACAGCAGAGTTTACCAATTACCGTAGAACGGCCATAGCGTTGTGTGTCTGGAAAGGTTTAATGTCTACTCCGGGACCGGGTTGTATCATTTCCGACACCGTCGGGTGTAGGATGAAATGACTTCGGTGGCAAGTCGGGTGGTGCCCGAGTAGTACTCGGCATTTAGGGCTGGTGATAGTAATTCGCCGGCCGTAAAATCGTAAAAGGCTAGGTAAGTGGCTGCTTGAACTACCAGGCTGGGCCATAGACCGAAGGGAGAACGTGAAAGGATAGCAGACATGTCCCGGAGTATGGCGCTGGTCACTGGTAAGCGTTTGGTACTAGAGTGTGGTTGCCGCCACCTGTAGTGTGTTGGCGGATCGGGATGCATTGACGAGGGAGGTAGCACCATGGAGGTGCTATCCGATTCCAGAGTTGGTTGCGACTAATGTGGGACGCCGGACATGGTCGAGTCGGCTCTGGCTTCTGTGAGAGGATGTGGCATGGTCAAGCGGGATAGCGCGTCGGCCGAGGTGTTGCATTGACCGGGGATGTGGACACTGAGGCTACTGAGCTGATGATGTAGGGAAAGTAGCAACAGCCTGCGTGGGAAGGACATGACGGACAACGATTTATTGACCTGCCTTTGTTAACGACTGTGACTGTAGCCTGGTTGTCTGTGGCGAACGTGGCGGTCTGTCCTGCCCGGGGCTGCCCCGTACTTGAGTTGCTGCGACTATGGGGTAGATCTCAAATAGAGAGGAGGACTGACTAAAAGCGGAATTGTGAGCATCTCTGATGGATCGGATCTCCTGAAACCAATGATGGCCAAAAGTTACAGCGAAGCTTGTGGAAGCTGCTACGTCCGTGATTATCTGAGGTGACGAGGAAAATGCTGATGGGATAAGCAAGGGTCTACCTATCCGGTCTCAAGGAATTGGTCCCCCATGGCCAGATCCTGCTACGGAGGCTGCGTCTAGCTTAATGACTTGGTCAGGGTCTTGTGCCTGGGAGAGGAACACTAAGAAGCGTGCGATAAAGGATCGCCCTTGAGAGACGATCCTCATCGTGGTTTGAGCATGCCCAGTAGGGATTGTAGCTGTGGGTTAGTGCACCCTTGCGTGTCGGTGGACGTATGGATGACTGTCCTGATGCGGGTCAATCTACCGAGAGGTGGGCTGGCCCGCATGGCGCGTTTGTCTAGAATGATTACCAGGAAGGAGATGAACTGTGCCGGTCTTTCTACTTTCTTCACGGTTGTGGGCACATCAAGGTTTTAAAGACCTCTCTTGGACTCCTTAGATCTCACAAGAATCCTAAACCATCCGGAGAACTCGTGTGAGGGTATGCTGGAGTTTGACTGGGTAGTTTTGGAATGAGTCAGGCAGTGTAACGAGTCCGGTGTGGAACCCTGTAGTGTCCCCTGTACTAGAAAGGCTGCTAGAGAGGAAGTTGGATGTGAGGAGAGAAAGTCGAGCCGCCCAAAGTGCATGTGGCCTGGTCCAGCTGGACTCTGCTGCTTGGCGCCGCAGGTATTTCTAGGGAGAGCCTTCTGGCACAGGAGGCGGATGTGCAGAAGTTTGCGGTGGGGTAAAAGCAACCCTTGAAATTAAGTTGCTGGAGATGGCTGCGCCCCCGGTGCTCAAATTGGACATCCTAGTCTGACTGGGAGGACTGGTTACATCTCTAAGGCTTCCAGAGGCTACCACGAACTTGTCGCTTTCGAGTTTGCGAGCGAGCCTGGGGTCCTTGGCCATTAGAATGACTGAGACGTCCCCCTAGGCACGCGGCTTGTTCCCTGTTATGACCTGTGCCGAAGATGCGTGGGGACGCTAGGTTCGCGTCCTATCGCTTAGGATGTCCTTCCTGATGCCCGCTGGGACCAGGTGCGAAGAAAAAGGGGTGCAAGCGTCGGGCGTACCTACAGTGGGGGGTTCGGTAACGACGGTGGAGACTGGGGCTGATAGGGGCGCGGCTGACTGTGTTTCCAGGGCCCCTACTCTAGCCTGGACGTCGGTGACTGCGGTTGCCAGTGTGGTCACCAAGGCGTGTAGCTGAGTAATGCCGAGGATATCGACGGCAGCGGAATTTGTCTGGTAGAGTTGCCGCTGGTTATGGAACAGCAGCCTAACAGCTTGATTTCCCTGGCCGTGGCCGGGTAGGGGATGCCCCTACGGCGTAGTTCGGCTGTAAGCCTGGGGATGGTCCAGCCCTGAGGAACTGTGTGGAGTCGTCCGCTGAACCCGAACGTGGTGACGATGGGACGAAGGTAAAGTCATCGCAGTCGGTCTGCGACATGTTGGGGGTTGGAGAAAAAACGAGAAAGAAAAGGGGGGGGGAATGTATGTTTATAGAGTGAGATGCCAGGTATGGAGGGGATAGAGGAGGTACGAAAGTGGGTAGGGAGAAGGAAGGGAGGATGGACAGAATAAGGAATGACAGGCGCAGAGGATAGCCAAGTTTTGCGTACGAGCGCTTGTTGAGTGTAATTTAGAAAACTCAAAAGAGTGCGTGGCAACCGAGGTGAGCCAGGAGGTGACTGGCTAGGTAACCGATAGCTCGGGTGCCGTCTGTGCTTGGCACAGACTGATGAACCAGAGCCCCCAGGGCGTACTGGGGCGGGTAGCTGGAGTCTGGTATGCTAAGTAGGAATGTTTCGATCTGTAGTTCAATGACGTGTGGTCGGTCTGCCAACTCCTGCACTGCCAGCAAGGTGATGTTGGTGACCTTGTCTGCGTAGTGAAGGATCTCGGATCGGCTTCGAAAACAGAGTGTCATGCGTAGACGTATGTGGCAGTTGCTAGCGCCTGGTGAGCGGTCGAATTGTGTATGTGAAGGCAAATATGTCGTGAAAGAGTGCGGAGAGAAAGCAAGGAGGGGCCTTGCGTTTACGCACCTGACTTGAGCCCTGTCTTGGTTGAGGTCGAGACACGGGTCGACCGGGACCTGTGAGGAGGGTGGTATGGAGATATATATAAATATATATATATATATTTTTTTTTTATTATTATTATTTATTTATTTATTTTTTTATTTTTTATTTTTTATTATATATATATTTTTTTATTTATTTATTTATTTAATTTATTTTTTATTATATATATATATATATATATATATATTGTGAGGGGGTTAACTCGGTAGCGGGTGTGTGTGACCCCCTGGTTGGGCTCCCCACACAAAAACAGGGCCAGCAGACGGAGGTTGTGGTTTTCAAAATCAAAAGGTGCGGTTTATTTCTCTATGTACAGTGACAAAAACACAGCAAAGCCAAAAAGAAACAAACAAAATAAATCCTGGTCAGTTTGACCTCTGACTAAACATGCAGGTTTCCTAAACTAACAACTGGGATCAGCCTGGTGCTGTCCTAGTCCCTAAGTCCCTGGTTTAGTAAAAGTCCAAACAAATAGCCACACAGGCTTTGCCTCACCGCACAGGGGTTCACTCTCCCTAGACAGTCCACACAGGTCTGGTTCCAGGCATGAGCTAACATCTAATGAAGCTGGGAGTTTTTTATAGAGGCCTAAATGAGCTGACAAGCTTCAGCTGGCCTCATCAACTCTGTCTGCACGACGCCCCACACTCTCCCTAGAGGTAAGAGTCATCCATGAGCCTACTAGCCTCAGCTGGGCTTATACAACTCTCCACCCTAGTTGTATAAGTCAGCATAAAGCCTGAATCTGGGAGAAATATATCTACCCCCCTGGATGCAACCAGGTGACTTTACCTTCCTGCTGTCACATACCCCCCCCTCTTGTTTTAACCTTGGGGTTGGAACACCAGCAATCAGGCATTCATGTACTCGAGACAAAGCATCCACATTCCCCATTTGAACGCCAGGGCGATGCTTTACTGTGAAGTTGAATTCCTGTAGGGCCAGGAACCACCTATTCACTCTTCTATTTGTCTCCTTGTTTTGAGCCATCCACTTTAACGGAGCGTGATCCGTAACCATGTCAAAGTGCCTACCTAGCAGATAGTACCGAAGGGAATCTAGAGCCCACTTCACCGCTAAACACTCCTTTTCAACCGTGGCGTAATTTACCTCATGGGACTTCAACTTCCTGCTGAGGTAAATGACTGGGTGCTCTTCCCCGTTCCAGACCTGGGACAATACTGCTCCTAACCCCACATCTGACGCATCACTTTGTACGACAAAGTCTTTAGAGAAGTCGGGTGAGTACAACACTGGCTGGCTACATAAGGCTTGTTTCAAGAATTGGAATGCTGCCTCAGCCTCGGGGGTCCATTTAATCATGACCGACCCTTTCCCTTTCGTCAGGTTGGTTAGGGGCACAGCCTTAGAAGCAAAGTGGGGAATGAAGCGCCGATAATAACCCGCGATTCCCAGAAAGGCCCGTACCTGCTTCTTGCTGTTGGGACGTGGCCAACTCTGGATGGCCTCGACTTTGTTGAGTTGGGGTTTTATCACTCCCCTGCCAATGGTGTACCCAAGATATTTGGCCTCCTCCTGCCCAATGGTACACTTCTTGGGGTTAGCCGTAAACCCCGCTTCCCGGATAGAGTCTAGGACTGCTTGCACTTTTGGCAGATGTGAGGCCCAATCTGTGCTATGGACAATTACGTCATCCAGGTAAGCCGCAGCATACTTCCGATGGGGCCTCAGTATCTGGTCCATTTTCCGCTGGAATGTGGCCGGCGCATTCTGTAACCCGAACGGCATTCTCTTATATTGGAACGCCCCGTCTGGGGTTACAAATGCGGTTTTCTCTTTGGCCGACTTGGCCAGGGGAATTTGCCAATACCCTTTTGTGAGGTCAAGAGTCGTCATGTATCGGGCTGTTCCCAGCCGGTCGATCAACTCATCTATACGTGGCATGGGGTAGGTGTCAAATTTTGTAACTTTGTTCAACTGACGAAAATCGTTACAAAATCGCCAGCTCCCATCCGGTTTAGGCACCAACACAATGGGACTAGACCAATCACTTTGGGACTCCTCTATCACCCCTAAGTTCAGCATTTTCTGTACTTCCTCCCGTATTGCCTCCCGTCGGGCCTCTGGGATCCGATAGGGTTTTAACTTCACCCTTTCACCGGGCGGGGTAATAATATCATGCTCTACCCCAGATGTTTGTCCCGGCAGCTCAGAGAACACCTCCTTGTTGCGAAGCACAAACTCCTTAACCTCCTGTTGTTGGGGTTGTGACAAGGTGGCTGCTATTCCAACCTCCGGAATCACGCAACCAGTTTGAGCTGGTGACCAAGTTTCTGCGACTAGGGACTCTCTATCCCTCCAGGCTTTCAACAGATTAACGTGATATATCTGTTCGGGCTTTCGCCTTCCTGGTTGTCTGACCTTGTAATTCACTTCGCTCACTTTTTCCATTATCTCGTAGGGGCCTTGCCATTTGGCAAGGAATTTACTTTCAACCGTAGGGACAAGTACCAATATCCTATCCCCCGGGGAAAAGGTACGGGTCTTTGCTCCACGGTTGTACACTCTCTGCTGTGCCAACTGCGCTTGGGCCAAATGTTCCTTCACGATGGGCATTACCTGTGCAATTCGATCTTGCATCAGGGCGACATGCTCAATCACACTCCTGTGGGGAGAACTCTCACTTTCCCAAGTTTCCTTGGCAATATCCAACAGCCCTCTTGGGTGTCTCCCATACAGTAACTCAAAGGGGGAGAATCCCGTAGAGGATTGGGGCACCTCCCTAATAGCAAACATCAAATAAGGAAGTAGACAGTCCCAATCCTTTCCATCTCTATCCACCACTTTCTTCAACATTTGTTTTAGGGTTTTGTTGAATCTTTCAACCAGCCCATCGGTTTGGGGGTGATACACAGATGTACGCAATTGCGTCACTTTGAACAATTTACACAGCTCTTTCATAACCCGGGACATAAAGGGTGTACCTTGGTCCGTAAGCAGTTCTTTACAAATACCCACCCGGCTAAAAACAAGAGATAGCTCTTTGGCTATGGTTTTGGCCGAGGTATTTCTGAGAGGGATCGCTTCTGGATAACGGGTGGCATAGTCCATAATAACCAATATGTACTGGTGCCCCCTAGCGGACTTGATTATAGGACCTACCAAATCCATTGCGATTCTCTCAAACGGGACCTCAATGATGGGTAGAGGGACCAGCGGGCTACGGAAATGTGGCATCGGGGCCGACCTCTGACACACAGGGCAGGAGGAACAATAATTTTCTATGTCCTTCATCACCCCAGGCCAATAGAATCTCTGTAATACCCTCTCTCGGGTTTTCTCTGTCCCCAGATGACCTCCAAGAATGTGCCCATGGGCCAACTCCAACACCAACTTCCTGTAAGGTTTGGGCACCACCAGCTGCTCAACGGTTTCTTCTGCCCTTTTTGCCACCCGATACAGTAGGTCCTTCTCTACGCTGAAGTATGGGTAAGTGCAGGTAATATCTGGGTTCACTAACTCGCCATCTATTTCCACTACGTTTTCCCGTGCCTTTATTAGGGCGGGGTCTTTTAACTGTTCTGTGGCAAAATTTTCCCTGTGAACCTCCAGATCAGAAAACTCCACAGACGGTAGGTTTTCGTCTGAGGAGGTGGGCTCCTCTCCAGTTTCTTGAGTCTCCCCTGCCAATACTGACAAGGGAAATTCTGGAGAGTCCTCCCCACTCTCAGAGGAGTTCTGGCTATCACATTCCTGGTACATAGGGGCACCAGTGGGGGGCTCAGGATCATCCCACAGTTCCCAGAACTTCGGAAAATCCCTTCCCACAATGGCATCATGCGGTAATTGAGATACTAACCCCACTGGATGAGAGAGGGTACCTTTGGGGGTCTCGAAACACACTGTAGTCACTGGATACTCTCGGGTGTCCCCATGCACACAAATAACAGCTACCTTGCTATTCCCAGAGACCTCTGTTTTAACTAATTCAGCCTTTATCAGGGTCACAAGGCTACCTGAATCCAGCAATACCACAACATTTCTACCATTAATACACATTTTGCATAAATGTTTCTCAGTTCCCCGAATGGCAGTGCATGCGACTGTCGCACACAGCGACTGACGTCTGTCCATCAGAAAGTCACATTGCATGGGTTCCTCCACAACCGGGCAATTTGCTGCAATATGTCCCGCTTGCCGGCAGCGGTAGCAAACGATCCTTCTTGCGGCCTCTTGAGCCGCTGATTTCCCAGGCTGTTCTCGCCAAACTTGGGGTAGAGCTCCCACCCTCTCACTCTCTCCACCCTCACCCCTTGGAATCCTCTTATCCGCCCCTGGGGATGGTCTGGTCTTAGGGTGGAAAGTCCGAGAGTCTCTGGAAGAGGCTGTCAGGTTCTCTGTAGCCAAGTATCTCTCTACACGATCCACAAGTTTACCGGCCGTTTCTGGGTCTCCATGGCTTACCCACTTTTGAATGGCGGTAGGAAGAGCTCTCAAGAAACGATCCATCACAACACGTTCCACAATCTCCGGTGCGGACAAAGTCTCTGGCTGTAGCCACTTCCTGCTCAGGTGAATGAGATCATACATTTGAGACCTGGGGGGTTTTCCAAGCTGGAAAGTCCAGTTATGCACACGCTGAGCCCGGACAGCCAGGGTGACACCCAGCCTTGCCAATATTTCAGCTTTTAGCATCACATAGTCTTTTGCTTGGTCAGGCTCTAGGTCATAGTAAGCCTTCTGCGATTCACCAGTTAACAGAGGAGCCACCAGTCCAGCCCACTGCTCCTCAGGCCACTTTTCTCTTTCAGCAGTCCTTTCAAATGTGGTCAAAAATACCTCTGGATCATCCTCTCCAGTCATTTTTGTCAATAAACGACTCACCCCAAAGGACGCGGTATTAGTGGGACGGCTTTCCTCACTGGTCTGCGGACGTTGCTGCATTACTGCTTCCATTTGTTGTAGTCTCTGCTCTTGCTTCTGTAACAGGTCTATGAAGCGGGCCTCAGATTGCTGCTGGGCTTGTTGATGAGCTTGCTGCTGGGCTGCAAGGCTCCTTTGCAAACCTGCATTTGTCTGCTGTTGATTGGCATTTGCTAGAGCCAGCTGTTTCAGTATCTCCTCCATGCTGGCTTAAAAAAAACTGCCACTGGTTCTCCACCAACTGTGAGGGGGTTAACTCGGTAGCGGGTGTGTGTGACCCCCTGGTTGGGCTCCCCACACAAAAACAGGGCCAGCAGACGGAGGTTGTGGTTTTCAAAATCAAAAGGTGCGGTTTATTTCTCTATGTACAGTGACAAAAACACAGCAAAGCCAAAAAGAAACAAACAAAATAAATCCTGGTCAGTTTGACCTCTGACTAAACATGCAGGTTTCCTAAACTAACAACTGGGATCAGCCTGGTGCTGTCCTAGTCCCTAAGTCCCTGGTTTAGTAAAAGTCCAAACAAATAGCCACACAGGCTTTGCCTCACCGCACAGGGGTTCACTCTCCCTAGACAGTCCACACAGGTCTGGTTCCAGGCATGAGCTAACATCTAATGAAGCTGGGAGTTTTTTATAGAGGCCTAAATGAGCTGACAAGCTTCAGCTGGCCTCATCAACTCTGTCTGCACGACGCCCCACACTCTCCCTAGAGGTAAGAGTCATCCATGAGCCTACTAGCCTCAGCTGGGCTTATACAACTCTCCACCCTAGTTGTATAAGTCAGCATAAAGCCTGAATCTGGGAGAAATATATCTACCCCCCTGGATGCAACCAGGTGACTTTACCTTCCTGCTGTCACAATATATATATATATATATATATATATATATATATATATATATTTTCATTGTTTTTTGTTTTTTGTAGGCCTGAAGAGTTGTGGGAGCGGTAGGTAGCTCCGGGTGAAGAAGTGTGTAAGACCCCCTGCCCCCCTTTTTTCTTTTTTTTTTTTTTTTTTTATCGGGAGATATCGTCCGACCTGGATTGCAGGGTGGACGGGATGGAAACTCAATCTAAACTGACGTGTGTGGTGGAAAGGGATAGAGAAATCGGTGAGTAGCCGTTTGACTACTGGAGGAGGTGAGTGGCTGGTGTGCAACCACTCGTCGAACGCTCGCAGCGCTTGCGAGGAACAAATGCCTTAAGGAGACGAAAGAAGAAGAGTTTGTGACTTTCGAGTGTGTGGGGATGGCCGTTTCGTGATGAAACGGGAGTGGTAAGTAATGCGTGTGTATAGCGGCTTGGGGTTCGAATCATTGTGGCCGATGCTACGGCTGGATTCGTAACGTTCTGAGACGTTCGACGTTGTATCGGAGGTATGGGTCGGAGCTGCTTAGAGCCGGGTATGCGACTGCGAACGAATTGGTTGTTTCAGCCGAGGATCCGAAACTTGGAGCCGATGCTACGGCTGGATTCGGGTCGGCTAAAGAAGTTTACTGCTGAAGATCGGAGCGGTATGCGCCGGTGGTGCGACTGTGACTCGACCGCGACTGAGCCCAGAACGGCCATGTTAGCGGAGGATCCGAACCTTTGAGCCGATGCTACGACTGGGTTCAGATCGGATAGGAGGGTCAGTTGCTAGAGATCCGAGTCGATTGAGCCGGTGAAGCGACTGGACTCGGATCGCTTGGGAATGCCATTGGTTCGAAAGTTTGAGCCTATGCTACGACTGAATTCGGATGGTTTAGCGGTTCGATGTTTGTAGGTCCGAGCCGATGAGCCGGTGGTGCGACTGTGCTCGGAACCAACGAGGATGCCAGAGATCCGAATCTCTAAGCCGATGCTGTGCCTGTATACGGGCTGATAACGGGTGCAAGGCGGGGATTTGAATTTCCCGGGTCCGAATCGTAGCGCCGGAGATACGGCTGGATTCGGACAGGTGTTCGTTGTTTCGAAGTTGAAGGGGCTTGTGATTGTCGAGGGTCCGGCCTGTAGTGCCGATTGTTAGCGACAAGAGCCGGCCCAGACTGTTTGGTGTATGGTGTAAGTAGGAGGTGTGGGGCATCAGTAAGGTGAAGGGAGAGTATCGTAGGAGGTGTAGGGCATCAGTGACTAGGGATAAGGAAGTGCAGTGTGGGATACCAGTCCGACGACTGGGTATCGGATGTGCGACTGAGGCGAGAGCCTTGCGAGCTGTGAGTAATTCGTACAACAGCTCTGAGAGCCGTAGTGTCTGGACGGACCGTTACCGGTAGCAACGTGGGTGTGACAGGGTACAAAAGACAACTGGACTAGTCGATAAACATACGATGCAGACGGAAAACACGGGGTTATGAACCGTGTGATTTTTGTAAAAGAAGAAACGTGTACCGGCGCTACGGTTCGTACGAACGGTAACGGCCGGTCCTACCTGCGACCGCGAGCGGGGATACGATCAACTGCGGGCAAAGCTGGAAGGTACGAAAGCAACTACACGGACGTTGCGAGTCGTAAGGCGTCGGCTGATGACGACGAGTACCGCGCACTACAGCCGACGCTGACCCTCGTGGATGGTCTGTATAAGTACCCCTCGAACTCCTCCCATAATTTCAGGCTAGCATACCAGCCTTCCTATATATACACACATACACACATACATACATATACACACACTATATTACCAAAAGTATTGGGACACCTTCCTTTACACACACATATAAACTTTATTAGCATCCCAGTCTTAGTCCGTAGGGTTCAATATTTAGTTGGCCCACCCTTTGCAGCTATAACAGCTTCAACTCTTCTGGGAAGACTGTCCACGAGGTTTAGGAGTGTCTATGGGAATGTTTAACCATTCTTCCAGAAGTGCATTTGTGAGGTCAGGCACTGATGTGGATGAGAAGGCCTGGCTCCCAGTCTCCGCTCTAATTCATTCCAAATGTGTTCTATCGGGTTGAGGTCAGGACTCTGTGTAGGCCAGTCAAGTTCCTCTACCCCAAACTCACTCATCCATGTCCTGTATATATATATATATATATATATATATATATATATATATATATATATATATATATGTAGCGGGTATGTACTTTCCCGGGTGTAAATTTGAATTTGGAAGTGACACCAGTGATATGTAGTTCACCGCAGCCCACTGGGTGGCGCTGTCGCCCTGGGCTAAGTTGGATTGTCGCTGTGTGCCGTCCTCCTTTTTGTCCTCCCTCGGCAGCGGTATGGTGGGGCGGGGAACCCGCCGTGCTTGCCGGGAGAGGGTATAAAGGGGCCGGCCATCTTTGTCACGAGGTCGAAGTCCCAGGCACCTTCAGCTTGCGGACGGTGGGTCGTGTCGCTCCTCTGGGTGGCTTAGGCCTAGAGGACAGCGGAGGTCGAGTTCCACCTCAGGCACCTTTAGCCTGGGGTGAGGTACTTGGATGAAGGTCCGGAGCTCAGTGCCCAACACTGGGTTCCGCGAGGGAAGGAGATCCTAGGGTACTCAGGGATTGGGTCCCCGAATCCGGAAGGCGCAATGGACCGGGGGGAGCTCCTCATTTGAAGACCCGGTGCAGCATATTGCCGGTGACAAGTGAGTCTCTCATGGGAGACGGCCTGGAAGGAAATCTACCCTCGTGCGGAGACCAGGACACACTTCTAGGAAGGGAAGTGGCAGCTTACATTGTGTCTGGGCCTGTTCGCATCCACACCTCCTTTTCTGTTCTGTTCTATCAAGGGAGTTCAACTGTTTGTGTTCAGGATGAGAAGAATAAAGGAGTGTTGAACTTTAATGGTGTGGAGCTCATTTTCTAACGGACATGGTTCACGGTGACTCTTGGAGGGAGGATCCAGGTGCACGGCCCTGACCCGAAGGTAATACAGAACCGTTGCTTATACCGCATTAACACCTGTGGTGGAAGCCAGGCGTGGTGTCCCCGCTTCCTCCCCTCTAAGGTACCCCTAGACAACAGAAAGACGAGATGAGAGAAAGAGGGGAGCGGAGGGGGTCCGCTACATATATATAAATAAAACGCTTACAAGGAAAGGTACAGGCATACCCCGCTTTAAGTACACTCACTTTACATACACTTGCGAGTAAGGACATACCGGCGAGTGTATGTAAAGTGCCTCACAAGTACTGTACAGACATTTTGCAGCCGCAGTAGAAAGAGCTGAAGCTCTGAGAGCATAGCCTGCCCTGTTCCAGTGTGCACCTGACACCCCCACTACAGCCCCGAGACCTCAAATACAGCCCTGACCCCCCACTACACCCTAGAAGTGAAAAATAGGATTTTTTACTCACCGTAAAATCCTTTTCTCTGAGTCCATGGACCGACACAGCCTCTCTATTGACAAAGTGGGTATTATCCGTTAATTAGGAGTGACTAGGCAGAAAAACTTGTAAAAAGTGTTGCATCACACCTTCTACAGTACCGCCCAGGGGGCGGACCCTCTGGGTATACCCTCTCAGTCTGCACATCGCAGATCAGTTCGTCAAAAAGCAGTACAAACTTAAAAGGAGGGGTGGGTGCTGTGTCGGTCCATGGACTCAGAGAAAAGGATTTTACGGTGAGTAAAAAAATCCTATTTACTCTTTCGTCCATGGACCGACACAGCCTCTCTATTGACAAAGTGGGACGTCCCAAAGCAGTGTCAGAGAAAAAACGAGGGGTGGTAACAGCATAAAAACAAACTTCACCCCAAAACACAAAACAGCACTCCTCCAACGGAGGAATTGCAACTCTAAACAGCCGCCTGCAAAACCTTGAGGCCGAAAGAGGCATCCGAAGATGCACCTACATCAACTTTGTAGAATTTTGTGAAAGTGTGAGCGGACGACCAAGTCGCCGCTTTACATAGTTGGGAAACAGACGCTCGATGTCGGAAAGCCCAAGAGGCACCTATTGCCCTGGTCGAATGCGCCGTGACAGGAAAGGGGGGCGCCTGACCCTTTAAGGCGTAAGCCTGGATTACTATCTGTCGGATCCACCTAGAGATGGTGGCCGATGAGACTGCTTGGCCCTTCTTGGGACCAGCCACCGAAACAAACAGTGAGTCTGACTTCCAGAACAGGGAAGTAGCAGATAAGTATACTCTCAAAGCTCGGACAACGTCCAAGGAATGCAACGCCGACTCCTTAGGATTCGACGGCTGAGGACACAAGGATGGAAGTACAATGTCTTCGTTGAGATGAAAAGCCGAAACGACTTTCGGAAGAAAGGAAGGCTGCGGCCGCAGCACCACCTTATCCTTGTGGAAAATCAAATAGGGAGCCTTGCAGGACAGGGCTGCCAGCTCAGAGACTCGTCTAACTGACGTAACAGCCACCAAAAAGACCACCTTCTGAGAAAGTGTCAACAGGGGAATATCTCTAATATTCTCAAACGGTGCCTTCTGAAGCACCGAGAGGACCAGGTTCAAGTCCCACGGAGGTAACGGGGGGCGGACCGGAGGGGCCACATGTCGAACCCCCTGCACAAATGTACTCACGAGAGAGTGAGTCGCCAGGGGTCGCTGAAAAAAAAGACAGCCAGGGCAGATATCTGTCCCTTAATCGTACTTAGGGCAAGCCTTTGGTCTACCCCATGCTGTAAAAACAGCAGGATTCTGGAAACCAAATAGGTACGCGGATGCCATTTCATTTCCTCACACATGGAGATGTAGGCCCTCCAAGTGCGGTGATAGACCTTCCTAGAGGACGGTTTCCGAGCACTTCTCATAGTAGTGATTACCGAGTCTGACAGGCCCCGATCTCTCAGTACCTGGTTCTCAACAGCCATGCCGTTAAAGCCAATGACTGTAAAGCAGGATGGAATATGGGACCTTGCGATAGCAGGTCCTTCCGTAGTGGTAGGCGCCAGGGGACGTCTGCTACCAGACGTACTAGATCGGCGTACCAAGGACGCTGAGGCCAATCTGGAGCGATTAGGATCATTGGAATTCCCTCTGCCTCCACTCTGCGGAGCAGAAGAGGAAGAAGCCTTAAGGGAGGGAAGGCATAGATTAGCCGATACTGACCCCACGATGCTACCAACGCGTCCGTTGCGTCTGCCCATGGGTCTCTTGACCGGGCCACAAACCTCAATACCTTCCGATTGAGTCGGGAAGCCAGAAGATCTACGTCTGGCGTGCCCCATCTTTGGCAGAGGAGTTGGAACACCTCCGGGTGTAAGGACCATTCTCCCTGGTCCAGCATCTGGCGGCTCAGGTAGTCCGCCTGCCAGTTTTCCACACCCGGAATGTACACGGCCGACAGTGCCGGTACGCTCCTCTCTGCCCACTTCAGGATGCGAGCGATCTCCGATGCTGCAGCTGAGCTTCTTGTTCCTCCTTGATGATTGACATATGCCACTGCTGTGGCGTTGTCTGACTGGATCCTGACTGGACGCCCTTGCAGTCTCTGAGACCATTTGAAGAGGCACAGCTTGATCGCCTGGATCTCCAGGACATTGATCGGCAGGAGGGCTTCCTCTGGGGTCCAGCGACCTTGCGCCGACTGGACACCCCAGACTCCCCCCCAACCTGTAAGGCTGGCGTCCGTCGTGATCACTATCCAGTAAACCGGAAGAAATGACTTCCCGGCCATTAGAGCCGGTGCTGTCAGCCACCATACCAGGGATCTCCTGACTAGGTGGCTCACTCGGATTTGATAATCCAGAGATGAAGGGCATCTGTTCCATCTGGACAGAACTTCCTTCTGTAACACTCGAGTGTGGTATTGAGCATATGGGACCGCCTCGAAGGAGGCTACCATGAGGCCCAACACTCGCATGCAAAAACGGAGTGACGACCAATTCCTGGAAGTCAGCTGCCGTACTGCAGCCCGGAGGGTCTGCAACTTCTCCACAGGGAGGAATACCTTTGCCTCTGAGGAATCCAGAATCAACCCCAGGTACACTAGGCGTTGAGTGGGCACCAATACTGACTTTTGCGTGTTTAGTATCCAACCACAGTCTCGAAGACTCTGACAGGTAATGGACACGCTTACCTCTAATTCTGAGCTTGAAGGGGCCTTCAGCAGAAGGTCGTCCAAGTAACCTGTGATAGCGATACCCCGCTGTCTTAGAAGTGCCAGAATCGGAGCGAGCACCTTGGTGAACGTCCTGGGTGCTGAGGCAAGGCCAAACGGGAGGGCCACAAACTGGTAGTGGTTCTTCCCGATAGCAAATCGCAGAAACCTCTGGTGTCTGGAGTATATGGGGACATGCAGGTATGCGTCCTTGATGTCCAAGGAGGCCAGAAAGTCCCCCGGATGGAGAGCCGTGATTACGGATCGAACCGACTCCATCCGAAATCTTTGTACCTTCACAAAGCAATTGAGGGCTCTGAGATCCAAGATTGGACGAACCCCCTCCTTCTTTGGCACAATGAACAGATTTGAGTAAAAACCCTGACCCCGTTCCTGTTCTGGAACTGGAATAACTACCCCGTGTTCCAGTAGACCCTGGACCGCCCCATACAGGGCCTCCCGACGGGTCGGTAGTAGCTGGAGATTGGAGGTGATGAATCTGTCTGGTGGACAAGAGAGAAATTCTATCTTGTAGCCTGAGGAGATTACTTCGCAAACCCACCTGTCGGAGACTAGAGCAGTCCACTGAGTCGCGAATTTGCGAAGACGTCCCCCCACCCGAGAGCTGGGTGGGGGCGGACCTTCATGTGGACGCAGATTTGTCCGCAGGCTTGTTGGGTCTGCGGGACCAAGGACGCTTTTGTCCTTGGGCAGGCGCTTTATCGGCCTGGGGTCTTTTCCCTGTCGCCTTAAGGGGGCGAAAAAACCGCTTACGTGCAGTAAAGGAGGGCCCTTGCCCTTGGCGTGGTCCCTTACCCTTGCTAGTTTGGGGAAGCAAAGTGCTTTTACCTCCTGTGGCATCCTTGATGATGTCATCCAGAGAAGCCCCAAAAAGTCTGTCGCCCTTAAAAGGCAGATCCAATAGGGCTTTCTTGGAAGTCTGGTCTGCAGACCAGCCCTTTAGCCAGATCAGGCGGCGTATTGCTACTGCATAAACCGAAGCTCTTGACAGCAGGGGAATAGTATCCATGTCTGACTCGCAGTCAAACTTAAGGCCCTGGACCAACTGGTCGGCCAAAGTTATCTCATTAGGAGGAGCATCTCGCTCCTTTAACCCCTGGAGTAGCAATTTTGCCCATTTAGTAAGTGTCTGAGACACTAGGGCCCCCGCCAATGCCGGGCGTACTGCCGAGCCTACCACTGAGTATAGGTAGCGAGAGAGTGCTTCAGCCTTCTTATCCACAGGGTCCTTGAAAACAGGAGCCCCTTCTACTGGAATAGTGGTGGCTCTATTAAGTCTGGACACCGAAGGGTCCACTATAGGGGGAGAGGTCCATATCTTCAGAAAACTCTCCTCAAAGGGGTACCGTACTGCAAACCTCTTTGGGGCTGTAAAGACCCTCAGTGGGTTCTCCCATTCCTTGTATAAGAGTTTGTCAAAATAAGACACACAAGGGAACACCTTAGCAGTGCGGGCAGGTTTACGAAACCCAAAGGGGACTGGAGTATCTGCTACTTCTTCAGTCCTTTCCAACTTTAGCGTATCCCGCACTGCAGTAATAAGGTCAGATACCAAAGCCGTCTCGCGTACTGACCTGGACTTGGAGTCCTCCTCACTGTCCGATCGGTCACGGTCTGCAGTCTCTGATGCATCAGAATCTGGGCCATGAGCCGTAGCTGGACCTGGTTCTGCATCAGAAATATCCCCAGAAGATTGCAGGGGACGGGGGCGTTTATTACCCCCTGTATTCCCGTGTGCTGCTTCCACCCTGGCAGCAAACGCCTCTAGGATTGCCGACATAGCGTCCATAGACACCTCAGGGACACCAGCTGCTAAATCTGGTGTTTCAGGGGAGAAGACATCTGGCTCAGATGCCATGCTGACCACACGCTGACACTCACAGGGCTCCAGGCAAGATATCAATAGGCCACCCTCCTGCGCTGCAGAGATGCTGGGTTACCCAGAGGACTCACCACCCTGGATAGGTACTGCTATGCTGTGCCTGTGATGCTGTCCCCTTGCTGCTGTCTCAGTCTGCTTCTTTTATCAGCACTTCCTGTGTGAATTTTGGCGCCAGTGTAATGCACCCTAGAGGCCGGAGGCTCTCGCAAAATGGTTGCCAAAAACGTCTGTATGGAAGATAATGTGGGCTCTAAGAAAATGGCCGCCGACAGAAGATAGAGGTCAGGCAGCCATAGCCCACAAAAAGATGGCCGCCGAACGGCAATATCTGCATACAGGGTGGACAAACATGGCCGCCGATCACCTGATAGGGGCCAGTGGGTGTGGCCGAACTACAGGAAGATGGCCGCCAGGCAGTTACAAGAGGCCAAACTTGGCATGGACCACCTCAAAATGGCCGCCGACAGCATGGAGACACAGAAACACAGGTAAGCAAAAATGACATTTCTTTTAAATGTTAGTTACAGCCAGCCCCGCTCCAGTGGGACCCCCTAGGTGACCCCCAGCAACCTTTAGCTAGAAGCCCAGGGAGGAGGGAAAGGCAGGGAGAGAGGGAAGAAAGGGGCCACAACCACTTACTTGATCTCTCCAGGAATGTCCAGCTAAATCACCCAGCCGAGGCAGGGGAGTTTTACTTACCTATCCTGCATGTATTCTGCTGGAAGACATTCCAAACAGATCATCGTCCGCGCACGGAAGGTGACTGTTGGCCAGGCATGCTGTGATTGGACCCAGAAGGGACGATCATATGTATGCCCTGGAGCATGACGCTCACCGGACAGGCTGCTGCGACTCGGCCGTAAGGTCAGCCGAAGCTGAGCGGTCCGATGCAAGCCTTGGAGCGTAAGCTCACCGGCCAGGCTGCTGCGACTCGGCCGTAAGGTCAGCCGAAGCTGAGCGGTCCGATGCAGGCCCTGGAGCGTAGGCTCACCGGCCACCCGTGGAGCGACGGGCATGTCGTGGAAAACCCAGCGCGTAGCTAGGGTCGGCACACGCTCGATGGCCGAAACTGGGGAGACTACAAGGTTTGAGGATCCAGCCTGTCACCCAGTCGGCAGTTGATCGAAGATCGCAGGAAACAACAAATGTAGCAAAAAAAAGAAGGGAGCCATGTCCTACTCCTTGGTAGACAGAAAAAAACTGATCTGCGATGTGCAGACTGAGAGGGTATACCCAGAGGGTCCGCCCCCTGGGCGGTACTGTAGAAGGTGTGATGCAACACTTTTTACAAGTTTTTCTGCCTAGTCACTCCTAATTAACGGATAATACCCACTTTGTCAATAGAGAGGCTGTGTCGGTCCATGGACGAAAGAGTAAAAGGTATTGTTTCACTTTAAGTACATTTTCGTTTTACATAGATGCTCTGGTCCCATTGTGTACTTAAAAGTGGTGTATGCCTGTATATATGTTGTGGTACATTTTGGGATTGGCAAATAGACTGTACACTCAAAAGTACAGTTGCTCCAGAGCATAGTAAATGGGGAGCAGCTCTGCTGATTTCCATTATCCAATCATGTGCAAGCAAAAATTCAGTTTTCTTTTTCATTTTCCTTGTATGTGATTGGGTATTCTTTGGACGGTGAAGCTTTACCTCCTTTTCTAAGCGCTGGAGCAAATGTACTCACAGAGTGCACAGTCTATTTATCTTTAGTAAATCAACCCCTATGCTGGTATGACACACAATGCTCTTAATATGCAGATTTATAATACATAAAATTGACTTTTAAAGTGGTTGTAAACCCAATTTTTAATTTTTTTTTCCTAACGACCTGTAAGAGAAAGGCATAATGAGCTAATATGACTAGCATAATAGCTCAATATGCATCACTTACCTTAGATCGGGGCCCCCGAAGCCGTCCTTGTCTCCCTCTTCAGCCGCAGCCATCGCTGCAGCGATAGCCGGAAGGTTACTTCCGGGTATCGCCGCTCCAGCCAATCACAGCGCCGCTCCGGCACTGTGATTGGCCGGAGCGGCGAAGACGTGACTCCGCGCATGCGCGCATGAGCCGTCGAATTCAGCTACATCGTCGAATGCTGCGACCTAGCCGAATTTGTGAATGGGATTAACCCCATGCGCATGACGTCAGCGGCACCGCTTTTAAATGCAAATATCTCCTTAACCTCCCTGGCGGTATTTCCGAGTCTGGCTCGGGGTGAAATTTCAGCACCAAAAGCGGTAACCCCGAGCCAGACTCGGGATTGCATCGCAGTGATCCAGGCAGAGTTACTCACCTTGTCCCCTGGATCCTGCGATGCCTCTCTGCTGTGTGATCGAGCCGTGTCTCCTCGCTCGATTCACACACTTCCGAATGCCGCCGAGCTCCGTTCCCTGCGGCGTTACGACGCACGGGGACGGAGATCGGCGCCAAATTCAAAAAAGTTGAAACACAGTACACACACAGTACACTGTAATCTTACTGATTACAGTACTGTATGTAATAATTACCGTACACACCCCCATTGTCCCTAGTGGTCTGCCCAGTGTCCTGCATGCACTTTTATATAATAAAAACTTTTCTTTCTGCCTAGAAACTGGAGATTGTCCATAGCAACCAAAAACTGTCCCTTTATGTCAAAAGTGGTTTTAGACCAGCTAGAAAACAGCGATAATAAATTAGAATCACTCGCAGAATTAAGCGATAGCGATTTGTGGGGAAATTCGTCATCAAACACTGAAAAACACTTTTATTATTATTATTATTATTATATTATTTGTTATAATTATTTTATAGTTATTTATTTTATTATAATGTACAATTTTGTTTTTTGAACTTTATCATACCCGGGATGTCTACTAGACTCTTGTTTGGACAGATTTAAGTGAGTTATTCCTAAGAATTACAGGCCTGCAATATAAAACGCCAAATTTCCATGCAGAATAATGGTACCGCTTTCAGCACCTAAAATCTGACAGAATCATACCGCCAGGGAGGTTAACCGTGTAGGTTAAGGAGATATTTCATGCACCTACAGGTAAGCCTTAATCTAGGCTTACCTGTAGGTGTTTGTTTACAAAGTGGGTTTACAACCACTTTAAGGTCTGTTACTATTAGTGGCAGTGACTGGGCAAACGTTTTACTAGATGTTTTTTTGCATGTTCGAAATCCAGCTTGTGTGACAACAATGGCTCCTTCTATAGATATGTAGCAGACTCACCCCTTCTCCCTTGCTCTATCTGTTATATGGCTGTTGTCTAGCGGTATCTGGGAGAGGGAGATGAGACGCACCACGGCCCATGTCCTCCGTAACTAAGAGGTGAAGGCCAGAAGATCGGGCTTTGTGTAGGTGTCCTAGAGTCAAGTCCAGTCCTTCGTCCCTGACTCCTTTGCTTTAGTAACCCAAGTTCCACACAGTGAATAGGTACAACTCAGTTTTATTCTTCTTGCCAAGCAATAAAACAATCTCTTTTCTTTGGAAAATGGGGGACAGATCGAGGCACAATCCTTTCCCTTCTTGCTGCTACCCACTGTGCTGTCACCAGTGGTGAATAGTCACTGCCACTGACTAGGTAATTTAGAACGTGAATTTACCTTCTCTCACTTTGCCCCTGTCAGAGGAAGAAATCCGTCCAAGGGAGAAATGGAGGCCTCTCCGTCACTAGCGATGCTGCGCCGGGCTCTTCGGAGAAGTTACTGCGCACCAGTCCTCACAAACTCAGACACGGGCACCCAAGGAGTTAGGGCCCCCTCAGATTCCTCCACCCTCGCGGAACTCAGTCGAAGGTACTGAGCCCCAGGCATCCGCCATAGTACCTCACCCCAGGCTAAAGGTGCCTGAGATGGACTCCATCTCCGCTCCAGCTAGGCCAAGGGCACCTAGGCCCGGAACACCGGAACGCCAACACCCAAGCTGAAGGTGCCTGGGTGCGGCCGCGTCCTTCAACTCTGCCCCCAAGGTCAGGGCGTCCGCCCTTTTATGACCTCTCCCTTCACGTCACAGCGGGTTCCCCGCCCCGCTGTACCAGTTCCAGGAGAGGACAAAAAGGCACAGTCTTGCGGTGCGAGCCCAGCCCCGGTCCAAGGCAACAACGCCACCTTTAGGCCGGCGAGAACTTCACACCACCAGAGTCCTCCAAGACTCACAAAGGGAACCTTGAATTTCCTAACAATCAAGGCACCTGGGTTACACTACCACCCAGATGCTTCCCCTAAATTCAAGTACCCGCTACAGATACAATGCAGAAATAAGTGTAGCCAGGAAGGGACAGGAAGTATCTTATTTACAGGATCGTCAGATCAAAATAAAGGGTAAAAACCTTAAAGTGGAACTTCAGTAATTTTTTCAACTTTCCATCTATTAAATCTTCTGCCCTTGTTGTTTTAACTTTGGATAGTAAAACATTTTTTTTTCCTGCCAGTAAATATCTTATACAACCCACTTCCTGTTTCTTGTCTGGTCATTAGCCTAGGCTTATGACATCATACACAGCTCTCTCTCACACTCTCCTGAGAGTTTGCCAGGAAGAGAGGGGGATGAGTCAGAGGAGGGCCAATGAGAGCTGCGGTGCTGAAGAGCTAGAGGTGTGCCTCTGTGTGTCTGTGTAAATCCAGAAAGTGAACAGGCAGCTGCTTCAGCTGCCCACAGTTAAAATGGCTGCAGCCAGATTTAGTAGAGGGAGATTTCTTCAGCATATTTGGCAAGTACAGAATCACAGTCTATATAAAATAATATGCAAAGTGGTTGGAGGGAAGCTTCTGAGTGGCAAAGATGTTTTTATTACAAATTAGATGAGCAGACTGCAGTTCCTCTTTACCGCTTGCCGACCAGCCGCCGCAGTTACACTGTGGCAGGTTGGCTCGGCTGCACAAATCGCCGTAGCTGTACGTCGGTTCGTACGCGGCGATCTGTGGGCGCACCAATTGGCCAGCAGGGGAGCCAATCAGCGGGTCCAGCGGACTCGATGTCCGCCAGCCACCCATGATCGTTCCCCGCAGTGACAGAACGGGGATCTGCCATAACAATAATATTTTTATTTGGTGTTTTTTCATAGCTGAAAATAAAAAAATGTCTAGATCTGAGATCTTTATTTACCTTCAAAGTGGTCATTCACTTGGCAGGTTAACAGCCATGATCCAGCATTAGATGGGGTCATCTCCACTGTGACGAATGTGGCAGGAAACAGATTAATGACGTCGGTTCTGTGGCCTAGGTTGGTAACTGTGTGCCCGTGAAAGTAGACTGAGTGAATATCCACTTCATTACCGATACTAAACAAATGCCAGGACACCGAGTCACCCACACACATGTTCATAGCCGGGAGGTTTCCATACAAATATCCATTAATTGCTGAAAATAAAATACATTAATGAGATCAATTAGTGTACATCATTTTATTTAATACAAGGCATTCAGCTAGTGCAGGGCTTATGTAGACTAGGGTGACCAGACATCCCCGGTTTCCGGGGACAGTCCCCAGATTGAGGACACTGTCCCCGGACCAAGTATGTCCCCGGTTTTGTCCCCGGATTGTATTTGAACAGGGGCTGGGGCAATTTCAAAGACAGTCAGTGCAGAATAGAAAAAAAAAATCTGAATTACACACCCGCCACTCCTACTAGCTTAGGGGGGGTGTATTTTTTTCCATTATCTGTGCCCCTTTCTGATGATCATGTGCTGGTTGGAGTGGAGGGAATATTTCTTCAGTTTCGGGTGCCCATTCAGCTCCGCTCACATGTTCTTCTGCCTTGGCTCAAGCCCCGGCCTGCTGCCTGCCTGCTTATCTCCTTGCCTTCCCTGGTGGAGTGATCTTCCTCCGCTGCCCACCCAGTAGTAGCCGGGTCCCAGAGAGTAAAACTTGACAGGCTGTTAGGAGGGTGGCGGCGGCAATGGGCAGAGAGTCGCTGATTGCCGCCATTACTACCTCTTAAAAAGGGTAATCTACTCAATTTAAAGCCGTACTCAAGCCAAGACTTTAATTTTGAATAGTGTGGGGAAGAGTGAGAACTTCTGCTGAGGTTTTATTGTGGTCTGATCTCCATTGGGGAGATGTCCCCGCTTTTTCTGTCTATTTAACTAGTATCAGAACAAGATGAGAGCACAAAGGTGTTCAAAAGGGATATAGCCAGCATAAAAACGCAAATTCTGATTCTTTCTTACTCTAAAGCTATAAAGAATAGCCATGGCTGGAGTTGGGCTTTATTTCTGGTGGCTTTGCAAGTTGCAACAGGATAACTATTCAAAGTAGTCAGATACAGATTCACATTGGTGGACACGTCAGTCTGGCCATTTGTATGAATACAATAAAGGGAGGGGAGACTTGATCTTAACTTACATAGACGTAGAGGCCCTGTGGACAGCCTGGGCTTGGGATCCAAGGGCCTCCACAGGGTCACAGGGATTGAACTGAAGACTGGCACAGGTATCTGAAGGCACCACATGGTTCCTACACTTCAGTACTGTAATGCCCTGTACACACAAGTGGAATTCCCGTCGGAAAAAAATTGGATGGATTTTCCGACGGAATTCCGCTCAAGCCTGCCTTGCATACACACAAAAGTTCGGTGAACTTTTGACTGCCAAGAACGCGGTGACGTAAAAGACTACGATGAGCCGAGAAAATTAAGTTCTATGCTTCCGAGCATGCGTAGATTTGTTCCTGAGCATGCGTTGGAATTTAGCGCGTCAGAATTTCTACACACGATCGGAAAGTCCGATCGTATTTTTTCCAGACGGGAAAATAGAGAACCTGCTCTCTATCTTTTGCCGGCCGTTTTTCCGTTGGAAAAAGCCAGATGGAGCATACACACGGTCGGGATTCCCGACCAAAAGCTCTCCTCTGACTTTTTCAGACGGGAAAACCGATAGCGTGTACGCGGCATTAGTTTAGAAACATCTCAAGCCAGATTACTTTAAATATTCAAATGTCCCATTAAGTAATAGAAAGTAATGCGGTTTTCCTGCCCCAAGAAGACAACTTTATTTTTCGCCTCATTTTGCCTTAAATGGAAGCTCACCTCTTACCATGCCCACCAAGAGGTAAGGTAAAACTGAGCATACACTGTAATATCTCTCTAATTAAGCCCCAATGTTGATGGAGAAATCTATCTGCTGGCTATTGTATTCTGACAGCTGTCAAAATACCCGAACAGTGCTTGCATATGCAAGATTTTTGGTCGCAAATTTTCATCCTGGCTCCTCCAATTGTCAGATTGAAGGATGTCGAGTGGGAGGATGCCAACAGAGCCATTTGTGGCTTGAATTTGCTCAGTGTATGGCCAAATATAAAATTTAGCCCCTTTTCAAAAGAAAACCGTTTCACGTCACCCTGTGGCCTCTCAGGTATTTCTTACTGCGATGATCCCAAAGAAAACAGGGCACAGGCTGCAGAATCTGCATCTTAGTATTTTTGTTAGATCTGCACACTGTCAGGAATGGCCGAGATTCCTGCTGGACAGAGCATATTATGACCATCATGGCTGCATTTAAGCAGATAACTGCCCGGCCAAAATATACTAGTAGTAGATATTTCAGTGTCTTTAACCACTTAAGCCCCGGACCATTTGGTAGCTAAAGGACCAGAGGTGAATTCAGAATTTTGTACTGCGCTGCTTTAACTGTAAATTATGCGGACATGCAATGTTGTACCCAAACGAAATTTGCGTCCTTTTCTTCCCACAAATAGAGCTTTCTTTTAGTGGTATTTGATTGCCTCTGTGATTTTTATTTTTTGCGATATAAACGGAAAAAGACCGAAAATTTTGAAAAAAAATGATATTTTCTACTTTTTGTTATAAGAAAAATCGAATAAACTCAATTTTAGTCATACATTTAGGCCAAAATGTATTCAGCCACATGTCTTTAGTAAAAAAAATGTCAATAAGTGTATATTTATTGGTTTGCGCAAAAGTTATAGCGTTTACAAACTAGGGTACATTTTCTGGAATTTACACAGCTTTAATTTTATGACTGCCTATCTCATTTCTTGAGGTGCTAAAATGGCAGGGCAGTACAAAACCCCCCCAAATGACCCCATTTTGGAAAGTAGACACCCCAAGGAAGTTGCTGAGAGGCCTGTTGAGCCCATTGAATATTTTTTTTTTTTGTCCCAAGTGATTGAATAATGACAAAAAAATAAAAAAAAATTACAAAAAGTTGTCACTAAATGATATATTGCTCACACATGCCATGGTTATATGTGGAATTGCACCCCAAAATACATTCTGCTGCTTCTCCTGAGTACGGGGATACCACATGTGTGGGACTTTTTAGGAGCCTAGCCGCGTACGGGACCCCAAAAACCAAGCACCGCCTTCAGGATTTCTATGGGCGCAAATTTTTGATTTCACTCCTCACTACCTATCACAGTTTTGAAGGCCATAAAATGCCAAAATAGCACAAAACCCCCCCAAATGACCCCATTTTAGAAAGTAGACACCCCAAGGAAATTGCTGAGAGGCCTGTTGAGCCCATTGAATATTTTTTTTTTTTGTCCCAAGTGATTGAATAATGACAAAAAAAAATAAAAAATTACAAAAAGTTGTCACTAAATGATATATTGCTCACACATGCCATGGTTATATGTGGAATTGCACCCCAAAATACATTTTGCTGCTTCTCCTGAGTACGGGGATACCACATGTGTGGGACTTTTTAGGAGCCTAGCCACGTACGGGACCCCGAAAACCAATCACCGCCTTCAGGATTTCTAAGGGCACAAATTTTTGATTTGACTCCTCACTACCTATCACAGTTTCGAAGGCCATAAAATGCCAAAATAGCACAAAACCCCCCCAAATGACCCCATTTTGGAAAGTAGACACCCCAAGCTGTTTGCTGAGAGGCATGGTGAGTATTTTACAGCTCTCATTTGTTTTTGAAAATTAAGAAAGAAATTATTATTTTTTTTTATTTATTTTTTTCAATTTTCAAAACTTTGTGACAAAAAGCGAGATCTGCAAAATACTCACAATACCTCTCAGCAAATAGCTTGGGGTGTCTACTTTCAAAAATGGGGTCATTTGGGGGGGTTTTGTGCTATCTGGGCATTCCATGGCCTCCGAAACTGTTATAGGCAGTGAGAAGTGAAATCAAAAATTTACACCCTTAGAAAGCCTGAAGGCGGTGATTGGTTTTTGGGGTCCCGTACGCGGCTAGGCTCCCAAAAAGTCTCACACATGTGGTATCCCCATACTCAGGAGAAGCAACAGAATGTATTTTGGGGTGTAATTCCACATATGCCCATGGCATGTTTGAGCAATATATCATTTAGTGACAACTTTGTGCAAAAAAAATAAAAAATAAATAAAAAAATGGTCTTTTTTCCGCAACTTGTGTCAACATATAAAATATTCCATGGACTCGACATGCCTCTCAGTATATAGCTTGGGGTGTCTACTTTCCAAAATGGGGTCATTTGGGGGGGTTTTGAACTGTTCTGGCATTTTATACACAACATTAGGAAGCTTACATCCACTCTTCTAACCACTTGAAGACAAAGCCCTTTTTGACACTTTTTGTTTACATGAAAACATTTTTTTTTTTGCAGGAAAATTATGTTGAACCCCCAAACATTATATATATTTTTAAAGCAAAGGCCCTACAGAAGAAAATGGTGGGTGTTGCATTTTTTTTTTCTACACAGTATTTGCGCAGCGATTTTTCAAACGCATTTTTTGGGGAAAAAAATACACTTTTTTTAATTTTAATGCACTAAAACACACTATATTGCCCAAATGTTTGATGAAATAAAAAAGATGATCTTAGGCCGAGTACATAGATACCAAACACGACATGCTTTAAAATTTCGCACAAACGCGCATTGGCGACAAACTACATACATTTTTAAAAGCCTTTACAGGTTACCCCGTTAGATTTACAGAGGAGGTCTACTGCTAAAATTACTGCCCTCGATCTGACCTTCGCGGTGATACCTCACATGCATGGTGCAATTGCTGTTTACATATGACGCCAGACCGACGCTTGCGTTCGCCATTGGGCAAGAGCAGGGCAGGACAGGGGTGCTTCTTTTTTTTTTTTTTTATTATTAATTTTGCTTTTTTATTTTATTTTTAAATTGTTCCTTCCATATTTTTTTTTTTTTATCATTTTTATTGTTATCTCAGGGAATGTAAATATCCCCTATGATAGCAATAGGTAATGACAGGTACTCTTTTTTAAAAAAAAACTGGGGTCTATTAGACCCAAGATCTTTCCTCTGCCCTCAAAGCATCTGACCACACCAAGATCGGTGTGATAAAATGCTTTCCCAATGGCGCTTTTTATATCCGGGGGGGGGACATTCCCTCCCACTGCTTGTAAAAGCAGTCCAGAGGCTAATTAGCCACTAGGATTGCTTTTACATGAAAGCCGGCCGCTGGCTGAAAAGAATGATACCAAGATGATACCTAAACCCGCAGGCATCAATCTGGTATAACCATTCAAAGTCCAGCAACATACCAGTACGTTGCTGGTCCTTGTTGGACATGTATTGTAATCTTTTTTTTTCCATGCAGCCAGGTGGCTGAACGAAAAAAGAGATTGATCGGTGGGTATGCCCACCATTAGAATACCGCCCTTCATCCACCCACTTCCAATGATGGGCATACACGCACCATTTATATATGCCGAAGCATGGGGGCATCCTCCCGCAAAAAAGTTATGCCGCACACACATGGTCGGACTTTTCCACGGGCAAGCCTCCGTCGGAATTTCGACCGTATGTACGCGGCATTAGGAGCAAAATCACTCCTCCGCCCCTGCTGCCCCAATGCTTCGGCATATTTGCTTTTTTTTTTTAACTGTGGTGGTGAAATCACCTCCTACAGCACTGGAGTCGCAGGGATCAGGCCTGTCTCTGCGAACGCTGCAGTTATGTTTGTTGTGTTTTGTAAGTGACAGTGATCGATCGATACTGCACTTGGGTGGCCTGGGCTGGACGGAGGGGCAAAACGCAGGTGCTAGCAGGTATCTGGGCTGATCCCGCTAACACTGCATTTTTGGGAACCCTAAACTGCTGGGGACGCTAGTATACATCTGATCAGATCAGATATTGATCTGTTCAGATACTATACCACTAAGGGAGGTGTATGCTTCACGCGTGGGTGTTAGCATTACTGGCACTAACCTGACGCTGCCTGGGGTGTGACGCAGACCCTCTCTGACGCTAAAACCTAATTGATATCACCCGCCGGGCGATCAGGGGGTTAAACCTTTATTGGGTTATATACGGCGGGTGCCCTGACACTATAAAAAGCAAACTAACTAACCAGCGTCACCCGTAACACTTATATGATGATCACTGGTGAAAGGGTTAACTAGGGGCAATTAGGGGGTTAAAACCTTTATTAGATAACATATGGGGGTACCTGACGCTATAAAAACCTGCGGCGAACCTAAAAAAAATTACTGGCTACCGATCTGCATCACCGACGCTAAGACAGCGATCAGAAAAATGATCGCTTAGCGACAGTGGTGATAGGGGGTGAAAGGGTTACCTGGGGGGCGATCAAGGGGGTTAAACCTTTATTAGATAATTTATGGGGGTACCTGAAACTATAAAAACCTGCGGTGAACCTAAAAAAAATTACTGGCTACCGATCTGCATCACCGACGCTAAGACAGTGATCAGAAAAATGATCGCTTAGTGACAGTGGTGATAGGGGGTGAAAGGGTTACCTGGGGGGCGATCAAGGGGGTTAAACCTTTATTAGATAATTTATGGGGGTACCTGACGCTATAAAAACCTGCGGCAAACCTAAAAAAAAATACTGGCTACCGATCTGCATCACCGACGCTAAGACATCGATCAGAAAAATGATCGCTTAGCGACAGTGGTGATAGGGGGTGAAAGGGTTACCTGGGGGGCGATCAAGGGGGTTAAACCTTTATTAGATAATTTATGGGGGTACCTGACGCTATAAAAACCTGCGGCGAACCTAAAAAAAATTACTGGGTACCGATCTGCATCACCGACGCTAAGACAGCGATCAGAAAAATGATCGCTTAGCGACGGCGGTGCTAGGGGGTGAAAGGGTTATCTGGGGGGTGATCAAGGGGTTAAACCTTTATTAGGGGGGGGGTTAGGGGGCAACACTGGACCTAAAACTAAATGTAGTGACACTTTTACAGTCACAAATGTCACTGATTGCAGTGATGACTAAATAAATGGTCACTGCAATCAGTGACACTGTGACTGGGGGCTGGGGGGTGATCTGGGGGGGGGGGCGATTTATGTGCCTATGTGTGCTGGTGTTAGTGTAGTGTTTGTGCACTAACCTGTGTGTCTTCTCTTGTACGGCGCTCGGTATATGTGAGCGCCGCACAGGAGATGACATCACTTCCTCCTGCTTCTTCTGTCTGTGTAAACATTACACAGACAGAGGGGGCATTTCCATTCGCCGGGAGCGATCGCGGGGGGGTGGCCGGAATCGAACGGCCATCCCCTCATGTCGGATCGCTCCCCAACGAATTCCGACCGCTCACTGTACAGAAGGGGGGTCCGATTGGACCCCCCAACTGTACAAAGGCAATCACGTACACTCTACGTGATTGTGCCTGTTGGTGCCATTGTGCCGACGTATATATACAGTGAGCGGTCGTTAAGTGGTTAACATTGTGGTTATTTTAATGTATGTAGCACCCTGCCCCTGATGATTGGGGCGCTATTGTAAATTTAGGGGGTGTCTGAGCCAAAAGTTGGGCTCAGACTTATGTAATTATATACAAATTGCCTCTGCCCTGGCTACGGTGGGGCCTGATAGTATTTTCCCTTGTTGCCTGAAGGTGGCGGTACCACCTCAGGTCCATGTTGGAACGCACGCTGATCAAAGTGTGTTGGGTGTCCCTTCTCGACAGCGGTTCAGTGGGAGTGGTGCCCCGCTGTGCATGCTGCGGAGGGATACTTAAGGGGCGAACACCATTGTGTGGGGCTCTTCTTCGCCTCGCGGCCCTCCTGTGTGTGATTCCGGTCTCGGGGGCCACGTTGGCCCGAGGCTGCATCTTGGTTTAGTAGGCCCAGCTATGCTGGCTTGGGCCTGCAAAGAAAGGAAGAAAGGAAAGGGATTCCCAGCTGTCCGTCCAAGTGGAGGAAGCTGCTTCACGAAGGAGACCAGGGGAGGACCTACCCTGGAGAAGACCGGCAAAGTGCTTGTGTCTCGGGTTAGGCCTGGTGGCTTCACTGAAGAGGGATCCATAAGTCTACTCGCCTCACAGCTCGCCTGATGGGCTTAAAGGTTTGTTCGCTGTTTGGCTGGAAGTTTGGGACTTTTAAATCCTGTGGCAGAGGATTCCTGGACTATCCATTTACATGTTCATTTAAACGGTCTGTGGCAGAGACTGTGCTGATATAGGTTTGTGTATCATCCCGGCTACTAGGCCGAGTGAGAGGGGACTATCCAGGTGAGCAATACCCACTCAATCGTTGAGAGTGGGAAGGACTGATTGGAACTCTAGACGATTTTTGTGAACTCTGTACCGCGTACCTGAATCATCCCCTTATCTCTCCTACCTTCTACCTGCTACTTGCTCTACAATTTTACCGCAGCAAAAATAAAACCACAGTTGAAGGTTTTACCTCTTGTGTGGACATTGAAGTTACTGCAGACTTTCTCCCCTGACAACGAACTTTGAGGTAACGTGCAAGGCCCAAAACTTAAACCAGCAGCTCCTGCAGGGGTAGTGCTACACGTACATACAGTGCCTTGAAAAAGTATTCATACCCCTTAAATGGTTCCACATTTTGTCATGTTACAACCAAAAACTTAAATGCATTATATTGGGATTTTATGTGATAGACCAACACAAAGTGGCACATAATTGTGAAGTGGAAGGAAAATGATAAATGTTACAAATAAATATGTGAAAAGTGTGGGGTGCATTTGTATTCAGCCCCCCTGAGTCAATACTTTGTAGAACCGCCTTTCGCTGCAATTACAGCTGCAAGTCTTTTTGGGGATGTCTCTACCAGATTTGCACATCTAGAGAGTGACATTTTTGCCCATTCTTCTCTGCAAAATAGCTCAAGCTCTGTCAGATTGTATGGAGAGCGTCTGTGAACAGCAAAGTCTTGCTACAGATTCTCAATTGGATTTAGCAATACAAAAATCCCTCTGTGGTGTACCACAAACAACAGAAGCAATTACACAATGCTAACAGCTGTCGGCCGTCACACAACACGTACTGCGCACCCGCACATGAACTGACACTATACAGAGCTTCTTACCCTTGCAAGAATTTTTAAACCTCTATGCTTAGAGGACTTGTTTTTTTATTTTTTTATTTTTGTACTTTGTACCTTTTAATAAATACTGGAAAGAACGCCTGCACTATTGGATGTTTTTCTCGTTTTTACCTGGGTATCACTTATCCTATCATTACCGGATGTTTACAACTGTCCTCTCGGGAACCTGGCTGCGGATCAGTGGGACAGTGGAGTCTGAGAACGTCTGGAAGGACCACGCACTTCTCCTGGGTGGATTGTTGTTCTGCTGAGCTTGTTTTGACCCCCCTGAGAAGGGCGGTCACAGGCTAGTCAGTAAGCCTTCATTCCTTCTCTTGGTGGTGGGTCTTCTCATGGATTGGATTTACATATTCACCTTTGATCACTGGAGGCTCATCTTGAACGGATTGAACCAACATTTCACTTTTATTTTCTGCTGAAGTTATTCATTTATGAACATTTCACTTTTATTTTCTGCTGAAGTTATTCATTTATGAACATTTCACTTTTATTTTCTGCTGAAGTTATTCATTTATGAACATTTCACTTTTATTTTCTGCTGAAGTCATTCATTTATGATTATTTTGCAGTTTTTATACGCTTAAGATTTACATTGTAATTTATGGTTACATATTATTATCCAGCGCTACACTTTTATTTATATCAATTGGATTTAGGTCTGGACTTTGACTGGGCCATTCTAACACATGAATATGCTTTGATCTAAACCATTCCATTGTAGCTCTGTCTGTATGTTTAGGGTCGTTGTCCTGCTTGTCAGGTGAGCCTCCGCCCCAGTCTCAAGTCTTTTGTAGACTCTTAACAGGTTTTCTACTAAACCATCTTCCAATCAACTCTGACCAGCTTCCCTGTCCCTGCTGAAGAAAAGCATGCCCATGACATGATGCTGCCACCACCATGTTTCACGGTGGGGATGGTGTGTTCAGGGTGATGGTCAGTGTTAGTTTTCTGCCACACATAGCGTTTTGATTTTAGGCCAAAAAGTTCAATTTTGGTCTCATCTGACCAGAGCACCTTCTTCCACATGTTTGCTGTGTCCCCCACATGGCTTCTCGCAAACTGCAAACAGGACTTCTTATGGCTTTCTTCCTGACACTCTTCCATAAAGGGCAGATTTGTGGAGTGCACGACTAATAGTTGTCCTGTGGACAGATTCTCCCACCTGAGCTGTGGATCTCTGCAGTTCCTCCCGTGTTGCCATGGGCTTCTTGGCTGCTTCTCCGATTAATGCTCTCCTTGCCCGGCCTGTCAGTTTAGGTGGACGGCTATGTCTAGTTTTGCAGTTGTGCCATACTATTTCCATTTTAGGATGATGGATTGAACAGTGCTCTGTGAGATGTTCAAAGCTTGGGATATTTTTTTATAACCTAACTCTGCTTTAAACTTCTCCACAACTTTATCCCTGACCTGTCTGGTATGTTTCTTGGCCTTCATGATGCTGTTAGTTCACTAAGGCTCTCTAACAAACCTCTGAGGGCTTCACAGAACAGCTGTATTTATACTGCGAATAAATTACACACAGGTGGACGCTATTTATTAATTAGGTGACTTCTGAAGACAATTGGTTCCACTAGATTTTAGTTAGGAGTATCAGAGTAAAGGGGGTTGAATAGAAATGCACGCCACACTTTGCACATATTTATTTGTAAAAAAATTGTGAAAATCATTTATAATTTTCCTTCCACTTCACAATTATGTGTTACTTTGTGCTGGTCTATCACATAAAATCCCAATAAAATACATTTACTTTTTTGGTTGTAACATGACAAAATGTGGAAAATTTTAAGGGGTATGAATACTTTTTCAAGGCACTGTAGTTGTGAATGTTATTCACTTTTGCATAATGTGGCCCTTTAATGTATTCTGTATGTACCCTATATACTCGAGTACAAGCCGAGTTTTTCAGCACATTTTTTTGTGCTGAAAATGCCCCCCTCGGCTTATACTCGAGTCTGTGTCCATCTTCAAATTTGTGTGCCTGATCCCGGCCAGCCGTAGGTCCTCTGGACCCCAATCTTGGCACACATGTAGCCCCACTCTTCCTCTATAAGTGTGCAAAGTTTGTTGTCCGGGGGACCTACGGACGGGGAGCACCGATTTTTCAAAGCTGGGCACCCCTTCCATAGACTCCAATGTTAAATGGTAATTTCTTCTGTGATTTTGGGGACCCAGTACTGGCCGGCCCTAGGTCCCCTGGACCCCAAACTTGGCACACATGTAGCCCCACTATTCATCTACAAGTGTGCAAAGTTTGTTGTCCACAGCCAGGGAGCACCGATTTTTCAAAGCCGGGCACCCCTTCCATAGACTCCCATGTTAAAAGTTAGTCGAGTCACACAGCGCCGGAGATCAGGTAGGGACAATGGGCACAGTGAGGCATGGACACAGTGACAGTGAGGCATGGGCACAGTGAGGCATGGGCACAGTGAGGCATGCACATGGACACAATGAGGAAAAGTGAGGCACAGTGAGGCATGCAGATGGACACCCTAGGCTTATACTTGAGTCAATAAGTTTTCCCATTTTTTGGTGGTAAAATTAGGTGCCTCGGATTATATTCGAGTTTATACGGTAATCTACAGCCAGTCTATATTAGTCCTCATTGCTCACCATGCATCTTGTTGCTCTCCTCAAATTCTTCGTCCTCCACATCGATCGTGTCTGCTTCTGAACAATATTTCTGAATGTTCTCTTTTAAGTACCAGCTGAGATTTTCATCAACAATGGTAAACATCAGCACAAAATCCTTATCCACATCCAGCCGATTTATCGAACTGTCCAGAGTACCTGGATGATATCAGAACAGGAATAATTGGAATTAAATTGAATTTCTGGAAGACCGTTCAGTGAAATCCGGCATGGGACGGCACTTATGGTAATGACATTAAACTTCTGTTTTCTATACATAGGCCAGTCACTGAAAGGTCAAGAGGAACTTACAATTTAAGGGCATGAGAGGATTAGAAGCACAAGTCAAGGCTTACATCACCAGCATCTCTGTAAATAAGTAAGACTCATAAGAAGAAAGCTTCAACAGTGAAATGTTCAGCTCTGTGGTCTTGGGTTATAGATGAACTTGCCTATTGGTGACCCAGAGCACAAATCACTAAAGTGAACCTAAACCCAGTTATTAAATTTCATATAATCATCAACTTGTCAATGGAATTACAAAGGCTCCAGTCTTTTTCAGAAAATAGTTGGGGGATATACATAGTGAAGAATGCCACACTAGGTTGCAGGATTTTGGTTAACAGAAACGTCTATTATATTAGCACAACCCATGAATCCCAGAGCTAGTCTCCACCATACCTGTATTTTGGCTTTGATAGTGGCTATCGACGGCTTAAATTTCAGTGCCAAGTAATCAGAGGTACAGTATCTTTAGATACCCAGAGCCCCAGGTTTTTAATAGTACTAGTTCTTGTAAGTAGAAGGGAGTCATGTCCCAAGTAGACATGTGCAAATCTATTTGCTACGAATCGAAATGCGTACAAAATTTTAGTTATTCTGAGATTTGGAGTTATCTGAATCCACATATCGGAATTTAAACTAATCCTAAATAGATTATAGCAAAACAACAAAATTCATTTATAAAATTTGAATCCAAAATAACGTGACAACATAATGAATGATCAGAATTAATTCAGATTTATTTTGTTTTTATGTTGCATTACATTATTATAAAAAAAAAAAAAAACAACGCTACATATGAAATTGCGATAAATACAGTTAGGTATAAAAGTGAAATAAGATGATGATGATTCCTACTTATTGTGTTTGGGTTGGGTTGGAGGTGGATCCATCAGAATCTCCAAATCATAGTATAACGAATGAATCCAAAAATAATTTCATTCCATTCATTATGTTATGATTCAACGATTCTGATGGCTCCACCTCCATCCAACCCAAACAGAGTGCATTAATAATCTCCAGAAATAGCAAATTAACACATTAAACTAAATACTGTATAGCCAATTTTCTCAAATGGCTTCCAAAATATGAATTGATTCAGAACAACGAATATACAAAACAAATCCAATTATACCATACGAATCTGAATATACAAAACTAATTCTGAAAACAAATCATTCTAACATTTCAATTAAAATTAAACAAAATTATTAACAATCAACATATTAATCCAAAATTAAACTAATTAAACTAAAAAAAAATTCCGTTGCGCACACCTCTATTCTCAAGTAGGTGAAAAAATATTTAACGTAGGTTAATTGGCCCCTCTATAAATTGGCCCCATTATGTGAATGTATGCAAGATAGGGACCTTAGATGTTAAACTCCTTGAGGGCAGGGACTGAACAAAATCTACAATATATGTAAAGTGCTGTTTAAATTGTTGGTGCTATATAAATACTTGTAGTAAATGAATGGTAACATCTGAGATTTGGACCAGTTTATGGACAAACCAGGCAATACTCCAAAGTGGTCAATGTTGTTCAATGGCAGCTATAGAGAGGGTTCCTGGTCAGCCAAATACAGGGTCACGTCATTAGCGTATAAGCCAACTGCATTTTGATGCACACCATTACTTAGCCCCTAAATCTACAGTTTGGTTTGCAGAATCTGAGCTAGGAGATCAACAGCTAAGACGTACAATAATGTTTTTTACTTTTTTTAAATCTGCAGTTTTCATTAAAATAATGCATGGTGATCCAGCCTTGAAGGTTTTCAAGAGTTTCCTGTTATAGGGTGACAACTCTCTCCTAATTGTTTTATGTTGTCAGGGTTTTACACTCATTCCCAATGGAGATTACAGCTTCACACTGTGCCGGTGTTTCATCAGATTAGGCGACCCGTCAGAATTTGTAACGGAAGTAACTTTCCGTCGCCACAATATTGCTACACCCGCACTACTCCACAGTAAGGATACACTGAGAAGGGGGCAAACGGACATCTTGGTACACCCACCGGAGTTTTGCATGACACACTTATTTTTAACAGTAAACGGAGCTTATACAGTGAAATACAGCATTTAGAAATCCAAAGGACTGTTTAGATCATGGGTCTCAAACTGGCGGCCCTCCAGCTGTTGCGAAACTACAAGTCCCATCATGCCTCTGCCTGATAGAGCCATGCTTGTAACTGTCAGCCTTGCAATGCCTCATGGGACTTGTAGTTTCGCAACAGCTGGAGGGCCACCAGTTTGAGACCCCTGGTTTAGATATTCAATTTTAAAAACAGCGCCAAACCTGCTGATCTCACAGGTTTGCTAATCTGACGGAACACCTATGATTTTATAATTCAACATGTAAATAGTCAGACGGTTTTCTAAATACTGTATTTCCCCATTTAAGCTCTGTTTACTGTTAAAAATAACTGTGAAATGCAAAACTCTGGTGGGTGTAACAAGATGTCCGCTTGCCCCCTTCTCAGTGTATCCTTATGCCGCGTACACACGATCGGACATTCCGACAACAAAACCGTGGATTTTTTTCCGACGGATGTTGGCTCAAACTTGTCTTGCATACACACAGTCACACAAATGTTGCTCGGAAATTACGAACGTCAAGAACGCAGTGAAATACAACACTCATGCCGCGTACACACGATCATTATTCACGGCGGTTAAAAAACCGCTGTGAATAATGACATTAAAAACGAGGGAACAGCTTGTTCCCCACACACGGTCGTTTTTCACGTCATTTTTTCTCTTGACGAGAAAAACGACCGTCTGTGGGCTCCGCGGCAGTGTTTCCCTATGGGAAACACTGCCGCGGGAAACATGTCGAAAAAAACGACGAGAAAAATTAGAACATGTTCTAATTTTTCTCGTCGTTTTTAATGCCGTTTTTCTCGTAAAAAAAAACGGCAAAAAGCCCACAGACGATCGTTTTTCTCGTCAAAAGGAAAAAATTTAGTTTTTCTCGACGAGAAAAACGGCCGTGTGTACGCGGCATAAGACGAGCTGAGAAAAATTAAGTACAATGATTCCGAGCATGCGTCAAATTGATTCCGAGCATGCGTAGAATTTTTGTGCGTCGGAATTGATAACACACGATCGGAATTTCCGACAACAAGTTTAGTTGTCAAAAAGTTTGAGAACCAGCTCTCAAACATTTGTTGTCGGAAATTCCGACAGCAAATGTCCGATGGAGCCTACACACGGTCGGATTTTCCGACAACAAGCTCACATCGAACATTTGTTGTCGGAAGTTCCGACCGTGTGTGCGCGGCATTACTGCGGAGGAGTGCGGGGTGTAGCAAGATGACGGCGACGGAACATCACTTCCGTTACAAATTCTGACGGGTCGCCAAATCTGATGAAACACCGGTATAGTCTACTGTTGTCAAAAATCGCAGTACACGCCCGATGCAATTACAATCAGATGTCACATTCTAGATAGACAGGATGTGGCTGTAAAAAGGCTGGAGGTAGTCACACTGAGATGCAAAAATAGAAGAAAAGTACACTTATAAAATTGCATAAATATTTAGGAAGTATAAAACCCCCATTTTAAATCCAGTTAAACTACAGTTACCTTTTTTGCAGGTGAGCAGTGCCCCGATTAATCCACTTGCAATATCTCTGGGGGCATCGGTGTGGGAATGGTAGATCCATGTCAGGCAGTTGGGGTCTCCACTGGTGGGTGCATGCTCCTGATCAGCAATCCAGGTGTAGGTGTACTGTCCACCAGGAGGGACTGCATCATCAAGTTTATCTGATTTTTGGGTTTTGTCTGGGTAAAAGGCCCCTAAAATAGAACACATATTCACAAAAAGTATTTATAGTTTGGAAAATAATCTTACATCATTATCGTAAAGTATACCCCCTATACTTACCTGAACCCCATCTCAATCCAGTGCTGTGCATGAGAGCTATGGCTCTCCTGGCTTTGTCCCTCCTCCCTGGGCAGTTCAATAGAAGTGGGAGCCATGGAATACCGCTCCTGCCAATCAACTCCAGTGACGAGGGAGCGGGGGACGGGGTTGAGTCCCGACTCCCGCTGTCTGTCAATGGACGCAGCAGCTGGGCTTGGTAGCGAGGCTGCACAAGTGCCCCCATGGGAATTTGCTTTCTATTGGGGGCAACAGCAAGAGAGGAGGAACAGGAGCACTGGCGGGGGACCTGAAAAGAGAGGATTGGGGCCGCTCTGCAATTCTGTTGCACAGAGCAGGCAATTATAGACATATTGGTTATGTAAAAAAAAAAAAATACTTTACAACCACTTTAAGCCTTCCCACACCATCCAAAACTACAAAAAAGCTTTCTCCCTATGGATCATAGGCGTGCGCAAGGGGTGTGCCTGAGCACACCCTAATCCTGGGGTTAGCAACCCGTCAATGGTGACCAGGTGACAGGTAAACCACAATCCTTCCTTGTCGACCCTCCAAAAACTGGACAGGAAAAGCTGCAGGGTGGAATTTAGTGGAACTGATCTGTATTTTCCTACTGCAGCAGCTGAAAGTAGGCTTCGCCTCCTCTCCCTCTCGTCGACATTCAGCTGCCACAGGAGGAAAATAAAGGGGATCGGTACCAATATATGCCACCCCTTCTGTCCCTGTTCCTCATCTTTCTGTTGCACAGGTCCCCCTGTGTGCTCCCTGGCTTCCCCCTCCTCCCATTGTTTCAGGATGGAAAGTGGGGAAGAGGGCGGTAAATATGTCAAACGCATATGTGTTGGAGCTTTGGGTTGCACACCCTAATGCAATAGGCTGCGCACACCTATGCTATGGATACACTTTAGTGTGTAGCACACGGGCAGGCGTTTTTCAGGCGCTAAAATAGCACCTGTGAAGCGCCTGAAAAATGCCTCATCTGCAGTCCCAGTGTGAAAGCCTAATTGCTTTCACACTGGGGCGCTGCGCCGGCAGGAAGCTAAAAAAAGTCCTGCAAGCAGCATCTTTGAGGAGCTTTAGGAACAGTGTATACGCCGCTCCTAAAGCGCCCCTGCCCCATTGAAAACTATTGGCAGTGCCGCCGAAGCGCCGCGGAATCTGTGCTTTGATGGCCCCATTAACCCCTTCATCGGCCGCTAGCGGGGGTTAAAAGTGCCCCGCTAGCAGCCGAAAAGCGCCTTAAAAATGCTCTTGGTGTAAGAGGGCTCTTGGAGGCATCTGGCGTTTTTTTTTTTACGCCTCTGAAAGCAGCTCTAGGTTATCTAACGTGCATATGGTCATTGTGTACTTTACAGGCAGCCGCTGATCAGCAAAAGCATACCAGCATGGCCTTTCAGCTGAAGTACAGCATGTCAAACGATTGACTTCTATTAAGCAGGGATAGCCACACACTGATTGAAATTCAGCCGGTCCTTACTGATCTGGCCAATTTTTGACCAGTGTATGGCTAGCCTAACAGTGTATGACAAGCTTTACAGGCACCATGGGTTACTAAATTGAAGAGTGCGAAATCTGGTGCAGCTTAATTGAACAAGCTGAAGTTAGAAGGCGATTGGCTACCATGCACAGCTACACCAGATTTTGCACTCTCCAGTTTCAGTAAATCAACCCCTGTATGACTACAACATGCCCTGGGACAACAAATTCCCAGGCACCTGCAGTTTGTGAATGCAGACCGTTACCTAGGGCTGATAAGGGCTGAGGCCAGAGGCATAACAGCCATAGCAGCTGTTATGGGGCCTGGGATAGGTGGAGGGGACCATTAGAGAGGATGTTAAAGCGGAAGTAAACCCATCCGATTCAAAAAACAGTTACATTTCCGGCACATGCCGGGAATGTAACACTCCCATTGGTTGTGCTTTCAACCAAACTGTCAAACCATCCAATGGCTGGTGTCGTGTCAAAGCTGTTCACATGTGCAGCATCATGGCAGTTGTAGATCAAAAAGAGGCCAAGATGGCAGCTTCCTTGGCTGAAAGCGATGGGAGGGTTTATTTCCACTTTAAGGTAAGTTAAAGAGGATCTTCACCCTAGAAAGAAAAATTAGGACACTGTGAGGGGGTTAACTCGGTAGCGGGTGTGTGTGACCCCCTGGTTGGGCTCCCCACACAAAAACAGGGCCAGCAGACGGAGGTTGTGGTTTTCAAAATCAAAAGGTGCGGTTTATTTCTCTATGTACAGTGACAAAAACACAGCAAAGCCAAAAAGAAACATAAACAAAATAAATCCTGGTCAGTTTGACCTCTGACTAAACATGCAGGTTTCCTAAACTAACAACTGGGATCAGCCTGGTGCTGTCCTAGTCCCTAAGTCCCTGGTTTAGTAAAAGTCCAAACAAATAGCCACACAGGCTTTGCCTCACCGCACAGGGGTTCACTCTCCCTAGACAGTCCACACAGGTCTGGTTCCAGGCATGAGCTAACACCTAATGAAGCTGGGAGTTTATAGAGGCCTTTAAATGAGCTGACAAGCTTCAGCTGGTCTCATCAACTCCCTGCCTGCACGACGCCCAGCCCTCTCCCTAGAGGTATGAGTCATCCATGAGCCCACTAGCCTCAGCTGGGCTTCATCAACTCCCTAGTAGTATAAGTCGGCGTAAAGCCTGAATCTGGGCGAAATATATCTACCCCCCTGGATGCAACCAGGTGACTTTACCTTCCTGCTGTCACATACCCCCCCCTCTTGTTTTAACCTCGGGGTTGGAACACCAGCAATCAGGCATTCATGTACTCGAGACAAAGCATCCACATTCCCCATTTGAACGCCAGGGCGATGCTTTACTGTGAAGTTGAATTCCTGGAGGGCCAGGAACCACCTATTCACTCTTCTATTTGTTTCCTTGTTTTGAGCCATCCACTTTAACGGAGCGTGATCCGTAACCATGTCAAAGTGCCTACCTAGCAGATAGTACCGAAGGGAATCTAGAGCCCACTTCACCGCTAAACACTCCTTTTCAACCGTGGCGTAATTTACCTCATGGGACTTCAACTTCCTGCTGAGGTAAATGACTGGGTGCTCTTCCCCGTTCCAGACCTGGGACAATACTGCTCCTAACCCCACATCTGACGCATCACTTTGTACGACAAAGTCTTTAGAGAAGTCGGGTGAGTACAACACTGGCTGGCTACATAAGGCTTGTTTCAAGAATTGGAATGCTGCCTCAGCCTCGGGGGTCCATTTAATCATGACCGACCCTTTCCCTTTCGTCAGGTTGGTTAGGGGCACAGCCTTAGAAGCAAAGTGGGGAATGAAGCGCCGATAATAACCCGCGATTCCCAGAAAGGCCCGTACCTGCTTCTTGCTGTTGGGACGTGGCCAACTCTGGATGGCCTCGACTTTGTTGAGTTGGGGTTTTATCACTCCCCTGCCAATGGTGTACCCAAGATATTTGGCCTCCTCCTGCCCAATGGTACACTTCTTGGGGTTAGCCGTAAACCCCGCTTCCCGGATAGAGTCTAGGACTGCTTGCACTTTTGGCAGATGTGAGGCCCAATCTGTGCTATGGACAATTACGTCATCCAGGTAAGCCGCAGCATACTTCCGATGGGGCCTCAGTATCTGGTCCATTTTCCGCTGGAATGTGGCCGGCGCATTCTGTAACCCGAACGGCATTCTCTTATATTGGAACGCCCCGTCTGGGGTTACAAATGCGGTTTTCTCTTTGGCCGACTTGGCCAGGGGAATTTGCCAATACCCTTTTGTGAGGTCAAGAGTCGTCATGTATCGGGCTGTTCCCAGCCGGTCGATCAACTCATCTATACGTGGCATGGGGTAGGTGTCAAATTTTGTAACTTTGTTCAACTGACGAAAATCGTTACAAAATCGCCAGCTCCCATCCCGTATTGCCTCCCGTCGGGCCTCTGGGATCCGATAGGGTTTTAACTTCACCCTTTCACCGGGCGGGGTAATAATATCATGCTCTACCCCAGATGTTTGTCCCGGCAGCTCAGAGAACACCTCCTTGTTGCGAAGCACAAACTCCTTAACCTCCTGTTGGGGTTGTGACAAGGTGGCTGCTATTCCAACCTCCGGAATCACGCAACCAGTTTGAGCTGGTGACCAAGTTTCTGCGACTAGGGACTCTCTATCCCTCCAGGCTTTCAACAGATTAACGTGATATATCTGTTCGGGCTTTCGCCTTCCTGGTTGTCTGACCTTGTAATTCACTTCGCTCACTTTTTCCATTATCTCGTAGGGGCCTTGCCATTTGGCAAGGAATTTACTTTCAACCGTAGGGACAAGTACCAATATCCTATCCCCCGGGGAAAAGGTACGGGTCTTTGCTCCACGGTTGTACACTCTCTGCTGTGCCAACTGCGCTTGGGCCAAATGTTCCTTCACGATGGGCATTACCTGTGCAATTCGATCTTGCATCAGGGCGACATGCTCAATCACACTCCTGTGGGGAGAACTCTCACTTTCCCAAGTTTCCTTGGCAATATCCAACAGCCCTCTTGGGTGTCTCCCATACAGTAACTCAAAGGGGGAGAATCCCGTAGAGGATTGGGGCACCTCCCTAATAGCAAACATCAAATAAGGAAGTAGACAGTCCCAATCCTTTCCATCTCTATCCACCACTTTCTTCAACATTTGTTTTAGGGTTTTGTTGAATCTTTCAACCAGCCCATCGGTTTGGGGGTGATACACAGATGTACGCAATTGCGTCACTTTGAGCAATTTACACAGCTCTTTCATAACCCGGGACATAAAGGGTGTACCTTGGTCCGTAAGCAGTTCTTTACAAATACCCACCCGGCTAAAAACAAGAGATAGCTCTTTGGCTATGGTTTTGGCCGAGGTATTTCTGAGAGGGATCGCTTCTGGATAACGGGTGGCATAGTCCATTATAACCAATATGTACTGGTGCCCCCTAGCGGACTTGATTATAGGACCTACCAAATCCATTGCGATTCTCTCAAACGGGACCTCAATGATGGGTAGAGGGACCAGCGGGCTACGGAAATGTGGCATCGGGGCCGACCTCTGACACACAGGGCAGGAGGAACAATAATTTTCTATGTCCTTCATCACCCCAGGCCAATAGAATCTCTGTAATACCCTCTCTCGGGTTTTCTCTGTCCCCAGATGACCTCCAAGAATGTGCCCATGGGCCAACTCCAACACCAACTTCCTGTAAGGTTTGGGCACCACAAGCTGCTCAACGGTTTCTTCTGCCCTTTTTGCCACCCGATACAGTAGGTCCTTCTCTACGCTGAAGTATGGGTAAGTGCAGGTATTATCTGGGTTCACTAACTCGCCATCTATTTCCACTACGTTTTCCCGTGCCTTTATTAGGGCGGGGTCTTTTAACTGTTCTGTCGCAAAATTTTCCCTGTGAACCTCCAGATCAGAAAACTCCACAGACGGTAGGTTTTCGTCTGAGGAGGTGGGCTCCTCTCCAGTTTCTTGAGTCTCCCCTGCCAATACTGACAAGGGAAATTCTGGAGAGTCCTCACCACTCTCAGAGGAGTTCTGGCTATCACATTCCTGGTACATAGGGGCACCAGTGGGGGGCTCAAGATCATCCCACAGTTCCCAGAACTTCGGAAAATCCCTTCCCACAATGGCATCATGCGGTAATTGAGATACTAACCCCACTGGATGAGAGAGGGTACCTTTGGGGGTCTCGAAACACATTGTAGTCACTGGATACTCTCGGGTGTCCCCATGCACACAAATAACAGCTACCTTGCTATTCCCAGAGACCTCTGTTTTAACTAATTCAGCCTTTATCAGGGTCACAAGGCTACCTGAATCCAGTAATACCACAACATTTCTACCATTAATACACATTTTGCATAAATGTTTCTCAGTTCCCCGAATGGCAGTGCATGCGACTGTCGCACACAGCGACTGACGTCTGTCCATCAGAAAGTCACATTGCATGGGTTCCTCCACAACCGGGCAATTTGCTGCAATATGTCCCGCTTGCCGGCAGCGGTAGCAAACAATCCATTTGGCTGCCTCTTGAGCCCCTGACTTCCCAGGCTGTTCTCGCCAAACTTGGGGTAGAGCTCCCACCCTCTCACTCTCTCCACCCTCACCCCTTGGAATCCTCTTATCCGCCCCTGGGGATGGTCTGGTCTTAGGGTGGAAAGTCCGAGAGTCTCTGGAAGAGGCCGTCAGGTTCTCTGTAGCCAAGTATTTCTCTACACGATCCACAAGACCACCGGCCGTCTCTGGGTCTCCATGGCTTACCCACTTTTGGATGGCAGTAGGAAGAGCTCTCAAAAACCGATCCATTACAACACGTTCCACAATCTCTGGTGCGGACAAAGTCTCTGGCTGTAGCCACTTCCTGCTCAGGTGAATGAGATCATACATTTGAGACCTGGGGGGTTTTCCAAGCTGGAAAGTCCAGTTATGCACACGCTGCGCCCGGACAGCCAGGGTGACACCCAGCCTTGCCAATATTTCAGCTTTTAGCATCACATAGTCTTTTGCTTGGTCAGGCTCTAGGTCATAGTAAGCCTTCTGCGATTCACCAGTTAACAGAGGAGCCACCAGTCCAGCCCACTGCTCCTCAGGCCACTTTTCTCTTTCAGCAGTCCTTTCAAATGTGGTCAAAAATACCTCTGGATCATCCTCTCCAGTCATTTTTGTCAATAAACGACTCACCCCAAAGGACGCGGTATTAGTGGGACGGCTTTCCTCACTGGTCTGCGGACGTTGCTGCATTACTGCTTCCATTTGTTGTAGTCTCTGCTCTTGCTTCTGTAACAGGTCTATGAAGCGGGCCTCAGATTGCTGCTGGGCTTGTTGATGAGCTTGCTGCTGGGCTGCAAGGCTCCTTTGCAAACCTGCATTTGTCTGCTGTTGATTGGCATTTGCTAGAGCCAGCTGTTTCAGTATCTCCTCCATGCTGGCTTAAAAAAAACTGCCACTGGTTCTCCACCAACTGTGAGGGGGTTAACTCGGTAGCGGGTGTGTGTGACCCCCTGGTTGGGCTCCCCACACAAAAACAGGGCCAGCAGACGGAGGTTGTGGTTTTCAAAATCAAAAGGTGCGGTTTATTTCTCTATGTACAGTGACAAAAACACAGCAAAGCCAAAAAGAAACATAAACAAAATAAATCCTGGTCAGTTTGACCTCTGACTAAACATGCAGGTTTCCTAAACTAACAACTGGGATCAGCCTGGTGCTGTCCTAGTCCCTAAGTCCCTGGTTTAGTAAAAGTCCAAACAAATAGCCACACAGGCTTTGCCTCACCGCACAGGGGTTCACTCTCCCTAGACAGTCCACACAGGTCTGGTTCCAGGCATGAGCTAACATCTAATGAAGCTGGGAGTTTTTATAGAGGCCTTTAAATGAGCTGACAAGCTTCAGCTGGTCTCATCAACTCCCTGCCTGCACGACGCCCAGCCCTCTCCCTAGAGGTATGAGTCATCCATGAGCCCACTAGCCTCAGCTGGGCTTCATCAACTCCCTAGTTGTATAAGTCGGCGTAAAGCCTGAATCTGGGCGAAATATATCTACCCCCCTGGATGCAACCAGGTGACTTTACCTTCCTGCTGTCACAACACTTACCTGTCCAGGGATTCAGAAGGGTCTTCACCTGGGCTGGTTCTTCGCCGGTCTTTGGGTCCCCAGCGACAGCATGCTTACTGTGGGAAGCCGGCTTTCAATCCTTGCGGCTTCACGGCCAGCTTTCCACTGCACATGCGCAATTCACACTGCAATTTGTGAATGGGCCTGCAGCTTCCTAGGACCTGTGATGTGTCCCAGAAGGCTGTGGGCAAAAGGGCGGGGAGTGGGAGCATGTACCTGTCAAAACAAGGTACCTGTTCCCTTCAAAAAATATAATATGCCAAATCTGACAGAGGAAGGGAGAGGAGGATATAAAGCGGAACTTCGCCTTTTGGATGCCAACCTCTGAACTGGAATCTGCTGAGCACACAGAACTGGTTAGGATTTTTTTGTTGGTTTCACACTACCGCTTGCAGCAGAGGGAGACTAACTTTCAATAGGAAACACTAAGCCACTGCATGCAGAATCCTTCAAGAGATAGTACTTAAGTGCACCACCATAAAGTCTGGACCCCAAAACAGAGCCAGCAGAAGATTGACACCAAAGAACCAATTAACTACTGACTGCTTTCATGGTGTTCATCCACCAAGTTTTTTACTATCGCCAGAGACAACCTTTGCAGGTTACACACAAAGTGCACTTTGGGACGTTCACTGATTGCTATCAGGCAGGAAAACTGTCTCGCAGTTGTTTATCATTCTTGTTTATTGCGGATATGAGTCTCTGCTTGATGTACTCAAATGGTTTATTGTGAGCCACTATAACCCAGTGCTAATAACTTCTACTTTGTTAAGAGTCATAACACTTTCCTTCACTGACTGATTAATTCTCGCATAGCTTCTAATCAGTCTGGTGTCCATTTCCTGGTGCCTATTCATAGCTGTGAGCAGGATATATATTTTTTGTGCATGTATAGGTGTTTGTCCCTTCTGACATACCTGGCTGGGTAGAAGAACAAAGATGTTTGCAGAGTTGTTGCACAAGAACAGAGAACCCAATGCATCCAGCAGTTCCTCTGGGGGCTACACAGTTTCTCTGCATCTACAAATGGGGACCCATGTTGGATCTATGAGCGACTGGATAAAAACAGACCTGCATCCATTTATACAAAATGAGCAACGATCCATCATATTTACCTGGATGGACACGACGGAGGTAATTGGATGTAACACATTTACACCGGCCTGGCCATTGACTAACATGGAAGTTTCAATCATATCCGTTTGAAAAACCAACAGGCCAACCTGATCGTTCTGCCCATGTAAAAGGGGTTCAAAGTTAATTTGCAAGACTGAAGCCCGTCATACACAGCTCAAAATTCAAACAGGTGGTTCTGTAGGCACGACCCTGCATGAAAAAAGTAGATTTTTCGATCAGGATGAAAATCGATGACCAAAGAGTAACTGTATGCATTCAGATGCAAACACTGTTTGGGTTTTCTGGGAGCCGTGGGTGCCAGCTTTAAGAATATAATAGCCGGCAGAGCTGAACGAGAGAAATCTATCCCTGCATGGTTAACCAAAGTTAATGTCAAGTTCACTTTATGCCAACCATGAAGAGCGAACTCTGTACATTTTTAAGGAAGTTCCATAAGTTATTTCTGATCTATTGTCTCATGACTCAGGACCATGAGCTTTAAACTCTTCTTGTAAACTTTATTATATTATGTATTATATTTACGAACTTTCTTGACATTCTGGTTAACTCCTGTAATCAACAATCCTCATTTTAGAAACTTTTTGCAATTCTTCACTCTCTCCTACATTACTGGGTTATCTCCATGCACAAATCTGTTGCATCAAATCTGATAAGATTATACTATAATATGAAATACGTAAATATACATCATAAAAGGTTACCATTTGTAAAAATATTACTACACACTGACATATACACTATACTATCTAAAATATTGGAACGCCTGCCTTTACATGCACATGAACTTTAATGGCATCCCAGTCTTAGTCCGCTGGGTTCAATATTGAGTTGGCCCACCCTTTGCAGCTATAACAGCTTCAACTCTTCTGGGAAGGCTGTCCACAAGTTTTAGGAGTGTGTCTATGGGAATGTTTGACCATTCTTCCAGAAGCACATTTGTGAGGTCAGGCACTGATGTTGGATGAGAAGGCCTGGCTTGCAGTCTCCGCTCTAATTCATCCCAAAGATGTTCTATCAGGTTGAGGCCAGTCAAGTTTCTCCACCCCAAACTCACTCATCCATTTCTTTATGGACCTTGCTTTGTGCACTGGTCCAAATCATTTGGTGGGGGGGTTATGGTGTGGGGTTGTTTTTTCAGGGGATGGGCTTAGCCCCTTAGTTCTAGTGAAGGGAACTTTTAAGGCATCAGCATACCAAGACAATTTGGACAATTTAATGCTCCGAACTTTGTGGGAACAGTTTGGGGATGACCCCTTCCTGTTCCAACATGAATTCCCACAGTACACAAAGGTCCATAAAGACATGGATGAGCGAGTTTGGGGTGGAGGAACTTGACTGGCCAGGTCACCAGAACTAGTGTCCCTGTTGGAAGTTTTTCCCTCTATCACTTTTCTGGGGACAACCCCATATTTGTAATTTTCTTTTACTTTCAATAAGGGTAAACAGGACAAATAGAGAGGATGAGACTCCCTAATCGGGACTATCATTTTGAGCATAGTAGGTTTTTGTTGAGCCATTTTCTGGCCCCTTTCTTAATAGGTCCAAAATTATCATGTATAGTACTAAATCTAAGCTTATCTTCCCCAGCCTGGTCTCTATCTATCCCCTGTGGCTGGACATGGCCCTCCTTTCTCACTCCATCTAGACCTTCGGCTCTTTTGTCCATTCATGTGGGCTCATTTCATCTATTTGTCCCCCGTCTCTGCGAGCTGAGGTAGGTATCGGGTTTCCTATTCGCAAGCCACGGCAATATGAATATTAGGGGTGCTGAATTTAATCGCTGCATCGATGCATCGCGATTCGGGGGTCCCCGATGCGGCATCTATGCATGCGACCCCAATAATCGATGTCCGTGACGTCATCCGACATGCCCCGCCCCTCCCGGGAGAGCGCTCCGAGCGTGTCTGTCAAAATAACCGTTTTGTAATAAATGCCACGTTATAATCCATTAAGTGGCCACCGCTGTATGTGCTTTTTAAAATATATGCAGATTCATACCTCATGTCTCAGTGTGTATATAACTGTATATGCCACTCATGTGACTTGAGAGGAGAGAGGCGGGCCGGACCATGCAGTCACATGAGCGTTATATACACACTGAGATATGAGGTATGAATCTGCATACATTTTAAAAAGCACATACAGCGGTGGCCACTTAATGGATTATAACGCAGCATTAATTACCACACAGGTATTTTAACAGCAGTATGTGACTGTGTACTCCTACACGTGCTCTGTGCTGGCATTTCTCCGGCTCCCCGTTTGCACACTCCACTGTGTTAACTCCTAGTGTGCTTGAATGTGCAAAGCCCAGAGAAATTTCAGCACAGAGACAGTACAGTGAAACCTCCCAGCAGCCGTGTGTGAATTCCTGTACCCTGTAGTGCACCGGATTAGTGCACTTTTTAAAAGGGGAGTTCCACCCTATTTTTAGTTTATTAAAAGTCAGCAGCTACAAAAAGTGTAGCTGCTGACTTTTATTAAACCGACACTCACCTGTCCCACGGTCCATCGATGCGGCCGCACGGAGCCACGCTCCTCTCCCCTTCCTCTCCGCCGTCAAATCTACAGTGGGCACCCGGTCATGACAGCTTACAGCTTCACGGCCGGGCACGCACTCTGCCATTGGCCAGCCAATCTTCTGGGACCTGTGTTGTGTCCCAGAAGATCGCTGTCACGGAGGGGCCGCCTAGGGCGAGAGGAGTCGCCGCCTAGGCATGTGGCATGTCAGGGGGAAAGGAGTGCTTAAAGCGTAAATTCCACTGGGTGGAACTCCGCTTTAAGGGAGTGAGGTTATTTTTAATTCAAAGCACTTAGAGTAAATGTTTTGTTTATTAAGAGTCAGCAGGTACAAAAAAAGTGTATCTTCTGATCTTTAATAAAAAGACACTCACCTGTCCCACAATCCAGCGACATGGCCACCCAAACACTCCATGCTCTCCCCCGCCTGTCCACGGCGCTGGCAATACTACTGTGGGCATCCGGCTTTAACAGCTTGCAGCTTCACAGCCGGTTGCGCATGTCTCACTGAGCTGTCCTGCATAGCCGGGCAATCTTCTGGGACCTGTGATGTGTCCCAGAAGATTGCTTGGAGGAAGGGCCGCCTAGGTGGCCCAAGCGGAAGTGGGAGCGCATCAGTAATTGTGATGCATCGTGATATCGAATTGAATCGTTGACCAGATAATCGTAATCGAATAGAATCGTGAGACCAGTGAAGATGCGCACCCCTAATGAATATGTTAAAAAGTTTCCATGATTATGGTCATATCTTTACCAATGCATTACCTTAATATCTGTTTTTGTATTCTATGTTACAGCTGGTAAATGGATGGGTGGTCCCAGAACAAATCCCCTGAGGAAGCCACTTTGGCGAAACATGTTGGAACTGGACACTTTACTGTGACCACCTTATGTTGAAATTTGGGAAGCCAGCGTACTCACCTATTCCAATCTATGCTCTTATAACCAGTTTTTAATGAACCCTCTTTTCATGTATATTTGTATCAATAAAAATATATTATGTTTTTTATATACATTGTCTATATGCTTTCTTCCCACCCCGTTCTCTTGCTACTAAAAAGGAATTTGACCTGACAAATCTGGCCTGACAAATACTTCCAGCAAGCAGCAAGGAGCGAAGAGGTGGCATATCGACAAATGATCTCCAGAAAGGTGAAAAAATGTGCTCCTCTTCTGCAAGTATGCCTTAAAAGGAGTTGTAAAGTCTCAAGGTTTACACCTTAATGCATTCTATGCATTAAGGTGAAAAACCTTCTGTGGTGCAGCTGCCCCCCAGAGCCTTTTAACAGAAGTACAGCATGTCAAACGATTGACTTCTATCAAGCAGGGATAGCCACACACTGAAATTCAGCCGGTCCTTACTGATCTGGCCAATTTTTGACCAGTGTATGGCTAGCCTAACAGTGTATGACAAGCTTTACAGGCACCATGGGTTATTAAATTGAAGAGTGCAAAATCTGATGCAGCTCTGCCTAGAAACCAATCAGCTTTCAGTTTTTTCCTTTTTTTTTGTCAAAGCAAAAGGAGATTGGCTACCATGCACAGCTACACCAGATTTTGCACTCTCTAGTTTCAGTAAATCAACCCCTGTATGACTACAACATGCCCTGGGACAACAAATTCCCAGGCACCGGCAGTTTGTGAATGCAGACCGTTACCTAGGGCTGATAAGGGCTGAGGCCAGAGGCATAACAGCCATAGAAGCTGTTATGGGGCCTGGGATAGGTGGAGGGGACCATTAGAGAGAGGATGTTAAAGCGGAAGTAAACCCATCCGTTTCAAAAAACAGTTACATTTCCGGCACATGCCGGGAATGTAACACTCCCATTGGTTGTGCTCTCAACCAAACTGTCAAACCATTCAATGGCTGGTGTCGTGCCATAGCTGTTCACATGTGCAGCATCATGGCAGTTGTAGATCAAAAAGAGGCCAAGATGGCAGCTTCCTTGGCTAAAAGCGATGGGAGGGTTTACTTCCACTTTAAGGTAAGTTAAAGAGGATCTTCACCCTAGAAAGAAAAATAAATAAAAAGGACACTTACCTGTCCAAGGATTCAGAAGGGTCTTCACCTGGGCTGGTTCTTCACCGGTCTTTGGGTCCTCAGCGACAGCATGCTTACTGTGGGAAGCCGGCTTTCACTCCTTGCGGCTTCACGACCAGCTTCCCACTGCACATGCACAATTCACACTGCAGTTTGTGAATGGGCCTGCAGCTTCTTAGGACCTGTGATGTGTCCCAGAAGGCTGCGGGCAAAAGGGGGGGGGGGAGTGGGAGCATGTACCTGTCAAAACAAGGTACCTGTTCCCCTCAAAAAATATAATATGCCAAATCTGACAGAGGAAGGGAGAGGAGGATATAAAGCGGAACTTCGCCTTTTGAAAAGTTCCGCTTTAGGGGAAAACTAATCTGTGAAGTTTTCAATGTGGAAGGGCTGAAATCAGGATTGATCGCCATAGACTAATATTTTCCACTGTACAGTAGTTCACTACGAGAACTCAGCAATGGCAGCGAATAAGCTGAAAGACTACAATTTCCAAAAGACATAGAAGGGTAGGAGCGGAATGTAGTTTTCCTGGACTGCGAAAGGCAGAACTTTCTCTTTCTGTGAGGGGACCAGGCACATCTCTGCTTAGCTATGTGCAGTCAGCAGGAGGGCATCACCCTTGGGCCGGAGACCGTGACTAAGACATGTAGGAGCCAAAGTCACAGTGAGGAGACTTGTACTGAGGGCAGTGCCAGAGCATCTCCTGGTTGCCCAACCTCTGAACTGGAATCTGCTGAGCACACGGAACTGGTTAGGATTTTTTTGTTGGTTTCACACTACCGCTGGCAGCAGAGGGAGACTAACTTTCAATAGGGAACACTAAGCCACTGCATGCAGAATCCTTAAAGAGATAGTACTTAAGTGCACCACCATAAAGGCTGGACCCCAACACAGAGCCAGTAGAAGATTGACACAAAAGAGCCAATTAACTACTGACTGCTTTCATGGTGTTCATCCACCAAGTTTTTTACTATCGCCAGAGACACCCTTTGTAGGTTACACACAAAGTGCACTTTGGGACATTCACTGATTGCTATCAGACAGGAAAACTGTCTCGCAGTTGTTTATCATTCTTGAAATGGTTTATTGCTGATATGAGTCTCTGCTTGATGTACTCAAATGGTTTATTGTGAGCCACTATAACCCAGTGCTAATAACTGCTACTTTGTTAAAAGTCATAACACTTTCCTTCACTGACTGATTAATTCTTGCATAGCTTCTAATCAGTCTGGTGTCCATTTCCTGGTGCCTATTCATAGCTGTGAGCAGGATATATTTATTTTGTGCATGTATAGGCGTTTGTACTTCTACTCAGCCAGGTGTGTCAGAAAGGACATAGATGTTTCAGAGTTGTTGCACAAGAACAGAGAGCTCAATGCATCCAGCAGTTCCTCTGGGGGAAAAGTGCTACACAGTTTTTCTCTGCATCTACAAATGGGGACCCTTGTTGGATCTATGAGCGACTGGATAAAAACAGACCTGCATCCATTTATACAAAATGAGCAACGATCCATCACGTTTACCTGGATAGACACTGTAACGGCTGCCCAAGTATGAAAGGGGTTAACGCCGTTTAGGATATTCCCTCTCTGGACACACATCAACTGCCGATCCTCCACAGTCAGGCGACCGCTTCCCATAGGATTATTCCTTCCAAACTTACGAGACAAACGCTCTGTGTTGAAGTTCCAAAACAGGGAATGAATTTATTACAAGCACATGGTAACACATTTCTCTTCAAAACCCTTCCCTCCCATCCTTGGGGAACAGGGAGGGTTAAACTGTCCAATGACAATGGTCATACAGGTCAGGTGTGTTCAAACCTCTTTCAGTAAACAGTCTTAGCAGGAGGGGTGATTCCCCCCCCCCTCCTCACAGAAAGTGTCACGTACCTGGTGAAAGAGTCTGATTATGCAGGAGGAGGCCTCTCTTACACCTCTCACTCGAGGCCCCTGGTAGAGAAGACAGGAGGCGCAGGAGTGCAGAGTCGCACGGGAGCCTGGCAGAGTTGCTGGTAGGCGAGCTGGACCGGAGCCGAAGCAGGGACTGGAATGGATCCGGGAATAGCTGATAGATTGACAACTGGAGCACAGGCAGGTGCGGTCAGATGGGCTGGAGAGTGGGTACACCAGTCCAAGCAGGTAAACACTGGAGCAGGATCAGGTATAAGCAGGTTAGGCAGCTGGCAGGTCTCAGGTACAGGCAGGTTTGGCAACGGGCTGGCGGCAAGGTAGCAGACGGGGTAGACAGGAACGTGGTCTCAGGTACAGGCAGGTTCGGCAACAGGCTGACAACAACGGTAACAAAAGGAGCAGGCAGGAACGTAGTCAACACAGGCCGAGAGTCAGGTGCAGGCAGATAAACAGGAGGTGGTCAAACAAGCCAGGGAGGATCAGCTGGAGGAGGATACAGGTAAGCAAGGGTTCAAAAGGTCTCAGGTAACGCTGTAGACCGAACAGCATGGAGCCCAGCCATCAGCCCCTTTAAATAGGCCCATTTGGCGCCGAGAGCCGTCACCGCGCGCACCCACGCACGCCCACGCGCCGCAACTGCGCACGCGCGCACCAGATGCCCAATCGGGATCCGGATGCCCAATCGGGCGAGCTTCAAAGGATGGGATCTCTTGAATGCCTGAACAAGTCTTTCAGCATGGACATCATCCTCGGGCTCCCACGAATTCTCCTCTGGGCCATACCCTTTCCATTTAACGAGATATTGGATCTGATTTCTCCTTTTTCTACAGTCCAGGATTGCCTCGACTTCGAATTCCTCTGTCCCGTAGACTAATATTGGTTCGGGTGGGTCCGTATGCCGGTCAGGGAATGGATCAGGGGTTACAGGTTTTAGTAAAGTCACGTGAAAGACAGGATGTATCTTGAAGGAATCTGGTAGTTCTAGCTCGTAGGTCACGTCGTTGATCCTTCTTCTTATCGGGAAGGGTCCCATAAATTTAGGGCCCAACTTCTTAGAGGGGCAAGTTAGTTTTAGGTTTGCAGTAGATAGCCAAACCCGATCACCAGGTTCCAGTATTAACTGTCCCCGCCTCCTCTTATCAAAGACCTGTTTATTGTATTCTTGAGCTTTAGTCATAGTTGTTTGTAGTAGTTTGTTGTTGGTATCAAAGAAATTTAAAGTTTCAAGGACAGCAGGTACTGAACTTTCCAGAAAAGTACTGGTCAGAAATGATGGATTAAATCCGTAATTGGCAAAGAATGGAGACTGTTTTGTGGCAGAGTGGATGGAGTTGTTATAAGCGAATTCCGCTAACGGAAGTAATGCGGCCCAGTCATCTTGTGAGTATGAGGAGAAGCACCGTAAATATTGTTCCAGGGTTTGATTGGTTCTCTCTGTTTGCCCGTTCGTTTGGGGGTGATATGCGGAAGAAAAAGATAACTCGATTCCCAAGGTTTCACATAAAGACCTCCAAAACCTTGAGGTGAATTGTACCCCCCCCCCCCCCCCCCGGTCCGACACGATGTTTGCTGGAACTCCGTGAAATCGAACGATTTCTTTCACAAAAATTTGGGCTGTTTCCGGGGCCGATGGTGTGCCTTTCATGGGTAGGAAGTGGGTCATTTTGGATAACCGGTCTACCACCACAAAGATGGTGGAAAAACCGTCTGATGGAGGAAGTTCCACGATAAAATCGATCGAGATATTCTTCCAGGGTCTCTCCGGGACTGATGGCGGCTTCAACAAGCCCCATGCTTTGGTTTTGCTGTTCTTATTTCGCGTGCAAGTGGTACAGGACTCTACATAGCCCTTGCAGTCTTTTGCCACTTGTGGCCACCAGAATGTGCGTTGCACAAGTTCAGCAGTTTTATGGGTCCCGAAGTGTCCGGCTAATTTGTGGTCATGACATAATCCCAAGACAGAGACACGTAGATTTTCTGGTACGAATATTTTGTCCTTGTGCCAAAGCAGATCATCTCTGGCCTGCAACGTTATTCCCAGAGATGAAAGGGCATTCACAGAAGCCTGTTTAATTTGAGAGAGTAGGTCTCCCTGAAGTAACAGGAAGTTCTCAGAGGACAGGATAGTGTCGGGCGGTGCGGATTCCCTGGTATCACAGAACATCCGAGAGAGTGCATCAGGTTTGGTGTTTTTAGATCCTGGCCTGTACGTGAGATGGAAAGAGATTCTGGAAAAAAAAAGTGCCCATCTAGCCTGGCGTGGTTTGAGTCTCTTGGCAGTCCTCAGATATTCCAGGTTCTTATGATCCGTATAGATTAGGATCGGGTGTGCTGCTCCTTCTAAAAAGGTACCTCCACTCCTCCAATGCATTTTTGATGGCCAGAAGTTCTCCATCTCCGACATCATAATTCTTTTCAGAGTTTGACAGTTTGTGGGAGAAAAAGGCGACTGGGTGTAACAAAGCCTTGGGTCCCCGCCTTTGGGAAAGTACTGCTCCGACTGCCGTTTCTGACGCGTCTACTTCCAGTACATAGGGTAATGCTGGGTCAGGGTGCTTCAGGACCGATGCAGAAGTGAATAGTTTTTTAAGAGACTCAAAAGCATTTTGGGCTTCAGGAGTCCACTGGAAACGGATGCCTTGTTTGGTCAGTTGTGTGATCGGTGATATGATGGCTGAAAATCCCCTGATGAATTTTCGGTAGAAGTTCGAGAATCCGACAAAGCGTTGAATGCCCTTTTTGTCCACTGGAGCTGGCCAATCTAGGATGGCAGTGACCTTTTGTGGGTCCATCTTGACGCCTTCGGTGGAGAGGATTAGTCCCAGAAATGTAATGCTTTGTCGCTCGAACTCGCACTTCTCTGGCTTAGCGTATAGCCCGTGCTGTCGTAGTCTGCTCAATACATTCTTAACATGCCTGCGGTGGTCATCAAGGGAAGCAGAAAAAATTAAGATGTCGTCCAGATACACTACAACGAACAGGTCTAGGTAATCGCAGAAAATGTCGTTGATAAAGTGCTGGAATGTTGCTGGGGCATTGCATAGGCCGAATGGCATCACCAGATATTTAAAATGTCCGAATCGGGACCGAAAATCCGTCTTCTACTCGTCTCCTTCCCGGATTCGTACCAGATTATACGCCCCTCGGAGATCCAGTTTTGTAAATATGGTTGCTGCTCCCAACCTCTGGAATAATTCGGGTACCAAGGGCAGGGGATAACGGTTCTTGACCGTAACTTTATTGAGTTCACAATAATCTATACATGGGCGGAGGGAACGATCCTTCTTCTCCACAAAGAAGATACCCGCTCCCGCTGGAGACGTGGAGGGGCGGATGAAACCTTTCTTCAGATTATCGTCTATATAGTCTTTTAAGGCGACAAGTTCAAATTCTGACAAAGGAAAAATACTTCCAAAAGGGACCTCAACGCCCGGGATGAGATCAATCGGGCAGTCATATGGTCGATGTGGAGGGAGAGTTTCAGCTCCCTTTTTGCTAAAGACATCTAAAAAGTCATGGTACGCAACTGGTACAGATAAACGGGTCTCAGCATCAGAGTCTAAGCATAACAAGGATGGCAGATCAGGAGAAAATTTTGGCAAGCAGTGTTGGAGACAGTAGGAAGAGTGAAACTTAACTTCCCCTTCGGCCTAGTTGATAAGAGGGTTATGTGCTTGGAGCCATGGCATGCCAAGGATTACGGGGAACAGAGGGGATGCAATGGCATCCAGGTGTAACAATTCCTTGTGACTATCGGCAATAACAACAGGCAAAGGTATAGTCTGCTGGGTCACTAGTCTGGATTTGATGGCAGACCCGTCGGCCAGATGTACTGAAAGTCCCTGGGCCCTAGATTGCAAAGGAATTTGATGTTTTGTGATGAAAGACAAGTCCATAAAGCAGCTACAGGCACCAGAGTCTATTATAGCGGAGACAGAAATACTTCTTCCCGGAAGCTGTAATACAATGGGGAGAGCCAGGTGGGTTGGCAGGATGGGCGGGTTGGCAGAACAGATAATTCGACCCTTGCGGATCTTGGCTGGACATGACCTCACGTAATGTCCTGGTTTCCCACAAAACAGGCAGAGGTTTTCGTGTTGTCTGCGTTGACGTTCCTCAGGAGGAAGTGAGGGACGGGGCACGCCGAGTTGCTTGGGTTCGGAGACATCGGATGTGGGTGCAGCAGGGGTAGATGATGTCAGGCTGCTGACATTAGAGGTTCGGGCCAATTTCCAGGCCGGACAGGACGACCTCATAGGTCTCTCTGACTTCCGCTCTCGTAGTCGGTGGTCACCGGTGAATCTTTCAGGTGCAGGAGCCCTGGGGTTAGGAGGTAACATTGCCATCGCTGAAGTAGCTCTTTGCGGGGCCGTAATAGGTGAGGAAAGAGCATGGATGCGTTCTTCCAGTCGGGTATATGCATTTTGTGCGATTTCAACAGTCTGGGTGAGGTCTTCGAGGTGTAAGCGGAATCCCTCCATGGACGAGGTTCTCTGCACAGACTCTGACATGGCTGTTCGGTACTGTCACGTACCTGGTGGAAGTATCTGATTATGCAGGAGGAGGCCTCTCTTACACCTCTCACTCGAGGCCCCTGGTAGAGAAGACAGGAGGCGCAGGAGTGCAGAGTCGCACGGGAGCCTGGCAGAGTTGCTGGTAGGCGAGCTGGACCGGAGCCGAAGCAGGGACTGGAATGGATCCGGGAATAGCTGATAGATTGACAACTGGAGCACAGGCAGGTGCGGTCAGATGGGCTGGAGACTGGGTACACCAGTCCAAGCAGGTAAACACAGGAGCAGGATCAGGTATAAGCAGGTTAGGCAGCTGGCAGGTCTCAGGTACAGGCAGGTTCGGCAACGGGCTGGCGGCAAGGTAGCAGACGGGGTAGACAGGAACGTGGTCTCAGGTACAGGCAGGTTCGGCAACAGGCTGACAACAACGGTAGCAAAAGGAGCAGGCAGGAACGTAGTCAACACAGGCCGAGGGTCAGGTGCAGGCAGATAAACAGGAGGTGGTCAAACAAGCCAGGGAGGATCAGCTGGAGGAGGATACAGGTAAGCAAGGGGTCAAAAGGTCTCAGGTAACGCTGTAGACCGAACAGCACAGAGCCCAGCCAACAGCCCCTTTAAATAGGTCCATTTGGCGCTGAGAGCCGCCACCGTTTGCTCCTGCGCGCCGCAACCGCGCACGCTAGCATCAGTGCAAGCCGAAACGCCACCAAAGCGCACGCGCGCACACCGAAGCGCTGCTAATGCGCACGCGCGCACCCGTGCGCGCGGATGCGCCGATACCGCCATTTGTATTGCTGGTGTGTCCTTCCTGACAGAAAGACACTTAAACATCCCATAATAGGCAGCCAGACGGTCTACCAGCTCCAATCCACATCATCACAGTAGCAGACTTAATTACCACAAGCCACAATAGAATGCAATCACACCCCATCACAGCAAATATTACACAACAGCCAACACCCAATATACACACAATATATACGATGTATATACAGCATTGAATCTGATTAGCACAGATCATAGTGGGGTTCTCATTCACCCTGTGCCCAAAGTGACTCCTGTCACACATCTCCCCTTTCGGCAGGAGACTAACACAGGCGGAGACCCCAGACGGGTTGATTCCGAAGTTAGTCCATAGTTCTATTCCTCTAATGCCTGGACAACCCATGGCCATTTTCCTTACCGGGTCAGTAGCTGATGGTGACGTTGTACGGTTGCAGGGTGAATAATGGAATTCAGTTCTGGAACAGTCACTTGCTTTGCTCTCTCAATGGCTCCCAAAACTTGTTGCTGCTGCTCTTGGGAAAGGTAAGGCAAAACCTGGGCGCAAATCCCATTTAACCTTTTGACAATTTCAGCCTGTTTGTGCATTTCAATGTTCAAGCCATGGGACATCTCATAATACATGACGTAGTGTCGTTGCATCTCCGATTTCTCCCTGGCCAACTTGTCACATTCCAATTCTAGACTGTGATATTTTGCCTGATCTAAGGTACATATCGGGGAAGATAGTCTTACCCAGTTCTCAGCCACAAGCGGGCCGGTTCCAGCAGCATGGGTCTGGGCACAGGTCGTCACTGGGTTGGCTTCAGCGGAGCCCATTGGGGCGTAAGCAGAAACGAGGGGGGCCAAATCATTCCCAGTAGTACATCTGCTGGCAAATCCTTCATTACCCCCACATTCACGTGTCCAGAAACAACCCCCCAATCCAGGTGAACACGGGCAATGGGTAGCCGGAAGATGGATATCTCCCGCTACTCTTACGGCTACAGTGTCTCCGGTGTGTTGACTCTCTGGGATGAGGTTCTTCTGTAGTAGGGTCATGGTAGCGCCACTATCACGTAGGCCATTGGCTATCGTTCCATTAACCCGGACAGTCTGCCTGTGCTGTTGCCTGTTGTCCCGGTTAGCTGCTTGTATTGGATCGGCCTCGTGCAGGGTTCCCCAATGTTCTTCCCCCTCAACGCAGTGGGCCGCAGGCATGGATGTGTGGGGGTTCCCCCTTGCTGGCTGTCTCCATGACTGAGACTGCCTGGCTGGATTCAATGGACAGTCTGGCTTTTTGTGCCCTAGCTGTTTACACCCGAAACACCTGATGGGTTGTGAGTAGTCTTGGGAGTTGAACCTGGGCTGCTGAAGATAAGTGGTCGCTGGAGGTGGTGCTGAAGTTGGGTTAGAGGCTGGTAAACTGGGCCGAGATAGTGGATAGCGCTCAATCCCGTAATACCGGAGGGGTGTGGTTAAAGAACTGTTCTAAGAGTACTAGCTGGGTGATGTCCTCTATGGTATGAGCGTGGCTTCCCTGGAACCAGCCCTTAAGGTTTCGCTGCAGACGATGTGCCCACTCCACGTATGTTATGTGGGTTTGTTTCCGGGATTCTCGAAACTTTATCCGGCTGGCTTCGGGTGTAATGGCAAATCGGGCTAGCAGAGCTTCTTTTACCCGGTCATAGTCTCTAGCGTCCTCATCCTCCAGGGCCCGATACGCATCCGCCGCTCTGCCAGTTAAATTACTTGCAAGTAAGGCGACCCAATCTTGGGGCAGTACTTCATGTATCTGGCATAGTCTCTCAAAGTCCTACAGGAATGCTTCAATTTCCTCCTCTCCTTCCTTAAATAGTTTGAACGCCCGAAAGGGCAACTTACGGGCAGGCGCTGCATCTTTAAGCGTTGTATATACAGCATTGAATCTGATTAGCACAGATCATAGTGGGGTTCTCATTCACCCTGTGCCCAAAAGTGACCCCTGTCACAGACACGATGGAGGTAATTGGATGTAACACATTTACACCGGCCTGGCCATTGACTAACATGGAAGTTTCAATCATATTCGTTTGAAAAACCAACAGGCCAACCTGATCGTTCTGCCCATGTAAAAGGGGTTCAAAGTTAAATTTGCAAGACTGAAGCCCGTCATACACAGCTCAAAATTTAAACAACGGGTGGTTCTGTAGGCACGACCCTGCATGTAGGTATGGGGCCGCTCTGTGCAAAACCCATGCACAGAGCAGGTAAGTATAACATGTTTGTTATTTTAAGAAAAAATAAAACCTTTACAATCACTTTAAAGTGTTACTAAACCCACAACAGTAAAAAGTGGTCTGTATATGCAGCAAAGCATGCTTGTTGTACTCACTGTGAAACCTAAGGTGTTAATCCTCTGCACTGTGTAAAAAGCCTGTTTGATCCTGTCTTCTCTGATTCCCCCCTTTTTCCACTATCCCCAAGCTATCTGCTGATAGAACAGAGCCTTGGGGACAAGCTGCACATGCTTATTTTGGTGTGTATTGCTAGAGTTTTTTTTTCTTGGGAGGGTGCATGTGATTGGCACAGAACCAATCACCACTGTCAAGACAGAGGGTCAGGGTCCTACAGCCTCATAGGACAATCAGGGGAGAAGGAAAACTCCTCCTACAAGCTTTAACTAGAGACTGATAGAAGTCACAAGACTGCTCCAACTGCTGATGAGAAAAGGTATTTAGCAGTTTACATTTACTAAAATAATTACATTTCCATGTTCTGTGTACTGTGGGAGATCAGATATAGTGAATTCAGGGTACTGGGTTTAGTAACACTAACATAAAAAGTGACCCTGTGTGGATAGGGTCACTTTAAATTAAATTTAGAAAAATGCAGACAGGTAACTTCTAATGCCCCGTACACACGGTCGGATTTTTGGTCTAATAAAACCTTGGATGGTTTTTCTGACGGAATTCCGCTCAAGCTTGGATTGCATACACACGGTCACACAAAAGTTCTCTGAAATTTCGACTGTCAAAAACGCGGTGACCTATAACACTACAATGAGACGAGAAAATTAAGTTCAATGCTTCCGAGCATGCGTCAAATTGTTTCCGAGCATGCGTCGGAATTTTGCGCATCAGAATTGCTACAGACGATTGGAATTTCCGATCGGAATTTTTTCCGTCGGAAAATTTGAGAACCAGGAAATTCCGACAGGAAAAGTCTGATGAAGCCTACACATGGTCGGAATTTCCCACCAAAAGCTCACAACTAAGTGCGCATGCGCGGGGACTCGGAGAAGGACGTGTGCTGACCGAGCTCCCGGCACCCCGACCCACCAGAGCTAACGATAGCGCAGGCACTGAGGTCCGTGAGCCAGGACCGATCCCACACCAGCCCCGAAGTGGCGATGAACCGTAGGGCACAGGGGCAGCCGCGGAAAGGACACGATACGCAAACTACAGCCCAGAAGAGAGCAGGGCCTTCCCCTACAGCACAGCCGCGATCCAAGATGGCGCCTGGTAAGCCAGACACACGAGGCAGCACGGCAGCAGCCAGATCCGACGGCGCTACACAGAGAGGAGACCGGCAGCTAAATCTGGAGCCAACTAGGGATCCATTCTCCTCACAATCCTCGGGAGAGGTGGAGACCGGACAGCGGGGTGAGTCACTATCACATCCCCCATCCCCAGCCATATACGCTGATAGACATGACTCTCCAAACTCCCCTGCCTCCCCTGCCTCCTCCATGGATAGGAACATGGCAGACTTAGCAGAAGTCCTCATTAGCCAATCCAGCCAAGATATGCCAATTCCCCAGCTCTCACACTATTCCCCTGATGCTGTACTGTTGGGCAGATTCTCCACCATGCTGCAGCAGGAGCTCTCTAAGGCCTGCACATTAATCACCACTGACCTGAAAAAAGACATCCATAGCTTGGGAGAGCGTTTTGAGCTAATTGAAACCAAAGTGGATGGAGCCATCAAAAGGGTCAACCAGAACTCAGCCATGGTGACAGACCTCCAGGATAGATTAGAAGAGGCATTCACAAAAATTGAAGATTTGGAGAATCGTTCTCGTAGGTACAATGTCCGCGTGCGTGGCCTCCCTGAAACTCACACAGATCTAGAGGGGGCTGTAAAAGACCTGATGAAAACCCTTATCCCTGATATAGCCAACCACCACATGGAAGTTGATCGCGTTCACCGAGCACTGACAGCCCCAAGGGCCGACGGCCTACCACGAGACATTATTGTTAAGCCACATCACTACCGCATTAAGGATAAGATGATGCTTGCGGCTCGCAACAGGCCGGACCTGTCGCTATTTGGAACACCAATACAGCTCTTTACAGATTTGGCGCCATCAACGGTCCAGAAACGCAGAAACCTACGGCCATTACTCCAGCAACTTATGGCCAAACAGATTAAGTATCGATGGTCGTTCCCTTTTAAGTTATCATTCACTTACAACGGAAAGTCCCACTCCTTTTCCACGTTCCAAGCAGGCGAGGACCTACTGCTTAGTCTCGGCATCATTGCACGGGACTCTCCGACTCCGATTTCATCTCCCCCTTGTCTGGATCATCGTCCCCTCTCCCCGATATGGCAGGATCGCACACGCTCACAGGCCAGAAATGCTCGCCGGAATACCTGAGTATTATTGCTCTTCTCTCTTTTTGCTTTTTTGCCCCCTTTTGGGAACTGTTAGTGCTTGATTGCACGGATATGGCCTGGGCCCATGGTGGACTATGGGCCTGATGGGGCCATCGTTACCGTTCACAGTTCACAGGTTACAAAGTCACGGGTTACAAAGTTACTGGAGTTCCTGGTTCTTCGGACTGGCTGCCAGCCGAATATTTTACAACCCCGACGGGCCCAACCTGGTCGAAGAAATTTTGCTTTTTGCTTTTTAGCAGTCTGGGGACCTTAGTCGGACCGCAATGTGTTCCCCTGTTGGGCTGTGGCTCGGGGGCCGGAACGACCGATGGGGACCCTTCCGGCCCCGGCGCCACTGGCCTTGAGAATGCATGTTCCTATAGACAGCCTGTTATGTTAAAACTGTATTGATTGATTTTGTCATTTCCGATATGACCTCGAATAGCCTGCTCGTACAGAGTGTAATCATATTTGGGTCGGGGTGGTCATGCTTGCCACCCAACTGCAAGACTACCTATCCTACGACAAGGATGGTACCCTTGCACCTAATTTGCCGGATGTTGTCTCCGGCAGGGGTTATTCCCCATTCCTTCATTCATCAGCTAGGATTGAGTTATATTGGTTGTTTGGGCCTAAGGCCTATGTATATGTTTTTTTGCTTTTATTTTTGTTTCTCTTCTTCTCTAATGCCTTTTCCTTCTCTCCCTTCCCCCTCTTTCTTCGGAGCCTCGGTTCAGCGCCCTTCCCTTATGTCATGGTCTGAGAGGTCACATAGCCAAACAGTCATCATCATCGGGACCCTTCTCGCTTCATTCATTATGCAAGGTAAGAGTGCTCTGCCCTACCACGATGGCCACCACATATAACACAGACTATTCGATAGTTAGCCACAATGTACATGGATTTAACTCCCCTACTAAAAGAACTAAGGCTTTCCAGTTTTATCATAAACAGAAGGCTGAAGTCCTGCTATTGCAGGAAACTCATTTCTCCAATGTCTCAGCGCCCCGTTACCTCAATGGGAAGTATCCACAGTTTTACTTGGCAGGGGGTCGGGAAAAGAAGGGCGGTGTAGCCATCTGCTTTTCGAAACGGACCCCCTTTACCCCCATCGCTATCGTTAAGGACAAGAGAGGTAGATATATTATGGCAGTGGGGCGGCTCCATGACCAGGAGGTGTCCTTTATATCATACTATGCCCCGAATACTGGACAGCCGGAATTCTTTAGCAAAATGCTGAAGATTCTTATGCCCAAAGTCCAGGGTCAGGTCATTATGGGAGGCGATAGTAATATTCCCTTGGACAGAATTATGGATAAATCGGACTCCTCTAGACCAACATTGAAACGCCCACCGACTGGAAGCAGCAAGGTTGCACGTCTGTTTCATTTCTATGACCTCATCGACGCCTGGCGAGAAAATAACCCTACGGTCAGAGACTTTACACACTTTTCACAAGCCCATCATACTTACTCGAGGATAGACCACGTTCTAGTACGTACGCCTTTGCTACCATTTATTAAGTCGGTTAAGATTTTATCTACCCCTTGGTCTGATCATTCCCCGATAAAACTCTCTACTTCAGGGCTATGGACTAAATCTAGACCCTCCCCGTGGAGACTTAATGTGAGCTTGCTGAATGACCCTACAATCTTTTTAGAGATTCAAAAGGAAATACAGGAATACTTTAGACTTAATAAGGCATCGGACACATCCCCCGCAATTAACTGGGTAGCTCATAAAGCAGCGATTAGGGGCATATTGTTACAAGTGGCAGCCAGGATTAAACGCAATAGGGAACAGGCAAATAAGATTCTGGAAACTAACTTAGATAACTTACTTAGTGAACAGCACAGAAATCCCCTGGTAGATATAAGGCATAAAATTGACGAGGCTCGACTAGCACTAAATCTTAGCTTGACTACTCAAGCGGAGAAACATATTAGTTGGTCTAAGCACAGGTTCTATACGATGGGTGATAAACCTACCACAATGTTAGCTAGAAAACTGGTTCCTCGACCGTACACACCGACTTTGCCTAAACTACGACTATCCACGGGCCTAACCTCCCAGAACCCCGAACGGATAATTGGAGAATTTCACAAATTTTATGGTAAGCTGTATGGAGTGCAGGACAAGTTCGATTCATCTGAAGCGAGCACATTCTTTCGCGACTTACAGCTGCCTAAATTGACACAAGCCCATGCGGAACTGATGGACGGTGCTCTTACAGAGCCTGAAGTCAGGGCTGCAATCAAAACCCTACACCCTACCAAGGCCCCTGGGCCAGATGGATTCCCGGGTCACTACTATAGGAAATATCACGATCTTCTGGCCCCACATCTCTGTACTTACTTTAATGACCTGAGAAGCGGCAGCAAGCTCCCCAGCCATGAAAATGTAGCCTATATAAGTGTTATCCCGAAACCAGGAAAGGACCATACAGACTGTTCCAATTATCGCCCAATTTCTCTGATCAATACGGATCTTAAGATTCTAACCAAAATACTGGCCCAGAGACTTAATACTTTTCTTCAGTGTTATATCCATCCTGACCAAGCAGGTTTTGTCCCGACAAGACAGGCATCGGACCAAACCCGCCGGATAATTAACCTTATCTCGGCAGTTCGGTCTGATTGGGATGGAAAGGGGACTAGGAGGGGAATGTTACTTTCATTGGATATCCAGAAGGCGTTCGATTCTATCTCCTGGGACTATCTTTTTGATGTTCTCACACGCTTTGGATTTGGGAGACGCTTTCTGGATCTCCTTCACATATTATATGATTCCCCCAGTGCCTCGCTAATGCTCAGAGGATATACATCCCAAACATTTCCTATCAGGAGAGGAACTAGACAGGGCTGCCCGTTGTCGCCACTATTATTCGCCCTGGCGATTGAACCACTAGCGCTCAAAATTCGCGCCTGCAGAGATATACAGGGCATTTATTGCGGAGACTATGAACACAAATGTTTACTCTTTGCGGACGACTTGTTGCTGACCTTGACCTCACCGATCACATCCCTACCTAACTTGTATGCTATTTTGCAGCCTTTCTCCAACATTTCCGGGTTGGCAATTAATCATAGTAAGTCAAGAGCACTGAACTTATCTTTGCTAAGCTCCACTCAGGCTACGCTTGAAAAATCATTTCAATTCCGATGGGAATCCACAGCTCTCCCTTATTTAGGCATACAGCTGACCTCATCTATTGGTGAGTTGTACAAAGCGAATTATCCAGCCCTTTTCAAACGGCTAACAGCTGACATGGCTAAGTGGCAGGTTCACCCGCCATCGTGGTTTGGCAGACTTCACTCAATTAAAATGAATGTTCTACCTCGATTATTGTATTTCTTCCGTACCTTGCCAGTTTCATTGGCCCGTGATGACCTTAAACGATTCCAGAATAAAGTACTACAGTTTATTTGGGGTGATAAGAGACCCAGGGTGAATAGGAGCACTCTATACACGTTGAAGCGGAGAGGAGGACTTGGTCTTCCAGACTTATTAAAATATTTTTATGCTGCCCAGATAGCACAACTTACAAGGTTTCACTCCCAACAGGCACAGGCCATTTGGATGGCTATGGAATCTTATTCCTGCCGTCCCAAACCTATTTCTTATATTTTATGGCTCCCTACCAAGGAGCGACCTCCTATACTTTGCCCTACTTTATCCATGTCACTGGAACTATGGGACAGACTCTCCAGATCTCACAAATTCAAATCTCCTCATTCTCCACTGACACCTCTGCTTCAAAATAAAGCATTCACCCCGGGTCTCACTCCACTAGCGTTCGAATGGTGGACTAATAAGGGTTTTAAGTGTATTGCTGACTTGTGCGATCATAGAGGTATGCTGACCGAACGGACTATGGCTGACAGGCATCAAATGCCTCCAGCGGAGGGTTATAGGTTCGCCCAAATCTCACATTATGTACAAACCCTGGCTCGCAAGAGCAACCTAGCAACCCAAACTCCCATGGAACATCTATGCAAAAATTATGATAAAATTAAAGGACATTTATCTGCTATATATTTGATATTGCTGAGTGTATCGACAAAGCTGACTTATATGGTCCAATGGGAGACCGACTTGCAGGAAACCCTGGATCTGGACGAATGGCATAGGATAGCCGAGACAGCATCTCGTTCGCTCGTCAATACTTCAATAATTGAGGCCAATTATAAGGTTCTACTGAGGTGGTATATGGTGCCGGTCAGACTGGCAACTTTTGTCTCAGGAGCTACCCCGTTGTGCTTTAGAGGATGTGGCCAGATGGGCACCACCTATCATATTTGGTGGACATGCCCAAAGGTCCGGAGGTTTTGGATCAGGGTGTATAATTTAGTTTACTCCCTTACCCAACTAAACCTAACTAAATCAGCTAAGCAAGCACTACTGGGGGGAGGAGATGTGGAAGCCTCCAAGTCCTGCAAGAGGCTCTTGACATTTATTTTTATTTCAGCCAAAATCACTATTGCTAGGAACTGGAAATCGGCAGCTCTACCATTCGATCAGCTTAAAGGCAAATTGTCTTGGTTGATGCTAAACGAACGCTTGACCGCTCTGGCCCAAGATAAAATGAAACTGTTTCATGGAGTTTGGGACCCATGGCTTTGTTACCTAACTAATGACCCGGGGATGTTTACAGCATAGCCTAGGGGATTAGGTTGAGATGTCTGGATGCTGAATCGGGGCTCCTCCCCCCCCTCCCTCCCCCCATTCCCCCCTCCTCAACTGTCCTTTCCTTACTCTGTCTCCTTCCTTCTATTCTTTGTCACTGTCCTCTTTCCTCTCTTTTGAAATTTGTTTATTGTTTATTTTTGGAGTCAGATCCAGACCTTAGAGGTTTGTGCTGCTCCCTGTTTTCTCAGCTCCTACGGGACCATTGTCAGTCTGATCAGACCTCTGGGCTGCCCACACGGCCGGCTGAGTTGCGCCCCCCCCGATAGATGGATGGGGGGGCGGCTCATCTGGGTGGACGGTTCAGATATGATCTGCGATGCTAATAGGGGTTAACGGCTTTACGGAGCTTCGGACTACTCCAAGGACCCCTACACTTGGTGATCTTCATTGTGTTACCCCAAATGTTGATTGTGACTGTACAATGTTATGTGGCGACTTTTATACATTTTGTATGACAAAACTTGAATAAAAAGATTGAAACACAAAAGCTCACAACTGACTTTTCTTGTCGGAAAATCCTACCGTGTATACGGGGCATTAGTCCTTGTGAATACTGGAATAATTGACTTGTTCTTATGGGTGTCTGCCATTTTTTTTCTGCCTCTAAATGCCCCTGCATGGTAGTGTATGTGTCCATGCACAGATAGGCAATGAGAGTAGTTTCAGGGCAAAAACAAACACTTATACCAGTGTGTCCAGGAACAACCGCATTTTGGTGGAAAAAACGTTTGATGCATGTAAATGCTTGTTAACGCATTGAACGTTAGCACTTGAACATTAATTTGTTTCAATGCCCAATTTTCCAACTATAGACAGAGCCATGCATGTATAGCTCAGTTTATGGTCATAACTTGTCTTGGGTGCTGGGACAACATAACTATTGTGCGCATGAGTTTGAGTTGCCTCATCCTAGCCCAGCCAATCATAACAGCCAAAGACTCCGAGCACGGAAGGAAAAAGGGAGAAGATGAAAGCGGCGATTGAGTATTGAGGGCGAGTGTGGATAAGGCATTGTTGGAGGGGGATGATTTGCAAGCTAAATTTGCCATAATCTGCATATATGCTGTACAAACTTGCACATTATGGCAAAGGCTCCTGGGAAAGGAGGGGGGCAAAATTTGTTTGCAGTTTAATCCTGCTTTAAAACTTAAAGTGGTTCTAAAGGCATGTGGTTTTTATCTTAATGCATTCTAGGCATTAGGATAAAAACCTTCTGTATGCAGCATCCCTCCTAATACTTACCTGAGCCCCATCTCTATCCAGCGATGCTGCATGAGAGCCTCAGCTGTCCGGGACTCTCCCTACTGAGACACAGCAGCGGGCACCATTGGCGCCCGCTGTTGTCAAAGTCAGTGAGCCAATGAGGGAGAGAGAGGGGGCAGGTCCAAGCGACTACTCCGTGTCTGAATGGACACACAGTGCAGCGGCTCAGCTCAGGTGCCCCCATAGCAAGCTGCTTACTTTAGGGGCACTCAGCGGGAAGGTGGGGCCAGGAGCACAGGCGATGGACCCGAGAAGAGGAAGATCCGGGCTGCTCTGTGCAAAATCACTACCACAGAGCAGGTAAGTGTAACATGTTTGTTACTTAACCACTTCAGCCCTGGAAGGTTTTACCCCATTAATGACAAGAGCATTTTTTTGCGATACGCCACTGCGTCGCTTTAACTGACAATTGCGCGGTCGTGCGATGCTGTACCCAAACAAAATTGACGTCCTTTTTTCCCCCAGAAATAGAGCTTTCATTTGGTGGCATTTGATCACCTCTGTGTTTTTCTTTTTTTTATTTCTGCTATAATACATATCCAAAAAAATACAAATTTATTCATCAGTTTAGACCGATATATATTATTCTACATTTTTTTGGTAAAAAAATAAAAATAAAAAATCGCAATAGGCGTGATTGGTCTGTGCAAAATTTATTGCGTCTACAAACTACGGGATTCATTTAGGGACTTTTTTTTTTTTACTGGTAATAGCTGCAGGACTGCAACATTGTGACCCCAAATAACACTTTTTGGGGACCGGTGACATTATTACATTGATCAATGCTATAAAAATGCACTGATCAATGTAAACATGACACTGGCAGGGAAGGGGTTAACACTAGGCGGCGATCAAGGGGTTACGTGTGTTCCCTCAGCGTGTTCTAACTGTAGGGGGGATGGGCTTACTGAAACATGACAGAGATCACTGTTCCCGATCACTGGGAGCAGTAGATCCCTGTGATGTCACTTGGCAGTACAGGGAAATGCCTTGTTTACGGCAGTTCCCTGTTCTGCCTCTACTTGCCGTGATCGCAGGCCACCGGCGGACATCGACAGCGCGCGCGCGCTATCCTGCTTTTACGGGCTGACGTACAGATACGTCAGTTTGCGCAGGAGAGTCATTCTGCCGACGTATATCGGCGTGAGCCGGTCGGCAAGTGGTTAAAAAAATGTAATAAAAAAAACCCAATAAAACTTTTATATCACTTTAAACTACCCTCCTAACCAAGTGGTGCTTCTGTTTGAGTAGCTATGTGTTCCAGGATGAATGCAGAAGACTTGTGTTCTGCATATTCATCCCTTATGGTCGTTTATACCGGGAATCGCATAGGAATGCTCTGTGTACTCCTGTGAGGTGCACATGCAGTTCTGTGCTGTGCGATTTCAGTCCATTCATTTTAAATGGGCTCAGATCGCACTGCACCGAAAGTAGCGCATACACAACTTTTGGAAACTCACTGCAACCAGATTGCATGGTGCCTCCGTATTATGAGATCCACTGCAGGCAAACGAACTGCGTTTGCGTCGTTTGCGACCTGAATTTAGAGTGTCATTAGATTAATATTGACACCCGCTGCAGATCTAAACTCCAGTGCAGTTAGAATGCGGTGCAGTGTAGCTAGACGCTCCAGAGTGCAAGGGGCATATATTAGTTGGTGTCTTTTATACCTTCCTTGGAGTTCACCTTTAGCCCTGCAAACTTTGAACACATAATTACATATCAAGAAGCAATGTGAAGACACTTACCCTCTGAATTCTTCTTATAGAAGACCCCGTGTGGGTGTAAGGTGTATGGCCGGGAAGCACCATTCTTCAGATGTACAATGATGGTGTCTCCAACCTCGGCCTTTATGGTGGGACCCAGGAACCCCAGCCAGGCTGGCTTACTGACTTCTTCTGTATAATCGGAGTTGGTGTATTGTCTGTAGATGGCCTTCCTATAGACTCGTCCTATTCTGTTTGGACCCGGTTCCAGAAATACAGATGCATGCCTGGTGAGAAAAAAAAAGAAGAAATTAAAGTGTTACCAAACCCAGGACCCTGCATTCACTATATCTGGTCTGCCCCAGTACACAAAACATGGAAATGCAATTATTTTAGTAAATAGAAACTGCTAAATACCTTTTCTCATCAGCAGTATATAGCAGTCTTGTGGCTTCTATCAGTGTCTAGTTAAAGCTTGTAGGAGGAATTTTCATTCTGCTCTGACTGTCCTATGAGGCTGCATGACCACTGAACCTCTGTATGGACAGTGATGATTGGCCCTGTGCTGATCAAATGCACTCTCCCAAGAGAAAAAAAAAAACTCTTTAGCGATACACACCAAGCTGAGCATGTGCAGTTTGTCCCCTAGCCTCTGTTCTATCAGGAGATACATTGGGGACTGTGGAAGCATTGAAGGATCAGAGAAGACAGGATCAAACAGCCTTTTTAACCACTTCCCGCCCGCTCGCCATCATATGACGTCCTTGATTTTGTGCAGGGATATCTAAATGATGCCTGCAGCGATTCCCTACACCAGGGATATGCAATTAGCGGACCTCCAGCTGTTGCCAAACTACAAGTCCCATCATGCATTTGCCTCTGTGTGTCATGCTTGTGGCTGTCAGAGTCTTGCTATGCCTCATGGGACTTGTAGTTTGGCAACAGCTGGAGGTCCGCTAATTGCATATCCCTGCCCTACACCATAAGAATGATCATATCGGCTGTTCCGCCGCTTGCTCGTTCTTACAGGCGGCAAGAGGGGACGCCTCCCCTCCCGCCGGTGCTTCTACGATTGGTGAGTCGAAGACAGGATCCGCCGGCCCCGGATGTTTATCATACAGATTTCTGGCGGACCAGATGGTCGCCGGAGTCCCTATGGTCGTTTGAAGGCTATGAGGTTATGACATCACGCCCGGCCTCTGCATTCAAACAATTGGCGCCGCCTCGGCTGGGAAGCCGAGATTGTTTTTTTTTTATTTTATTTCAGGCTTCCCAGCCTAGAGGTGAGATATGCGGTCTTATTGAACCCCCCAGATCTCATTGGAAAGATCATGCCATATTCCTATTACAAGAGATGTTTACATTTCTTGTAATAGGAAAAAAAGTAATCAAAAAAATTATTATTTTTTTAAAAGAAAGTGTCAAAACGAAAAATAAATAAAATTAACAATAACATTTTTTTTTTTTTAAAGTGCCCCTGTCCCCGTGTGCTCGCACGCAGAAGCGAACGCATACGCAAGTCCCGCCCACATATGGAAACGGTGTTCAAACCACACATGTGAAGTATCACCGCAAACGTTAGAGCGAGAGCAACAATTTTGGCCCTAGACCTCCTCTGTAACTCAAAACATGTAACCAGTAAGAAAAATTAAAGCGTCGCCTATGGGGATTTTTAAGTACCGAAGTTTGGCGCCATTCCACAAGCGTGTGCAATTTTGAGGCGTGACATGTTAGGTATCTATTTACTCGGCGTTACTTCATCTTTCACATTATACAAAAACATTGGGCTAACTTTACTGTTTGTTTTTTTTTAAGCACAAAACACACGTTCGGAAAATTGCTGCGCAAATACCGTGCGAGATAAAAAGTTGCAACTACCACCATTGTATTCTCTAGGGTCTTTGCTAAAAAAACAAAAATAATGTTTGGGGGTTCTATGTAATTTTCTAGCAAAAATAAAAAAATGATGATTTTTACATGTAGGAGAGCAATGTCAGAATTGGTTTACTGTATATACAGACTGATTTTACTGTTGGGGGTTTAGTAACACTGATATGACTAAGAGCAATACAATTTTGTAGAAGCTATAATGAATAGTTCTTCCCTGAAAATCTTCCCCAGTACAGCCAGTCACCAGGGGGTTGTTTGTAATGAGGAATGCCCTTTCAATAAGCTATAGCAGAGCCTCTACTCTGTCTCCTGACACATGTATGACCTTTTCCTGGCCTTTCATGCTCCATAAACACATTATCTACATTAAAAACGAATATATGAGCATCTGGCTTTTAACCATGGACCTGACTCCTAATAAGAGTGTAGCGGGGTCTTTAAATTTAGGGGAATGTTTGAGTGGTAGTTGTACTCAAACACTTTATTGATAGGGCTTTTGCTAACCATTTTATACCGCAGGTGGGGTACTGGTGTGTAGTTCCCTGTGGCCTGTGGATGGCGCTGCCATCCGGGGCTAGGGTTGAACCGCTGGTATAGTGCTGTGCCTTAGATGTCCCCTCTCGGCAGTGGTATGGTGGGTGTGATCGGCCTGCTGTGCATGCTGGGAGAGGATATAAAAGGGGCAGACGCTGCCTGTCCGGGTTTCGTCTTCTTCGTCTTTCCCGGGGGTCCTACCCCCGGGGAGTGTGTTGCTGTTCGATGGATTAGTCCCAAGCACCTTTAGCCCTGGGGCTGCAATGGAAGGCCTAGGGTCCGGCACCTTTAGCTGGAGCCCACGGTGGATCGAGGAATCCCAGGGGGAGACCCGTTTCTAGGATGAGGAGGCCAGGGGGAGAACCGTTCCGAAGGACTGGTGAGGAATCACAGTGAAGGAAGGGGCCCGGTAACTCTCTGGAGGGATGTCATCTCCCCGAAAGAGGCCTAATACCACAAGCAACGTTCACCAGGTCTGTGGCAGAGACCCAAAGTTCACCAGATCTGTGGCAGAGTTTGTGCAGAGACTGTGTGTAATCTAATTCGAGCATCACTCCAGCTGCTAGGATCCACTCTAAGAGAGACTATCCAGGTGAGCTAAGCCTACTTGAGAGATAAGTAGTGAATCATATATTTGTTTGTGCCTGGACCTCCTCCCACACCTTCGCTGTCCTGTTCTTCATCCACCCTTTTCTATCTAGTGACTGTGCATTGAGAAAATAAACTCTATGTTGGAGTTGCAACTGGTGTGGACCTTGGAGTTATTTGGGGGAAATAGAGACTTGTCTTTACTACATGGAGATGAGAACCATTCTCTGGAGAACCTAGCTGTGGAGACCCAGGTACATTACACCGCTCAACCTCTTCACACAGGAGGGTACGGGCATGTGGCATGGTGTGCCCCTTTTCCTACAGGTGAGCCAAAGGTAGGGAAAAGGGGTCTGGTTGCTACAAGAGTTAATCCCTTAAAGTGGAGTTCCACCCAAAAGTGGAACTTCCACTTATACGGGAACAGGGACCCGTTTTTGATAGGTTCCACTCCCCACTTTCGGGAGACGGGCCGGGGCCCGATCTCCCGGAAGTTCGGCCCCCCTCCTCCTTCCCTCGCCGCCGGGCCAATTAGAACACGCAGCGCTCTTCGTGCATGCGTAGTAGGGAACCAGCAGCTTCACTGCCAGGTTCTCTTACCAGGAATGGCGGTGGCACCCGGGAGTCAAACCGAAGATCGGCTGGGGTGTCTACATCGTGGATTCCCTGGACAGGTAAGTGCCCTAATATTAAAAGTCAGCAGCTGCAGCATTTGTAGCTGGTGACTTTATTTTTTCCGCCCAGGCTGGACTTGCTCTTTAAGCTAAATTTAGGCAGAAAATATTTCATTATAATATATATTCGCCGATAGCCACAATGGATATAAATCCATGTTGTGTTCACCAAAAGCCTTTTTGAACCCAGATATTACCTTGTAAAATAGCAGCAACATCAGCACTGTGCTCAACATAGCCTGTGCAGAGAGCAGAGCTGTGGGAGGGGCTCAGCAGCTCCACCCACTACAGGCTGTCTGCAGAAAACTACAGGAGGAGACGAGACCATTCACCCTGCACAAGGAGAGAGAGCAGCAGTGAGCGGTCTTTATTACAGGAAACTCCTGCACAAAAAAGGTGAAGAGTAAAGATTTCACTCATCCCACCCTCCTCCCTAAGGAAGACCTCCCATATGAATTTGCGATGTCCAGGTCAAAAAGGGAACCTCTTGCTATAAAGTTCAGGCACTTCCTGTTATAAGGTGACCGCCATTTGTCTTTGCTGCATAGGTGGTGGCAGTGGCCATTTGTTTGTTTTGCTAATATATTGGTCAGGCAACGCACTGACACCTTTGCTGCCATAGTGCTATGTGATGGGTGTTCAGCGCGCCCCTGCACCTTTGAGGAGGGGTGGGCTCCCCCTGGCTTACCTGCCCTCTGCCTATCCATTAAAATGCATGTGCTTCCACTGTGGAGACTCCCAGAAAATGGGGTGCCTTGACGTGGGCCTGCAGCTTACGTATGTATTTGCAAATGTGTGCAGGCTAAACCCCTGTTTTTAATACAAACTGTTAGACAGGACAATTTGGTTGGTCGCAGGCTGGTGGGTAAGTTGAGCTTGGAAATTTCTTTGGTTTTATTTGACACCATCTGTCCTTGTCACAAGGGTCTCAAAGCGAATACAAGTGGCCATTTTATTACAGATAATGTAGGCATGGTCCTCATATATATATATAAATGTATATGTAGCGGGGTGTTACATAATTACATAGTTAGTCAGGTTGAAAAAAGACACAAGTCCATCCAGTTCAACCATAAAAAATAATAAAAAAATTAAAAAAAATATAGTACAATCCCATATACCCAATTCTATACCCACTGTTGATCCAGAGGAAGGCAAAAAACCCCAGCAAAGCATGATCCAATTTGCTACAGCAGGGGAAAAAATTCCTTCCTGATCCCCCGAAAGGCAATCGGATATTCCCCGGATCAACTTTACCTATAAATGTCAGTACCCAGTTATATTATGTACAGTTAAGAAAGAATCCAGGCCCTTCTTAAAGCAATCTACTGACCTGGCCAGAACCACCTCTGCAGGGAGTCTATTCCACATTTTCACAGCTCTTACTGTGAAGAAACCTTTCCGTATTTGGAGATGAAATCTCTTTTTCCTCTAGACGTAAAGAGTGCCCCCTTGTCTTTTGTGTTGGCCGTAAAGTGAATAACTCAACACCAAGTTCACTATATGGACCCCTTATATCTTTGTACATGTTGATCATATCCCCCCTTAATCTCCTCTTCTCAAGAGAGAATAAATTCAGTTCCTCTAATCTCTCCTCATAGCTGAGCTCCTCCATGCCTCATCAGTTTGGTTGCCCTTCTCTGCACTTTCTCCAGTTCCCCAATATCCTTTTTGAGAACTGGTGCCCAAAACTGAACTGCGTATTCCAGATGAGGTCTTACTAATGATTTGTACAGGGGCAAAATGATATCTCTCTCTCTGGAGACCATACCTCTCATAATACAAGAAAGGACTTTGCTCGCTTTGGAAACCGCAGCTTGGCATTGCATGTTATTATTGAGCTTATTATCTACCAAAACCCCCAGATCCTTCTCCACTACGGATCCCCCCAGTTGTACTCCCCCTAGTATGTATGATGCATTCATATTCTTAGCCCCCAAGTGCATAACTTTACATTTATCAACATTAAACCTCATCTGCCACATAGTCGCCCAATTAGACAGAGCATCGAGGTCGGCTTGTAAATTGGAGACATCCTGTAAGGACGTTATTCCACTGCATAGCTTGGTGTCATCTGCAAAGACAGAAATGTTACTTTTGATCCCAGACCCAATATCATTTATAAAGATATTAAAAAGTAAGGGTCCCAGCACTGAACATTGGGGTACACCACTGATAACCTTAGACCATTCAGAGTAAGAATCATTAACTACTACTCTCTGAATTCTGTCTTTTAGCCAGTTTTCTATCCATTTACAAACTGATATTTCCAATCCTGTAGACTTTACCTTACACATGAGCCGTGTGTGGGGAACTGTATCGAACGCTTTTGCAAAATCCAAGTATACCACGTCCACAGCCACGCCTCTGTCCAAGGTTTTACTTACCTCTTCATAAAAAGAAATCAGGTTTGTCTGACAACTTCTGTCTTTAAGGAATCCATGCTGCCTGTTGCTTAAATAGTTTTTTTCCAGCAAGAACTCATCTATGTGGTCTTTTATTAACCACTTAAGCCCCGGACCATTTCGGGCCATTAGGACCAGGCCTGTTTTTGGGATTCGGCACTGCGCTGCTTTAACTGTAAATTGTGCGGACATGCAATGTTGTACCCAAATGAAATTTGCGTCCTTTTCTTCCCACAAATAGAGCTTTCTTTTAATGGTATTTGATTGCCTCTGCGATTTTTATTTTTTGCGATATAAACAGAAAAAGACCGAAAATTTTGAAAAAAAAATGATATTTTCTACTTTTTGTTATAAGAAAAATCGAATAAACTCAATTTTAGTCATACATTTAGGCCAAAATGTATTCAGCCACATGTCTTTAGTAAAAAAAAATGTCAATAAGCGTATATTTATTGGTTTGCGCAAAAGTTATAGCGTTTACAAACTAGGGTACATTTTCTGAAATTTACACAGCTTTAAATTTATGACTGCCTATCTCATTTCTTGAGGTGCTAAAATGGCAGGGCAGTACAAAACCCCCCCCCCAAATGACCCCATTTTGGAAAGTAGACACCCCAAGGAAATTGCTGAGAGGCATGTTGAGCCCATTGAATTTTTTTTTTTTTGTCCCAAGTGATTGAATAATGACAAAAAAAAATAAAAAATTACAAAAAGTTGTCACTAAATGATATATTGCTCACACATGCCATGGTTATATGTGGAATTACACCCCAAAATACATTCTGCTGCTTCTCCTGAGTACGGGGATACCACATGTGTGGGACTTTTTAGGAGCCTAGCCACGTACGGGACCCCGGAAACCAAGCACCGCCTTCAGGATTTCTAAGGGCGCAAATTTTTGATTTCACTCCTCACTACCTATCACAGTTTCGAAGGCCATAAAATGCCAAAATAGCACAAAACCCCCCCAAATGACCCCATTTTGGAAAGTAGACACCCCAAGCTATTTACTGAGAGGCATGTTCAGTCCATGGAATATTTTATATTTTGCCACAAGTTGCGGGAATATGACAAACTTTTTTTTTTTTGCACAAAGTTGTCACTAAATGATATATTGCTCACACATGCCATGGGCATATGTGAAATTACACCCCAAAATACATTCTGCTGCTTCTCCTGAGTACGGGGATACCACATGTGTGGGACTTTTTAGGAGCCTAGCCACGTACGGGACCCCGGAAACCAAGCACCGCCTTCAGGATTTCTAAGGGCGCAAATTTTTGATTTCACTCCTCACTACCTATCACAGTTTTGAAGGCCATAAAATGCCAAGATGGCACAAAACCCCCCAAATGACCCCATTTTGGAAAGTAGACACCCCAAGCTATTTGCTGAGAGGCATGTTGACCCCATTGAATATTTTTTTTTTTTTGTCCCAAATGATTGAATAATGACAAAAAGAAAAAAAAAATGTACAAAAAGTTGTCACTAAATGATATATTGCTCACACATGCCATGGTTATATGTGGAATTGCACCCCAAAATACATTCTGCTGCTTCTCCTGAGTACGGGGATACCACATGTGTGGGACTTTTTGGGAGCCTAGCCGCGTACGGGACCCCAAAAACCAAGCACTGCGAACGCTGCAGTTATGTGTGTTGTGTTTGGTAAGTGACAGTGATCGATCGATACTGCACTTGGGTGGGCTGGGCTGGGCTGGGCTGGACGGAGGGGCTAAACGCAGGCGCTAGCAGGTATCTGGGCTGATCCCGCTAACACTGCGTTTTTGGGAACCCTAAACCGCTGGGGATGCTAGTATAGATCTGATCAGATCTGATCAGATACTATACCACTAAGGGGGGTGTATGCTTTGCGCGTGGGTGTTAGCGTTACTGTCACTAACCTAACACTGCCTGGGGCGACGCAGACCCTCTCTGGCGCTAAAACCTAATTGATCTCACCCGCCGGGCGATCAGGGGGGTTAAACCTTTATTGGGTTATATACGACGGGTGCCCTGATGCTATAAAAAGCAAACTAATCAACCAGCGTCACCCGTAACCTTTATATGGTGATCACTGGTGAAAGGGTTAACTAGGGGCAATCAGGGGGTTAAAACCTTTATTAGGTTAAATATGGGGGTACCTGACACTATATAAAAACCTGACGGGTAACCTAAATAACTTACTGGCTAACCAGTGACACCAGTGACGCTTATACGGCGATCACTGGTGAAAGGGTTAACTCTAGGGGCAATCAGGGGGTTAAAATAATATACGGGGGTACCTGACACTAATAAAAACCTGCGGCGAACCTAAAAAAAAATAACTGCCTATCTAAAACACCAGCGACACGAATACAGCGATCGGAAAAACAATCGCTTAGTGACGCTGAAGTTAGGGGGTGAAAGGGTTACCTGGGGGGTGATCAAGGGGTTAAACCTTTATTAGGGGGGGTTAGGGGGCTACCCTGGACCTAAAGGGGCCTAATCCTAACTGCCCTGCAACTTTTTACAATCACAGATGACACTAAATGCAGTGATCAGTAAAATAAATGATCACTGCAATCAGTGACACTGTGATTGGGGGCTTTGGGGTGACCTGGGGGGTGATCTGGGGGTGACTGGGGGGTGATTTGTGTGCCTAGGTGTACCTACGTGTCAGTGGACTGTTGGTGCACTAACCTGCTTCTTCTCTGCTCGGCGCCGGGAACGAAAAGACCGCGGCGAGGGAGATGACATCACTTCCTCCAGCCTGTGTTTACATCACATGGCGGAGGAAGCATTTTCATTGGCCGGGAGCGATCGCGAGGGGGGGGGCGGAATCGAGCGGCCCCCCCCTCATGCCTGATCACTCCCGAACACTTAACGGCCGCTCACTGCAGTGAAGGGGGGTCCGGATGGACCCCCCAACTGCACAAAGGCGATCACGTAGATCTACGTGATTCTGCCTGTCGGTGCCATTCTGCCGACGTAAATCGGCGGTGGGCGGTCGTTAAGTGGTTAATCTCCCCAGTATCTTCCCAACTATAGAAGTTAAACTAACAGGTCTATAGTTACTTGGTAAAGACTTAATTCCCTTTTTAAATATAGGCACCACATTGGCCCTGCGCCAATCCAGTGGTATTATTCCTGTCATTAATGAGTCCCCCATTATGGACATGAACTCCCCCATGCTCCTTTGTATACACAGAACTTAAGAAAGTATTTAATAAATTAGCCTTCTCTTTGTCCCCAGTCACCCACTCTAGATTATTTTGTAAAGGGCCTACATGTTCAATTTAAGGGGAGTGTCTGAGTGGTAATTAGGCTCAGACACACTGATTGTTAGGGTTTATGGACCATTTCTGTTCACGGGGGATAGTATTGGTGTACAGTTCCCTGTGGCCTACAGGTGGCGCTGTCCCTGTAGGCCAGGGTTGAACCACCGATAGAGGGCTGTGCCTTTTGTGTCCCCTCTCGGCAGTAGTACAGCAGAGCGGGGAACCTGCTGTGCCTGTCGGGAGAGGGTATAAAAGGGGCAGACATCTTCCTTCGAGGTCCACGCCCAGGCACCTTCGGCCAGGGGGTGAGTGAGGGTCGTCTCCGGGGTGCCCTAGGTCCGGAGGTGGAGTTCCTGTTCCATCCCAGACACCTTCAGTCTGGGGTGAGGTACTATTTTGAAGGCCCGGGGCCCAGCACCTTCGGCTGGGGTCCGCTAGGGATCGAGGACTCCCAGGGTGCCGCCTTGCGAGGGGACCCGTATCTGGGACGAGGAGGCCAGGGAGGTAACCCCTTCCGAAGACCCAGCGCAGAGTCGTGGTGACGGTGGGGGCCTCTGGTAACTCTCCGGAGGGATGTTTTCTCCTTGACATGGGCCAAATACTCTAAGAAGGAAGTTCACATTCAAGGTCAGTGGCAGTGGCCTCATAGGGCAATGCCCTATTCACCCGGTCAGTGGCAGTGACCCTGTTCTCCAAGTCAGTGGCAGTGACTTTATTCACAAGGTCTGTGGCAGAGACCAACCTCACGGTCTGTGGCAGAGATTGTGCGCCAAAGCTGTTTGAGAAACCTAAACAGTCTAAAGAGTTAAGCTACGTTTGTGCCTGGGCCTCCTCCACATCTAAGCTGTCCTGTGTCTTCGCTCCAACCTGTCTGCTATCAAAGAGGCTGTTTATTATCCTGTGTGAAATAAATGTTGAGTTGGACTTTCAGCTAGTGTGGACATTCACATTCCTGGGGAAAACAAGGACTTGCATCTAACCAAGGTAGAGGTAAGATCATTCTTGGGAGGACTTTGACTCTGGCCGCAGACAAGGCCCAAAACTAACACCGCTCAACCTCTTTACACAGGAGGGTACGGGCTTGTGGTGCGGTGTGCCTCTCCCTTCCTGCGAGGAGCCGAAATGAATGCAGGTAAATAGAGGGGTGTGTGTGCTATATATATATATATATATATATATATATATATATATATATATATAAATAATATATATATGAGTTTATGATACATAGTACATTTGCAAATGAAATATCAATCAGTAAGGCCCCATGCACACGAGACGCAGGTGCAAACTCTGCTGAACACACGTTTTTAAACGCTGAAACCGTTTAGCGGCGTTTAACCGCGTTTGCGTTTATAAGCGTTTCATCATAGACCCTCCCTAAGCTCAAAAAACAGTAAATTTTAACCATTTCAGCCAGTTTGTGAGACCAGAGTGAGTAGCAGCAGCTGAGAGAGCCGCAGTGTACTTGTATTTAGCGTATCACTTGCCACATCATCTGCCACAAGTTGTGGATTGTCCACTTGCCACGTCACCTGCCACGTCACCTGGCCACATCACCTGGCCACGTCACCTGGCCACGTCACCTGCCACAAGTTGTGGATTGTCCACTTGCCACGTCACCTGGCCACGTTACCTGCCACGTCAGCTGGCCACGTCACCTGCCACAAGTTGTGGATTGTCCACTTGCCACGTCACCTGGCCACGTCACCTGCCACAAGTTGTGGATTGTCCACTTGCCACGTCACCTGCCATGTCACCTAGCCATGTTACCTGCCCACATTACCTGCCACGTCACCTGCCACAAGTTGTGGATTGTCCACTTTCCACATCACCTGGCCACATCACGTGCCACGTCACCTGGCCACGTCACCTGGCCACGTCACCTGCCACAAGTTGTGGATTGTCCACTTGCCACATCACCTGGCCACGTTACCTGCCACGTCAGCTGGCCACGTCACCTGCCACAAGTTGTGGATTGTCCACTTGCCACGTCACCTGCCACAAGTTGTGGATTGTCCACTTGCCACGTCACCTGCCACATCACCTAGCCATGTTACCTGCCCACATTACCTGCCACGTCACCTGCCACAAGTTGTGGATTGTCCACTTTCCACGTCACCTGGCCACATCACGTGCCACGTCACCTGCCACAAGTTGTGAATTGTCCACTTGCCACATCACCTGCCACGTCACCTGGCCACGTCACCTGCCACAAGTTGTGGATTGTCCGCTTGCCACGTCACCTGGCCACGTCACCTGGCCACGTTACCTGCCACGTCACCTGGCCACGTCACCTGCCACGTCACCTGGCCACGTCACCTGCCACAAGTTGTTGATTGTCCACTTGCCACGTTACTTGCCACAAGTTGTGGATTGTCCACAATGCAATGCAAGCAATTACAGTTTTCTTTTATATTTTTTAATAGTTTTTCATCATTTGCCATCATTTTTGAGATTTCTAATGTTAAAAAATAGGTCACCTTTAAAAACGCTTATAAACGCAAACGCGGCAAAACGCCGGTACCGCGTTTAGCAGCGTTTAGCGTCTGAAACGTGGAAAACTTTTGCGTCTGAACCCATTTTTTTGCTTCTGGAAAAACGAGGTTAAACGCAACTGCTTGTAAACGTCAAAAAACGAGAGTGTGTGCATGGACACATAGGATAACATTGAATGGGTTCAGGAGCAGTTGAAAAAAGCGTCCAACTGCCTCTGAACGCGCGTTCAACAGCAAATAACAGCGTCTCGTGTGCATGGGGCCTTAGGGTGCACACCTACTTTATGTTGTTCTATTGTATTCAGAGATTATGGCTTCTCCTATTTTTTAAATATTATGCTTCTTTCAAACCAGCTGTGTTGGGAGGCATTGGGCAACATTGCCAATGCAGATGCAATGCAAAGACAATGCAAAAAGCCTTGCTATGTATAGGCACCAGCGTGCTGTACACTGTCAATTTGTATTAAAATGCAGCGTGTTACAATGTGCTGCAACCTACTACAACACACCTCTATGAGTGGAAGTGTCATTCAACCACTTCCCGCCCACCGTATAGTAAAATGACGGCGGGCTTGATGCGCTCTCGTTCTGGGACCAGGTCATATGACGGCCCCCCAGAACGGCAGCTCTCGTGCAAATGCGGGGGCTGGGACACTGTTCCTAGGACACGGCGCCTCCCTGATTGAGGTAAAAAGCCGATGATGTGGCTCTTTACCCATGTGAAACTGATGTTTCCAATCACAGCCGGTCACATGTAAACATGGAAGTGCCGTTTATCGGCTCTCCTCAGCTCACACTGACAGAGTGTGAGGCAAGGAGAGCCAATCAGCAGCATCTCCTCGCAGGGGACACATGTACAGGTAATCAGTGCCCCGATTACAGTACAGTCCTATCAGTGCCACCAATCAGTGCTCATTGGTGCTGCCAGTCAGTGCTGCCTTTCAGTGTCCATCAGTGCCTGCTTATCAGTGCCGCCCATCCGTGATCACCAATGCCAACTATCAGTGCTGCCTATCAATGCCTATCAGTGCGGCATATTAGTACCTCCTCATCAGTGCCATTCAGTGCTGCCTCAGTAGTGCACATCAGAGAAGGAGAAAAATTACTGATTTACAAAATTTACTGACAGGAACTAAGAAAAAACGTTGTTTTTTTTCAAATTTTTCTGATTTTTTTTCTTTTCTCAACAAAAAATAAAAAAACCAGCAGTGATTAAATACCACTGTAGCGCCCTGCCCCCAATGATCAGGGCGCTATTGTAAATTTAGGGGTAGTCTGAGCCAATAGTTGGGCTCAGACTTATGATTACCGTATATACTCGAGTATAAGCCGAGTTTTTAAGCACAATTTTTTGTGCTGAAAATGCCCCCCTCGGCTTATACTCGAGTCACCTTTTTGCGCCTGATCTCCTGGACTTTGTGGAGCCGGTACCGGCCGGCCGTAGATCCCCTAGACCCCAAACTTAGCACACATATAGCCCCACTCTTCCTCTACAAGTGTGCAAAGTTTCTTGTCCGGGGGACTTACGGCCGGGGAGCACCGATTTTTCAAAACCGGGCACCCCTTCCATAGACTCCCATGTTAAACGGTCATTTCTCTGGTGACTTTGGGGACCCGGTACCGGCCGGTCGTAGGTCCTCTGGACCCCAAGCCTGGCACACATATAGCCCCACTGTTCCTCTACAAGTGTGCAAAGTTTCTTGTCCGGGGGACCTACGGCCAGGGAGCACCGATTTTTCAAAACCGGGCCCTCTTTCCATAGACTCCCATGTTAGACGGTCATTTCTCTGGTGACTTTGGGGAGCCGGTACCGGCCGGCCGTAGGTCCTCTGGACCCCAAACTTGGACCCCACTCTTCCTCTACAAGTTTGCTAAGTTTCTTGTCCGGGGGACTTACGGCCGGGGAGCACCGATTTTTCAAAGCCGGGCACCCCCTCCATAGACTCCCATGTTAAACGTCAGACTAGTCATGGACACAGTGAGGCATGGACACAATGAGGCAAAGTGAGGCACACCCTAGGCTTATACTCGAGTCAATAAGTTTTCCCAGTTTTTGTGGTAAAATTAGGTGCCTCGGCTTATATTCGGGCCGGCTTATACTCGAGTACATACGGTATATCTAAATTGCCTCTGTTCTGGCTATGGTGGTGCCTGGTAGTGTTTTCCCATGTTGCCTGAGGGTGGCAGTACCACCTCGGGCTCATGTTGGAACGCAGGCAGACCACAGTGTATTGGGTGTCCTTTCACGGCAGAGTTAGAGTGGGAGTGGTCAACCCGCTGTGCTTGCTGGGAGGGGATACTTAAGGGGCAGACGCAATTGTTCGTGGTCATTCTTAACCTCGTGGCCCTCCGGGCGCGAGGCATGCTGTGTGTGGTTCTGGTCTAGGGGCCACGTTGGCCCGAGGCTGCATTGCTATCTAGTAGGCCCAGCTAGTCTGGCTGGGGTCTACATTCGGAGAGAGAAGATCCCAAGCTGTCCGTCCAAATGGGAAGGAAGCTGTCTTAACGAAGGAAACCAGGGGAGGACCTGCCCTGGAGGAGACTGGCAAAGTGCTGACGTCTTGGGTGAGGCCTGGTAACTTTGTTGAGGAGGGATCCGCTATACCACAAGCCCTACAGTTTGCCGGGTTGGCTTAAAGGCTCTTTTACTGCACGGTTGGAAGTTTGGGATTTTTGAAAACCTGTGGCAGAGGATTACTGGACTATCCATTTGCTCAACTTTAAAAGGTCTATGGCAGAGACCCACTTCGTCTTGGGCAGTCTGTGGCAGAAACTGCCCGGTTGCTGGTTCGTGTGTCATCCCGGCTGCTAGACCACGTGAGAGGGGACTATCCGGGTGACCAATACCCACTCTGAGGCCTCGTACACACGGCTGAGATTCTCGTTGAAAAAAACATGTCGTTTTTTTCGACAAGATTCTTGGACAAGAAACTTGTCCCGGCCGAGTGTACACACGCTCGTTTCAAAGAACCCGCGGTTCTTTGAATGGAGCGTACGCGGTGACGTCATCGACTACGACGAGCATGCGCTCGTCACATTCGATGCCGTCGCCGCCATCTTGGTATACCCTACGTATGCCTAGGAAGCTACCGCGCATGCGTCGAATTCATTTCGAACATGCGCGGGCTTCCCGGAGGACAGGTAAGTGTACACACACTCACTTTTCTCGTCGAGAAACAGGCTGACGAGAATCTCGACGAGAAAATAGAGAGCAGGTTCTCTATTTTCTCGTCGAGGTTACTTGTCGGTTTTCTCGACGAGAAACCCGATAGCCGCGTACACACGACCGATTTACTCGGCAAGACATCTCTGCCAGCAAGTTTCTTGCTGGTTCTTGCCGAGAAAATCGGTCGTGTGTACGAGGCTTATCATTGAGAGTGGTGAATGACTTTGAACTGATGTTTTGCAATTTTGTGCCGAGTGCCTGAACCTTCCCCTGCTTTTCTTCTACCTTCTACTTTCTCTCAAAGTTATACATGCAGAAGAAAATAAAGCCTTAAGCCCCATACACACTATCAGTTTTCTTGCAGGTTTTTCTCTTCAGGTTTACCAAAACCATCTAATATGAGGTCAAACCTTAAGAGTTTCAATTCGTATGCAATCAGGCAGGCCCTTGCACTACATGGTTTTGGTAAACCTGAAGAGAAAAACCTGCAAGAAAACTGATAGTGTGTATGGGGCTTGACTGTTGAAGGTTTTACATCTGTGTGGACATTTCATTTACTACAGACTTTCCTACCTGGACAACGAAGCTGAAGAGGTAACGTGCAAACCCAACAACAAACCAGCAGCTCCTACGGGGGTAGTGCTACACCAGCCAAAAAAATTTTAAATGATAAAAATGTCATTTGGGTACAATGTTGTATGACCGCACAATTGTCATTCAAAGCGTGAGAGCGGAAAATTGGCCTGGGCAAGAAGGGGGTGAAAGTGCTCAGTGGGCAAGTGGTTAAATTAAGTTAAAAGAAAAAAAGCAAGCACTACAATACTAGAATGTGCATTATGTGCACCATAGTGGCCTGCTGATGTGAACGAACCCTTATGCCCTATACACACAATCGGAATTTCCGATGGGATGAAATCCGATGGAATTTTCCGTCGTAATTTGTTCAAGCTGTCTTGCATACACACTGTCAGACCAAATTCCGACCGTCCAAAACGCGGTGACGTAAAACACTACGACGAGCCGAAAAAAAATGAAGTTCAATGCTTCCGAGCATGCATCGACTTGATTCTGAGCATGCGTGTTTTTTTCTCCTTTGGAGTTCCACACAGATGATCGGAATTTCCGATAGGATTTTTTTTCCATCGGAAAAAAATAAAACATGTTCTATTTCTAAACTCGGACAGAAAAAAGTCCGATGGGGCCCACACACGGTCGGAATATCCGATGAAAAAAGTCCGTCATACTTTTTTCATCGGAAATTCCGATCGTGTGTACAAGGCATTAGACCAGTCTTTTTTTTTTTTTCCATATATTTATTCCTCCTCTGTAACCATTGCTTGTTAGACATGTAGCCGAACAATAATGAATTATTCTCTGATTTTCCTGTGCACCGTGCATTGAATGCCCATATACGGCAGATTACACAATGCTTCTTGTGTTTCTAGGCCATTGCCTTTAGAATCAAAGAAGAATAGAAGTTACAATTTCTCCCATCTCACAGGATAATGAAAGCGGTTACCGGATGAGTCAATATTTGTCTATAGGTCTCATTAGTGTAAAACGCTCCATTTGAAAAGTTGTGTGAAAAAGGACAAAAGTAGGATGTAAATGCATAGTTTTTTGTTTTTTCATTCAACCAGTGACAATTTCAAAAGGAGGCATTTTATAAAAAATAATTAAACAAATGCATGCAAGTTATACTATCTGTATCTGATGTAGGCTGGGTTCACACTGTGTGTGGACGCGGCTCACAGCAGGGGTCCGGTGCATCCCTGTTCTCCATTTCAGGGACAAATCAGGCCCGAATTTTTGCCCGAATTCTGACCTGAAACAGAGCCAAAGACGCACAGGACCCTTGTGCAATCCACTCCGCAGCCGCCCCGGAGATGTGGGAACCGGCTCCATTGAGAGCTGGTCACACTCTCTTATCATGCATATTGGATGCGGGGAAACACACATCCAATTCACATCAGTGTGAACCCAGACTCAGGAAAAAAATGGCCTTAATACCTCTTTAGAGGTTGCAAAGGATGCTTTTTTTTTTATTTTTTAACTGTCTACCACACCACCCTATTCAGCACTTGCTTGCTGTGGCGGTGGGAGGGCTTAGTAGACATTTTAATATAGGGCCCCTTAATCTGTAGTTACGCTCCTAGGCAGGTTATGGGATAAGATACCCCATCTACAAAAAGCAGAAATTAGTTCTAATGCCTTGTACACACGACCGGATTTTCCGATGGAAAAAGTCAGACGGGCTCTTTTTATCGGATATTCCGTCCGTGTGTATGCCCCATCTGACTTTTTCCTTCTGAAATTCCAACGGACTTAGATAGAGAACTTGTTCTCTTTTTTCCGATGGACAAAAATTTCTATCAGAAAGTCCGTTCGTCTGTATGCAATTCCGACGGACTAAAAACCACGCATGCTCAGAATCAAGCAGAAGAGCCGAACTGCCTATTGAACTTCATTAATCTCGGTTCATTGTACGTGTTGTACGTCACCGCGTTTTTTGACGGTCGGACTTTTGTGTGACCGTGTGTATGCAAGACAGCTTGAGCGGAATTCCGTCGGAACTCCGTGGGACTTTATTCCGACGGACAGTCCGGTCGTATGTACAAGGCATAACCCTTCTCCACTCTGTCCAAAACGAAATATGGCTGGACCTCTACAGCTTTGAAGGGGTCTCTTTATACCTGGTTGTACCATTGTTTGTGAGATGCTGATTGCAGAGACCCAGAAAGCATGCCGTATGCCATTGAAAGGTACCACAATTATCCAGGATCTCCACCTCATATTGATTCCTGACCGAAAAATAACAAACACATGTGAATCCATTGGGAATCCCCAGCATCTGTGCCATTTGTTTTGGCATTCCTCCAGCTGAGAACACTCAATGGTCTGGAAATAATTTGCTGAAGCAGACGGACTGAGACAAAAGCCATTCTCCAGTCTTTAAAATGACAAGTAACACATTCATGGCTTTGCTCATGGAATTCAACAAATAGTTCTGTAGTAAGCACAGATCAGCACCTCTGCATATACCAGCACTGAAGTCTACAAGCCATATCATTTATGTTACTATGAAGTATGGACTACCCACCAGTTTTGGATAGAGTAGGGTATGGAGGAAAAAAAACTGCCAATTTATTTTCTTTTTGACTGTTTGTGTCCCATTGGGGAGATTTTGCTTCACTTTCTATTCCAGTGAAAACCATAAAATTTTATTTCCCCCCCCCCCCCCCCCTCATCATGGAAAACCAAGATAAATAGGGCATATTCTCGCATTGGGGACACGGACAGGAATAAAAAATGTACAGGGTGAAACCGTCTGTCGGACACAGTTTTTTATGGCCCCAGTACCATGCATTATTTAGCTCGCCCCTGGTGAGCTTGTTAACTTTGAATGATGATGTATAAAAGTTTATATTGTATATACTGTAATTCACTACTTAACAGTTCGTGATTGCTTCCGTTTCCCCCTTTCTTTTCTCTTATATTCTCCTTTCTTCTCTATTCTTCCTCTCTCTTCAGTTCTTCCCTTCTTTCCCCCATTCTGTTTAGTCCTGGTTCCACTTTACACTTTGGTCGGTCCTTAGCCGGGCCCACGAGACCACCATTCAGGGGTGGACTGGCCATCGGGACTACCAGGAGTTTCCCGGTGGGCCGATGGCTCAGTTAGCCGTTTAAAAAAAAATATATATATATATTTTTTTCTTTTTGTGGGCCGTTTTTTTCTGCAGTTCAGCGGCAGCGTGGCAGCAAACAGCGGCAGAGATTCAGGGAAGGTGGCCAGCGAGGAGGGGAGTTGGATGTAAAAGCCGAGGAGGGAGAAGAGCTCCACCCCCTCCCTGATCACCGAAGAGGTGAACAGGAGCGAGCGCGGCCACCCCGGCGCTCCCAGAACCTCGATTCCTTCACCTCCTCTCTGCTCCAGGAACCATGCGGCCTGGGCTGGAGGGCAGGCTGACTGGGAGCCTAGAGGAAGAGAACATGCGCCGCTGTAAGGAGCAGAGCAGCGAGAGCACCCCCCGGATCAAGAGGGAGACTCGGCGCTGCCGCTGCTGGCCATCAGGTACCCAGCATCCTACACAAACATGCCAGAACACTGAGACAGCAGGGAGGTGAGCAGAGGAGGGACTGTAGAAAGGGACAGTGATATGTGGTCTGTCTCAGCCCTCCCCTCTGTCTCTCTGCCCCCTCTGTCTCTCAGTCCCTTTGACTCTCAGTCCCCCCTCTTTCAGCCCCCTCCTCTGTCTCTCAGACCCCCCTCTGTCTCTCAGACCCCCCTCTGTCTCTCAGACCCCTCCCCTGTCTCTCAGACCCCTCCCCTGTCTCTCAGACCCCTCCCCTGTCTCTCAGACCCCTCCCCTGTCTCTCAGACCCCTCCCCTGTCTCTCAGACCCCTCCTCTGTCTCTCAGACCCCTCCTCTGTCTCTCAGATCCCCCCTCTGTCTCTCAGATCCCCCCTCTGTCTCTCAGATCCCCCCTCTGTCTCTCAGATCCCCCCTCTGTCTCTCAGATCCCCCCTCTGTCTCTCAGATCCCCCCTCTGTCTCTCAGACCCCGCTCTGTCTCTTAGAACCCCCTCTGTCTCTCAGACCCCGTGTCTCTCAGTCCCCCCCTGTTTTAGCCCCCCCTGTCTCTCAGACCCCCCCTCTATCTCTCAGCTCTCCTCCTCTGTCTCTCAGCTCCCTCCCTCTGTCTCTCAGCTCCCTCCCTCTGTCTCTCAGCTCCCTCCCTCTGTCTCTCAGCTCCCTCCCTCTGTCTCTCAGCTCCCTCCCTCTGTCTCTCAGCTCCCTCCCTCTGTCTCTCAGCTCCCTCCCTCTGTCTCTCAGCTCCCTCCCTCTGTCTCTCAGCTCCCCCCTCTGTCTCTCAGCTCCCCCCTCTGTTTCTCAGCACCCCCCTCTGTCTCCCAGACCCCCCTCTGTCTCGCAGACCCCCCCTCTGTCTCGCAGCTCCCCCCTCTGTCTCGCAGCTCCCCCCTCTGTCTCTCAGCTCCCCCCTCTGTCTCTCAGCTCCCCCCTCTGTCTCTCAGCTCCCCCCTCTGTTTCTCAGCACCCCCTCTGTCTCTCAGCTTCCCCCTCTGTCTCTCAGCTTCCCCCTCTGTCTCTCAGCTCCCCCCTCTGTCTTTCAGCTCCTTCCCTCTGTCTCTCAGCTCCTTCCCTCTGTCTCTCAGCTCCTTCCCTCTGTCTCTCAGCTCCTTCCCTCTGCCTCTCAGCTTCCCCCTCTGTCTCTCAGCTCCCCCCTCTGTCTCTCAGCTCCTTCCCTCTGTCTCTCAGCTCCTTCCCTCTGTCTCTCAGCTCCTTCCCTCTGTCTCTCAGCTCCTTCCCTCTGTCTCTCAGCTCCTTCCCTCTGTCTCTCAGCTCCTTCCCTCTGTCTCTCAGCTCCTTCCCTCTGTCTCTCAGCTCCCTCCCTCTGTCTCTCAGCTCCCTCCCTCTGTCTCTCAGCTCCCTCCCTCTGTCTCTCAGCTCCCTCCCTCTGTCTCTCAGCTCCCCCCTCTGTCTCTCAGCTCCCCCCTCTGTCTCTCAGCTCCCCCCTCTGTCTCTCAGCTCCCCCCTCTGTCTCTCAGCTCCCCCCTCTGTCTCTCAGCTCCCCCCTCTGTTTCTCAGCACCCCCCTCTGTCTCGCAGACCCCCCCTCTGTCTCTCAGCTCCCCCCTCTGTTTCTCAGCACCCCCCTCTGTCTCGCAGACCCCTCCGTCTCTCAGCTTCCCCCTCTGTCTCTCAGCTCCCCCCTCTGTCTTTCAGCTCCCTCCCTCTGTCTCTCAGCTCCTTCCCTCTGTCTCTCAGCTCCTTCCCTCTGCCTCTCAGCTTCCCCCTCTGTCTCTCAGCTCCCCCCTCTGTCTCTCAGCTCCTTCCCTCTGTCTCTCAGCTCCTTCCCTCTGTCTCTCAGCTCCTTCCCTCTGTCTCTCAGCTCCTTCCCTCTGTCTCTCAGCTCCTTCCCTCTGTCTCTCAGCTCCTTCCCTCTGTCTCTCAGCTCCTTCCCTCTGTCTCTCAGCTCCCCCCTCTGTCTCTCAGCTTCCCCCTCTGTCTCTCAGCTTCCCCCTCTGTCTCTCAGCCCCCTCCTCTGTCTCTCAGCCCCCTCCTCTGTCTCTCAGCCCCCTCCTCTGTCTCTCAGCCCCCTCCTCTGTCTCTCAGCCCCCTCTTCTATCTCTCAGCTCCCCCCTCTATCTCTCAGCTCTCCTCCTCTATCTCTCAGCTCCCCCCTTTGTCTCTCAGCCCCCCTCTATTTCTCTGCCCCCTCCTCTGTCTCATTCACTCCCTGACTCTTAGGCTGCTTTCACACTGGGGCGGGCATTGACGGTAAAACGCTGCTAGTTTTAGCAGCACTTTACTGTCGTTTTAGCTGCTCTATTCTGCTTCTAGCAGGCGCTTTTAACCCCCGCTAGCAGCCGATTTAAAGGTTAAATGCGCACGTGTAGCACTGCTGCCGAAGTGCTTTGCAGGCGCTTCAGCAGCGGCGGCCATTCATTTCAATGGGCAGGAGCGGTGTGTACACCGCTCCTCCACCGCCCCAAAGATGCTGCTTGGAGGACTTTTTTTTAACGCCCTGGCAGCGCCCCAGTGTGAAAGCACTCGGACTTTCACACTGGGACTGCAGCGGAGGCGTTTTTCAGGTGCTTTACAGGCGCTATTTTTAGTCCAAAAGCGCCTGAAAAATGCCTCAGTGTGAAAGGGGACTTACACTCACCCCCTCTCTTTTACACTCACTCCCTCTCTTACACTCACCCCCCTCTCTCACCCACCCCCTCTCACCCCCTTTCCCTCAACCCTCCCTCTCTCATTCCCCTCTCTCTCACCCTCTCATGATATACAATAATGGATGTAGGGGCCTTTTGGTGGGCGTGATTTTTTTGGGGGGGGGTGGGGGGGCAGCATTTTATTGAATTAAAGTGGGCTGGTCTGGATGAAGTCCAGGGCCAAATTTTTGTCCCAGTCCAGCCCTGCCACCATTGGTTGTGATATTTGCTCAACATGCTGTCTTATTGAGGTCCTTGGGAACCTGTCTATTTTTTTTTTTATTAAATTGTTTTGGGATGACTCTGCTAATTGTCATCTATACCTATACTTGCTCATTTATATTTTTGTATACTTTCTTATTGTGGAGTGCTCATTACCTATGTTTCCGCTCTTTTTCTGTATTGTTCAGAAATGTAAAGTCAAATAAATACATATTCAACCTATAAAAAAGTAAAGGGGCTCTAAACCCTGCTCTACTCTATACTAGAATTGGCTACAGGTACAGTACTTTAATGTCAGCTATATAGTAGAGCTGCACGATTCTAGCCAAAATGAGAATCGCGTTTTTTTTTAATCACGATTCTCGCGGCGCAACATCATCTTTCACAGTATACAAAAAAAACTGGGCTAACTTTACTGTTTCGTTTTTTATTCATTCATTAAAGTATTTTAAAAAAAAAATTGCGTTTGAAAGACCACTGCACAAATACAGTGTGACATAAAATATTGCAACAACCGCCATTTTATTCTCTAGGGTCTCTGCTAAAAATAAATATATAATGTTTTGGGGTTCCAAGTAAATTGTTAGCAAAAAAAAAAATGATTTTAACAAGTGCCAAAAAAGGTTTAGTCGTTTAACTGATCTCATTTACAGACCGAAGTTCATTCATTTGATCTAAAAGGACAAAGTGTTACAATGTTTCTCTTTATCTCCGCCTAAGACCCCTTTCACACTGAGGCAGTTTTCAGGCCTTTTAGCACTAGAAATAGCGCCTATAAAATGCCTGAAAACTGCCTCCCATTCTCTGCAATGGGTGCTTTCACACCCGGTGCGCTTGCGGGATGTTAGAAAAAGTCCTGCAAGCAGCATCTTTGGGGAGGTTTGGGAGAGCTGTATACAGCGCTCCCAAAACGCCCCTGCCCATTTTAATGAATGGGTAGTGCTTTCGAAGCACCGAAAAATCGCTGCAACATGAGAGTTTTTAACCCCTTTTTTGGGGTTAAAAGTACCCCGCTAGCGGCAGAAAAGCGGCACAAAAGCACTTCTTAAACAGCGGTAAAGCACCACGAAAATGAGCGGCACTTTACAACGAATGCATGGGGGGCCCCAGTGTGAAAGGGGTTCCCAAAACGCTCCCAAAACGCCCCTCATGTTGTGAGAAACTAAGCAGGCTGCCTTTTTTTTTTCTTTCTTTTGACAGCTGTCAGCTGAGCAGAGAACTTTCTGCACTGAATCGGGAAAATGCTGTGTAAAGATCGCAACGGTGGGGTCGAATGGCGATTTTGATTCTTTGACGATTAATCGTGCAGCTCTACTATACAGAGAGATTTATAGAGGTTGATCTGACTGCCTTCACTGATGAGGACCACTCAGCCTTTGTGCTTGGTTCCAGCTATCTGTAAGAAAAATCAGCTATCTGGGAAGAAGACACTCCTAATGACTGCTATGAAGCCAATTGAAATTTGTCCACATCATAATTCCACTTTAGAACAAATGTGAAAAGTTCCCATCTATGTTGGTTGCTGTGACATCAAGAACAGTTACTGTATTTATCGGCGTATAACACGCACTTTTTTCCCCTTAAAATCAGGGGAAAATCGTGGGTGCGTGTTATACGCCGATACTCACCTATCCCCCATCGAATCTCCGCTGACTGAGCGGAGCGCAGCGATCGAGTCACATAGCCGAGCTTTTCTCGGCTCCGCTCACAGTCACGCCCAGTCTAGTCGGCGTGACTGTGAGCGGAGCCGAGAAGAGCCGACTAGAGCCGAGTACACTCGGCTATGTGTATCCCTGCGTTCTCTGCGGCGTCGTCGTCCCGCTCCGCCCAGTCTCTGCGGCGATCTCGGCGGCGCCATTTTTGAAATGCGGGCAAGGCTGTGCTGGGCACTGAGGCAAGGCTGTGCTGGGCACTGAGGCAAGGCTGTGCTGGGCACTGAGGCAAGGCTGTGCTGGGCACTGAGGCAAGGCTGTGCTGGGCACTGAGGCAAGGCTGTGCTGGGCACTGAGGCAAGGCTGCGCTGGGCACTGAGGCAAGGCTGCGCTGGGCACTGAGGCAAGGCTGCGCTGGGCACTGAGGCAAGGCTGCACTGGACACTGGGGAAAGGCTGCAATGGACACTGCTGGCAAGGCTGCACTGACAAGGCTGCAATAGACACTGCTGGCAAGACTGCACTGGACACTGGGGAAAGGCTGCAATGGACACTGCTGGCAAGGCTGCACTGACAAGGCTGCAATAGACACTGCTGGCAAGACTGCACTGGACACTGGGGAAAGGCTGCAATGGACACTGCTGGCAAGGCTGCAATGGACACTGGTAAGGCTGCATTTAAATGTAAGTTTAAATGTAAAAAAAAATTCCCTAAAATTCCCTCCTAAACTTGGGGTAAATACGGTACTTATTTCCTGGATATTGTACTATTAGGAAGGTTTTCGTCTTGCCTTATCTCAGCAACAGGCAATGGTCCTTAGGCCTCATGCCCACGGACGTTTTTACAGCTGCGTTTTTGAGCGTTTTTTACAGCTTAAAAACGCCTGTCCATGTTAGTCTATAGCTTCATGCCCACCTAGACGTTTTTGAGCTGCAAATAGCATAGACGTTTTTAAGCTGTAAAAAAAACCCAGGACCAGTGCGTTCCTCAGCGTCAGAATTAGGCACAAAAAAACGTGAGCGTCAAAAAATGCGCAAAAACGCTGCAATTGCGTTTTTCAGCTCCGCGTTTAAAAAAATAAATAAAAAAAATACACAATAACATGCACAGGCGTTTTTAAGCTGTAAAAAACGCAGCTGTTAAAACGTCCGTGGGCATGAGGCCTTATAATACAAGAAACTAGGGAGTCTAGAGTAAGGTGGAGTCTGCAGTGCCCTGCAGTGTGCTCTCCACATGTAGCACAAGGCAAGACCTAGTCCCCTCATTTCTGGGATTCTCACCACCACATTGATGGCCATCAGAGTCTAGCTGGTTGTAGGTGGCCGTGGACCAAGTAGAACAACGACTTTTCTAACTAACTCACTTCTACAGGTATAATACTGTAGCTATATATTCAGGTAACAGGGGATAGCACTACCTCCCTTCAGAACAACCTGGTACAGTCTAGAGGATGTTTCACACGGTTCCCTCATACACTTACAGAGACTTAGTGGTGCTCATGGTGTCCAAAGTCCAGTCCTGCACTCTTCTTTTAGGCTAGGCCAGGATTGGAATCCTCAACTCTATCTAAGGCATGTTACCTGTAGAGTGCTGAAGATTCCATTCCTGGCCTAATCTAAAAGAAGAGTGCAGGACTGGTGTTTGGACACCATTGGCACCACTAAGTCTCTGTAAGTGTATGAGGGAACTGTGTGAAACATTCTCTAGACCAGTGGTTCTCAACCTTCTAGTGCCGTGACCCCTTGATAAAATTTCCCAAGTTGTGGGGACCCCCTAACAATAAAACTATTTTTGTAGCGTGGGTTGTCAGCACCCAAGGTAAGACAAGTAATTTGCGCCCCTAACCCACGGACATATAATGCTCCCTGAGTCCCTTCCACTCGTACAGTATTAAAACCCCTTATGGTACATTTCTTTTTTCTCTTTTCTTTTGCCTTTACCTCTCTCTAACCTAATTTCTTGATTTTTTCCCCCCACTCCCCTCTCTAGCCATCTTTCTTGTTCCTTCTCTTATTCTTTCTCTCCCTTTTTCTTTGTTTTTCCCCCTCTTTTCCTCTCCCTTCCATGTATTCTCTATTTTAATTCCTTCTCTTACTCCTTATTGGGATGAATGGCAGTGCTGGCGGGGAGTTGGGATGAGTGGCAGTGCTGGGGGGAGTTCTGATCGGCCAACTTAGGTGCTCTTGATCAAGGTCATCTGCTGATCTGAGAACTGTAGTGGGGACTTTTAATAACAACTATAATCACAGGTAGTGTTACCCACTGTGTCTCTGGCTTCACTGTGTCTCCGACTTTGTGGTATCTCGTAGCAGTGACACCTATGCCAAAATCAGTAGATAGGGTCTCCTCCAGCCCTTCCCACTTCACATTCCTCACCAGTCAGCTGACCTCTAGTCTTTGCCCCCCAGCCATGCCATGAACTGAATGGTGCTGAGTGGGTGGCCGCAGGCTCCAGGCTTCGCGGCCGCCATCCGGGAGCACCTCAGTTTTGTAGCAAAGCAATAAGTGTCCCTAAAGAGGGGCGGGAGCTCTGTGTCCCGTGATGTACTCCAAGAAAAGGATTTTACAGGTAAGCTGTTATAAAAATCCTATTTTCTTTCTCGTACATCACGGGACACAGAGCGACATAGTCATTACTAATGGGATGTCCTAAAGCAATGCCAAATGAGGGGGGGGGATACACCATATATAAGCTGAGCGCTATCAGACATGAGGATCTTTTGCGGCCTGCAACACACTGCGCCCAAAGGCGACATCCTCCTGACTTCTAACGTCCACCTGGTAGAACCTAGTAAACGTGTGTACCGAAGACCATGTTGCGGCCTTACAGATTTGAGCCAGGGAGGCCTGGTGATGCACTGCCCATGAAGTTCCAACTGCTCTCGTGGAGTGCGCCCTAACTTTGAACGGAGGCGGTCTACTTCTCAAGCCATAGGCTTGTATTATGACCTGTCGAATCCACTTGGCTAAAGTAGATTTTGACGCTGCCTGACCCTTTCTGGGGCCTTCCGGCAGAATAAACAAAGTATCCGTTCTGCGAATCTGAGCAGTGGCTTTTAGATAAGCTTTAACTGCTCTTACTACATCCAAAGAATGCAATAACTTTTCCTCTACCGAAGTAGGTTTGGGGAAAAAAGAAGGAAGAACCACATCTTGGTTCAAATGAAAACTCGATACCACCTTAGGAAGAAAGGCTGGATGAGGACGTAACACTACTCTGTCCTTATGGATAACCAGATATGGCTCCTTACAGGACATAGCTGCTAATTCCGATACTCTTTTAGCCGAACAAATGGCTACTAGAAAAATCAATTTCCTGGTGAGAAGCACCAAGGAAATATGCTGTAATGGTTCAAATGGTTGTTTCTGTAGAACCGACAGAACCAAGTTTAGATCCCATGGACATATGGGAATATTAACCGGAGGACTAATACGCATCACTCCTTGTATAAAGGCTTTGACTAGTGAATGCGAAGCCAAGGGCCTTTGAAAAAATATTGACAAGGCCGAAATCTGACCCTTGATAGTACTCAAGGCAAGCTTCCTATCTACAGCCCATTGTAGGAAGTCCAGAATCCTACCTATTACGTATTTACGTGGATGCCATCTCCTGGCCTCACACCAGGCGATGTACGCCTTCCAGATTCTATAGTAGATCTGCCTGGATACCGGTTTCCTGGCATTGATCATGGTAGACACCACAGCATTAGAGAGCCCTCTCTTTTTTAGAATGTGGGCTTCAATAGCCAGGCCGTCAAACCTAGGGCTGGTAAGGAAGGGTGGTATATCGGTCCCTGCGAAAGCAGGTCCGGACGATGTGGGAGGGTCCAAGGACTCCCCACAGACATTTTTACAATCTCCGCGTACCATGCTCTTCGGGGCCACGCTGGAGCCACCAGAATCACTGGTTTCTTTTCTACCCTGATTCTGCGGAGTAATCGAGGTAACAATTGTGGCGGTGGGAATGCATATATCAGCTTGAACTGATCCCAAGGGAACACTAGGGCATCCGAGCCGCAAGCTAGGGGATCCCTTGTCCAAGAGACAAACCTGTCCACCTTTGCGTTGAATCTGGATGCTAGCAGATCTACATCCGGTGTTCCCCACCGCTGACATATTGTCCGGAAAACCTTGGGATGAAGGGACCATTCCCCTGGGCATAATTGTTGGCGACTTAGAAAGTCCGCCTTCCAATTCTCCACCCCTGGAATGAATACCGCAGATATGGCTGGGACATATCTTTCTGCCCATCTCAGGATGTAATTTACCTCCCTTTGGGCTGCACGACTCCTGGTGCCCCCCTGACGATTGATATATGCCACTGCTGTGGCATTGTCTGACTGAACTCTGACAGGGGACCCTTGGAGTTTGGATGTCCATGCTACTAGGGCATACCGGGCTGCTCGTATCTCTAAGAGATTGATGGGCAGGGCCTTTTCTGCTTCTGACCACTTGCCCTGGAGAGACCATTGCTCCAGTACTGCTCCCCAGCCTACAAGGCTGGCATCTGTAGTGACCACCTTCCAGGAAATCGGACTGAAGGATTTCCCTCTTTCCAGATTCTGGGGAACCAACCACCAGCGGAGGCTCCTGCGAACGGAAGGGGACAAGGACACTGGTAAGTCCAGAGCCTGAACTTTTTTGTTCCAGGCTGACAGTATGGCCCTTTGCAACTTCCTTGAATGGAATTGACCGTAGGGTACTGCTTCGAATGATGCCACCATCTTTCCCAGCAGCCTCATGCACAGGCGTATGGATGGCTGTCTTTTTGAGCCCACTAAGTGGATCAAATCTCTCAAAGAGAGAGGCAAGAAAATTTTTCTCCGGTCTGAATCCAGCCTTAGCCCCAAGTATTCCAGACTTTTGACTGGCTTTAGGGCTGACTTGTCTCGGTTGATAATCCAACCGTGATATTCCAGATACTTGATTGTCTCGTGAACAACCACTTCTAGTTTTTCCACTGAGTGGTCTATCAGCAACAAGTCGTCTAGATATGCCATTATCGTTACACCTCGTGTTCTTAGATTGGCCAATAATGGGGCCAAAATTTTTGTGAACACTCTTGGTGCTGTGGCCAGACCGAAGGGTAAGGCTCTGAACTGAAAATGGCGGCCTTCTACCGCAAAGCGTAGAAATTTTTGGTGGGCTGGAAAGATGGGAATGTGCAAATAAGCATCCTTGATGTCGATCGAGGCTAACCATTCCTCCCCTTGTAGGGCAGTGGCTACCGATCGGATCGACTCCATCCGGAAAGTCCTGATATGCAGGAATTTGTTTAGCCCTTTTAGATTTAATATGGGCCTCACGTCCCCGTTTGGCTTCGGAACTGTAAAGAGGTTTGAGTAAAACCCGAACCCCCACTCTTCCAGGGGAACCTCTATAATTACTGCTTGAAGCAATAATTGTTCTAGTGCCAACAGGAGGGATCCTCTCTTCTGGGGATCCCTTGGCACATTTGACCTTATAAAGCGGGAAGAAGGGGAGTTTTTTAACTCCAATTTGTATCCCAGATTTACTGCGGAGAGCACCCATCTGTCTCGGATCGTGTCCCGCCAGGTCTCTGTGAACAACTGAAGTCTTCCCCCCACCCGATTGGGTGGGGGCAACCCTTCATGCATTTGACTTTGGGGGAGGTTTTGTACCTCTCCTGCTCCAGGGCTTTTTGTTACCCTGCAACTGTCCCTGATTTCTACCTCCGGGATTTGACCGAGGAGGCCGTCGGAACTGTTTCACAGCCGATGTCCTAGGGACTGGAGAAGCCGGCCTCTTAAAAGAGGGACCTCTAACTCTATTTTTAACCGGCAAAAGTGTACTTTTACCGCTGGAAATTCTCTGGATATACTTGTCCAGGTCTTCCCCGAATAAGCGCTCCCCATGAAATGGGAAGCTAACCAGCAATTTTTTACAGGGAGCTTCAGCAGACCAGTTTTTGAGCCATAGAAGCCTGCGCATATGTACTACAGACAGCGTAAGGCGGGAGGCCTGATGGATTGAATCCTTTATAGCGTCCACCGCAAAGCATAAGGCTCTAGGTAGATCAGCTAGGGCAAGAGCCTGCTGATCCGGCAAGTCCCTTAAGACCTGTTTCAACTGATCCTTCACTGCTTGGCAGACCCCAATAGCTGCCACTGCTGGTTGTGTCACCAATCCTGCTGTAGAAAAAGCAGATTTTAATAAGGACTCCAATTTTTTATCTATTGGGTCCTTGAACATTTGGACATTTTCCACCGGACATGTCAGTGATTTATTCACACAAGAGATGGCTGCGTCCACTGTAGGGACCCTCCATTTTCTGATGAACTTATCCTCCATGGGATAGACCACCGGAAATCTCTTGGGGGGAGTAAATATTTTGTCAGGATGCTCCCAATCCTGGTAAATGAGCCCCTCCAGTAAAGGATGGATCGGAAAGGAACAAACAGTCTGGGGAGCTTTTAGCGACCCCAACGAGGAGACAGAAGTGGAGGATGGCTCCGCAAGTGCCATTTTAAATGCTGATCGGACCATATTAGTCAGGGACTGAACCCATAACCTTTCAGCATGTGATGCTGAGAACGGCTCTTCCACTGTTGATTCCTCTGCAACCGAATCGACCTCATCCTGATCCCCCTCAGGTAGGTCGACCTCTGTATGGGACTGTTGCTCTGTTAACAGGCACTCTGAGGGGGGAGACGGAGATCGAGTGCTTTTCTCCTGTGACAGGGAAGCAGCGATCAATGCTGACAATCTCTCTTCCAGCCCTCCCAGAGCTGAGGAAAAAACCTCCTCTGTTACATACACAGGAGCAGGTGAACTGAGGACAGCCACAGTACCAGGTACTCCTGAGGGTGCTCTACGGTCACTAACCTCTGATTCTTCAGGGGAGACTGGTGCAGCCAAAGCATGCCCAAGATCCTCAGAGCCCGATGGAGACCCCCTATTCCTCCTGGAATTTCTAGTCCCGGAGTTTTTAGACGGCATATTCCTAAGCCACAAAGCTGAGGTATTCCAGCCGAAATACACCAGTTACTGATAATAGTCTAGCATAAATGCTGCTATAAGAAACAGTTGGTGTCTACTAATGTGCCTTTCTAGGGGATGCCTGTATCAACCGCTTGCTGTATGCCTTTAAATGTTGCCAGCTCTGTCTCTGTACTTCATAGCCAGCTCACTACAATATTGTGGTTTTTTTAAACTGCTGGGACGCCCGCACATGCGCAGAAGCGCTGCGGCGCGCACAGAGCGTCATCCCCCAGGCTCCGCCCCCTTTCCCGGCTCACCTCTATATATAGAGGCGCGTGCACGCGCGCGGCCACGTGCGCCTTCGGCGCTAATTTCAAAAAATGGTAACAAGGGACAGGAGCCAGGGCCCCTCTTTGCCGCAGGCCGGGGGATGGACGAGCACTGCAACATGGCAGAGGAAGCAGTTTCCTATAAGAGAACTCACCATCTGCCTGGACTTTGCTCTGCTGAGAAGAAGCTAGTCCACATGACAAGAAAACATTCCACAGCGGCCTCTAGTGGACAAACACAGGTACCGCAGTCTAATATATTAAATATATATATATATATATAAAAAAAAAATTTTTATTTTTTTTTTTTCTTGCCCACCATTAAAAATTATTACATTTTTTTAGTAGTTACAGGCATGCACAGAATTTTGCGGGAATACCATTAGGTAACAGACAGAAAGACAAATTAGGCTTGGGGGTCCCCCAATAGAACCAAGTTCCTGGGGGCCCCCACTTACCTGTTCCCCGCCGCAGGACTTTGTTTGGTCCACAAAAGCCCAAACTTCTCCTATCACGGCAGGCATTGTAATCAAACCTTCAGGGACCGGGTTCCCAAGGATTCCACTCCCCTGGACCTGTATAGCACCCTGCACAGAAAACATCTTGGTCGTGGGTATGACCAGAGCTCTGGATCCCAGGGTCCAGCTCTCCTAAGAGAAGCATTACAGGCAAAACCTTGCTCTTCTCTTTGCAAGGCCCGGGTACCGACCGTTTAGCTATGAAGCTTTTTTGGTCGGATCCGGAATAGCTTACTGAGGCCCAAAAGAACCTGTACGCAAGCTCAGTGAAAAACACATGTTTCTTCTTGGCCAACACCTTAGACACTGGCAAAAAACTGAGGTGCTCCCGGATGGGAGGGGCTTATATAGGGGAGGGTACTTCCGGTTTTGGAAGTTGCCAGTGCCAGCACCTGACGGTATCTATATAACCCATTAGTAATGACTATGTCGCTCTGTGTCCCGTGATGTACGAGAAAGAAAATTTAATAGTGTGCGACTTTGTCATGACCATTAATTAATTAGGGTGTGGTGTAACTATGACTAACATGTAGAATATATTCAACAATTCAGAGCAAATTACAATTATTGTTATTATTAGCCTGCCTTTATATTTTTGGTCTGTGGGAAGATAGTATCAAGTATGTAGAAAAATTCATACAAACTCCATGTAGATGGTGTCCGAGGTGAGAATCAACCCAAGCACTAAAAGACAAGAGACGAGCTACACAATAGGTAACATTTACAATATACCCTTGCTGTCGATCACAATAACCAATGAAGTTACAGTTATTTAGTTGCTGTGGGCAACAACTCCACTTATGCACTAGTTGTTTTTGTTCCAGTGTTCACAAATCAGTTTATAAAATCTGAGTTAATATCTCCTGTCCATCTGGAAGCCACATTTACATGAGCAGCTGTAATAATATATAGTAAGTAGAGTTTTGTCTTTTGTCTATGGGTCATCCTTCATGAAAGGAGCCTGCAGACTTCAAAGCAAAATGAAGAAGGGTGCATGAAAGATCTCTGAAGCTCTCAGTGCCCAATAACCATGCATGGGTTACACCAATATTCATGACTGCTAATATCCTAAAAGGTCCAGGCGGATACTCAAAACACAGTCCCGGGGCACCCTCCCAGAACTGGAGAGACACACTGTAGCCGTATATTGGCTATAGCGCTGGCTGGAAGTGGCTAAAGCTGAATTCCTGGTAGAGCTGCACGATTCTGGCTTAAATGAGAATCACGATTTTTTTGCTTAGAATAAAGATCACGATTCTCGTAGTGTAACATCTTCTTTCACATTATACAAAAAATAAAATAAATTGGGCTAACTTTACTGTTTCGTTTTTTTTAAATTCATTAAAGTGTATTTTTTTCAAAAAAAGTTGCGTTTGAAAAACTGCTGCGCAAATACGGTGTGACATAAAATATTGCAACAACCACCATTTTATTCTCTAGGGTCTCTGCTAAAAAAAAAAAAAAATCATGTTTGGGTGTTCCAAGTAATTTTCTAGCAGAAAATACCGGTAATGATTTTTAATTGTAAGCAACAAATGTCAAAAAAGGTTTGGTCTTTAAAGTGGTTGTAAACCCACTTTATAAACAAAGACCTACAGGTAAGCCTAGATTAAGGCTTACCAGTAGGTGCATGAAATATCTCCTTAACCTACACGGTTAAGGAGATATTTGCATTTAAATGCGGCGACGCTGACGTCACGCGCATGCGCATGGGGTTAACCCCATTCACAAATTCGGCTAGGTCGCAACATTCGACGACGTAGCCGAATTCGATGGCTCACGCGCGCATGCGCGGAGTGACGTCTTCACCACTCCGGCCAATCACAGCGCCGGAGCGGCGCTGTGATTGGCTGGAGCGGCGATAGCCAGAAGTAACCTTCCGGCTATCGCCGCAACGATGGATGCGGCTGAAGAGGGAGACGAGGACGGCTTCGGGGGCCCCGATCTAAGGTAAGTGATGCATAATGAGCTATTATGCTAGTCATGTTAGCTCATTATGGCTTTCTCTTACAGCTAGTTAAAAAAAATATATAATTTTAGGAGGGTTTACAACCACTTTAAATGGTCATCTACACGCCGGAGTTCTTTCCTTTGATAAAAGAACGAAGAGATACTTTGTTTCCACTTATTTGCTGTTGTAATAAAACATGGCAGGCTGCCTGGATTTTTTTTCCCCAGCTGTGAGAACTCTCTGCACTTGTTAGAAAGATTGTGACATGCTGTTTTGAAGATCGGGAAGGGAAAAAGATTGCGATTTTGATTCTTAACGATTAATTGTGCAGCTCTAATTCCTGGTATGAATTTTATAGCATGGATACATTAGTCCAGCTTGGTACAATGCAAGTATGCATTTTCCATACTCAGCCAACTCCTGTGGGAGTGAAGAATGCCTAGTCTCCACTACTACAGTGATCACTGCTATCTTCCTGGTCCTGTTCTGAGCAGCTGCCCTGCTGCTAAGTAGCCACAGGGGGGTTCCCACTCGGCATGGGTGCCATTCACAGGGCATCTTGGAATTTGTCAAATTGGGCAAGGTTGATAGAAGGGGTGGTGACATCACGATCTGCACCTAGCCCACTCAGAGAATGCCTTTATTAAGAAAAATACAAAGCATTCTGTGAATGGTACCTGTCATGCTTACCCCTAACACAGGTGGTCAGACACTATAGCTAGCTTTTGTGTTCTTCATCTTTAGCAGCCCTCTTTCCCATAAGGCAAGCAGGACTACCAGGACTTGGTTTTTCCCAGGAGTTATAAACAATGCTATAGTGCAGGGGTCTCCAAACTGCGGCCCGGATGAAGGCTAGCAAAGGGCCACATCCAGCCCTTGGGGCAGTATTGCTCACAACAATATGAGGCACTATTCCTCCCAATGACACCAACAATGGGGCACTATTTCTTCCACTAATAGCAATGATGAAGCACTATTCCTCCTCCTACTGCCCACCAGCACTGGGGGCGTGATTATTCTCACCGATGCTCGGCCCTGGGGCATTTTCTACCCCCACTGGTCAGAATCCGGCCCCCCTGAATTCTGAAAGACAGTAAACTGGCCCTTTGCTTGAAAACTATGGAGACCCCTGCTATAGTGCCTGGCTACAATGCCGGGGCAGGCGCAACCTGAGCAAAGCAAACAGGTACTTGTGGTTGGCAGACAGGTAGAGAGGTTGAATGACAGTCCAGGTACAAGACAGGCAAGTTTCAGAATAGTTAGGGAGAAATCTGAGTCAAAAGGCTGGCAGAGTTCAGAGAGTAGTCGATCTCGGATCCGAGGTGGTCAATGAGGGAATCCAATCTAGCAGAACAGGGCAGACAAACAGTGAGCCTGGAACACATCTTGCAAATGCAGTATCACAAACAAGAGACTGCAGGCTTGGCTGGCTTTAATCAGGTTTTGTCTCCACACAGACTGGCCACATCAATCACCTTGTAGGTGGACAGACAGAATGCCACAGCCAAAACAAGGATGTTGGAACCAGCAGCTATGATGGAGCAGGCGCACACATGCTCCTGACAGTGCCCATGTTGAGCTCTGTGTTCAATATGCAGCAGGGCAGCCGCTTGGCACGGGACCTGGAAGTTAGTGAGGATCACTGTAGTAGTGGCAGCTATTTCAGTGATTCTTCACTTTATTTTCATTGGTCCAAGCTGAACCAGTGTAACTATGCTATAGAGTCTATCTCTTGAATTCAGTTTTTAATTACATCTTTTAAAGCTCTTTAAACCATTACACAGTAAAGCCTTCTTAAAATGAAAGGTATTCACATTTCATTCCATCCCATAACCCAATAAAATAAAAGCATTATTCCTCATCTTAGGATAATGGGTGGTGTTCTAGGGCTGGCAATAGACTGGTAGATGCTTTCCCAAGAATGATAGATAGCATGAGACCAAAGGTATCTGGCACAATGGATGTCATAGTTACTTGGCACAATGGGAACTGTAATTACTGGCACAACGGGCGTTATCATTACTTGGCATAATGAGTGTTGTCAATACTTGGCACAATGAGCGTTGCAATTACTGGCACATTGGGCGTTATCAATACTTGGCGCAATGAGCGTTGCAATTACCTGGCGCCATGAGCGTTGCAATTACCTGGCGCAAGGGGGGTTGTAGTGACAAACCAATGGACAGCGTCATTGTGAACAGTTCATAAACAATACCAAAGTTAAGGTTCCCTTCATTAGTTGTCATTGTAGCCTATAGAAGGGTTCCTTAGCAGCTCTAAAAGGTCACTGTTATTCAGTGGCTGAATAAATGCTCTAATGAGTACCGGAAGTGATGGTGGCATTTGTATGGATTAGAGGCAGGGAGACAGATTGGCTTCTCTGGTGCCAGGATCTGACATTATTCCTCCTGCATCCCATCCTCAGTGAAGCTGCACATGTTAGAATAACAACCCCACCCCCTTTTTAAAATTTTCAATACATTAGAAATTCCCTGTGAGCAATAATCTTGCCTTGGCTGTGTATAGGATATTTATTTTCCCATAACTGCCTGATATCAGTGTATGAGTTTCCACATACTAGCTGAAAGTTACAATCAGACCTGCAGTGGAGAAGACTGCTCTGCAAGCTGATGGATAAAAAGAAGAAATACTTAGGAAGGCTTAAAGTGGTATTAAACCCTAAAACAAAATATAATGTATTGCAGCTTACCAGTCATTAGATGTGGTGGCTGCATTCGTTTTAGGGGTTTGTTTTCACTGATTTTCACCCGTTGATCTGGACAGTAATGCACTTTGTGTCCTAGACTGCTGGTCATACATGGGTCATATTTTTTTTTTTATTCAACCAGCAAGTTAAATGAAAAAAAAAAACTGACCCAATTTCCCGATTCACACATTTGATGTGCATGCAGAAAGACTCCCTGGCTGCGGCGCTGATCAAGTGAGAATATACCGACAGGGGAGTTGAACAGAAGTCGATTGGTACAGTATATTGACTTCTGTTTAACCACAGTTGCCATACATGGACCGAAATTCAGCAAGTTCCTGCTGAACCAGCCAAATTTGGATCCATTTACGGCCGGCTTTAGAGTGTCTCCACTCTGGATGGAGGAGAAACAGATCCAAAATTGGACAGCAACATTGAGGGATGATGGTGTACTAGATATGTCCCTGATGACGTCATATGTGACAAAACGTGTAGGGCGGAGCCACGTACACTCGCAACCATGCATGCGTAAATCACCGTCGGCCATTTTGGCTACTGGAGGAAGTACTATTACCAGCGTTTTTATGCCTGAATAATTTTTTTATCCATGCGAGTGTTACTCTTTTTATTAAATCATTTTATCAATGATAATACACTATGCAGAGTGTTCTCTTTTAATGGCATATGAATTGCTAACAAACCTGGACACCTGAGTCATAGTGGGTTTAGTGACAGTGGATACCAAGCCCCACCATAGCATTCGGTTGCCTGGAGGAGGATAGGAGTTCTCTGCAGCTTGGATGGCGGACCTATGTCAATTGTGTTTGAGCGTGATCTGACCACTTGGGATCTCTCTGGTGACACTTTGTTTTTTCCTCCAATTGATCTTCACCTTTTAAACACCGCTTGTGGGGCTGTCAGTCTTCTACTTTACTCATTCAGTTTCTGGAGATTGGGTACTTTATTTCTGGTGTTTTTTTTGGAGTAAAAGTCACTATTATTACATTTTTTCACTTATTGTGCATAAAGTTTAGCGCTGCACTGTTTTATATTTTATACTAGCAAATTTTCATGGGCCTGACTAACAAATAGAAACTGAACTCCAGACTTTATAACACATTTTATAAGCAGTCACAGAAACATTTTTCCATTTTGGGATAAAGGTTTTACACAATAATAAAATCTGGCCATTGTAAGTACCCCCGTTAGTGGTAAATGGTTTGTCTCAATCCTCTAAATCAGTGGTTCTCAACTCCTGTCCTCAGGACCCACTAACAGGCCAGATTTTAAGTATTACCTTGGTGAGATGCAGACTAGAATACTGCAATCACTGAGCAGCAAATTATATCACCTGTGATGCATTTCAGTTATCTTGCAAACCTGGCCTGTTGGTGGGCCCTGAGGACTGGAGTTGAGAACCACTGCTCTAAATGCTACTTTTGCTGGACAGCTTGGAATGTGAAATTAAAAGGTGAAAAACAACAGTCTTAAAGAGGAACTGCAGTCTGCTCACATAATAATGTAATAAAAACATCTTGAAGCTTCCCTCCAACTACTTTGCATATTATTTTATATATACTGTGATTTTTTACTTGCCAAATATGCTGCAGAAGTCTCCCTACACAGAGTCTGGCTACATTCATTTTAATTGTGGGCAGCTGAAGCTGCTGCCTGTTCACTTCCTGGATTTACACAGACACACACCTCCAACTTTGCAGCTCTCATTGGCCCTCTTCTGACTCATCCCCCCTCCCTTCCTGGCAAACTCTCGAGAGTGAGAGGGAGAGAGCTGTGTATGATGTCATAAGCCTAGGCTAATGACCAGACAAGAAACAGGATGTGGGCTGTATAAGGTATTTACTGGCAGAGAAAAAATGTTTTACTATCCAAAGTTAAAACAACAAGGGCAGAAGATTTAATAGATGGACAGATGAAGAAATGTCTGAAGTTCCACTTTAATGGCCAGAAAACCAGATGAAATTAAAGGGAAAAGGGCCTTTTAACCACTTCTGCCCCGGAAGGATTTACCCCCTTAATAACCAGGCCATTTTTTTTGCGATACAGCACTGCGTCACTTGAGCTGACAATTGCACGTTCGTGCGATGTTGTACCCAAACTAAATTTATGTTCTTTTTTTTTTTTTTCCACAAATAGAGCTTTTGGTAGTATTTGATCACCTCTGCGGTTTTTATTTTTTGCGCTGTAAACAAAAAAAGACAGCCGATTAAAAAAATAAAATAAAATTCAGTTTAAGCCAATAAGTATTCTTCTACATATTTTCAGTAGAAAGCGTATATTGATTGGCAAAAGTTATTGCATCAAAATAGGGGATAGATTTATGGCATTTTTTTTCCTTGTTTTACTGGTAATGGCAGTGATCAGCGATTTCTAGCGGGACTGCGACATTGCGGTGGATAGATCGGACACTTTTGACAATTTTTTGGGACCAGTGACATTTATACAGCGATCAGTGCTATAAAAATGCACGGATTACTGTAGAAATGACACTGGCAGGGAAGGGGTTAACACCAGGGAGCAATCAAGGTGTTAAATGTGTTCCCTAGGGAGGTGCTTTCTAACTGTGGGGGGAGGGGACTGAGTGGGAGTACAGAGAGAGATCGCTGTTCCTGATCACTAGGAACAGACGATCACTTTGTACTCCCCTGACAGTATGGGGATCTGTTTGTTTACATTGACAAATCCCGTTCTGCCTCTCTGTGAAGAGATCGCGGCTGTCCGGCAGACATTGCGGCCACACGCATCGGCTCTGGCATCACGCGCCCGCTGTATCTATTGCGCAAAGCGAAGTACACCTACGGCGATTCGTGCAATAGAGCCGACCTGCTGCCGTTTACCTACGGCGGCTGGTCGGCAAGTTGGTAAAAGAAAATTATGCAGACACCACATCTAATGACTGGTAAACTGTAATACAATACATTTTTCTGCTTTAAGCTGGCCATACACGGCTCGAATTTTAGGTGATACCTGCTCTCCCAAAGTGACATTTCATTAATTTTAGTCCCATTAAATCATTTAGATGTGGGCGTAGTGCAACACAACACGCTTGCATGACCTACTTTTTTCAGGGCAGGGGTGTGAACTGAACACATAGGACACAAGGCGATATGCCCTGGCTGTGGGCTAGGATTGTGATGAGCAAGTCTGCCCAGCACAGCCTAAGGCCTAATTCACACCTATGCATTTTAAGTGTAGTGCCCTGCTCCCAATGAGTGTGCGCTGTGGCAGTAGTAGTTTGGCTCAGAGGGATTGTGTTACAGGTTGCACTCTGTTTCAGTTCGGCTGGTTGTGTGGTTTCCCTCCTGACAGTGAGTGTCGCTGCCACCGCTGGTCAGGATTGGAAAGGCTATGGGCTGGATGTGTTGGGTGCTTCTTTCCTAGCGGGCAGCCCAGGGGGCGTGGTGAACCCGCTTTGCATGCTGGGAGGGGGTATTTAAGTGACAGACGCCATTAGGGCGAGGAGGGATTTGGGGGTTGTGTCTTCGGTCCCCACCCGAGGGCCCTCATGGCCTCAGGGAAGTGTTGTCAGTTTCCGCCTCGGGGCCACGTTGGCCTGAGGCTCCGTTACTGAAAAGTAGGCCCGGGAGCTGCTGGGGCCTACTGATCCAGGGATGATCCTGTGTCACCTTACCTGCTGGAAGGGACCGAGCAATTGAGGACTCAATTGGAGGATGCATCTGGATCATGATCTACCTCACAGTGCTGCCGGAAAGGCTAGAAGATCCTGGCACTGAGAAGGTAACCCAAGTAAAGGTTACTCCAAGTCTGTGGCAGAGACTGTTCTATTTACTCCAAGTCTGTGGCAGAGACTGTTCTATTTGTACCAAGTCTGTGGCAGAGACTGTTCTATTTGTACCAAGTCTGTGGCAGAGACTGTTCTATTTGTACCAAGTCTGTGGCAGAGACTGTTCTATTTGTACCAAGTCTGTGGCAGAGACTGTTCTATTTGTACCAAGTCTGTGGCAGAGACTGTTCTATTTGTACCAAGTCTGTGGCAGAGACTGTTCTATTTGTACCAAGTATGTGGCAGAGACTGTTCTATTTGTACCAAGTCTGTGGCAGAGACTGTTCTATTTGTACCAAGTCTGTGGCAGAGACTGATCTATTTACTCCAAGTCTGTGGCAGAGACTGTTCTATTTACCTCAAGTCTGTGGCAGAGACTGTTCTATTTACCTCAAGTCTGTGGCAGAGACTGATCTATTTACTCCAAGTCTGTGGCAGAGACTGTTCTATTTACACCAAGTCTGTGGCAGAGACTGTTCTATTTACTCCAAGTCTGTGGCAGAGACTGTTCTATTTACACCAAGTCTGTGGCAGAGACTGTTCTATTCACACCAAGTCTGTGACAGAGACTGTTCTATTTACACCAAGTCTGTGGCAGAGACTGTTCTATTTACACCAAGTCTGTGGCAGAGACTGTTCTATTTACTTCAAGTCTGTGGCAGAGACTGATCTATTTACACCAAGTCTGTGGCAGAGACTGTTCTATTTACACCAAGTCTGTGGCAGAGACTGTTCTATTTACTCCAAGTCTGTGGCAGAGACTGTTCTATTTACACCAAGTCTGTGGCAGAGACTGTTCTATTTACACCAAGTCTGTGGCAGAGACTGTTCTATTTACACCAAGTCTGTGGCAGAGACTGTTCTATTTACACCAAGTCTGTGGCAGAGACTGTTCTATTTACTCCAAGTCTGTGGCAGAGACTGATCTATTTACTCCAAGTCTGTGGCAGAGACTGTTCTATTTACTCCAAGTCTGTGGCAGAGACTGTTCTATTTACACCAAGTCTGTGGCAGAGACTGTTCTATTTACACCAAGTCTGTGGCAGAGACTGATCTATTTACTCCAAGTCTGTGGCAGAGACTGATCTATTTACTCCAAGTCTGTGGCAGAGACTGTTCTATTTACTCCAAGTCTGTGGCAGAGACTATATGTGATCGAGCTATACATCGGCTGCTAGGCCAGTGAGATTGGGCCTGTCCGGTGTTTGCTGAGTCCAGTGTGGAGACAGTTGTTCCTCTGGACCTAGGAAAATTCTTATGATTCGCAACTAAGGTACCTGAGTCCTCCCCATCCCTTCATCCCCTCTGTTGGAAACTTTATTTCAAATAAACCCTGGAAAGAGACTTTGTGTTGGTGCAAACTTCTTCTGGACAACTCTTCAAGGAGAACCCCTGAGACGAGCATACGGAACAGTGAGGTAACGGCAGGCCCAAAATTAAACCAGCGGCCCGCTACGGGGGTATTGCTATACAAGTATACAAAACAGTGTTGTGCTTCCTAAATATAAAATAACTCCCAAAAATCCTTAAATGAGAAGAAGTGATTAACTTGCAATGTAGCAAGATACAATGAAATATTCGTGTTCCCTGACTGGGAATAGTGAACCGAAACAATAATGAAAAATACGTGTTCCCTAAATGGCAATGGTGAACAATAAACAATGCAATAAAGTCCACACACTCAAAAGAAATTAAGAGTCCAAATGCACAAATATAGTCCTCAGAGTCTTCTGCATAAAAACGCACAACACACCACTAGTGCCTGAATGTTGAAAATGCAAGTGCTCTCCTCCACCTCTATATCCTAGCCACTCATCTCACGTTCTGACCCGTTTCACCAGAAGGTCAGACAAAGCAGGTTCCCTCTCAGGGATATAAACGAATCAGCTGGTCATGGAGCCCCTATTCCATCCGTGCTGCCTCCGGCTGATTAGATGGATACTAGCCAGTACAGATTCCCTCAATGGGGTCCAGTGCACATAGGAATAGAAAAGGCAAAATCTAGTGCTCTCTGGATATCAAAACGGTTTATTTGCTTATTAAAACTTTAAAACGTTACTCACAAACGTGGCACTTAAGCAGTGCGGGCTCAGGATGCATAGAAACGACAAGATGCTCGCGGGATGACGTAGCCACTGCGACTCCTTCCCCCTATACACGTTACGTCGAATGGGCGTGACTTATTCAGTAAGGGGGAGGACGTAGCCATACAGAATAAAATGTAAGCATCCAAGAATAACAGGTGGTGCATATAGCCCACTGCTAGCAACCTGTCAAAATCAATGACAGGCTGAAATACATTGCAACTGTATGCATATCTGAGCAGTACTCGAATACAGGGCCCTATGCGTACAGGGACATATGACCCGTACGTGGACTTTCTGCATTAGGGGCATACAGTATGTCCCTGTACCATTAGGATGTGCATACCGCCACTGTATATTACAACCTGTCATTGATTTTGACAGGCTGCTGGCCAAAAAATGCGCCAGCTTTTTTTATGCTGTAGGGACAAATGCATATGTATGCATGAACCCTTATACATATGGTGTGAACAGGTCTTTAAGAGGGAACTGCTTTTTTTTAACTACTTGCCGACAAGCCGCCGTCATAATACGGCGGCAGTTTGGCTCCCCTGTGCAAATCGCCGTAGCTGTAGGGCGGGCGCTTTAAAGGGTATAGGGGGACGCGCGCACGTGACGTAGGAGCTGAAGCACGTGCCCCGCGGCCGCGATTTCCGCCGGGCACCCGATTCCTGATTAGGAACAACGATCAGTCTCCTCCTCCAGGCAGTCCCATCTCCCCACAGTTAGAAACACTCCCTAGGACACACATTTAACCCCTTTGATCGCCCCCCTAGTGTTAACCCCTTCCCTGCCAGTGTCATTTATACAGTAATCAGTGGCTATTTTTAGCTCTGATCGCTGTATAAATGTCAATGGTCCCAAAAAATTGTCAAAAGTGTCCGACCTGTCTGCCGCAATGTCACAGTCCCGAAAAAAATTAAAAAGCTGATCACCGCCGTTACTAGTAAAAATAAATAAATGATATAGATTTTATATATATATATATATATATATATATATACATATATCTATTGTGAGGGGGTTAGCTCGGCAGCGGGTGTGTGTGACCCCCGAGATGGGCTCCCCACACAAAAACAGGCCCAGCAAACGGAGGTTGTGGTTTTCAAAATCAAAAAGGTGCGGTTTATTTCCTATTTACAGTGACAAAACACAGCAAAGCAAAAGAAACATAAACAAAATAAATCCTGGTCAACTTGACCTCTGACTAAACATACAGGTTTCCTAACTAACAACTGGGATCAGCCTAGTGCTGTCCTAGTCCCTAAGTCCCTGGTTTTAAATGTCCAAGCAAATAGCCACACAGGCTTTGTCTCACCGCACAGGGGTTCACTCTCCCTAGACAGTCCACACAGGTCTGGTTCCAGGCATGAGCTAACACCTAATGAATCTGGGAGTTTTTATAGAGGCCTAAATGAGCTGACAAGCTTCAGCTGGCCTCATCAACTCCCTGTCTGTACGACGCCCCACACTCTCCCTAGAGGTATGAGTCATCCATGAGCCCACTAGCCTTATACAACTCTCCACCTAGTTGTATAAGTCGGCGTAAAGCCTGAATCTGGGCGAAATATATCTACCCCCCTGGATGCAACCAGGTGACTTTACCTTCCTGCTGTCACATACCCCCCCCTCTTGTTTTAACCTCGGGGTTGGAACACCAGCAATCAGGCATTCATGTACTCGAGACAAAGCATCCACATTCCCCATTTGAACGCCAGGGCGATGCTTTACTGTGAAGTTGAATTCCTGGAGGGCCAGGAACCACCTATTCACTCTTCTATTTGTTTCCTTGTTTTGAGCCATCCACTTTAACGGAGCGTGATCCGTAACCATGTCAAAGTGCCTACCTAGCAGGTAGTACCGAAGGGAATCTAGAGCCCACTTCACCGCTAAACACTCCTTTTCAACGGTGGTGTAATTTACCTCATGGGACTTCAACTTCCTGCTGAGGTAAATGACTGGGTGCTCTTCCCCGTTCCAGACCTGGGACAATACTGCTCCTAACCCCACATCTGACGCATCACTTTGTACGACAAAGTCTTTAGAGAAGTCGGGTGAGTACAACACTGGCTGGCTACATAAGGCTTGTTTCAAGAATTGGAATGCTGCCTCAGCCTCGGGGGTCCATTTAATCATGACCGACCCTTTCCCCTTCGTCAGGTTGGTTAGGGGCACAGCCTTAGAAGCAAAGTGGGGAATGAATCGCCGATAATACCCAGCGATTCCCAGAAAGGCTCGTACCTGCTTCTTGCTGTTGGGACGTGGCCAACTCTGGATGGCCTCGACTTTGTTGAGTTGGGGTTTTATTACTCCCCTCCCAATGGTGTACCCAAGATATTTGGCCTCCTCCTGCCCAATGGTACACTTCTTGGGGTTAGCCGTAAACCCCGCTTCCCGAACAGAGTCCAGGACTGCTTGCACTTTTGGCAGATGTGAGGCCCAATCTGTGCTATGGACAATTATGTCATCCAGGTAAGCCGCAGCATACTTCCGATGGGGCCTCAGCATCTGGTCCATTTTCCGCTGGAATGTGGCCGGCGCATTCTGTAACCCGAACGGCATTCTTTTATATTGGAACGCCCCGTCTGGGGTTACAAATGCGGTTTTCTCTTTGGCCGACTTGGCCAGGGGGATTTGCCAATACCCTTTTGTGAGGTCAAGAGTCGTCATGTATCGGGCTGTTCCCAGCCGGTCGATCAACTCATCTATACGTGGCATGGGGTAGGTGTCAAATTTTGTAACTTTGTTCAACTGACGAAAATCGTTACAAAATCGCCAGCTCCCATCCGGTTTAGGCACCAACACAATGGGACTAGACCAATCACTTTGGGACTCCTCTATCACCCCTAAGTTCAGCATTTTCTGTACTTCCTCCCGTATTGCCTCCCGTCGGGCCTCTGGGATCCGATAGGGTTTTAACTTCACCCTTTCACCGGGCGGGGTAATGATGTCATGCTCTACCCCAGATGTTTGTCCCGGCAGCTCAGAGAATACCTCCTTGTTGCGAAGCACAAACTCCTTAACCTCCTGTTGTTGGGGTTGTGACAAGGTGGCTGCTATTCCAACCTCAGGAATCACGCAACCAGTTTGAGCTGGTGACCAAGTGTCTGCGACTAGGGACCCTCTATCCCTCCAGGCTTTCAACAGATTAACGTGATAGATCTGTTCGGGCTTTCGCCTTCCTGGTTGTCTGACCTTGTAATTCACTTCGCTCACTTTTTCCATTATCTCGTAGGGGCCTTGCCATTTGGCAAGGAATTTACTTTCAACCGTAGGGACAAGTACCAGTATCCTATCCCCCGGGGAAAAGGTACGGGTCTTGGCTCCACGGTTGTACACTCTCTGCTGTGCTAACTGCGCTTGGGCCAAATGTTCCTTCACGATGGGCATTACCTGTGCAATTCGGTCTTGCATCAGGGCGACATGCTCAATCACACTCCTGTGGGGAGAACTCTCACTTTCCCAAGTTTCCTTGGCAATATCCAACAGCCCTCTTGGGTGTCTCCCATACAGTAACTCAAAGGGGGAGAATCCCGTAGAGGATTGGGGCACCTCCCTAATAGCAAACATCAGATAAGGAAGTAGACAGTCCCAATCCTTTCCATCTCTATCCACCACTTTCTTCAACATTTGTTTTAGGGTTTTGTTGAACCTTTAAACCAGCCCATCGGTTTGGGGGTGATACACAGATGTACGTAATTGCGTCACTTTGAACAATTTACACAGCTCCTTCATAACCCGGGACATAAAGGGTGTACCTTGGTCCGTAAGCAGTTCTTTACAAATACCCACCCGGCTAAACACAAGAGATAGCTCTTTGGCTATGGTTTTGGCCGAGGTATTTCGGAGAGGGATCGCTTCTGGATAACGGGTGGCATAGTCCATTATAACTAATATGTACTGGTGCCCCCTAGCGGACTTGATTATAGGACCTACCAAATCCATGGCGATCCTCTCAAACGGGACCTCAATGATGGGTAGAGGGACCAGCGGGCTACGGAAATGTGGCATCGGGGCCGACCTCTGACACACAGGGCAGGAGGAACAATAATTTTCTATGTCCTTCATCACCCCCGGCCAATAGAATCTCTGTAATACCCTCTCTCGGGTTTTCTCTGTCCCCAGATGACCTCCAAGAATGTGCCCATGGGCCAACTCCAACACCAACTTCCTGTAAGGTTTGGGCACCACAAGCTGCTCAACGGTTTCTTCTGCCCTTTTTGCCACCCGATACAGTAGGTCCTTCTCTACGCTGAAGTATGGGTAAGTGCAGGTATTATCTGGGTTCACTAACTCGCCATCTATTTTCACTACGTTTTCCCGTGCCTTTATTAGGGCGGGGTCTTTCAACTGTTCTGTGGCAAAGTTTTCCCTGTGAACCTCAAGATCAGAAAACTCCACAGACGGTAGGTTTTCGTCTGAGGAGGTGGGCTCCTCTCCAGTTTCTTGAGTCTCCCCTGCCAATACTGATAAGGGAAATTCCGGAGAGTCCTCACCACTCTCAGGGGAGTTCTGGCTATCACATTCCTGGTACATAGGGGCACCAGTGGGGGGCTCAGGATCATCCCACAGTTCCCAGAACTTCGGAAAATCCCTTCCCACAATGGCGTCATGCGGTAACTGAGATACTAAGCCCACTGGATGAGAGAGGGTACCTTTGGGGGTCTCGAAACACACTGTAGTCACTGGATACTCTCGGGTGTCCCCATGCACACAAATAACAGCTACCTTGCTATTCCCAGAGACCTCTGTTTTAACTAACTCAGCCTTTATCAGGGTCACAAGGCTACCTGAATCCAACAATACCACAACATTTCTACCATTAACACACATTTTGCATAAATGTTTCTCAGTTCCTCGAATGGCAGTGCATGCGACTGTCGCACACAGCGACTGACGTCTGCCCGTCAGAAAGTCACACTGCATGGGTTCCTCCACAACCGGGCAATTGGCTGCAATATGTCCCGCTTGCCGGCAGCGGTAGCAAACGATCCTTCTTGCGGCCTCTTGAGCCGCTGATTTCCCAGGCTGTTCTCGCCAAACTTGGGGTAGAGCTCCCACCCTCTCACTCTCTCCACCCTCACCCCTTGGAATCCTCTTATCCGCCCCTGGGGATGGTCTGGTCTTAGGGTGGAAAGTCCGAGTGTCTCTGGAAGAGGCCGTCAGGTTCTCTGTAGCCAAGTATTTCTCCACACGATCCACAATCTTTGGTGCGGACAAAGTCTCTGGCTGTAGCCACTTTCTGCTCAGGTGAATGAGATCATACATTTGAGACCTGGGGGGTTTTCCAAGCTGGAAAGTCCAGTTATGCACACGCTGAGCCCGGACAGCCTGGGTGACACCCAGCCTTGCCAATATTTCAGCTTTTAGCATCACATAGTCTTTTGCTTGGTTAGGCTCTAGGTCATAGTAAGCTTTCTGCGATTCACCAGTTAACAGAGGAGCCACCAGTCCAGCCCACTGCTCCTCAGGCCACTTTTCTCTTTCAGCGGTCCTTTCAAATGTGGTCAAAAATACCTCTGGATCATCCTCTCCAGTCATTTTTGTCAATAAACGACTCACCCCAAAGGACGCGGTATTAGTGGGACGGCTTTCCTCACTGGTCTGCGGACGTTGCTGCATTACTGCTTCCATCTGTTGTTGTAGTCTCTGCTCTTGCTTCTGCAACAGGTCTATGAAGCGGGCCTCAGATTGCTGCTGGGCTTGTTGCTGAGCCTCCAGACTCTGTTGCAAAGTTGCGTTTGTCTGCTGCTGGGCTGCAAGGCTCTGTTGATGAGCTTGCTGCTGGGCTGCGAAGTTCTTTTGCAAACCTGCATTTGTCTGCTGTTGATTGGCATTTGCTAGAGCCAGCTGCTTCAGTATCTCCTCCATGCTGGCTTAAAAAAAAAACTGCCACTGGTTCTCCACCAACTGTGAGGGGGTTAGCTCGGCAGCGGGTGTGTGTGACCCCCGAGATGGGCTCCCCACACAAAAACAGGCCCAGCAAACGGAGGTTGTGGTTTTCAAAATCAAAAAGGTGCGGTTTATTTCCTATTTACAGTGACAAAACACAGCAAAGCAAAAGAAACATAAACAAAATAAATCCTGGTCAACTTGACCTCTGACTAAACATACAGGTTTCCTAACTAACAACTGGGATCAGCCTAGTGCTGTCCTAGTCCCTAAGTCCCTGGTTTTAAATGTCCAAGCAAATAGCCACACAGGCTTTGTCTCACCGCACAGGGGTTCACTCTCCCTAGACAGTCCACACAGGTCTGGTTCCAGGCATGAGCTAACACCTAATGAATCTGGGAGTTTTTATAGAGGCCTAAATGAGCTGACAAGCTTCAGCTGGCCTCATCAACTCCCTGTCTGTACGACGCCCCACACTCTCCCTAGAGGTATGAGTCATCCATGAGCCCACTAGCCTTATACAACTCTCCACCTAGTTGTATAAGTCGGCGTAAAGCCTGAATCTGGGCGAAATATATCTACCCCCCTGGATGCAACCAGGTGACTTTACCTTCCTGCTGTCACACTATATATATATAGATATATATCTATATATATATATAAAATAAGAATGCCATAAATCTATCCCCTATTTTAATTTTATAGACACTATACCTTTTGCGCAAACCAATTACAATCAATATACGCTTATTGCGATTTTGTTTTACCAAAAATATGTAGAAGAATACATATTGGCCTAAACTGATGAAGACATTATTTTATTTAATTTTTTTTTAGGGATATGTATTATAGCAGAAAGTAAAAAATATTGTGTTTTTTTCAAAATTGTCACAATTTTTTTGTTTATACCGCAAAAAATTAAAACCACAGAGGTGATCAAATACCACCAAAATAAAGCTCTATTTGTGGGAAAAAAATAACATAAACTTTGTGTACAACGACGCGCGACCGCGCAATTGTCAGGTAAAGCGACGCAGTGTCGTATCGCAAAAAAACTGTCTGGTCAGGAAGGGGGTAAATCCTTCCGGGGCTGAAGTGAACCATTATGGGTTCACACCTATACTTTTTTTTTATTGCTTTTTGCAGAAACGCACTACAGTCCATTTAACATGGTTTCCTAAGGGACACGTCCACATCTATGCGTTTTTTCAGCCACTGCGTTTTGGAAAGGGTTAGGGACTTTTTTTTAAAGCAAAAGTGAATTTTTGGTTCAATAGACTGGTTCGCAATGATGTGATGCAGGAACTGCGCAAGATTCGCTGTGTTTCCCCGCATCGCACTGCATAGCAATCGCACAGCATCCATGCAATCTGCTGCGGGTGTCAGTGTTAGATTAATGACACCCCCAAACAGATCACAAAACCCAGTGCAATGGCCAGATTCGCATCGCATGGGTGTGAGCAACAAAATGTATGGCTCAAATTGCACCATACAGACATTGCATGTGATGAAGCACAGGAATGCGTTGCGATTCCTGTGCAAATCACATGCGGTGTTCTGCATGCACTAGTGTGAACACAGGCTGAGGAGAAGCTGCAGAAAAGCATGTAGTGCATTTTTGCCGTGATTTGTGTTTTTTTTTTAACCACCCAATAATTTGCCCCAAAAAACAAAAAAAAATGCAAAACGCATTAAAAAATGTGCGAGAAATGCGCCAAAAACGTGCGTGCAAAAATGAAAAATGCACCACAAAAAGCACCGCAGAAACGGATCAAAAGCAGACTGCATAGGTGTGAACCGAGCCTAAGGCCTCGTACACACGACCGAGTTTCTCGGCAAGAACCAGCAAGAAACTTGCTGGCAGAGATGTCTTGCCGAGAAATTCGTTCGTGTGTATGGTTTCTCGTCAAGAAAACCGACAAGTAATCTCGACGAGAAAATAGAGAACCTGCTCTCTATTTTCTCGTCGAGATTCTCGTCGGCATGTTTCTCGACGAGAAAAGTGAGTGTGTGTACACTTACCTGTCCTAAGGGAAGCCCGCGCATGTTCGAAATGAATTCGACGCATGCGCGGTAGCTTCCTAGGCATAGGTAGGGTATACCAAGATGGCGGCGACGGCATCGAATGTGACGAGCACATGCTCGTCGTAGTCAATGACGTCACCGCGTACGCTCCATTCAAAGAACCGCGGGTCAGGATTGGAAAGGCTATGGGCTGGATGTGTTGGGTGCTTCTTTCCTAGCGGGCAGCCCAGGGGGCGTGGTGAACCCGCTTTGCATGCTGGGAGGGGGTATTTAAGTGACAGACGCCATTAGGGCGAGGAGGGATTTGGGGGTTGTGTCTTCGGTCCCCACCCGAGGGCCCTCATGGCCTCAGGGAAGTGTTGTCAGTTTCCGCCTCGGGGCCACGTTGGCCTGAGGCTCCGTTACTGAAAAGTAGGCCCGGGAGCTGCTGGGGCCTACTGATCCAGGGATGATCCTGTGTCACCTTACCTGCTGGAAGGGACCGAGCAATTGAGGACTCAATTGGAGGATGCATCTGGATCATGATCTACCTCACAGTGCTGCCGGAAAGGCTAGAAGATCCTGGCACTGAGAAGGTAACCCAAGTAAAGGTTACTCCAAGTCTGTGGCAGAGACTGTTCTATTTACTCCAAGTCTGTGGCAGAGACTGTTCTATTTGTACCAAGTCTGTGGCAGAGACTGTTCTATTTGTACCAAGTCTGTGGCAGAGACTGTTCTATTTGTTCCAAGTCTGTGGCAGAGACTGTTCTATTTGTACCAAGTCTGTGGCAGAGACTGTTCTATTTGTACCAAGTCTGTGGCAGAGACTGTTCTATTTGTACCAAGTATGTGGCAGAGACTGTTCTATTTGTACCAAGTCTGTGGCAGAGACTGTTCTATTTGTACCAAGTCTGTGGCAGAGACTGATCTATTTACTCCAAGTCTGTGGCAGAGACTGTTCTATTTACCTCAAGTCTGTGGCAGAGACTGTTCTATTTACCTCAAGTCTGTGGCAGAGACTGATCTATTTACTCCAAGTCTGTGGCAGAGACTGTTCTATTTACACCAAGTCTGTGGCAGAGACTGTTCTATTTACACCAAGTCTGTGGCAGAGACTGTTCTATTCACACCAAGTCTGTGACAGAGACTGTTCTATTTACACCAAGTCTGTGGCAGAGACTGTTCTATTTACACCAAGTCTGTGGCAGAGACTGTTCTATTTACTTCAAGTCTGTGGCAGAGACTGATCTATTTACACCAAGTCTGTGGCAGAGACTGTTCTATTTACACCAAGTCTGTGGCAGAGACTGTTCTATTTACTCCAAGTCTGTGGCAGAGACTGTTCTATTTACACCAAGTCTGTGGCAGAGACTGTTCTATTTACACCAAGTCTGTGGCAGAGACTGTTCTATTTACACCAAGTCTGTGGCAGAGACTGTTCTATTTACACCAAGTCTGTGGCAGAGACTGATCTATTTACTCCAAGTCTGTGGCAGAGACTGATCTATTTACTCCAAGTCTGTGGCAGAGACTGTTCTATTTACTCCAAGTCTGTGGCAGAGACTGTTCTATTTACACCAAGTCTGTGGCAGAGACTGTTCTATTTACACCAAGTCTGTGGCAGAGACTGATCTATTTACTCCAAGTCTGTGGCAGAGACTGTTCTATTTACTCCAAGTCTGTGGCAGAGACTGTTCTATTTACTCCAAGTCTGTGGCAGAGACTATATGTGATCGAGCTATACATCGGCTGCTAGGCCAGTGAGATTGGGCCTGTCCGGTGTTTGCTGAGTCCAGTGTGGAGACAGTTGTTCCTCTGGACCTAGGAAAATTCTTATGATTCGCAACTAAGGTACCTGAGTCCTCCCCATCCCTTCATCCCCTCTGTTGGAAACTTTATTTCAAATAAACCCTGGAAAGAGACTTTGTGTTGGTGCAAACTTCTTCTGGACAACTCTTCAAGGAGAACCCCTGAGACGAGCATACGGAACAGTGAGGTAACGGCAGGCCCAAAATTAAACCAGCGGCCCGCTACGGGGGTATTGCTATACAAGTATACAAAACAGTGTTGTGCTTCCTAAATATAAAATAACTCCCAAAAATCCTTAAATGGGAAGAAGTGATTAACTTGCAATGTAGCAAGATACAATGAAATATTCGTGTTCCCTGACTGGGAATAGTGAACCGAAACAATAATGAAAAATACGTGTTCCCTAAATGGCAATGGTGAACAATAAACAATGCAATAAAGTCCACACACTCAAAAGAAATTAAGAGTCCAAATGCACAAATATAGTCCTCAGAGTCTTCTGCATAAAAACGCACAACACACCACTAGTGCCTGAATGTTGAAAATGCAAGTGCTCTCCTCCACCTCTATATCCTAGCCACTCATCTCACGTTCTGACCCGTTTCACCAGAAGGTCAGACAAAGCAGGTTCCCTCTCAGGGATATAAACGAATCAGCTGGTCATGGAGCCCCTATTCCATCCGTGCTGCCTCCGGCTGATTAGATGGATACTAGCCAGTACAGATTCCCTCAATGGGGTCCAGTGCACATAGGAATAGAAAAGGCAAAATCTAGTGCTCTCTGGATATCAAAACGGTTTATTTGCTTATTAAAACTTTAAAACGTTACTCACAAACGTGGCACTTAAGCAGTGCGGGCTCAGGATGCATAGAAACGACAAGATGCTCGCGGGATGACGTAGCCACTGCGACTCCTTCCCCCTATACACGTTACGTCGAATGGGCGTGACTTATTCAGTAAGGGGGAGGACGTAGCCATACAGAATAAAATGTAAGCATCCAAGAATAACAGGTGGTGCATATAGCCCACTGCTAGCAACCTGTCAAAATCAATGACAGGCTGAAATACATTGCAACTGTATGCATATCTGAGCAGTACTCGAATACAGGGCCCTATGCGTACAGGGACATATGACCCGTACGTGGACTTTCTGCATTAGGGGCATACAGTATGTCCCTGTACCATTAGGATGTGCATACCGCCACTGTATATTACAACCTGTCATTGATTTTGACAGGCTGCTGGCCAAAAAATGCGCCAGCTTTTTTTATGCTGTAGGGACAAATGCATATGTATGCATGAACCCTTATACATATGGTGTGAACAGGTCTTTAAGAGGGAACTGCTTTTTTTTAACTACTTGCCGACAAGCCGCCGTCATAATACGGCGGCAGTTTGGCTCCCCTGTGCAAATCGCCGTAGCTGTAGGGCGGGCGCTTTAAAGGGTATAGGGGGACGCGCGCACGTGACGTAGGAGCTGAAGCACGTGCCCCGCGGCCGCGATTTCCGCCGGGCACCCGATTCCTGATTAGGAACAACGATCAGTCTCCTCCTCCAGGCAGTCCCATTTCCCCACAGTTAGAAACACTCCCTAGGACACACATTTAACCCCTTTGATCGCCCCCCTAGTGTTAACCCCTTCCCTGCCAGTGTCATTTATACAGTAATCAGTGGCTATTTTTAGCTCTGATCGCTGTATAAATGTCAATGGTCCCAAAAAATTGTCAAAAGTGTCCGACCTGTCTGCCGCAATGTCACAGTCCCGAAAAAAATTAAAAAGCTGATCACCGCCGTTACTAGTAAAAATAAATAAATGATATAGATTTTATATATATATATATATATATATACATATATCTATTGTGAGGGGGTTAGCTCGGCAGCGGGTGTGTGTGACCCCCGAGATGGGCTCCCCACACAAAAACAGGCCCAGCAAACGGAGGTTGTGGTTTTCAAAATCAAAAAGGTGCGGTTTATTTCCTATTTACAGTGACAAAACACAGCAAAGCAAAAGAAACATAAACAAAATAAATCCTGGTCAACTTGACCTCTGACTAAACATACAGGTTTCCTAACTAACAACTGGGATCAGCCTAGTGCTGTCCTAGTCCCTAAGTCCCTGGTTTTAAATGTCCAAGCAAATAGCCACACAGGCTTTGTCTCACCGCACAGGGGTTCACTCTCCCTAGACAGTCCACACAGGTCTGGTTCCAGGCATGAGCTAACACCTAATGAATCTGGGAGTTTTTATAGAGGCCTAAATGAGCTGACAAGCTTCAGCTGGCCTCATCAACTCCCTGTCTGTACGACGCCCCACACTCTCCCTAGAGGTATGAGTCATCCATGAGCCCACTAGCCTTATACAACTCTCCACCTAGTTGTATAAGTCGGCGTAAAGCCTGAATCTGGGCGAAATATATCTACCCCCCTGGATGCAACCAGGTGACTTTACCTTCCTGCTGTCACATACCCCCCCCTCTTGTTTTAACCTCGGGGTTGGAACACCAGCAATCAGGCATTCATGTACTCGAGACAAAGCATCCACATTCCCCATTTGAACGCCAGGGCGATGCTTTACTGTGAAGTTGAATTCCTGGAGGGCCAGGAACCACCTATTCACTCTTCTATTTGTTTCCTTGTTTTGAGCCATCCACTTTAACGGAGCGTGATCCGTAACCATGTCAAAGTGCCTACCTAGCAGGTAGTACCGAAGGGAATCTAGAGCCCACTTCACCGCTAAACACTCCTTTTCAACGGTGGTGTAATTTACCTCATGGGACTTCAACTTCCTGCTGAGGTAAATGACTGGGTGCTCTTCCCCGTTCCAGACCTGGGACAATACTGCTCCTAACCCCACATCTGACGCATCACTTTGTACGACAAAGTCTTTAGAGAAGTCGGGTGAGTACAACACTGGCTGGCTACATAAGGCTTGTTTCAAGAATTGGAATGCTGCCTCAGCCTCGGGGGTCCATTTAATCATGACCGACCCTTTCCCCTTCGTCAGGTTGGTTAGGGGCACAGCCTTAGAAGCAAAGTGGGGAATGAATCGCCGATAATACCCAGCGATTCCCAGAAAGGCTCGTACCTGCTTCTTGCTGTTGGGACGTGGCCAACTCTGGATGGCCTCGACTTTGTTGAGTTGGGGTTTTATTACTCCCCTCCCAATGGTGTACCCAAGATATTTGGCCTCCTCCTGCCCAATGGTACACTTCTTGGGGTTAGCCGTAAACCCCGCTTCCCGAACAGAGTCCAGGACTGCTTGCACTTTTGGCAGATGTGAGGCCCAATCTGTGCTATGGACAATTATGTCATCCAGGTAAGCCGCAGCATACTTCCGATGGGGCCTCAGCATCTGGTCCATTTTCCGCTGGAATGTGGCCGGCGCATTCTGTAACCCGAACGGCATTCTTTTATATTGGAACGCCCCGTCTGGGGTTACAAATGCGGTTTTCTCTTTGGCCGACTTGGCCAGGGGGATTTGCCAATACCCTTTTGTGAGGTCAAGAGTCGTCATGTATCGGGCTGTTCCCAGCCGGTCGATCAACTCATCTATACGTGGCATGGGGTAGGTGTCAAATTTTGTAACTTTGTTCAACTGACGAAAATCGTTACAAAATCGCCAGCTCCCATCCGGTTTAGGCACCAACACAATGGGACTAGACCAATCACTTTGGGACTCCTCTATCACCCCTAAGTTCAGCATTTTCTGTACTTCCTCCCGTATTGCCTCCCGTCGGGCCTCTGGGATCCGATAGGGTTTTAACTTCACCCTTTCACCGGGCGGGGTAATGATGTCATGCTCTACCCCAGATGTTTGTCCCGGCAGCTCAGAGAATACCTCCTTGTTGCGAAGCACAAACTCCTTAACCTCCTGTTGTTGGGGTTGTGACAAGGTGGCTGCTATTCCAACCTCAGGAATCACGCAACCAGTTTGAGCTGGTGACCAAGTGTCTGCGACTAGGGACCCTCTATCCCTCCAGGCTTTCAACAGATTAACGTGATAGATCTGTTCGGGCTTTCGCCTTCCTGGTTGTCTGACCTTGTAATTCACTTCGCTCACTTTTTCCATTATCTCGTAGGGGCCTTGCCATTTGGCAAGGAATTTACTTTCAACCGTAGGGACAAGTACCAGTATCCTATCCCCCGGGGAAAAGGTACGGGTCTTGGCTCCACGGTTGTACACTCTCTGCTGTGCTAACTGCGCTTGGGCCAAATGTTCCTTCACGATGGGCATTACCTGTGCAATTCGGTCTTGCATCAGGGCGACATGCTCAATCACACTCCTGTGGGGAGAACTCTCACTTTCCCAAGTTTCCTTGGCAATATCCAACAGCCCTCTTGGGTGTCTCCCATACAGTAACTCAAAGGGGGAGAATCCCGTAGAGGATTGGGGCACCTCCCTAATAGCAAACATCAGATAAGGAAGTAGACAGTCCCAATCCTTTCCATCTCTATCCACCACTTTCTTCAACATTTGTTTTAGGGTTTTGTTGAACCTTTAAACCAGCCCATCGGTTTGGGGGTGATACACAGATGTACGTAATTGCGTCACTTTGAACAATTTACACAGCTCCTTCATAACCCGGGACATAAAGGGTGTACCTTGGTCCGTAAGCAGTTCTTTACAAATACCCACCCGGCTAAACACAAGAGATAGCTCTTTGGCTATGGTTTTGGCCGAGGTATTTCGGAGAGGGATCGCTTCTGGATAACGGGTGGCATAGTCCATTATAACTAATATGTACTGGTGCCCCCTAGCGGACTTGATTATAGGACCTACCAAATCCATGGCGATCCTCTCAAACGGGACCTCAATGATGGGTAGAGGGACCAGCGGGCTACGGAAATGTGGCATCGGGGCCGACCTCTGACACACAGGGCAGGAGGAACAATAATTTTCTATGTCCTTCATCACCCCCGGCCAATAGAATCTCTGTAATACCCTCTCTCGGGTTTTCTCTGTCCCCAGATGACCTCCAAGAATGTGCCCATGGGCCAACTCCAACACCAACTTCCTGTAAGGTTTGGGCACCACAAGCTGCTCAACGGTTTCTTCTGCCCTTTTTGCCACCCGATACAGTAGGTCCTTCTCTACGCTGAAGTATGGGTAAGTGCAGGTATTATCTGGGTTCACTAACTCGCCATCTATTTTCACTACGTTTTCCCGTGCCTTTATTAGGGCGGGGTCTTTCAACTGTTCTGTGGCAAAGTTTTCCCTGTGAACCTCAAGATCAGAAAACTCCACAGACGGTAGGTTTTCGTCTGAGGAGGTGGGCTCCTCTCCAGTTTCTTGAGTCTCCCCTGCCAATACTGATAAGGGAAATTCCGGAGAGTCCTCACCACTCTCAGGGGAGTTCTGGCTATCACATTCCTGGTACATAGGGGCACCAGTGGGGGGCTCAGGATCATCCCACAGTTCCCAGAACTTCGGAAAATCCCTTCCCACAATGGCGTCATGCGGTAACTGAGATACTAAGCCCACTGGATGAGAGAGGGTACCTTTGGGGGTCTCGAAACACACTGTAGTCACTGGATACTCTCGGGTGTCCCCATGCACACAAATAACAGCTACCTTGCTATTCCCAGAGACCTCTGTTTTAACTAACTCAGCCTTTATCAGGGTCACAAGGCTACCTGAATCCAACAATACCACAACATTTCTACCATTAACACACATTTTGCATAAATGTTTCTCAGTTCCTCGAATGGCAGTGCATGCGACTGTCGCACACAGCGACTGACGTCTGCCCGTCAGAAAGTCACACTGCATGGGTTCCTCCACAACCGGGCAATTGGCTGCAATATGTCCCGCTTGCCGGCAGCGGTAGCAAACGATCCTTCTTGCGGCCTCTTGAGCCGCTGATTTCCCAGGCTGTTCTCGCCAAACTTGGGGTAGAGCTCCCACCCTCTCACTCTCTCCACCCTCACCCCTTGGAATCCTCTTATCCGCCCCTGGGGATGGTCTGGTCTTAGGGTGGAAAGTCCGAGTGTCTCTGGAAGAGGCCGTCAGGTTCTCTGTAGCCAAGTATTTCTCCACACGATCCACAATCTTTGGTGCGGACAAAGTCTCTGGCTGTAGCCACTTTCTGCTCAGGTGAATGAGATCATACATTTGAGACCTGGGGGGTTTTCCAAGCTGGAAAGTCCAGTTATGCACACGCTGAGCCCGGACAGCCTGGGTGACACCCAGCCTTGCCAATATTTCAGCTTTTAGCATCACATAGTCTTTTGCTTGGTTAGGCTCTAGGTCATAGTAAGCTTTCTGCGATTCACCAGTTAACAGAGGAGCCACCAGTCCAGCCCACTGCTCCTCAGGCCACTTTTCTCTTTCAGCGGTCCTTTCAAATGTGGTCAAAAATACCTCTGGATCATCCTCTCCAGTCATTTTTGTCAATAAACGACTCACCCCAAAGGACGCGGTATTAGTGGGACGGCTTTCCTCACTGGTCTGCGGACGTTGCTGCATTACTGCTTCCATCTGTTGTTGTAGTCTCTGCTCTTGCTTCTGCAACAGGTCTATGAAGCGGGCCTCAGATTGCTGCTGGGCTTGTTGCTGAGCCTCCAGACTCTGTTGCAAAGTTGCGTTTGTCTGCTGCTGGGCTGCAAGGCTCTGTTGATGAGCTTGCTGCTGGGCTGCGAAGTTCTTTTGCAAACCTGCATTTGTCTGCTGTTGATTGGCATTTGCTAGAGCCAGCTGCTTCAGTATCTCCTCCATGCTGGCTTAAAAAAAAAACTGCCACTGGTTCTCCACCAACTGTGAGGGGGTTAGCTCGGCAGCGGGTGTGTGTGACCCCCGAGATGGGCTCCCCACACAAAAACAGGCCCAGCAAACGGAGGTTGTGGTTTTCAAAATCAAAAAGGTGCGGTTTATTTCCTATTTACAGTGACAAAACACAGCAAAGCAAAAGAAACATAAACAAAATAAATCCTGGTCAACTTGACCTCTGACTAAACATACAGGTTTCCTAACTAACAACTGGGATCAGCCTAGTGCTGTCCTAGTCCCTAAGTCCCTGGTTTTAAATGTCCAAGCAAATAGCCACACAGGCTTTGTCTCACCGCACAGGGGTTCACTCTCCCTAGACAGTCCACACAGGTCTGGTTCCAGGCATGAGCTAACACCTAATGAATCTGGGAGTTTTTATAGAGGCCTAAATGAGCTGACAAGCTTCAGCTGGCCTCATCAACTCCCTGTCTGTACGACGCCCCACACTCTCCCTAGAGGTATGAGTCATCCATGAGCCCACTAGCCTTATACAACTCTCCACCTAGTTGTATAAGTCGGCGTAAAGCCTGAATCTGGGCGAAATATATCTACCCCCCTGGATGCAACCAGGTGACTTTACCTTCCTGCTGTCACACTATATATATATAGATATATATCTATATATATATATAAAATAAGAATGCCATAAATCTATCCCCTATTTTAATTTTATAGACACTATACCTTTTGCGCAAACCAATTACAATCAATATACGCTTATTGCGATTTTGTTTTACCAAAAATATGTAGAAGAATACATATTGGCCTAAACTGATGAAGACATTATTTTATTTAATTTTTTTTTAGGGATATGTATTATAGCAGAAAGTAAAAAATATTGTGTTTTTTTCAAAATTGTCACAATTTTTTTGTTTATACCGCAAAAAATTAAAACCACAGAGGTGATCAAATACCACCAAAATAAAGCTCTATTTGTGGGAAAAAAATAACATAAACTTTGTGTACAACGACGCGCGACCGCGCAATTGTCAGGTAAAGCGACGCAGTGTCGTATCGCAAAAAAACTGTCTGGTCAGGAAGGGGGTAAATCCTTCCGGGGCTGAAGTGAACCATTATGGGTTCACACCTATACTTTTTTTTTATTGCTTTTTGCAGAAACGCACTACAGTCCATTTAACATGGTTTCCTAAGGGACACGTCCACATCTATGCGTTTTTTCAGCCACTGCGTTTTGGAAAGGGTTAGGGACTTTTTTTTAAAGCAAAAGTGAATTTTTGGTTCAATAGACTGGTTCGCAATGATGTGATGCAGGAACTGCGCAAGATTCGCTGTGTTTCCCCGCATCGCACTGCATAGCAATCGCACAGCATCCATGCAATCTGCTGCGGGTGTCAGTGTTAGATTAATGACACCCCCAAACAGATCACAAAACCCAGTGCAATGGCCAGATTCGCATCGCATGGGTGTGAGCAACAAAATGTATGGCTCAAATTGCACCATACAGACATTGCATGTGATGAAGCACAGGAATGCGTTGCGATTCCTGTGCAAATCACATGCGGTGTTCTGCATGCACTAGTGTGAACACAGGCTGAGGAGAAGCTGCAGAAAAGCATGTAGTGCATTTTTGCCGTGATTTGTGTTTTTTTTTTAACCACCCAATAATTTGCCCCAAAAAACAAAAAAAAATGCAAAACGCATTAAAAAATGTGCGAGAAATGCGCCAAAAACGTGCGTGCAAAAATGAAAAATGCACCACAAAAAGCACCGCAGAAACGGATCAAAAGCAGACTGCATAGGTGTGAACCGAGCCTAAGGCCTCGTACACACGACCGAGTTTCTCGGCAAGAACCAGCAAGAAACTTGCTGGCAGAGATGTCTTGCCGAGAAATTCGTTCGTGTGTATGGTTTCTCGTCAAGAAAACCGACAAGTAATCTCGACGAGAAAATAGAGAACCTGCTCTCTATTTTCTCGTCGAGATTCTCGTCGGCATGTTTCTCGACGAGAAAAGTGAGTGTGTGTACACTTACCTGTCCTAAGGGAAGCCCGCGCATGTTCGAAATGAATTCGACGCATGCGCGGTAGCTTCCTAGGCATAGGTAGGGTATACCAAGATGGCGGCGACGGCATCGAATGTGACGAGCACATGCTCGTCGTAGTCAATGACGTCACCGCGTACGCTCCATTCAAAGAACCGCGGGTTCTTTGAATCGAGCGTGTGTACACTTGGCCGGGACAAGTTTCTTGTCCAAGAATCTCGTCGAAAAAAACGACATGTTTTTTTTGACGAGAATCTCGGCCATGTGTACGAGGCTTCAGTGTTTGTGCCAGAACTGGATCCTAAAGTGTAAGCTTAGCCATTGCCTTCCATACACTCACTCAACTCTCCTGTGTGTTTGTGTGACATAACTACCATATCCCAGTTTCAGAAACCTGTACGAGGCGTGGACAGTAAGGCAAGCCATAGATAATGCAATTTTCTTTCCTGCAACCACGGGTTGCAGGAAAGAAAATCGCTTGATTCCCCCATCAACACAGTCAGTGTTGATGGGGGAAACCCTCCTGAAGCGCAATGGTGTTCTTCCAGCAGGGAGTCTTCCCTGTAGGTAGAACAAGATGATTACTGCTAGCGACTATAGTCACATGCAAGAAATCTGACAGGCTGGTTGTACTGATGTTGATTGATGAATCAACTTCAGTACAACCAGCCTGCCCATTAATGGATTGAATCTTGGCCAATCCCTGCTGAACCTGCCAAGATTCGATCCATCTATGGCCGGCTTAGGGTTTAGTTGCAGTGGTGTGGTAAAAGTGCAGTTCAGCTGTGTTTTGATTATGCCCTAACTGCTTCCCTTAAAGTGATATTAAAAAGTCTTGTTTTTTTGTTTTTTTTATAAAAAACAATGGTATACTTACCTGCTCTGTGCAGAGGTCTTTGCACAGAGCAGCTCAGATCCCCCCCTTCTCGGGTCCCCCGCTGGCGCTCCTGGCCCCTCCCTCCTGCCAAGTGCCCCCACAGCAAGCAGCTTGCTATAGGGGCACTTGAGCCGAACCGCTGCTCTGGGCATCCATTCAGACACTGAGCCATAGCCCCGCCCTCTCAATCCTCATTGGCTCACTGACCTTGATTTACAGTGCCTGTCTCAGCCAATGAGGAGGGAGAGTCCCAGACAGCCAAGACTCTTGTGCCACATTGCTGGAACGAGATGGGGATCAGGTAGGTATTAGGGGGGCTGCTGTACACAGAAGGTTTTTATCTTAATGCATGGAATGCATTAATCGCTTGGCGCCCGCGCTATAGCTGAAAGACGGCCACAGCACAAGCTTAATTTGCCTGGAGAGCGTACATGGATGCGGGCGGCGCACTCTGTGATCACTGAGTTACACAGATCAGAGTAAAGGGCCGGTAACGACCCTTTATCACATGATCAGTTGTCAGCCATCGACAGTTGATCACATGATGTAAACAAAAACCGGTCATCCGTTTTTTTTTTTCCTCACGCTGACAGCGCAAGGAGAAAAGAATAAAGCCGATTACCGGCTTCTGTAAGAGGGACATCGGTCCTACACAGTGAACACCAGTGCTGCTAACCAGTGCCACCTACCAGTGCCCATCAGTACTGCTAATCAGTGCCACCAATCAGTGCCCATCAGTGCCACCTCATCAGTGCCACTTATCAGTGCAGAAGAGTCATCAGTGCCCATCAATGGAGGAGAAAAGTTACCTGTTTGGAAAATTTTATAACAAAACTATAAAAACTGTTTGTGTTTTTTTTTTTCAAAATTTTTGGTCTTTGATTCACTGTGGATTGCTTTTCAGATGGCACTGCTGGTTTAATTTTCAAATTAGGGAGACTGTTATCTTGCATTGCTGAAATCCAAAGACACCCTGTGCAATTTTCTTGGCTGGTTGCCCCAATGCCACCTTATCCCTAAGGCTGGGTTCACACTGGGGCGACAAACGCTCCGACATTGGGAGCTCATGTCGCATGACGTGTGAAAATCAATGTTTCCCTATGGGAGCCGTCTTAACTGGTCCGACACATGTCGGTCCGACTTTGAAAATGCTCCCTGTACTACTTTGGTCCGACTTTGATCCGACTTCAGCCCATTGACTATCATTGAAGTCGGATCAAAGTCGGACCGCAGTCTTGCATGATCCGACTTTGGCATGCGACTTGTGCTCTGCTGCTCTTGAGGGGGAACTCCACACCAAATAAAAAAAAAAAAAAACGGCATGGATTCCCCCTCCAGGAGCATACCAGGCCCTTGGGTCTTGTCTGGATTAGAAGGGGAACCCCTACGCCGAAAAAACGGCGTGGGGGTCCCCCCCAAAATCCAAACCAGACCCTTATCTGAGCACGCAACCTGGCAGGCCACAGGGGAAGAGGGGGGGACGAGAGAGCGGCCCCCAGACCCCTCCTGAACCGTACCAGGCCGCATGCCCTCAACATGGGGGGTTAGGTGCTCTGGGGCAGGGGGGCGACCTGCGGCCCCCCCACCCCAGAGCACCCTGCCCCCATGTTGATGAGGACAGGGCCTCTTCCCGACAACCCTGGCCGTTGGTTGTCGGGGTCTGCGGGCGGGGGGCTTATCGGAATCCGGGAGCCCCCCCATTGATAAGGGGGCCCCCAGATCCCGGCCCCCCACCCTATGTGAATGAGTATGGGGTACATCGTACCCCTACCCAATCACCTGGTGGAAAAAAAATGTCAAGAAAAAACACAACACAGCTTTTTAAATTAATTTATTGCACAGCTCCGGGGGTCTTCTTCCGACTTCGGGGGTCTCCGCGCTCTCCGGTTCTTTCTTCTGCCGGGCCTCCGCTATCTTCTTCCAGCTCTTTTGCTAGCGGAGGCCCGGTCTTCCCGTCGTCTCGTCCGGCTCTCCGTTGTCCTTCTGCCGGCCCCTCCACTACCTTCTTGTAGCTCTTTTGCTAGTGGAGGGGCCGGTCTTCCCGTCGTCGCCGTCGCCGTCTTCTTCTCTCTTCTCCTCCTCGATGTTGACGCGTCGCTTCCTTCCGCTGTAATACTGGCTGTTCGCTCCGCTCCGCATTAATATAGGCTTCTCATGACGTCACAGTCACATGCTCCGGTGGCCCTGGAGCATGTGACTGTGACGTCATGGGAGCATGTGACTGTGACGTCATGAGAAGCCTATATTAATGCGGAGCGGAGCGAACAGCCAGTATTACAGCGGAAGGAAGCGACGCGTCAACATCGAGGAGGAGAAGAGAGAAGAAGATGGCGACGGCGACGACGGGAAGACCGGCCCCTCCACTAGCAAAAGAGCTACAAGAAGGTAGTGGAGGGGCCGGCAGAAGAACAACGGAGAGCCGGACGAGACGACGGGAAGACCAGGCCTCCGCTAGCAAAAGAGCTGGAAGAAGATAGTGGAGGCTCGTCAGAAGAAAGAACCGGAGAGCGCGGAGACCCCCGAAGTCGGAAGAAGACCCCCGGAGCTGTGCAATAAATTAATTTAAAAAGCTGTGTTGTGTTTTTTCTTGACATTTTTTTTCCACCAGGTGAATGGGTAGGGGTACGATGTACCCCATACTCATTCACATAGGGTGGGGGGCCGGGATCTGGGGGCCCCCTTATCAAGGGGGGGCTCCCGGATTCCGATAAGCCCCCCGCCCGCAGACCCCGACAACCAACGGCCAGGGTTGTCGGGAAGAGGCCCTGTCCTCATCAACATGGGGGCAGGGTGCTCTGGGGTGGGGGGGGCCGCAGGTCGCCCCCCTGTCCCAGAGCACCTAACCCCCCATGTTGAGGGCATGCGGCCTGGTACGGTTCAGGAGGGAGGGGGGCCGCTCTCTCGTCCCCCCCTCTTCCCCTGCGGCCTGCCAGGTTGCGTGCTCGGATAAGGGTCTGGTTTGGATTTTGGGGGGGACCCCCACGCCGTTTTTTCGGCGTAGGGGTTCCCCTTCAAATCCAGACCAGACCCAAGGGCCTGGTATGCTCCTGGAGGGGGAACCCATGCTGGTTTTTTATTTAAAATTTGGCGTGGAGTTCCCCCTCAAGATTCATACCAAACACAGTGCCTGCTATTGGCGGGGATCCAAGTCGGATCCCCGTTCATTGAAAGTCGGACATATGTGGGCTTCATGTCGCAGGTCAAAGTCGGATCCAAAGTAGGACAGATGTCGTGTCGCACTTGTGTGAACCCAGCCTGAGGCTGGGTTCACACTGGTCGGACAAACGCTCCGACATTGGGAGCTCATGTCGCATGACATGTGAAAATCAATTTTTCCCTATGAGAGCTGTCTTAACTGGTCCGACACAAGTCGGTCCGACTTTGAAAATGCTCCCTGTACTACTTTGGTCCGACTTTGGTCCTACTTCAGCCCATTGAATATCATTGAAGTCGGATCAAAGTAGGATCCTTGTCCTAACCATCCGACATTTGACATCCGACATGGTGATTACAGCAGCAGTAAAAGGAATTTATCTCACTCTGGGATTGTTTTGATTGGTCAAATGACAAGTCAGACTATGACAAAGTCGGATCAAAGTAGTATCCTGTTCATGAAAGTCGGATGGATGTCGGACCAATGTAGGATCAATGTAGGACTGATGTCGCAGAGCAACGTAGGATGAAAGTTGTATGACTGTCGTGTCGCACCAGTGTGAACCCAGCCGGGTTCACACTGGTATGACACGACAGTCATACAACTTTCATCCTACTTTGCTCTGCGACATCAGTCCTACATCGGTCCTACATTGGTCCGACATCTATCCGACTTGAATGAACAGGATACTACTTTGATCCGACTTTGTGATAGTCTGACTTGTTCTTTGACCAATCAAAACAATCCCAGAGTGAGATAAATTCCTTTTACTGCTGCTGTAATCACCATGTCAGATGTCAAAAGTCGGATGGTAAGGACAAGGCTCCGACTTTGATCCGACTTCAATGATATTCAATGGGCTGAAGTAGGACCAAAGTCGGACCAAAGTAGTGCAGGGAGCATTTTCAAAGTCGGACCGACTTGTGTCGGACCTGTTAAGACGGCTCTCATAGGGAAACATTGATTTTCACACGTCATGCGACATGAGCTCCCAATGTCGGAGCGTTTGTCCGACCAGTGTGAACCCAGCCTTAACCCGAACACATATGAATTTCACAGGTTCTTGAAATTTTTCGCAGATTAGGCACCAAGTAGGTTTAATTACCACCTTAATCTGCCACAGAACCAATGTAATTAATCTGTGTTCGGGTTTAAAGGGATAAGGTGGCAACCGTATTGCCCATAGATGCCAAATCGTAACCGGAAACTGCTTCACAACAACCAACTCCACCATGTTTAAATATTTTGCACTGGAGTACCTGGGGGTATATATGAATGCACAGTGATGCTGTAGTCACATGGTGTCCCGTAATTGGAGCCCAGGACTCCGGCAATGCAAGACTTCAGAGCTAACCCCGTGATTCCTCATCACCTTTCATCCAATGCTTGCTCCAGCCTCCAGCTGTGTATGTGCTCCACCCATTGGTTTCCATATGCTGCAGAACAATGTGGTTTTCATTTTCATGATAGGTCTTCTTTCACACGAGGGAAGGAGATCAGCAAAGGGATGTTATGTTTCAGAGCAAATCTGATCGATTTACGACCACCGATCGGTGGAAAAAGTGTTATGCCGCGTACACACGATCGTGATTCACGGCGGTGAAAACACTGCCGTGAATCACGACATGAAAAAAAATGAAAAACGAGGGAACGGCATTTTCCCCCACACACGACCGTTTTTCCCGTCATTTTTTTCTTTGTCGAGAAAAACGACCGTCTGTGGGCTCCGCGGCAGTGTCTCCCTATGGGAAAACTGCCGCGGAAAAAAATGATGGAAAAAACGATGAGAAAATTTAGAACATGTTCTAATTTTTCTCGTCGTTTTTCCTGCCGTTTTTCTCAACGAAAAAAACGGCATAAAGCCCACAGACGATCGTTTTTCTCGGCGAAAAAAAAAAATTAATTTTTCCCGACGGGAAAAATGATCGTGTGTACGCGGCATTAGAGGTGATACAGAACCTCGGGATCAGAGATGGTATCAGTCCTATAATGGAGGGGAGACTTTTTATCATTGTTACAATATCCACCAAAGAGTCACATGGGAACATATAGAACTTCCAGTTCTAATTGGTATGAAATCAATTCTAATATAAAACAGATGTTTGAAGGTCAGGTGACAGATCTGTTTGCATTACAACATTATGTTCATTAGATTGAATGGATATATTTGAAACTAAATCTCACATTTCAGATCTGATAAACTGCTGTGTAAGTGCTGATTGCAAAATGTATTGTTCAGGAGATAATAGAGGAATACAAACCTTAAAGCTGGACTCCAGGCCTTTCCTTCAGTCTTGCACAGTTGTACGGTCTCCTCTCCTGTACAGAAATCACTTAGACCGCATGCCCACGGACGTTTTTACAGCCACTTTTTTGAGCACTTTTTGCTGTCCATGTTAGCCTATGGCCTCATGCCCACCATGATGTTTTTGAGCTGTAAATGGCATAGCCATTTTTAAGCTGCAAAAAAAAAACCAGGACCAGTGCGTTCTGAAGCTCCAGCGTTAGAGCTGTAAAGATGTCAGACGGGTGTTAAAGGGTGTTAAACGCGATTTAACGAGGATTAAAGAGGAAGTAAAGCCATTTAAAAAAAAAAAAACTGCAAAAGAAAGGCATAATGAACTAGTATGCATCGAAGCCCCCGCAGCGGTCCTCGGTCACCTCCGCCGCCATCTTGCCTCGATGTCCTGTCACTGCCGTCAGTGTATCGCCACTCCGGCGCTGTGATTGGCTGGAGCGGCGATGAGGTCACACGCATGCGTGCTCGGGCCGGCAAGATCCCATTCAGAAAACCGGCAATGATGCCGGCCCGCTAGTGCGCGTGCGTGTGACGTCATCGGTGCTGTGTTTTACAGCAAATATCTCCTTAACCGTGTAGGTTGAGGAGATATTTCATGCACCTACAGGTAAGCCTTAATCTAGGCTTACCTGTAGGTACATGTTGTCAAAGTGGGTTTACAACCACTTTAATGCTGTGTTAAGCCTTGTCCGGCGTTTCTTTCTCTATTCAAAATCAATGGTTCCCTATGGGAGCCCATTGATTTGAATAGAGGTCGCACCAGAAGTCGGATCAAGATGATCCGACTTGCGGGGCGACTCGTGTGCGGAGAATCTTGAAGGGGAACCTCGCAAAAATGTAAAAACAAATTGCGTGAGGTTCCCCCCAGGACGATACCAGACCCTTTGGTCTGGTATGGATATTGAGGGAACCCCCACACCAAAAAAAAATGGCGTGGGGGTTCCCCCAGGATCCATACCAGACCCTTAACCGAGCACGCAGCCCGGCAGGTCAGGAAAGGAGGGCGAGCAAGCGCCCCCCCACCCCAAAGCACCTTGTCCCCATGTTGATGAGGACAAGGGCCTCTTCCTGACTACCCTGGCCGTTGGTTGTTGGGGTCTGCGGGCGGGGGGCTTATCGGAATCTGGGAGCCCCCTTTAATAATAAGGGGGCCCCCAGATCCCGGCCCCCCACCCTATGTGAATGAGTATGGGGTACATCGTACCCCTACTCATTCCCCTGGGGGAAAAAAGTGTCAATAAAATAAACACACTAGACAGGTTTTTAAAGTAATTTATTAGGCAGCTCCGGGGGTCTTCTTCCGACTTTGGGGGTCTCTTACGACTTTGGGGGTCTCTTCTCCCGCTCTCCAGTTCTTCTGCCTTCTTCTGCCGGGCTCCTTCGCTATCTTCTGCCGCTCTTTTGCTAGTGTTGGCCGGTCTTCTCCGTCGTCTTCTTCCCTCTTTTCTTCTTCGATGTTCACATGACGCTCTCCCCCGCTGTAATGCCGTGTGTGCGGTTCGCAATGACTTATATAGGCATGGGGCGTGGTCACCGGGTGATGTCACCCGGGGACCCCACCCCCTTATGGCGTCACAGTCCCATCATGCCCGGTGACCACGCCCCATGCCTATATAAGTCATTGCGAACTGCGCACACGGCATTACAGCGGGGGAGAGCGTTGTGTGAACATCGAAGAAGAGAAGAGGGAAGAAGACGGCGGTGAAGACCGGGCCAACGCTAGCAAAAGAGCAGCAGAAGATAGCGGAGGAGCCCGGCAGAAAAAGGCAGAAGAAGTGGAGGAGACCCCCGAAGTCGGAAGAAGACCCCCAAAGTCGGAAGAAGACCCCCAAAGTCGGAAGAAGACCCCCGGAGCTGCCTAATAAATTACTTTAAAAACCTGTCTAGTGTGTTTTTTTTTATTGAGAATTTTTTCCCCCAGGTGAATGGGTAGGGGTACGATGTACCCCATACTCATTCACATAGGGTGGGGGCCGGGATCTGAGGGCCCCCTTATTATTAATTAATACCAGATTCCGATAAGCCCCCCTCCCGCAGACCTCGACAACCAACGGCCAGGGTTGTCGTGAAGAGGCCCTTGTCCTCATCAACATGGGGACAAGGTGCTTTGGGGTGGGGGGTGCAGTGCCCCCCTGCCCCAAAGCACCAACCCCCCCATGTTGAGGGCATGTGGCTTGGTATGGTCTAGGAGGGGGGCGCTCGCCCCCCTTTCCTGACCTGCCGGGCAGCGTGCTCGGATAAGGGTCTGGTATGGATCCTGGGGAACCCCCACGCCATTTTTTTTGGTGTGGGGGTTCCCCTCAAGATCTATACCAGACTGAAGGGTGTGGTATCGTCCTGGGGGAACCTCACGCAAATTTTTTTTTTAAATTTTCGCGGGGTACCACTTCAAGATTCTCTGCAGACGAGTCGCCCCGCAAGTCATCTTGATCCGACTTCTGGTGCGATCTCTATTCAAATCAATGGGCTCCCATAGGGAACCATTGATTTTGAATAGAGAAAGAAAAACGCGGCTGAAAGCTAGCGCGGGGAAACGTGCATTGAATTCAATGCAAAACGCAGAAAAAAATTGCGTTAAAAACACTGCTTTTTTCCTGGCATCTGTACTAGCTTTACAGCCCGTTTTTTAAAACGTCCGTGGGCATGAGGCCTTACTCTGATTTCACTGCACACTGTGAGCTTCTCACAGTATACATTAGAAGCTGCAGCAATTCAGAGCCTGCCTAATTTCCTGGCTGGAGGACTGTCTCTGGCCCACCCCTTTTGTTCATTGTATTTCAGTTCCTTCAATCATAGAGGTGCAGCATCACATGTGGGCGTTACCTAATGTGGTCACACCTATGCATTTTTAGTGCTTTTTGCATTTTGCAGATTTGCACTACAGTCCATTCAACATGGTTTCCTATGAAACACGTTCTGTAGTGCAATTCTGCAAAATGCAAAAAGCACTAGAAATGCATTGGTGTCAATCAGGACTAAGGCCTGATTCACACCTATGCAGGTTGCAGTTTGCATATTCCAGGTGCATTTTGCGTTTTTCAATACACGTATTTGATCCATTGAAGTCTATGGAACCAAAAACCAGAAAAAAGTCCCTGGCCCTTTCCATAAAACGCACAGATGTGAACTACATCCATAGGAAACCATGTTAAATGGACTGTAGTGTGTTTCTGCAAAACTGAAAAAAATGCATAGGTGTGAACCAGGCCTAAATGTCCACTTCCCCAGACTGACATCACCCCATCAAGGCATTTTGATGTTTACATAACTCCTCCCAAGAATCAGCCCATTGCTAGCCTCAGGATTTTCTCGGCAAGAACCAGCAAGAAACTTGCTGGCAGAGAGGTCTTGCCGAGTAAATCGGTCGTGCGTACGCGGCTATCGGGTTTCTCGTCGAGAAAACCGACAAGAAACCTCGACGAGAAAATAGAGAACCTGCTCTCTATTTTCTCGTTGAGATTCTCGTCGGCATGTTTCTCGACGAGAAAAGTGAGTGTGTGTACACTTACCTGTCCTCCCGGAAGCCCGCGCATGTTCGAAATGAATTCGACGCATGCGCGGTAGCTTCCTAGGCATACGTAGGGTATACCAAGATGGCGGCGACGGCATCGTATGTGACGAGCGCATGCTCGTCGTAGTCGATGACGTCACCGCGTACGCTCCATTCAAAGAACCGCGGGTTCTTTGAAACGAGCGTGTGTACACTCGGCCGTGACAAGTTTCTTGTCCAAGAATCTCGTCGAAAAAAACGACATGTTTTTTTCAACGAGAATCTCGGCCGTGTGTACGAGGGCTCAGGGTTCTTGGGAGGAGAACTTAGCCAGGGTGCTGTGATATCTTTAGGAAGCTAGGTACAGCACTCTGCTGGCTCCTTCCATCAGCCTACACTGCACAGATAAGCACACAGACTCAGTGACTATTTTTTTTTTCTTTCAGAAATGTCATTCGCATGGTAATGGTAAGAGAAGAGGGACCAGGGAAGGGAAAATAAAAGCAGATTAAACTTCAAGCAGAGTTCCACCCACAAGTGGAAGCTCTGCTTATCTGCTCCCCCCCCCCTCCGATGCCACATTTGGCACCTTGAGGGGAAGGGGGAGCGGATACCTGTCAAAAACAGGTACCTGCTCCCACTTCCATATAAGGGCGCCGCGGCGACCTACATCATTTGCGGCCCCTGCTCCTCCCCCCACTGCCTTCTGGGAGACACACACAGGTCCCAGAATACAGCGGGATCATTCAGAAAGCGCAGGTCGACTTGCACATGCTCAGTAGAAAACAGGCTGTGAACAGTGGCGGCTGGTGCTCCATTTTTTGGGGAGCGCAAACAAAGCCCCAACCAACCCCCCCCCCCGTCACTCGCCCGCGATAGGGCCTACAGACAGATCAATAGATAGATAAATAGACAGACAGAAACATAAAGATACAGACAGATATATACAGATAGATAGATATATACAGACAGATATATACAGATAGATACATATATACAGATAGATATATACATACAGATAGATATATACAAATATATAGATTGATAGATACATACATACATAGATATATACAGATAGATAGATATATACATACATACATACATACAGATAGATAGATAGATAGATAGATAGATAGATAGATAGATAGATATTTACAGATAGATAGATAGATAGATAGATAGATAGATAGATAGATAGATAGATAGATAGATAGATAGATAGATAGATAGATACATAGATATATACAGATAGATAGATATATACAGATAGATAGATCCATCCATAGATATATACAGATAGATATATACAGATTAATAGATAGATAGAAATAGATAGAGATAGGTAGATAGATAGATAGATAGATAGATAGATAGATAGATAGAAATATACAGATAAATAGATAGATAGAAATAGATAGATAATTAGATAGATAGATACAGAGAGATAGATCTGGTTAAGGTGGGGATATACTGTCTGTACTGTGAAGCTGCAAGGCTTCAGTTCCTGTTTCCCTCATAAGGTAAGGACGCCGGCGCTGCACCCGGAGCCGAGGGACGGGTCGGCTTTGGGGTGCCGACATCGCGGGTTCTCTGGACAGGTAAGTGTCCTTATATTAAAAGGCAGCTACAGTATTTGTAGCTGCTGACTTTTCTTTTTTTTTTAATACAGGCTGGAACTCCGGTTACAGCTTAAGAGCACTTTCACACTGCCAGCGCCCGGGCGTAGGCGGTAAAGTGCCGCTATTTTTAGCGGCGCTTTACTGACGTTTTTGCAGCGCCGAAGAAGGATTAAAAGTGCCCGCAAAGCGGCGGTTTGGTGGCGCTGCCCATTGATTTCAATGGGCAGTGGAGCTGCACAATTAATCGTTAAAAAATCGCAATCTCGATTCAACCCCCCTGAGGATCTCTATTGTAGAATTTGCCGATTCTTTCATATAACAAGTGGAGAGACTTAGGCCCCTTTCACATGTGCGGATCCCATGAGGATCCGTTTTTTAAACATCCGCTTGCTTAGCGGGGATCGTTCAGGTCGGATCTGAACATTCCGCATGTGTGAAAGGGCCCTTATCTGCTCACTCAGCTGTCAAAAGAAAAAGGGCAGTCTGCCAAGTTTTTAACAAAATGAAACATTGTAACTAATGCTTCCTTCTTAGATCAAAGGGATAAACTTCTGTGTGTAAATGCAGGAAGTTTAACCACTTAGACCTGGTTCACACAGGGGCGGCACGACTTTGGGGGCGACTCGGCAAGGCGATCTCAAGACGACTTCAGAGGCGACTTGCAAAATTACTTCTGTATTGAAATCAATGCAAGTCGCCCTGAGTTGCCCCCAAAGTCGTACAAGAACCTTTTTCTAAGTCGGAGCGACTTGAGTCGCTCATATTAGAACGGTTCCATTGAATAGAGCGGAGCGCGACTTGTCAGGCGGCTGAGTTGCCTGACGAGTCGCCCCTGTGTGAACCGGCTCTTAAAGGAACACTAAAGGCAAATTTCTTCTTTTTTTTTTAAATAACAAACATATCATCCTTGCCTCTACTGTGCAGCTCGTTTTGCATAGAGTGGCCCCGATCCAGGTGTTCTGGGGTACCTCGGCAGCTGTCTGGGCTCCTCCCCGCAAGAACTATCCACTTTCATGTGAGCTCTCTCGCATGGTGGAAAGTTTTTGCGGGCGCGCTCCCGTGATACAGCCGGCAGCTATAGCCGCTCACTGTATCACTCGGTCCCGCCCCCCGGCGCACTGCATCATTAGATTTGATTGACAGCAGCGCGAGCCAATGGCTGGGCTGCTTTTAATCAACCAATGAATGAGGCGAGAAGCCCGGCGCGGGACTTTCGAGGGGTCAGGTAAGTAAACAGGGGGCTCGGGGGGGCGCTAATCCTCAGATGTTTTTTCACCTTAATGCATAGAATGCACTAGGGTGAAAAAACTTGTGCCTTTACAACCCCTTTAAAGTCTAAATCTTTTTCTGACACTTGTTTCTTAAGTTAAAATCAGTATTTTTTGCTAGAAAATTACTTGGAACCCCTAAACATTATATATATTTTAGCAGAGACCCTAGGGAATAAAATGCCAATTGCTGCAATATTTTATGTCACACTGTATTTGCCCAGCGGTCTTTCAAACACAATTTTTGGGGAAAAAATACACTTCAATGAATAAAAAAAAAACGAAATAGTAAAGTTAGCCCAATTTTTTTTGTTTAATGCCCACGGACGTTTTTACAGCCACTTTTCTGAGCGTTTTTTACAGCTTAAAAACGCCTGTCCATGTTAGTTTATGGCTTCATGCCCACCTAGGCGTTTTTGAGCTGCAAATGGCATAGGCGTTTTTAAGCTGTAAAAAAAAGACAGGACCAGGGCGTTCCGTGGCGCCGGCGTTAGAGCTGAAAAAACGTGAATCGTTAAAAAACGCTCACAAACGCTCAAAAACGCTGCATCAGCGTTTTTGAGCTCCGGCGTTATTTATCTGCAAAAATATGATTGGACAGTGTAACCTTGCAAACGCTACCTAACGCTAACGCGCAAAAACGCTAATGAAAACGCGGTTTTTAATGCCGCTTTTTCCAGGCGTCCAACCTAGCTCAGCTCATTTTTAAAAACGTTTGTGGGCATGAGGCCTTAATGTGAAAGATGATGTTACGCTGCGAGAATCGTGAGAGAATCATGATCTATCTTCCAAGCAAAAAAATTTTGATTCTCATTTTAGCCAGAATCGTGCAGCTCTAATGGGCAGGGGCACTTGAGGAGCAGTGTATTCACCGCTCCTAAAGCGCTGCAAAGAAGCTGCTTGCAGGACTTTTTTTGACGTCCTGCCAGCGCAGCGCCCCAGTGTGAAAGCACTCAGGCTTTTACACTGGGATTGCAGCTGGGGCTGATTTCAGGCGCTATTTTTAGCGCTAAAGCAACGGAAAAACGCCTCCAGTGTGAAAGGGGTCTAAGGGCTGGTTCACACCACAAAAACAGATTCTTTTTTAATGCGTTTGTGATGCGTTCCAGTGTGTTTTTGATGCGTTTCCGAATACCTTCCAGGTACTTTTTTATCTTATTCCCCCCCCCTCTATACTAGGGTCCAGTGCATTTTTGATGCATTACAGTGCGTTTTGATGTGTTTAACTGCATTCCAGTGCAGGAAAAATGCAACATGTTCTACTTTTTTTTCTGGAACTGAAAAGTCCTGAAACTGACTGCACTGGTGTGAACTATGCCATTGGAAACCATATAACCTACTTTACATTCGTAAATGCCGTAGGTGTAAGGCTAAGCGGACCAGATGCGGAACGTGAGAAGGGGCAGGTCTATTCATTTATTACACAGTGGAGGAAGTTCCCCATCAGGTCCGCTCAGCCAATGACGTAGGCGGGGTCTGACATACGAGGGGGCGGACCTGATGGGGAACTTCCTCCACTGTGTAATAAATGAATAGACCCGCCCCTTCTCACGTTCCGCATCTGGTCCGCTTAGCCTTACATCTATGTCATTGGCTAAGCGGACCTGATGGGGAACTTTAGAAGGGGCGGGTCTATTCATTTAATACACTGCGGAGGAAGTTCCCCATCAGGTCCGCTCAGGCTCAGCCAATGACGGACAGCGCTGAACATCGGATCGCCGCGGGACACTGGATTTCAATTTTATTTATTTATTTTAATAAAGGACTTTTCCAAAGTGTCTGTGTGGTTTTTTTTTAAATTTTTTTTACACTTTCTTCGTGAAATGATAGGTGGGGGCCGGGATCTGGGGGTCCCCTTTGTTAAAGGGGTCTTCCAGATTCCGATAAGCCCCCTGCCCGCAGACCCCCACAACCACCGGGCAAGGGTTGTGGGGATGAGGCCCTTGTCCCCATCCTCCCCATGTTGAGAGCATGTGGCCTGGTACGGTTCAGGAGGGGGGGGGCGCTCTCTCGTCCCCCCCTCTTTTCCTGCGGCCTGCCAGGTTGCGTGCTCGGATAAAGGGTCTGGAATGGATTTTTGGGGGAACTCCACAACATTTTTTTTTCACATTTGGGGTGGAGTTCCCCTTAAAATCCATACCAGACCTGAAGGGCCTGGTATGGATATTTGGGGGAACTCCACTTTTTTTTTTTTTTAATTTGCGGCGGGGTTCCTCTTAATATCCATACCAGACCTGAAGGTAATTTTTTATCAATGACTTTTCTCTGTATTGCCGGGAGCCGACAATTCATTAATAGCCGCGAGCGAGTTTTAAATGACTTTTTTTCCTTCAGAAATGACACTTTGTGCAGGGACAGTTCTAAGCACGGGAAACATGCGCCACTTTACATGCATATCATACACACCCCCCAGGTATGAAATTTAAAGGAAAATTTCACTTTTATTTTTTCACTTTAAGCATTATTAAAATCACTGCACCCGAAAAAAACGTTAGTTTTTAAACTTTTTTTTGCATTGATACATGTCCCCTGGGGCAGGACCCAGGTCCCCAAACACTTTTTAGGACAATAACTTGCATATTAGCCTTTATAATTAGCACTTTTGACTTTGAACGTTCGAGTCCATTGTATTTAATAGGGTTCTAAAGTTTACACGAACATTCTGTCTGTTCGCAGGTTCTGGTGCGAACCGAACAGGGGGGTGTTCGGCTCATCCCTAGCTACAAACCCCCAAATAAATGTAGTCACCAAGACCCATTTAGTATGAAAAATATGGTAGCTTGCTGACCATAACCCTACCTACCTGGATAATATGTATCATAAACAAAACAATTACCATAGCCTTCTTTCCGTTTTCTTTCTTTACCATCCCATTTCCATCTTATTGCTTCTTTTTTGAGGTAATATTTATTAAAGCTTTTTGCAAAAATTTACAAAGCAGAGCAAAGACAGAGCAGAGACAAGAGTCTTTACTCTGCTTTGTAAATTTTTGCAAAAAGCTTTAATAAATATTACCTGATTCAAAAAAGAAGCAATAAGATGGAAATGGGATGGTAAAGAAAGAAAATGGAAAGGAAGCTATGGTAATTGTTTCTATGGTAATTGTTTCTATGGTAAATCTTTCTTTTTAAGGCCTCATGCCCACGGGCGTTTTTTCAGCCGCGTTTTTGAGCGTTTTTTACAGCTTAAAAACGCCTGTCCATGTTAGTCTATAGCTTCATGCCCACCTAGGCGTTTTTGAGCTGTAAAGAGCATAGGCGTTTGTAAGCTGTAAAAAAAACCCAGGGCCAGTGCGTTCCTCAGCGTCAGAATTAGGCAGGAAAAAACGCGAACGCGCAAAAACGCGCACTAACGCGCACTAACGCGCAAAAAACGCGCACTAACGCGCGGTCGCGTTTTTAGCTCCGACGTTTTTTTTTTTTTTTTCAAAAAAAAAAAAAAAAATATTTACAATAACATGGACAGGCGTTTTTAAGCTGCAAAAAACGCAGCTGTAAAAACGCCAGTGGGCATGAGGCCTTACTCTCCTCATTAGATATCGTTAGATATACTGTGTCCACTGTACAAGATGTTTATCCCTTATCCATTATATGCCCAGCCATATGGGTGCTTTAAGGCTCTTTCACACTGGGGTGGGCAGGTGCGGTGGCAGTATAGCGGCACGATTTTTAGTGCCGCTATACCGTCGTATTTACCGCGATATTTGGCCGCTAGCGGTGCGCTTTTAAGCCCCGCTAGCGGCCGAAAAAGGCTTAATACCACCCGCAAACCGCAGCTGCAGCCGTGGTTTGCGGGCGGTATTACCGCGGTGTCCCATTGATTTCAATGGGAAGGAGCGGTAAAGGAGCGGTATACACACCGCTTCTTCACCGCTCCAAAGATGTGGCTTGCAGGAGATTTTTTTTCCTCCCGCCAGCGCATCGCCTCAGCGTGAAAGCCCTCAGGCTTTCACATTGAGCATACTGGGGCAGGATTATTTCAGGCGTTATTTATGCGCTATTTTTAGCGCTAAAACGCCTGAAATATGCCTCAGTGTGAAAGGGGCCTTAGACCTCATTGTTTACTGCCACAATGCTTCAATGTTGGTGTGTAGTGATGAGCCGAACACCCCCGGGTTCGGTTCGCACCAGAACCCGCGAACGGACCGAAAGTTTGTACGAACAGTAGAACCCTATTAAATACAATGGATGCGAACGTTCGAATTCTAAAGTGCTAATTATAACAACTATTATGCATGTTATTGTCCTAAAAAGGGTTTGGGAACCCGGGTTCTGCACCAGGGGACATGTATCAATGCAAAAAGAAGTTTTAAAAACGGTCGTTTTTCGGGAGCAGTCAGCCTGGAGATGAGATGTGGGGTCTTATTGACCCCGCATCTCTCCATAAAGAGGACCTGTCACACACCATTCCTATTACAAGGGATGTTTACATTCCTTGTAATAGGAATAAAAGTGATAAAAAAATATAAAAATTAAAAAAAAGTGTAAAAATTAAGTAAAATAAAAAAGTAAATAATAAAAAAAAAAATTGTCAAAAAAATGTTGTCACGAGCTACCCTGTCCCCGGTAGCTCGCGATCAGAAGCGAACGCACACGTAAGTCCCGCCCACATATGTAAACGCCGTTCTAACCACATATGTGAGGTATCGCCGCGTGCATTAGAGCGCGTGCAACAATTCTAGCACTAGACCTCTGTAACTCTAAAGCCTCGTACACACAACCGAGTTTCTCGTCGTAAAAAACACGTCGTTTTTTTCGACGAGATTCTTGTTAAGCTTGTCGATTTTCTCGTCAAGCTTTCCATGCGTACACACTGACATTTCCCAATTTCCTCGTTGTTCACCGCGGTCACGTCCAGCACGTACAACGGCACTATAATAAGGAAGATCTTTTTTCTTGGCGCCACCCCTTGGGCTGCTTTTGCTGATCTCGTGTTACCGCGTGTGAAGTAAAAGTTTGGGAAGAGACGATTCGCGCTTTTCAGTCTTCGTACTTTTCAGATCGTTTTCTGCGGTTCAGTTTGTGCTTGTGGGTTCGTATCTTGACTTTCAGGGCATCTAGGCAGGTCGTATCTGTTTTACAGTGCGTTCTTGCCTGTTCGTTTCTGTTTTTCAGTTCGTTATTCATAGGCCTTGCTGTTCTAAAGTGCGTTCTGTTCTGTACGTTCTGATAAGACGACCGTTTCCTAGCCATATCGCCTGGACGTTCTCGTCGTCGAGTTTGTGCTGTGCGTGCGCTTGGTGTTGGTCTGCTTGTTTTGGACCAAGACCAGTCCATGAATGGTGTGAGGAGAAGTTCATGGACCAAGAATTGGTTGCTCCAGCAAGACCAATTCTGCCACATGCCTCTGCTGCGGGAGATCGTCGAGAATAATCCTGAGGACTACAGGAATTTTCTCAGGATGTCTGACCCCGTTTTTCAGGAACTGTTGGCTTTGGTGTCCCCCTATATTACCAGGCAGGACACCGTTATGCGGGAAGCCATCAGTGCTGAGCAGAGGCTCATCGCCACTAGTGATGAGCCGAACACCCCCGGGTTCGGTTCGCACCAGAACCCGCGAACGGACCGAAAGTTCGTACGAACATTAGAACCCTATTAAATACAATGGATGCGAACGTTCGAATTCTAAAGTGCTAATTATAACGACTATTATGCATGTTATTATCATAAAAAGGGTTTGGGAACCCGGGTTCTGCACCAGGGGACATGTATCAATGCAAAAAGAAGTTTTAAAAACGGTCGTTTTTCGGGAGCAGTCATTTTAATGATGCATAAAGTGAAAAAAAAAAAGTCAAATATTCCTTTAAATATCGTACCTGGGGGGTGTCTAAAGTATGCCTGTGAAGTGCCACGTGTTTCCCGTGTTTAGAACTGTCCCTGCACAAAATGACACTTCTAAAGGAAAAAAAAAGCCATTTAAAACTGCTTGCGGCTTTAATGTAATGTCTGGTCCCGGTAATATGGATGAAAATCTTTAAGAAAAATGGCATAGCTACCCCATGACCCCCCCCCCACCCCAGCCCATTACCAGCCCCTTTGGGTCTTGTATGGATATTAAGGGGAACCCCGCACATAAAATAAAAAAGGCCCTATATACTCTGAACAGCCGTATACAGGCGGTGCATACAAGACAGGGACTGTAGGTTTGTTCTTATGTAGAATCTGTTTGTAATTTTGAACAGGTACATTGTTTAAGTGTAGCTCCAGCCCAAAAATCTATTTTTAAACTTTTTGGAAAACATAGGTAAGGGTTATCACCCCTGTAACATTTGTTTTGCTGTCTGTGCCCCTGTTCAGAACATTTCACCTCACTTTCCGTCCCAATGACAACTGTTTTTGAAATGTGGTGTTTTTCTTGAAACAAGGATTGCTGATTAAGCATCAGTACAGAGGAGACACCTTTCTCCCATATTAATTCTTACAGGAGAGAATTTTCCTTCCAAGGGGTAGATTTCCTCTCACTTCCTGTTGTCTTCTTGCGTTTGCAAGTAGGAGTCGTTTGTAAGTTGGATGTTTGAAAGTAGGGACCTGCCGTATATACTCTGCAGAAATAGGCCCCTTAGTTGTTGGTGTTGGCACAACTATTATATGTCAACTATTATATCAGGAATTTTAATTACATATAATTGTTGAACAGTGGTAGTAAAAATTGGGCCTTTGATGGTGGTGCTGGTGCCACAACACTGTAAGCCCTGACAGTTACTCTTGGTGGGTGCAGCAATGGGCCCTGCTGTGAATTATTAGATCAAGAATTGTAATTGCATGCCCCTGTTGAACAGGGGCTGAAAAATTGGGCCTTTCGTGGTGGTGGTGGTGGTGGTGGTGTTGCCACAACACTGTAAGCCCTCAGAGTTACTCTTGGTGGGTGCAGGAATGGGCCCTGCTGTGAATTATTAGATCAAGAATTGTAATTACATGCCCCTTTTGAACAGGGGCTGAAAAATTGGGCCTTTCGTGGTGGTGGTGGTGGTGGCGTTGCCACAACACTGTAAGCCCTCAGAGTTACTCTTGGTGGGTGCAGCAATGGGCCCTGCTGTGAATTATTAGATCAAGAATTGTAATTACATGCCCCTGTTGAACAGGGGCTGAAAAATTGGGCCTTAGGCACTGGTGGCACAACACTACAACCCCTCACAGATACTGTACTTGGAGCACAGCAATGAGCCCTGTTGCAAAGTATTGCTTCAAAAATTGTAATAACACGCCCCTGTTAAACAGGGGCTGAAAAATTGGGCCTTAGGCACTGGTGGCACAACACTCCAACCCCTCACAGATACTGTACTTGGAGCACAGCAATGAGCCCTATGGCAAATTATTGCTAAAAAAATTGTAATTACACGCCCCTGTAAAACAGGGGCTGAAAAATTGGGCCTTAGCCACTGGTGGCGGCACCCATAAACAAAAATGATCTTCCAAGCTATCATCATCAATCGTATCATTGAGGACTCGGAGGAGGAGGATAGCCAGTCAACATAACAGCACAGGCACTCAGCATCAGCATCAGTCTTGAAGGGATGTGACATGTTAAAATCAATTAGTCTGTTATATCAGCATCAGGTGTGTGGTAGCTGGTGGTGATCCAAGACTGGTTCATCTTAATGAAAGTCAGTCGATCAACCGAGTCGGTGGACAGGCGCACCCTGTGATCCGTGACAAATCCTCCAGCAGCACTGAATGTGCGTTCCGAAAGAACGCTGGATGCAGGACAGGCCAGTAGCTCAATTGCATACTGTGCAAGCTCTGGCCAGTGATCCATCCTCAAGACCCAGTAAGCCAGAGGATTTTCGGTGGGGAAGGTGTCCAAGTCTGACCTTGCCCCTAGATATTCCTGCACCATGTTTATCAGACGCTGGCGATGGTTGCTGGAACCGATCATACTTTGGGGCTGCGGACTAAAGAATTGTCTGAACGCATCGGTCAGACGGCCACCTTCCCCACCGCTCCTTCTTTTACTGGCCGAAGCCTCAGCAACTCGTTGTCCAGGACCAGGAGTTTGTAACCTCCCAGTCTCTGGGAACGCGTTGCACAGACCTTTCTGCAAGGCCTCCCGGAGTTGTCTCATCCTCTGCTCCCTCTGCGACGGTAACATAAGGTCCGCAACCTTACCCTTGTACCGTGGATCAAGGAGAGTGGCCAGCCAGTAATGGTCCCTCTCCTTGATCCGAAGAATACGAGGATCCTTCCGCAGACTTTGCAGGATCAGGGAGGCCATGCAGCGTAGGTTTGCTGAGGCATTCGCTCCGGAGTCCTCTGGGTCACTAAGGACGACATGATCCGCAGCCACCTCCTCCCAGCCACGTACAAGTCCACTGGTTTCTTGGGACTGTAAATCATCCCTAAAAGACTGCTGCTGATGATGCTGAGTGCCAGCCTCCACCTCCATGCTGACACAATCCTCCTCCTCCTCCTCCTCCTCTTCCTGTGCGATGGGTGGGACAGAAGGAACACTGTCTGGGTAAAGGGGGCCTTGAGAGGCAAGGAAGTCCTCTTCTTCCTGCCTCTGTTCTGCCTCAAGTGCCCTGTCCATTATTCCACGCAGCGTGTGCTCCAACAGGTGGACAAGAGGTACAGTGTCACTGATGCATGCACTGTCACTGCTCACCATCCTCGTGGCCTCCTCAAATGGTGCCAGGACAGTGCATGCATCCCTGATCATGCCCCACTGGCGTGGAGAAAAAAAACCAAGCTCCCCTGACCCTGTCCTGGTGCCGTAGTCGCACAGGTACTCATTGATGGCCCTCTGCTGTGTGTGCAGCCGCTGCAGCAAGGCCAACGTTGAGTTCCACCTGGTGGGCATGTCACATATAAGGCGGTTCTTGGGCAGGTTCAACTCCTTTTGCAGCTCAGCCAGGCGAGCACTGGCATTATAAGATCTGCGGAAATGCACACAGACTTTCCTGGCCTGCCTCAGGACATCCTGTAAGCCCGGGTACCTGCCCAAGAACCGCTGCACCACCAGGTTAAGGACGTGAGCCACACAGGGCACATGGGTCAGTTGTCCCTGTCGGAGGGCGGAGAGGAGGTTGGTGCCATTGTCGCAAACCACCATTCCTGGCTTAAGCTGGCGTGGCGTCAACCACCTCTCGGCCTGGCCCTGCAGAGCAGACAGGACCTCTGCCCCAGTGTGGCTTCTGTCCCCCAAACACACCAGCGCAAGCACGGCATGGCATCTTTTTGCCTGCGTACTTGCGTAGCCCCTTGAACGGCTACGGAGCACCGCTGGTTCAGAGGACAAACCACAGGAAGAGGCCATGGAGGAAGAAGAAGAGGAGGGGGTGGAGGAGAGAGGTGTGTCACAACCAGTAGTAGCATTTTGGAGGCGTGGCGGTGGAACAACCTCCAACACTACTGCACCTTGTCCTGCATCCTTCCCAGCTGCCAAAAGAGTGACCCAATGGGCCGTGAAAGAAAGGTAACGTCCCTGTCCATGCCTGCTGGACCATGAGTCAGCGGTAATATGCACCTTACCGCTGACCGCCCTGTCCAGCGAGGCCAAGACATTGCCTTCCACATGTCGGTAGAGAGCCGGAATAGCCTTCCGTGAGAAAAAGTGGCGTTTGGGAACCTGCCACTGAGGAACCGCACATTGCACAAACTCACGGAAGGGGGCCGAGTCTACCAACTGAAAAGGCAGCAGTTGAAGCGCTAGCAATTTAGCCAAGCTAGCATTCAACCGCTGGGCATGTGGATGGCTGGGAGTGAACTTCTTTCGACGGTCCAGCAGCTGGGGCAGGGAAATTTGCCTGCTAGAATCGGACGTCGGTGTACTGCTAGCAGAGTGGCCGCAACTACTTGGCTGTGACACACCTAATTCTACACCTTCATTCCTCTCAGTGCATGTTTCAGACAGGACTGAAGTTATAGTGGGGTTGGAGATCCCAGCTGATGCGGTGCAAGGAGAGGTCCGCTTTGTTCTTTGGTGTGGGTCTTTGAGGTAGGCTTGCCAACGAGCTGCATGGCAGGTCAACATATGTCTGGTCAGGCCTGTGGTACCCAAGCGGCTGATGTTTTGGCCACGCGATATACGCTTGAGACATATGTTGCAAACAGCAGCTGTGCGATCTGATGCACTAGCCTCAAAAAAGGCCCACACCAAAGAACTTTTTGAATGACGGGCAGAGGCAGCGCCCTGCACAGGCGGAGCTCTGCGGTGTGATTCCGTCGGTGTACTGCCCTTACGCTGGCCACCAAAGGGCATCCTGCCTCGTTGGAGATGTGCCTCCTCCTCATCCTCCTCCTCCTCCTCTCTCCTATTAGGCACCCACGTGGAGTCAGTGACCTCATCATCCCCTCCCTCCTCATCACTGGAGCCAATCTGGCAGTATGCTGCAGCTGCTGGAACATGACTGCCAGATTGGTGTCCTTCTTGAGCATCCCCTCTGTCTGCTCTCACGCTACTGCCTTCCTGTAGCTGGGTTTCATCATCAGACCCTTCGAAACGCTGGGCATCCTCCTGGAGCATGTACCCAACACTGTGCTCAAACAGTTCGGGGGACTCCTCAGGAGGAGGACATGGTGGGTCTAGGGAAGGAGTGACTGATGATGAGTCTGACATTGATACCAGGGAAGAGGACGCTTTGGCAGCTGCTTTGCCAGTACCCTGAGCCTGGGTGAGAGAGGATGAGGAGGAGGAGGAGGGCTTGGTCATCCACTCTACCAAGTCTTCGGCATGATGTGGCTCAACATGTCCAGCTGCCGAAAAGAAGGACAAGCGTGTCCCATGGCCATGTGCTGATGACAATGCACCGCGTCCACGACCAGCACTGTTGCCCCCAGACACAGAGCCTGCTTGCCCTCTTTTATTGCCTCCTGACTGTCTGCCTCTCCTTGTTTGCCTTCCAGACATTCTAATAGATGGCCTGCAGGGAGATGGGAAAAAAGCAATAAGGGCTACCTTCAGGTGTCCTTCTCTGTCCCTTTACTTAAGGATTTCTAAATATGGTTGAGGATGATTGCTTTCGCACAGAATAGCACAACAACAACTTCCCTGACTGTCCAAAAAACAAGGATTTCAAAGATGGTTGATGAGGAATGCTTTAGCACAGTATAGCACAAGGAGAATTTCCCTCACTGTCCTTCCCTGTCCCTAGAAACAAGGATTATCACAGTGAAAGAAACTGACACTCTTCCTACCTATAGTTTTCTGTCCCTAGAAAAAATGTTTTTTTAAAGCTGATTGATGATCAATGCTTTAGCACACTATAGCACAAGTAGAATTTCCCTCACTGTCCTTCCCTGTCCCTAGAAACAAGGATTATCACAGTGAAAGAAACTGACACTCTTCCTACCTATAGTTTTCTGTCCCTAGAAAAAATGTTTTTTTAAAGATGGTTGATGATCAATGCTTTAGCACACTATAGCACAAGGAGAATTTCCCTCACTGTCCTTCCCTGTCCCTAGAAACAAGGATTATCACAGTGAAAGAAACTGACACTCTTCCTACCTATAGTTTTCTGTCCCTAGAAAAAATGTTTTTTTAAAGACGGTTGATGATCAATGCTTTAGCACACTATAGCACAAGTAGAATTTCCCTCACTGTCCTTCCCTGTCCCTAGAAACAAGGATTATCACAGTGAAAGAAACTGACACTCTTCCTACCTATAGTTTTCTGTCCCTAGAAAAAATGTTTTTTTAAAGATGGTTGATGATCAATGCTTTAGCACACTATAGCACAAGGAGAATTTCCCTCACTGTCCTTCCCTGTCCCTAGAAACAAGGATTATCACAGTGAAAGAAACTGACACTCTTCCTACCTATAGTTTTCTGTCCCTAGAAAAAATGTTTTTTTAAAGACGGTTGATGATCAATGCTTTAGCACACTATAGCACAAGGAGAATTTCCCTCACTGTCCTTCCCTGTCCCTAGAAACAAGGATTATCACAGTGAAAGAAACTGACACTCTTCCTACCTATAGTTTTCTGTCCCTAGAAAAAATGTTTTTTTAAAGACGGTTGATGATCAATGCTTTAGCACACTATAGCACAAGGAGAATTTCCCTCACTGTCCTTCCCTGTCCCTAGAAACAAGGATTATCACAGTGAAAGAAACTGACACTCTTCCTACCTATAGTTTTCTGTCCCTAGAAAAAATGTTTTTTTAAAGACGGTTGATGATCAATGCTTTAGCACACTATAGCACAAGGAGAATTTCCCTCACTGTCCTTCCCTGTCCCTAGAAACAAGGATTATCACAGTGAAAGAAACTGACACTCTTCCTACCTATAGTTTTCTGTCCCTAGAAAAAATGTTTTTTTAAAGCTGATTGATGATCAATGCTTTAGCACACTATAGCACAAGTAGAATTTCCCTCACTGTCCTTCCCTGTCCCTAGAAACAAGGATTATCACAGTGAAAGAAACTGACACTCTTCCTACCTATAGTTTTCTGTCCCTAGAAAAAATGTTTTTTTAAAGCTGATTGATGATCAATGCTTTAGCACACTATAGCACAAGGAGAATTTCCCTCACTGTCCTTCCCTGTCCCTAGAAACAAGGATTATCACAGTGAAAGAAATTGACACTCTTCCTACCTATAGTTTTCTGTCCCTAGAAAAAATGTTTTTTTAAAGACGGTTGATGATCAATGCTTTAGCACACTATAGCACAAGGAGAATTTCCCTCACTGTCCTTCCCTGTCCCTAGAAACAAGGATTCGCACAGTAAAACACACTGACACTCTCCCTACCTATCCTTCTCTTTCCCTAAACTAAAGGAATCCAGGTTAAGCAAGAAAAAAAAATGTCACTGTCCCTGCCTATGCTTCTCTATCCCTGCTCCGGAACACACTACACTAGGCCGCCGTGCTGGCGGCCTTTTATAGTGTGGGGCGTGTACTAAACACCCTCAGCAATAATTGGCCACAGGCATCCTGCCTGTGGCCAATCATTGCTCTCCTCGCTGCCGGCGCTGTGATTGGCCAAGCATGCGGGGTCACAGTGCATGCTTGGCCAATCACAGCGCCTGGATGACACTGCAATGGCGTAGTGCATTGTGGGCCGTTCGCGTCACTCGAATTAGGCGCGAACGGCCCAAATCGTTCGATCTTCGTCAAACGATCGAACAGCCGATGTTCGAGTCGAACGTATGTTCGACACGAACACCGAGCTCATCCCTATTGGTGTGTACGTATCCCTGCTATTTTGGTTGTTGCAGAGTGGAACAACCAAAATAGCAGGGTTACACTGTGGTACACACCAACATGGAAGAACTGTGGCAGTAAACAATGAGGTCTTAAAGCACCCATATGGCTGGGCATATAATGGATAAGGGATAAACATCTTGTACAGTGGACACAGTATATCTAACGATATCTAATGAGGAGAGCAAAAAAGAAAGACAGTTCCATATGTATACCAAACCTGTGGACACAGATGTATGTGTTGTAATATAGAGGACTATATGGGTCCTGACGCCTGCTACTAGTCCAGAGAAAAGATGGCTGGAGATGTGAACAAGGAGGATGACAAGGAAACCACACTTTTTGGATTTTTTTTGGAGAGCCCCTATGCTGGTAGGTAAGTTTCTCTCTCTCTCCAATATAGTGTTAACCGCATCTCATTAATGTATATTTGATTTTATGGTACAGTGGTGTTTTTTGCAAATGTTCAATTGTTGAAAATGTTCAAATTTTATGCACATTATATGCAACAGCAGTATTTGCACTGTAATGCCGCGTACACACAACCGTTTTTCATGACTAGAAAACTGCCATTTTTTTGGTTGGTCGTGAAAACCGGTCGTGTGTAGGCTCCGTAGCATTTTTAACGACGAGAAAAATGTCCGGAAAAAAATTTGAACCTGCTCTATTTTTTTTCGGCGTTTTTTTTCACGTCGTGAAAAACGAGGGGAAAAAAAACACGCATGCTCAGAATCAAGTATGAGACGGGGGCGCTCGTTCTGGTAAAACTAGCGTTCTGAATTGAGATAGCACATTCATCGCGCTGTATCGGACTGAAGAGCACAAGGCTGAAAAGCGCGAATCGTCTCTCACCAAACTTTACTAACACGAGGATCAGCAAATGCAGCCCAAAGGGTGGCGCCATTCGAATGGAACTTCCCCTTTATAGTGCCGTCGTACGCGTTGTACGTCACCGCGCTTTGCTCGAGCGTTTTTTTTTTCATGAACGTGTGTATGCAAGGCAGGCTTGAGAGGAATCACAACGTCGTTTTTTTGCATGACATGAATAACGGTCGTGTGTACGCGGCATTAACCTTTTTTATTTATATAAAGTGTGGGTAAACTTAAAGCGGAGATCCACCCAGAAAAAAAAAATACATTAAAAATCCCCCCAAAAAAAAAGAAATAAATTTATAGAATTTTTTTTTTTTTTTTTATACTCACCCGAAATGCCTGTTGCTATCCGGAATTCCCTTAATCTGCCTTCTGCTGTGCCTCTTCCTTGTCCTCAGATTGAGAACTTCCGTTTCCTCTTCTTGTGAATGGGGCGCGCTGCCTTCTGGGAACTGTGTGTATCCCAGGAGGCAAGCCGCCCATTCACAAAGCGCCGTGCGAGTGGCGCATGCGCAGTAGTAAACGGGCAGTGAAGCCGTAAGGCTTCACAGCCTGTTTCCCTTAGTCAGGATAGAGGAGCCGGGAGCCTGGCAGCAGCGATCGATCGCCGTGGCAGGACCGACATCGCGGGCGAGTAGGACAGGTAAGTGTCCTTATTAAAAGTCAGCAGCTACACTGTTAGTAGCTGCTGACTTCAAAAAATAAAATAAATACAAGCTGCACCTCCGCTTTAAACTGTATAGCTATGCTGTGGTTCCTGTAGGCTTTGTGTGTGTGCGGGGGGGGGGGGGGGGCCTCCATGTCCATTTTGCTTGGGGTCCCCAAATTCCGGTGACATAACCGGTTGTAGTCCAACGTGAGGAACATCTTGGGGGCTAGTCATCAGAACCAAAACTGGTGGGAGGAAGACCACAAGACGTCCCCCGCCACCTAACCCTGCTCCACCCGGGTCTCCTGCCCCTCCGGGAGGCCCGAGCGACCAGCCGGCACGTCCATCAGCTGGCCGGAGACCCGATCAAAGCCAACATAACTTCCAGTTTACTCGGCAGCCAACGGCGCCGATTTAAAAAAATCCGAAGTATTCAAAAATGCAGATTTGGCATTTTAAATACTTTGAAGCGCAATGGAGGGATTTGGGGTCTTTTAGACCCCAGATCTCTCCACAAAGAGTACCTGTCACTGCCTATTACACAGGATGTTTACATTCCTTGTGACAGCAATAAAGGTGATCACATTTTTTTTTTTTTAAGAGACAGTGTAAAAAGAAAAAAAGAAAATAATAAAAAAAACTAATTTTTCTAAAGCGCCCCTGCGTGCTCACGCCCCAAAGAAAACGCATATGTATTTCACGCCCGCAAATGTAAACAATGTTCAAATCACACATGTGAGGTATCGCCGCAATCGCTAGAGCAAGAGCAATAATTCTAGCACAAGACCTCCTCTGTAACTCTAAACTGGTAACCAATAAAAAAAAATGTAATCGTCACCCATGAAGATTTTTAAGTACCGTAGTTTGTCTCCATTCCACGAGTGCGTGGAATTTTAAAGCGTAAAACGTTAGGCATCTATTTACTCGGTGTAACATCATCTTTCACATTTATACAAAAACATTATGCTAACTTTACTATTTAGTTTTTTTAAATTCAGTGAAGCGTATTTTTTCTCCAAAAATTGCATTTGAAAGACCGCTGCGCAAATACCGTGTAACATAAAATATTGCAACGACCGCCATTTTAGTCTCTGCTAAAAAATATATATAATGTTACGGGTTCTAAGTAATTTTCTAGCCAAAAATACTGATTTTAACTTGTAAGCAACAAATGTCAGAAATGGCCTGGTCTTTAAGAGCCAGTTCACACAGGGGCAACACGACTCTTTGGAGGCGACCTGGAAGCGACCTGAGCCTGCACCACAGCGTGACATGGGGCGACTTACAAGTCGCCTCCAGGACAGGAGGCATTCCAGTGGCCAATCAACCTTGAATTAGCTCTGTGGGAGGGGTTTGCCCTAAAAACTATTTTCACTTCCTGCAGTAAAGACAGTGGATTCGACTTCTGAGGCAACTTCCATTGAAATCAATGGGTACAGGTTGCCTAGAAGTCGGATTGAAGTCGTACAGGAACCTTTTCTGAAGTCGGAGCGACTGCAGTCGTGTACATTAAGACGGCTCCATTCACTTCCATTAGTTTTAAAAACAGCATGACCTGGGGCGACTTGGGGCGACTTGAAGTCGGATCCCGAGTCGCCCCTGTGTGAACCGGCTCTAAGTGGTTAAGGTGGACTGACCCTTTAAGCACAAAAAAAAACAAACAACATAAAAGAGATAAATATGGGCAGACTTGATGGACTACTTAGTCTTTTTCTGACGTCACTTTTCTATGGATACTTTAAAAAGTCTGCACAACACAGCGGAATGAATTAGAAAACTGTATCATTTGTTACCAGAGCTGATTATTTCATTGAATATTTATTCCTAATTTGCCAGAAGGTTAGTCTTCTGGACCCAAAGACATCTCCAAAAATAAACTGTCACATAGCGCTCATACAATCACGTAGCGCTCATACAATCACGTAGCGCTCATACAATCACATAGCGCTCATACAATCACGTAGCGCTCATACAATCACGTAGCGCTCATACAATCGCGTAGCGCTCATACAATCACATAGCGCTCATACAATCACGTAGCGCTCATACAATCACGTAGCGCTCATACAATCACGTAGCGCTCATACAATCACGTAGCGCTCATACAATCACGTAGCGTTCATACAATCACGTAGCGCTCATTCAATCACATAGCGCTCATACAATCACGTAGCGCTCATACAATCACGTAGCGTTCATACAATCACGTAGCGCTCATTCAATCACGTAGCGCTCATTCAATCACATAGCGTTCATACAATCACGTAGCGTTCATGCAATCACGTAGCGTTCATACAATCACGTAGCGCTCATTCAATCACATAGCGTTCATACAATCACGTAGCGTTCATACAATCACGTAGCGCTCATACAATCACGTAGCGCTCATTCAATCACGTAGCGTTCATACAATCACGTAGCGTTCATACAATCACGTAGCGCTCATACAATCACGTAGCGTTCATTCAATCACGTAGCGTTTATACAATCACATAGCGTTTATACAATCACATAGCGTTCATACAATCACATAGCGCTCATACAATCACGTAGCGTTCATACAATCACATAGCGCTCATACAATCACGTAGCGTTCATACAATCAAATAGTGTTCATACAATCACGTAGCGCTCATACAATCACATAGCGCTCATACAATCACGTAGCGCTCATACAATCACGTAGCGTTCATACAATCACGTAGCGTTCATACAATCACATAGCGCTCATACAATCACGTAGCGTTCATACAATCAAATAGTGTTCATACAATCACGTAGCGCTCATACAATCAAATAGTGTTCATACAATCACGTAGCGCTCATACAATCACATAGCGCTCATACAATCACGTAGCGCTCATACAATCACGTAGCGTTCATACAATCAAATAGTGTTCATACAATCACGTAGCGTTCATACAATCACATAGCGCTCATACAATCACGTAGCGCTCATACAATCACATAGCGCTCATACAATCACGTAGCGTTCATACAATCACGTAGCGCTCATACAATCACGTAGCGCTCATACAATCACGTAGCGTTCATACAATCACGTAGCGCTCATACAATCGCGTAGCGCTCATACAATCACATAGCGCTCATACAATCACATAGCGCTCATACAATCACGTAGCGCTCATACAATCACGTAGCGCTCATACAATCGCGTAGCGCTCATACAATCACATAGCGCTCATACAATCACATAGCGCTCATACAATCACGTAGCGCTCATACAATCACGTAGCGCTCATACAATCGCGTAGCGCTCATACAATCACATAGCGCTCATACAATCACGTAGCGCTCATACAATCACGTAGCGCTCATACAATCACGTAGCGCTCATACAATCACGTAGCGCTCATACAATCACGTAGCGTTCATACAATCACGTAGCGCTCATTCAATCACATAGCGCTCATACAATCACGTAGCGCTCATACAATCACGTAGCGTTCATACAATCACGTAGCGCTCATTCAATCACGTAGCGCTCATTCAATCACATAGCGTTCATACAATCACGTAGCGTTCATGCAATCACGTAGCGTTCATACAATCACGTAGCGCTCATTCAATCACATAGCGTTCATACAATCACGTAGCGTTCATACAATCACGTAGCGCTCATACAATCACGTAGCGCTCATTCAATCACGTAGCGTTCATACAATCACGTAGCGTTCATACAATCACGTAGCGCTCATACAATCACGTAGCGTTCATTCAATCACGTAGCGTTTATACAATCACATAGCGTTTATACAATCACATAGCGTTCATACAATCACATAGCGCTCATACAATCACGTAGCGTTCATACAATCACATAGCGCTCATACAATCACGTAGCGTTCATACAATCAAATAGTGTTCATACAATCACGTAGCGCTCATACAATCACATAGCGCTCATACAATCACGTAGCGCTCATACAATCACGTAGCGTTCATACAATCACGTAGCGTTCATACAATCACATAGCGCTCATACAATCACGTAGCGTTCATACAATCAAATAGTGTTCATACAATCACGTAGCGCTCATACAATCAAATAGTGTTCATACAATCACGTAGCGCTCATACAATCACATAGCGCTCATACAATCACGTAGCGCTCATACAATCACGTAGCGTTCATACAATCAAATAGTGTTCATACAATCACGTAGCGTTCATACAATCACATAGCGCTCATACAATCACGTAGCGCTCATACAATCACATAGCGCTCATACAATCACGTAGCGTTCATACAATCACGTAGCGCTCATACAATCACGTAGCGCTCATACAATCACGTAGCGTTCATACAATCACGTAGCGCTCATACAATCGCGTAGCGCTCATACAATCACATAGCGCTCATACAATCACATAGCGCTCATACAATCACGTAGCGCTCATACAATCACGTAGCGCTCATACAATCGCGTAGCGCTCATACAATCACATAGCGCTCATACAATCACATAGCGCTCATACAATCACGTAGCGCTCATACAATCACGTAGCGCTCATACAATCACGTAGCGCTCATACAATCACGTAGCGTTCATACAATCACGTAGCGTTCATACAATCACGTAGCGCTCATACAATCACATAGCGCTCATACCTTTGTTTGCTGTGTACATAGATGTAATCCAATACCAGTGATGTCCCCTTAGCCCCCACAGTGACAGATGGCTTTCACACATGGCACTTACTTGTCCTGGGATATGTCCTGTCCGGTGATGAGATTCTTCCCAGAGGGGGCAAAATCCCACTCCTCCTCCACAATGCCAATGTAGAAGGTCCTTGTCAGGGACTCTACCTGTCCTAACAAAGGCAGTAGTAGTAGCAGGATGTGTATGATGAGAGCAGACTCCCAGCACAGAGCAGGAGGCATTGTGTGTGTCTGTCAGCAGTCTGCATGCAATGATCACAGCAGCTCCAGAAGAGAGACTCCACTGATAAAGGGCACTCCCCCAGCAGGCAGGACAGAGAAGAAACTGTGCAATAGGACTGGGGAGAGTGCCAGACTGCACCGATCACCATGGTGACCACTGACACCCTCAGCCTGGGAAAGATGATCTGCCAGCCCTGCCACTTCACTGGCATTCCAAGCAAGGAGGGTCAAAGTGTGCATTCACCACTATTTATGTCATATTATTATTTTTTGCTATTAAAGTTTATAAATAACCAAAACTTTTTTTCTTCTTTTAGTCTGGGTTCACACTTATGCAAATTAGTGCGATTCTCATGCGGATTTTCCTGGAGTTTGGTGTGATTTTGCATTGCGATTTTTGCTAAAGACAGTGCGATTGTAATGCGATTTTACCTGCTTCTGGACCACCCCACACATATATACTGCCCTTCAGCACAAAATCATGTACCTGTACATCAGCGGTGGCCCATCTGTTAGGGGCGCACGGGCGCCGCCCCCCCTGATCTACATACAGGGCACCGGACGCCTGGATTCCAATGGCGGGGGTGTGTTTTTTTGAAGCACGTGATTAAAGCCAGAGGCTCTAATAGGCTTCAAAAAAGGGTGGACTCGGGGCACAGAGCACTGCGTCCTGATCCCACCGAGTTGTGTGACAATAGCGAATAAATATTCACTATCGTCACACTGATCCTCCTCCAGGCCAATCAGGAACCTCGTCTTGAGACTCGTCATCTGATTGGCTGAGAGGACAGGCAATCCTATTTTACGCCTAGGAGGAGGAGGGAGGAGCCACGCTGCCCGCCGCCGAAGCCGAGGAGGAGAGGCCACAGGAGCCACGGCCCGCTGCTCGTAGGAGTCTGCAACCCGGCCATAGGAGCCCGCAACCCGGCCGCCACCTAGATGGGGTAAGTGCCGGGGGGCGATGACCGACCAACGGGGGGGGGGTGGTTGTTTGCCGATCCCCCCCAAAAGAAAACACCAGCTGCCACTGCTGTATGTGATTTATTTTATTTTTTTCAGGTCGAGGGGCGCGCGGACACATTGGGAGCCAATCAGTGTGTCCGGCTGACCCCGATGTCCACAGAGATCCGCCGATCATTCCAGAGGCAGACAGAACGGCGGTCTGCCTATGTAAACAAAACAGATCGACATTCTGTCAGATGGGAAGATAGAGGTCTTGTGTTTCTGCTAAGCAGGTACACGGATCTCTTTTTTCCTCGAGGAACCCCCACACACTAAACAAGCACTTCCAGGGAACACATTTAACCCATTAATCGCCCCTGATGTTAACCCCTTCCCAGCCAGTGTCATTAGTACAGTGGCAGTGCATATTTTTTATTATTACTGATCACTATATTGGTGTCACTGGTCACCAAAAAAGTGTCACTTAGTGTCCGAGTTGTCCGCTGCAATGTTGCAGTCCCGCTAAAAATCGCTGATCGCCGCCATTATTAGTAAAATATAGGTTTTTTTCAAAATTTTCACTCTTTTTTGTTTATAGTGCAAAAAATAAAAACCGCAAATACCACCAAAAGAAATCTCTATTCGTGGGGAAAAAAAGGACATACATTTTATTTGGGTACAGCCTCGCATGACCGCGCAATCGTCAGTTAAAGTAACGCAGTGCCGTATCGCAAAAAAAATTGCCTGTCATGAAGGGGGTAAACCTTCTGAAGCTGAAGAGGTTAATGCATTTTGGATAGGATTGGGCGCAGCCGCGATTTCTGCGAGGGGGGGAAACATTTAAAAATCTACACAGAAAAATAAGTATTCGCACACATCTAAACACAAGATGCAATTCCAGTGCAGGTTCCATTGATGTCTATGGAGAGGAAAATCGCACCGATCGCAACGCAGTAAACTCGCACAGGACCCTTTTTGCTGCCACATTTGCATAGCAATCGCAACGCATAGATGTGAACGACCATCATTGAACATAATGTGTTTTTGGAGGACATGCTAGACTAGGGTTTTTGTAACGCATCAAATTCGCAACAGACTTGCATCAGTGTGAACCGGAACTTCGTTTTTGGATAGAGACTCTTACCAGGTTATCGCTTGTTGTCTGATGTCCGGCTGGGGAGATTTGCTTTTCATTTGCTGTCTTGGAGATGCAACAGGAAGTGAGAGGAAATCTCCCCAAAGTGAGAATATTCCCTCACTTCCTGCTCTCATGACAACTCTGGCAGCATCAAATCTGCATTTACATGCGTTTATAGGACATTTCTAAACGCATGTAATAATCTTTGGATGGTACCATTGGCACTGTGCGTTTACTTATGTTATGTGCGGTCAGTTTAGCTCATGGGTGCTCAACCTGTGGCCTTCCAGCTGTTGCAGAACTACAAGTCCCATGAGGCATTGCAAGGCTGACAGTTACAAGCATGACTCCCAAAGTTGGAGGCATGATGGGACTTTAAGTCCCGCAACAGCTGGAGAGCCACAGGTTGAGCATCCATGGAACTTTAGCTGGATTTAGAGAAATTAGAACTCTGCGCATCCAGGATCCAAATAGATGCGCTAAACGTGGCTAAACGCATATAAACGTGTATAAATGCATGTAAAGGTAACTAAACAAAACCTGCCCTGCCCTGCCCTTGGTTCACACCTATGCGTTTTTAGTGCGTTCTGCAGAAACACACTACAGTCCATTTAACATGGCTTCCTATGGATCTAGTTCACATCTGTGCATTTTGAGCCAATGCATTTTTTGGAAAGAGTCACGGCCTTTTTTTTCCTGCAGCAAATTGTGTTTTGAGTGTAATAGTCTTCACTTGACCTGCACCAATGCAAGTGTAGCTTTTTTGATGCTTTTTTTTATAGGAAAGTATGACAGTTCTGTTCATGGAGTGTGAATTTGATGCGACTTTGATGCAACTTTACACTCTCTGGCACGCAAGTCGCATAAAAGTTGTATCAATGTCACATCAAAGTAGTGCAGGAACCGTTATGTGTCCAAAGTCGCATATTAGGGTTAGGGTTAAGGGCTAGGGTTAAGTGTTAGGGTTAGCGGTAAGTGTTAGGGAATGCCAACCCTAACAATTACCGCTAGCCCTAATGACTACCGCTAACTCTAAAGCCCTGTACACACGATCGGATTTCCTATGGATTCTAATCCGATGGATTTTTCCATCGGAAATCCGATGAAGCTGACTTCCATCAGTCTTGCCTACACACCATCAGTCAAAAATCCGACCGTCCCAAACGCCGTGACGTAAAACACTCCGACAAGCTGAGAAAAATTAAGTTCAATGCTTCTGAGCATGCGTCGACTTGATTCTGCGCATGCGTGGGTTTTTTGTCCGATGGAGTTCCCCACAGACGATTGGAATTTGCTATCAGTTTTTTTCCCATCGGATAAATTTAAAACATGTTCTATTTTTTCTCACCAATGGAAAAAAGACCGATGGGACCCATACACAATCGGTTTGTCCGATGAGAAAAGTCCATCGGACTGTTTTCATCGGTAAAACCTATCGTGTGTACACGGCATAAGCCTAGCCCTAAACCCTAACATGCGACTTTGGACACAAAGGTTCCTGCACTATTTTAATGCGACTTTAATGCAACTTGAGTGTCAGAAAGTGTAAAGTTGCATTCCATGAACAGAACTGTCATACTTCCATATTAGCTCCAAAAAAATGCAACACGCCTCAAAAACCCAAAACGTTCAGCAAAACGCATGCGCATGGGAGTCGCTGTTTACGGCACAGCTCTGGGGTATGCCGGCAGGTAATCTAGCAGGAATTAATTTTCTGACTAGGCGGTTTTCAGGCCTTTTAGCACTAAAAATTCCACCTGTAAACCGCCTCCTATGCATTTCAGTGGGACTTTTCACACTGGGGCGGTGCGCTTGCAGGAGGTTATAAAAAGTCCTGCAAGCAGCATCTTTGGGGCAGTTTGGAAGCACTGTATACAGTGCTCCAAAATGCCCTGCCCATTGAAATGAAGGGGCAGTGCTTGCAAAGCGTCTGAAAAGCGAATCGGAAGCGCCGCAACACGAGTGCTTTTAACTCCTTTTTTGGGGTTAAAAGTGCCCGCTAGCAGCCAAAAAACGCTGCTTAAACAGCTTTAGCGCTAACGCGGCCACGGCCCCAGTGTCAAAGGGGTCTAAAATTCCACATGTTCACATCTAGGAGTCCGCGATTCTATTTGCACGATTTTACCGCAATTTCGTCAGGCAATAATCGCGCCAAAATCGCACCGCGATCGGGGTGCTATTGGAAGTGACGGGGATCGCACGGGAGTCCAGCGATTTTCCATGAATTGGGATTGCGGGCAGAATCTGCCCACAAACCGCGATGCCTAGATGTGACTGGAGCTTTAAGGAACAATAGTTACAAAGCAATGCAGCCTCAGAACCAAAGGTGAAACACTCACACTACAACTGGTTGTACTTGACGCATAAAGTTTACATTTGTATTATTTATTTTTGGCGATTATCATGACCAGTGTACTCGAGATACCTCCCCACACCTTACCCCTACCAGTTTACCCCTCTTAACCACTATCTTAACTTATCCAATCTATAGTAATTTAGACCACACCGGAGTTGGAGTATAAAATGGCCACAACAGCCTTTTTATTAAAACCATATCATGTAAAGAACTCCAATATAAAATATATATTTTCAATAACTTTATTAACACAATTTTACCATTATAACTCCCAGTCTGTTGGTCTCTGACGGCACCCCAAAACTTTTGAACCCCTTTTTACACCAATACACTGCGGTACAAAATTTTTGAACCATACCAGGCCTCCAGCCGTATAACAGCTCGGAGACAACCCCTTCCCGCAGTGCAACCATACCCGTACTCCAGCGGACACCATTCCACTGGAATACACCAGAGGGGCACATACCACCGATGAGCCCCCACCACTTTAATACCATCTGTTTTCTGCCACCGTCAAAGACCAAAGACACCGCCAACACACAGCTGTTATGACGACCTTCTCCTTCACAACCTGAAAGACAAGAAAACAATAGCCAGAAAAACACCAAAACAACAGGGAGGGTGGGTGGGAAAAACTTCCTCTCCTTTCTGTCCCCACACAAAATGATGCCGAGTGCACCCGCCTCCAGCTATTTAAAGTGCCCCTCCCCTCACATTAAAATTCACCTCTGCCTCCACCCACTCACTTCTTCACCAAATGTTAACCCCGTCCTGTCTGTACTCTCCACCTCGTCATGCACGGCCCTTCATTATATTCTTTTTTGTCTCTTCATTCCGGGCCTCCCTTGACCAGTGTACTCGAGATACCTCCCCACACCTTACCCCTACCAGTTTACCCCTCTTAACCACTATCTTAACTTATCCAATCTATAGTAATTTAGACCACACCGGAGTTGGAGTATAAAATGGCCACAACAGCCTTTTTATTAAAACCATATCATGTAAAGAACTCCAATATAAAATATATATTTTCAATAACTTTATTAACACAATTTTACCATTATAACTCCCAGTCTGTTGGTCTCTGACGGCACCCCAAAACTTTTGAACCCCTTTTTACACCAATACACTGCGGTACAAAATTTTTGAACCATACCAGGCCTCCAGCCGTATAACAGCTCGGAGACAACCCCTTCCCGCAGTGCAACCATACCCGTACTCCAGCGGACACCATTCCACTGGAATACACCAGAGGGGCACATACCACCGTCGAGCCCCCACCACTTTAATACCATCTGTTTTCTGCCACCGTCAAAGACCAAAGACACCGCCACAGCCTGCAAAGGGTAACCCCTTACCCTTAAGGGCCCCTCCACACCCGCAGGGCACACTGGATCCCATCCTGACTCCCCAATGCCCACAAATCCATCCCACGTCAGAAAGATGCACACCATCCCTCCGTAAATACATGCCCACATTAACCTCCAACTCCATGTGCCTACCACCAGCCCCCCGTTATTGGCAACCAACCTAACCACCAGTTTGTTAAACTTGATTCCCGCCTTGTTAATCTGCGCCACTGATCTCGCCCTCCGCCACGAGGTGTACTTCATAACGTCGGACTATACTACCAACGTCCCCAGGAAGACCTCTCTAAGAAATCCGACGTTATGGCCGAGAACAGAGCCCCAATGGCTCTGATCCCCAAGTCATCCTCCCCCCACATGTAGTACCCAAACGACCTGTTGTCTATCCAACCGGGCGTACCGATCCACTCCTGGCACCACCCTACTCCACTCTATGCCCGTGAAGCCTATTCCTCCCAACGCAAGCCTCCATCCTGGGTATCCCCAACAGCCTGCCCGCCTGTCATGTATCTGCCCTCCTTTTTCCCCCAAAAGACATATGAATGCCCTACCGTCCAGATGAGGCGTGTAGAACCTCCATCTGAACTGAAAATACCACAACACAATTCAAAAACCCCAGAAATTTACCCCATCATTGCCAATAACCACACTTGCGCACCCCTTCACTTCCCACATATTTCCACTCACATCCGCTAATAAATGGGGGGCGTACCTAAGAACAAAACCACCTGGACTCCCATCTCACGATCCATTTTACCGCCGCCAAATCCAACCCGCCCCGGGCAGCCCCAGTGGCCGCCCCGATGCGGAAGGAGTGTGAAGCGATATGCTTGCAGTTGTTCCCAACCGCCCACAGGCCTTTCCGGAAACCCAGCCATGCATTAAAAACGTACTAGAAAATGATCCATCCTCATGCACCAAAAAAGCCCACCCCCCGGCCGTCCTAACTTCCAGAACTTCTTACACCACCCTCACTGAACAGTTCTGATCCCCGGGCAATGAAGACAGCTGTACCATCACCCCTCACACAGGGAGGGTGGCCCATTTGATCCATCTGTAACCTCCTGAACCGCAAACTCACCCTTCCGCCCGATAACTCCACGTCCTGTACCAGTAACCCCTCCGTCCTCTGTTTTTGACAGGCCCACAAACTCCCCCACCCTAAATGCAACAAAAAACGCTGTATAGAACAACTTAACCCCTTAACAGATGAACACACCCCGGCCAATGCCCCGCAAATCACTTGTGAAAGAGAAACAGAAAACAGGCCTTCCTGCATTCCTATGAGAGTGATCCTTTTGACACCCCTTTACCGCCTCCCTTACCCAGAAAACCGTAGTGAAATCTGCATGCCCTGGAGTTTGAATAGAAAACGCCAAGCCTGCCCGCTTCTTCTCGATCCCTGCCACCGAACTCCTTGCCTCCATGCACCGAGTTACTAAGTAAACTACCAGCAACTCCGTCTCAGACACATCCCGCTAAGCATCCGCTAGCCGTCTGAATGCAGCCCATTCCCTCCATAATTATTTGTATATGCCACCCATGTCGACCCACTTCCTTACTTCCCAATCCGGAAAACGGGGACAGTGAAACAGCTAAAGTGTAGTCTAACCCCGGGATACGCCTAGCATAGAGAAAACGTTCACTTGTAAGCACTCCAGTCGATGACTTGCACCACCCCCAAATCGTCACCGTGCAATCTAAACTTCATGTCCTTACTCATTGCCTCCCACAGTTCTGTAGCCAATACCGCCGGAAACAGGTCCAGCAATACCAGGTGATGACTGAGCCCCTTTTCCCCCAAAGACTTAGTCCATGCCTCTGCACTCCATTACCCCTGGCAAATGCCCCAAAAAACCCAGTGAACTTTGCATCATCAGTGCCCCATCCTAAATCAAAAATTGGTCACCGGGTCCCACATCCACCCCCATTGCCCGTTGTAAGTTTCCAAGAACGTGTGCCCCACCTTCAAAACATCCCTAAGCTCCTCATAGAGTCAAATAAAATGCGTATTGGCCCGCACCCCCACTGCCGCAGCCGACCATCCTTTAACAAAAAACCCACCCATGGGAACAATTTCCCAGGAATTGGATCGCCTGACCCGTCACGGACCACCCTTTAACAAAAGGAAGCTAAATTGTCAGACATGGCGCCTGAGAAGGAGCATACCATGGGCAGACACAGATTCACATAAAATTCCCCCCCAGCAGCACCCCAACCGCCAAAACTGTCCGGATGAAACGGCAGCCGCCGGAATGCCGACTCAACGTCCGCCTTTGCATGAGTGCCCCCCACTGTGCCCACTTCAGGACCTATCAAGGAATTAACTCACCCCCTGTTTGAGAACAAGAGATAGTGAATAAGCAGAAGCTTGATCGATTCCTTCTTAACCACCACCCCCATCGGTGACACCACCAGATACAGGATTGGGCTCTCCCGAAATGGCCCCCCCCCCATACGATCTAAAGCCACCTTTTTAGCCAATGTTTTCTGAAACCACCCCCGGACTAACCAGTGAGGACCCCAAAATTTGCGCCAAGGGCGGCACGACCTCTTGAGCGAACGCACTTTTAAAAAACCTTCCTAGAAACCTGCTCTCAGCAACTCTGCCGACGCCCTAACCAAATATCTACTTAGAAAAAAAACGCATCCTTACCTCCTGCACCGGTGTCATCCTTCTTGAAGCAAAATCCCGGGGACGCTTTCCGTCTTTTGAAGCACCGAGACAAGGGGTGCGTCCCCCCGCATCCAGCATTCCTGTTAAAACGACAGGACCCCACCCAACTTGCCAGATTCCTTGTTAAACTGACAGTACACCCCCACCATGTTTTTCGTTCAGTGGTACAGAGTCATTTGTCCCCCCCGACCGACCCCCTTGAAAATTGGCTTGGTGTCCCAGCCGAGGACATCAAACGCAGCCAAAGGCTGATATCCTTATGCACCCAACAAAGCGTCTGACGAATTGCCCCCCGCTGCCGACTGTTCGTAATAACGCAGTAAAGCAGTCCCAACATAACCCCCTAGGCCTCTCCCAGCGCATCCATATAACAGCACATTGCCGATCAATGTTCCAGGGTTTACTCACCTAACACGCTGGCCAAGCTGGCGAATGGCTGCAGCCTCTTGCCAAACCTCCTTGGGACCAATCGACACCTCCTCATCCCCTCATCTTCCTTTCCGGAATCGTCCGGCTTACCTTTTTCCAAATAATTTTTTTCTAGGGGCAGTAATAAGAAAATCTCGACATACTCACCTTTCCAATTTTGTCTCTCACCCCCTGGTCAGGTGCGCCCCCCAAGGGGCCCTTCAAAGAAAACGCAAACCTCACACTTAGCGGCATCGGCGATAGTACTATAACTGCTATGGCCACCACAGCAGGATCCCCTGCGTTCACCCCCACGGCCATACTCACCTGATCACCTCCAACAATGTTCCGTCACGGGCCCCGTAGTGAACACGGGTGCCACCACCTTAACCGACCCCTTTACCTGCCCGTCTACCCACAGCGCCACCTGCGGGGGACCCCCTTCACCCACGAACATCGCTGCACCAAATCCCTCAATAATCTGCAATAGGGCCCCTGCCCCGGGAGAGGCAGGCTGGTTGCCCGCCACCCCCGCCACAGCATCCCTGGCCCCGGGCGTGGCCCCCACACCGTTGGCAACGCCCCCCAACCCCACACCCAACAACTCACACAGTGCATTCGTCAAATCAACAGGAGAAATGATAGTGGTAGACTTACCGGGCTGACAGGGCACGTCCCCCCCCACAGCCGCAGATCTCGCCTCCCCTGGTGCTGCGACCCCTCTGCGATCCTCCTCTACCAATCCAAACAGCTCCCCTTCTGACCTCCGCTCCCAGGCTGGAAGCATGGCGTGATGAGCCCCCCAGGCGAAACTTACCTGGAGGCAGCGACTCCCCTTGGCACCGAATTGAAGTCCCCTCCTGGGGATCCACCACCACCTCCCTGCAGCGCCTGCGCCCTCTTGACGAGCCCCGGGTAGGCTGCGACACCTGATCACTGCTGTTCTGCACGTCCCTCAGCCCACTGCTTCACCCGATACCGCCAGCCTCGCCTGGTAGAGGCCCTGCGGACATGGCACCGCTTCTCCCCCGCTGAACCTCCCCTTCCCTGCCGCCTGCACAGAAGGGGGGGTTCCCACTTTCTGAGGTCCTCCGCCGCGAGGGTGAAGCACGGGCGCCATTACAGTCCGTAGCCCCGCCCCCTGCCGTTGCCGCGTGTACCGTCCGGCTCACCCCACGGCTGAAGCAGGCGCACGCTTTTCCAGGGGTGGGCCGACGAGTCAGCCTGTGGGCTCCTGGTGTGGCAAATTTTTTATTTATTTTTGGGGGGCGCGAATCGCGGGGGGGTGCCGCGAATCGCGGGAGGGGGGTGTGCCGTGAATTGCGGGGGGGGGGGTGCCACGAATCGCGGGAGGGGGGGGCGCGTCTGCTGAGGCCCCAGGCCAAATCGGGCCCCAAACAGACGTCCTGTTATGATGGCCCTGAATGAGGGCACCAACCTGGTCTCCCAGACAGTCTGGCCCCTTCGTCGCCGCAGCCGCCCGCAACCGAGCGAGGATCAAAGCCACGTCCGCCATTTTGTCTAAGGAGAGAAGTGAAAAAACTTCCTCTCCTTTCTGTCCCCACACAAAATGATGCCGAGTGCACCCGCCTCCAGCTATTTAAAGTGCCCCTCCCCTCACATTAAAATTCACCTCTGCCTCCACCCACTCACTTCTTCACCAAATGTTAACCCCGTCCTGTCTGTACTCTCCACCTCGTCATGCACGGCCCTTCATTATATTCTTTTTGTCTCTTCATTCCGGGCCTCCCTGGCTATGTGGTGTAGCAGTTAACTTTGGTTATCCTTTAACACATTGGTTCTCAACCTTTCTAGTGCCGTGACCCCTTGATAAAATTTCCCAAGTTGTGGGGACCCCTAACAGTAAAATGTCTTTTTGTAACGTGGGTTGTCAGCACCCAAGGCAAGACAAGTAATTTGCGCCCCTAACCCACGGACATTTAGCGCTCCCTGAGTCCCTTCCACTCGTACAGTATTAAAACCCCATATGGTACATACCACTCTTTCTCTTTTCCTTTCTTTCCCACTTATCTCTCTCTATCCTAATTTTTTTCTCTTTTTTTTTGCTCCCTTTTTATTTGTTCCTCCCCCTCTTTTCCTCTCCCTTCCATGTGTAGCACATGGATCCCTGGCCTTACCTCCTCAAGGCGGGACACACCGTACCACAATGCCCAGGTTCCTTCTTGAATAAGAGGGTGAGCGGTGTTCAGAAATTGTTGGGTCCCGCAGCGAGTTACCTTCCCTCGGCTGGTTCTTTCTTACCCCTAGAGTGTAGGGAAGAGTCTGTTGTAGGTGCACCAATAAGGCCAATGTCCAGACAAGGTTAAACCTTAATGAAGGAAGGTTTATTTTCTTTATGCTGAAAACTGGATAGGATAAGTTGGAGTTAAAGAATAAAGGAACAGGGAGGCAGGTTCAGGCACTTATCACCACTCAATCCCAAGTGGACTCTGCTCACCCGGATAGTCACCTCTCACGGTCCCTGCAGCCGGAGTGATACACGAACTTTACTTCACTTAAGTTTTCCTTGGAGATATGATCGGGAGATCCTCTGCCACAGAATCTCTGAGCCCCGAACCTCTCAGCGATTGTAATTCAAGAACAGGTGCAAGTTGCTACACATTACAAGGCCTCAGATGAGTAGTGGAATCCCTCCAGAAGTTTACCGGGCCTCTCTTTCACCGTGAACTCTCTCACAGGTCCATCAGAAAGGTCCTCCCCCGGTCTCCTCTTTTAGAGCGGGTCCCCTCTCAGGGGCACCCTGGGATTCCTCGTTTTAGAGATGGGCCCCAGCTAAAGGTGCTGGGCCCAATGGCGAAGCTGGAGCCCCAGGCTAAAGGTGCCTGGGACCGATGCACACGCGCACCCCTGGCCTGGAGGGCCAGGTCATGCGACCCGAACCCTGGAACTTCGGACTCCGGACTCTACACCCCTCTCTTCAGGCGGCGTCTGCCCCTTGTGTATCCTCTCCCAGCATGCACAGCAGGTTGACCACGCCCACTGTACTACCACCGAGAGAGGACACCCTAAGGCACAGCACTGTCACCAGTGGTTCAACCCTGACCTGTCATGGCAGTGCCACCTACAGGCCACAGGAAACTGCACACCAGTACAACACCTGAAGAAACAAAAATAACAGAACCTATCAATAAAAGCGGTCTGAGCCTGGCTACTAGCTCAGACCAACCCCTAAATTTAGGCACATAGCACCCCTCAAAGTAAAGGGGCGCTACACACACCCCCTCCTAAAGTAGACACTGTCCCCAGTGTCTGAAATAAACTCGAGCCACCTCAAGCCTGAGTAGGCAAGAATTTATTTCCGAACCTAAAAAACAAATTTGAACATTGGTGCCTGAACCAATATAAAAGGGAAGGGACAGAAAAGAAAGGATAGAAGAACAAAGAGTACAAAAAATATTTTTGACATCCCATTCTCAATGTCATACTTATAAAATACACATTATACAATCCACCCCCTCTTTACTAACTACTCCACCCCATTCTCAGTAGAGTTGCTTGCAGTTTCACCTGTAGAGGGAGAGAAAACAATTCACACAATAAAACATCCTATCTTTACACTATCTACAAGAAGTGAGCTGCCCCTCCGAAAAGGGACAACTCCCTTCAACAGAAGTTGCATATACTAAGCCTAGCACGTGTTATAAAACTTCTCCTAATTGCAGGCTATTGAAAAGTTCTGCAGAACACTGCCATCTGGTGGCAGTGCAAAGTCACTGCAACCAACACTTGTTCCATAGAAATGCGGCCAGAAATCAAGCATTTCCTATCTTGAACACAACGGGTTTCCAGCCTTTGCCCTTACTCATCTTCCCCAAAGTTCAGTTCTTCGTGGTGCTGCAGATGGAGAGAAACAAACAGCAACAGCTCTCCTTATCCTCAGCAGAGTTGATTACCCCAAGTAGTGAAGGGCAAAGTTATCAAGTTCCTGGAACAATCCCCAGAGTAGGCAAAAAAAAAAAAACAACAAGCTCCCACTCTAGAGATAGTAGAGAGGATCCGGCAAGACAAGAAGTTTCCTTTTTGTGTCAAAAGTTTCAATAAAGTACAAAGCGCCTTCTCGCTCCTTGTTGCAAACTACCACTCGGTCTGCATGTATGTGCCGACCATAGTTCCATTCTTGCCGGCATCCTTTGAAACGATCCACCTTAGCAGCTGAACATATAAAGTATCTGCGGGCTGCAGGCACTTTTAAGTGTTCCCAGACAAAATCAGCATACCACCTCTCACGGTAGGCCTCAATTTCAAACAAAAGTTCCCTGGGAACATAGGGGTATTCCCAGCCATATTCAGTGGCAACTTTCTTGTTAAGGAGCCGCTGCAACCTAGCAATAGGTGGAAGGGTTGCGCGGTCTCCTCTACCAGGCAAGACAATTGCGTCCGGAGATCTAGGCACTTTCACTGCCTCAAGCTCCGGCAAAGGCGCCCGGAGAGGTACATGTCCAGCTGTAGTGGCAGGCGCTGGTGATGCGGGAACAGGCAATGTAGGTGTGGGAACAATTCCTTCCTCTTGTGTAGGGGCCTCCACCCGTGGTGTAGTGTCCCCAGAGTCCATGGGTGATCCCTCTCTAGTGTCTCGGGGTGAGGGTAGCGGAATTCTGTCCCAACCCTTCTTGACAAACAGTTCATCCACCTCAAAATCATCCCCCACTTCGGAAGACGATTCCAAATCGGAGGTGTCATACTCCTCCGCTGGCAGGTAGTCTCTAGTAGACACAGACTCACTGTCTTTTAAAAGTTTCTGCGGGTCAAGTATCCAAGCATCCCCAATGGTACGGACACTGAGCTTCTTCCCCTTCGCCGGCAAACTTTTCACCACAATGTCCCCAGCCTCCTTACCGTCCCCAGACGTGGATCTCCTGGAGGTCCCTCCGGGTTGGATCTCCGGTTCAGGCAGGCGCTGGGTGGACCTCGACCGCGGAAGGCTTTCACGTAGCCCACCTTTCTCTTGGCAGGCGGGATGGACGTCTCAGTAGTGACGGAGGCAGCATCCGCTGTAGCATCCGTCACTGGTTCTGCGCTGGCTGGGACTTTATCCTTTACATCCGCTATAGCCATAGTGATGCGCGTGGGCCCGGCCACTGGGGCGTGTTTCCCTTCCTCAGAAGTAACCGTCCCCGTAAGGAAGTTGACCTGGTACACTCGGGGGTGATTCGGTGGGTTGTTCCACTTCAAACAAGAACTCTCCACAGGTCAGGCATCTCCCGAATGGCCATATCTGCACGGCCAGTCCTTGGCAACTCGGACAGAGCACGCCCAGGGCCTCCGCATCACGGCAGGTATAGAGCACAAAGCGGCCCCGGGCTTTGAGCCGGATCCCTGTATCCATCAGGGGAGCAGTGAGAGAAGCGATATCCATGGTTGAAGTAGTCGGGAACATTCGGGGTCCCGGTGGAATAGGAATCCATGGAGTAGTTGCGGACATGTTGCTTCTTCTTCACTGATTTGGCTCGTACTTTCCCTTTGGCGCCAAAGACACCACGTGCAACACACACTTGGCGGGGGCTCCTCTCCTTTTTTTTTTTCTTCCTGCACGCAGCTCGCAGGCTTTTCTAAGTTCTGGACACGCCCACAAACTACGCACCTAGAAAAAAACTCAAACACAGTCCTGTACCTCCATTTTCTTCAATAAAACGTGGTGCAGTCCAACTTTCACAATGGCCGAAAAACAGTCCAACCTCTGGGGGGGGTAGCTGCAGAATCCCGGACGAGCACCCACATGTAGCACACGGATCCCTGGCCTTACCTCCTCAAGGCGGGACACACCGTACCACAATGCCCAGGTTCCTTCTTGAATAGGAGGGTGAGCAGTGTTCAGAAATTGTTGGGTCCCGCAGCGAGTTACCTTCCCTCGGTTGGTTCTTACCCCTAGAGTGTAGGGAAGAGTCTGTTGTAGGTGCACCAATAAGGCCAATGTCCAGACAAGGTTAAACCTTAACGAAGGAAGGTTTATATTCTTTATGCTGAAAACTGGATAGGAAAGTTGGAGTTGAAGAACAAAAGGAAAAGGGAGGCAGGTTCAGGCACTTAATATCACCACTCAATCCCAAGTGGACTCTGCTCACCTGGATAGTCCCCTCTCACAGTCCTAGCAGCCGGAGTGATGCACAAACTTTACTTCACTTAGGTTTTCCTTGGAGATACGATCGGGAGATCCTCTGCCACAGAATCTCTGAGCCCCGAACCTCTCAGCGCTTGTAATTCAAGAACAGGTGCAAGTTGCTGCACATTACAAGGCCTTAGATGAGTAGTGGAATCCCTCCAGAAGTTTACCGGGCCTCTCTTTCACAGTGAACTCTCTCACCGATCCATCAGAAAGGTCCTCCCCCGGTCTCCTCTTCTCAGAGCGGGTCCCCTCTCAGGGGCACTATGGGATTCCTCGTTTTAGAGATGGGCCCCAGCTAAAGGTGCTGGGCCCAATGGCGAAGCTGCAGCCCCAGGCTAAAGGTGCCTGAGACCGATGCACACACGCACCCCTGGCCTGGAGGGCCAGGTCACGCGACCTGAACTCCGGAACTCCGGACTCTACACTCCTCTCTTCAGGCGGCGTCTGCCCCTTTATGTATCCTCTCCCGGCATGCACAGCAGGTTGACCACGCCCTAAGGCACAGCACTGTCTCCAGTGGTTCAACCCTGACCTGTCATTGCAGTGCCACCTACAGGCCACAGGGAACTGTACACCAGTACAACACCTGAAGAAACAAAAATAACAGAACCTATCAATAAAAGAGGTCTGAGCATGGCTACTAGCTCAGACCAACCCCTAAATTTAGGCACATAGCAATCCTCAAAGTAGAGGGGCACTACACATGTATTCTCTATTTTTATTCCTTCTCTTACTCCTTGTTGGGGGGGGGAATGGGATGAGTGGCAGTGCTGGCAGGGAGTTGGGATGAGTGGCAATGCTGGGGGGAGTTCTGATCGGCCAACTTAGGTGCTCTTGATGAAGGTCATCTGCTGATCTGAGAACTGTAGTGGGGACTTTTAATGGCAACTATAATCACAGGTAGTGTTACTCACTGTGTCTCTGGCTTCACTGTGCCTCTGACTTTGTGGTATCTAGTAGCAGTGACACCTATGCCAAAATCAGGAGATAGGGTCTCCTCCAGCCCCTCCCACTTCACATTCCTCACCAGTCAGCTGATCTCTAATCTCACCCCCCCCCCAGCCATGCCGTGAACTAAATGGGCGGCTGCAAAGAGGCTGTGTGTGCGGCCGCTGGCTCCAGGAACAGCCCAGCTGGGCGGCCGCGAAAAGGCTGGTAGGTGTGGGCTTCAGGAACATCCCAGGATTTGGTGACCCCTGGCAAATCCTCATTCGACCCCCAAGGGGGTCCCGACCCCAGGTTGAGAACCACTGCTTTAACACCTCATCATGTTAAAGTCCTATAACAAATAAGTGTGTGAACCCTAATAAAGAACTCAAATTTGCTCCTATTTAGTCTGTTTAACCACTTCAATACCAGACACTTTCCCCCCTTCCTGCCCAGGACAATTTTCAGCTCTCAGCGCTGTCGCACGTTGAGTGACAATTGTGCGGTCATGCGACACTGAACACAAACTACATTTTTATCATATTTGTAGCACTTAGTCACATTTAAGGGACCGCGCTGGTTTTGTTTTGGGTCTGCAGCAATTACCTCTTCAGAGTGGATCCTTTAGCTCCGTTGTCTAGGCAAACAAAAAATCTCCAGGAATAAGGCCAATGTCCACACATGAGTAAAACCTAATCAGCAAGGCTTTATTATTTTTTTCTCTTTGAGTCAACTTGAAGAGAGAGAGCAAGAAGTTGAAATAAAGTAGGGAAAGGTTCAGGCACGCAACACTTAAGTTCAGTATATACACTCGTCGCCACTCAAGTCTGAGTGGGTATTGCTCACCCGGATAGTCCCTAAGAGAGCAGTCCTAGCAGCCGGGATGGAGCACGGATATCAGAGACGATTAATCCCCCTTTAGGCAAGCCTCCAGGCTTCTCCTCGAGACAGCAGTTTCGTCGCTAATCTACGCCGGGACTGATCTTCCCCTGGACCACTTTTCCTAAAGATGGGCCCCCTACAAGCGGGCAGCCTGGGATCCTTCTCTGAAGCGTAGGCCCTTGTCAGCGGAGCTGGGCCCACAATGCAGAAACAGAACCTCGGGCTGAAGGTGCCCGAGGCCTAAACACACTCGCGTACCTCGTGCCATGCGGGCCACAAGGCACACTCACTGGACCAAAGGTCCCCCCTGAACGCCTTGGGGTCCCCCTGGAATCGCCAAATGGCGTCTGCCCCTTTTGTACCCTCTCCCAGCATGCACAGTGGGTAGACCACGTCCACTGCACGGCTGCCGAAAGAGGACACCCAAGGTGCTGTGATACCCCCTGTAGCTCAACCCATGCCGGCAGTGACAGTGTCACCTACAGGCAGTGGTGGTGCGTCCATAGTGGGCGCAGGAGCGCCGCCCCCTCTCGCTCCTGCGCCCATCACTCACAACAATACATAGGTTCATGCATTGCATGAACCTATGTATTGTCGCCGCCGCTGTCCCCCACTATTCAGATGGCCGGCCCCCTGTTGAGCGCCGGCCATCTGAATAACAGCGGTTGGTGTTTGAAAGTGCCTATCAGAGCCAGTGGCTGTAATCGGCTTCCAAATAGCTAACCAGAGGACGCACGGGGTGCCTTCCCTGGTTAACACTGACAGGCGTTTCAGCCAATCAGGTTCACCGGGTCTGGTTACCGGTAACCTGATTGGCTGAAGCGACATCGAGGGCGGGAGAAGACATCAAGGATGGAAGAAGGACGGCGCTGACCTGAGGAAGGTACCGTATATACTCGAGCATAAGTCGACCCGAGTATAAGCCGAGGTACCTAATGTTACCACAAAAAACTGGGAAAACTTACTGACTCGAGTATAAGCCGAGGGTCAACAATGCCTCACTGTTCCCATCCTTACTGTGCCCAGGGCCAGATTAAGAACATCATGGGCCTGGTGCTGAGGATTTTGGTGGGCCTTTTATAAATAATAAATAAATAAATATGCAAACAATTTTTTGTTATAACAAATTAAATTAAAGAGAGAGAGGGAGGATGAGAGAGAGGGAGGATGAGAGAGAGGGAGAGAGAGAGAGAGAGAGGATGAGAGAGAGGATGAGAGAGGAGTGAGGGGTAAGGGAGGGAGGATGAGAGAGAAAGGGGGGATGAGAGAGAGAGGATGCGCATGAGCATGCGTGGGAATGACATCAACGCAGCCCAGCCAAGGTAAGTAACCGAAGGCACAGAACCCAGAAGGAAGACCGGGTGAAAATGGAAGCACCCAGGACCCACCGGATTGATCACAGTGCAGTGATCGGACGGTATAAACCTGGGAAGTATGTGCAGGTAATGGAGAGGAATGTGGAGGGTCTAGCAGTGGGCACTATGTACAGGAGAGGAGTGTGGAGGGTATGGCAGTGGGCAGCATGCACAGCAGAGGAGTGTGGAGGGTATGACAGAGGGTGGTATGTACCAGAGAGGAGTGTGGAGGGTATGAAAGTGGGCAGTATGTACAGAAGAGGAGTGTGGAGAGTATGACAGTGGGCAGTATGTACAGGAAAGGAATGTGGAGGGTATGATGGGGGTGGTATGTACAGGAGAGGAATGTGGAGCGAAAGATAGTTGGCAGTATGTACAGGAGAGGAGTGTGAAGGGTAAGGTTAGGTTACAGTATGTACAGGAGAGGAGTGTGGAGGGTAAGGTTGGGTTACAGTATGTACAGGAGAGGAGTGTGGATGGTATGATAGTGGGCAGTATGTACAGGAGAGGGGTGTGGAGGGTATAATGGGGGCAGTATGTACAGGAGAGGAGTGTGGAGGGTATGATAGTGGGTAGTATGTACAGGAGAGGAGTGTGGAGGGTATGACAGTCGGCACTATGTACAATAGAGGAGTTTATGAATGTGGGCAGTATGTACAGGAGAGGAGTGTGGAGGGTATGACAGTGAGCAGTATGTACAGGAGAGGAGTGTAGACAGTATGATACTGAGCAGTATGTACATTAAATGAGTATGGAGGGTAAGACAGTGAGCAGTATGTACAGGAGAAGAGTGTGGAGGGTATGACAGTGGGCAGTATGTACAGGAGAGGAGTGGGGAGGGTATGACAATAGGCAGTATGTACAGGAAAGGAATGTGGAGGGTATGAGAGCGAGCAGTATGTAAAGGAGAGGAGTGTGGAGGGTATGACAGCCGGCACTATGTACAATAGAGGAGTTTATGAAAGTGGGCAGTATGTACAGGAGAGGAGTGTGGAGGGTAAGACAGTGAGCAGTATGTACAGAAGAGAAGTGTAGAGGGTATGACAGTGGGCACTATGTATAGGAGAGAAGTGTGGAGGGTATGACAGTGAAGAGTGGGGAGGATATGACAGTGGGCAGTATGTACAGGATAGAGGTGTGGAGGGTATAACAGTGGGCACTATGTATAGAAGAGAAGTGTAGAGGGTATGACAGTGGGCAGTATATACAGGAAAGGAATGTGGAGGGTATGATTGGGGCAGTATGTACAGGAGAGGAATGTGGAGAGAAAGATAGTTGGCAGTATGTACAGGAGAGGAGTGTGAAGGGTAAGGTTAGGTTACAGTATGTACAGGATAGGAGTGTGGAGGGTAAGGTTGGGTTACAGTATGTACAGGAGAGGAGTGTGGATGGTATGATAGTGGGCAGTATGTACAGGAGAGGGGTGTGGAGGGTATAATGGGGGCAGTATGTACAGGAGAGGAGTGTGGAGGGTATGATAGTGGGCAGTATGCACAGGAGAGGAGTGTGGAGGGTATGACAGTCGGCACTATGTACAATAGAGGAGTTTATGAATGTGGGCAGTATGTACAGGAGAGGAGTGTGGAGGGTATGACAGTGAGAAGTATGTACAGGAGAGGAGTGTAGACAGTATGATACTGAGCAGTAGGTACATTAAATGAGTGTGGAGGGTAAGACAGTGAGCAGTATGTACAGGAGAAGAGTGTGGAGGGTATGACAGTGGGCACTATGTATAGGAGAGGATTGTGGAGGGTATGACAGTGAGCTGTAAGTACAGGAGAGGAGTGTGGAAAGTACGACAGTGGGCACTATGTACAGGAGAGACGTGTATGACAACAAGCACAATGTACAGGAGAGGAGTGTGTAGGGTATGACAGTGGGCACTATGTATAGGAGAGAAGTGTGGAGGGTATGACAGTGAGCAGTATGTACAGGAGAGAAGTGTGGAGAGTATGTACAGGTGAGGAAGATGAAGGGAATCTGGGAAGGAAAAATGTAAAGGTTTGTGGGAGGATGTTTAGGGACTGCGTAGTGGTTAAGCGAGCCATACATGGATTGAAATTACGCCAATTAAGCAGAGACCAGCCATAGTCGATCTATGTATGGGCTAGCTGGTTTTTCACAAGTCAATCTATTATCTGACTTGAGTACAACCAGCCTGTCAGGTTTTTCCCAAAACAATCAGTGCTGCCAGCTATAGTTAGCAACACTGATCATTGTATTCACTGACAGAACACAATAACACTGCAGGAGTGATTCCCCCATCCACAGTTCAGCAGGTGAGAGGTTGTGTGGGGACAGGCTGGGGAGAGATACTTGTCAGTGGCTGGGTAGGCCCTGGCTAGTATCAGAGCCAGATACACACAGGTTACATACGCCACGATCGTTAGAGCGAGAACAATAATTCTAGCACTAGACCTCCTCTGTAACTCTAAACATGTAACCGGTAAAAAAAATGAAAGCATCGCTTAGTATACAAAAAAAATCGTGCTAACTTTAGTGTTTTTTTTTTTTTTTTATGAATGAAACAGTTTCTTTCAAAAAAAAGGGATTTTTATAACAGCTTACCTGTAAAATCCTTTTCTTGGAGTACATCACGGGACACAGAGCGACTTAGTCATTACTAATGGGTTATATAGATTACCTTCAGGTGTTGGCACTGGCCAATTCCAAACCGGAAGTACCCTCCCCTATATAAGCCCCTCCCACCCGGGAGCACCTCAGTTTTGTAGCCAAGCAATAAGTGTCCCAAAAAGAGGGGTGGGAGCTCTGTGTCCCGTGATGTACTCCAAGAAAAGGATTTTACAGGTAAGCTGTTATAAAAATCCCTTTTTCTTTTTCGTACATCACGGGACACAGAGCGACTTAGTCATTACTAATGGGACGTCCCAAAGCAATGCCAAATGAGGGGAGGGATACATAAGCTGGGCGCCATCAGGCATGAGGCTCTTTTGCGGCCTGCAACACACTGCGCCCAAAGGCGACATCCTCCTGACTTCTGACGTCTACCTGGTAGAATCTAGTAAACGTGTGTACTAAGGACCATGTTGTGGCCTTACAGTACTTGAGCCAGGGAGGCTTGGTGATGCACTGCCCATGAAGTTCCAACTGCTCTTGTGGAGTGCGCCCTAACTTTGAACGGAGGCGGTCTCCTTTTCAAGCCATAGGCTTGTATTATGACCTGTCGAATCCACTTGGCTAAAGTAGATTTTTGATGCTGCCTGACCCTTTCTGGGGCCTTCCGGCAGAACAAACAAAGTATCCGTTCTGCGAATCTGAGCAGTGGCTTTAAGATAAGCTTTAACTGCTCTTACTACATCCAAAGAATGCAATAACTTTTCCTCTACCGAACTAGGTTTGGGGAAAAAGGAAGGAAGAACCACATCTTGGTTCAAATGGAACCTCGATACCACCTTAGGAAGAAGGCTGGATGAGGACGTAATACTACTCTGTCCTTATGGATAACCAGATATGGCTCCTTACAGGACAAGGCGGCTAATTCCGATACTCTTTTAGCCGAACAAATGGCTACTAAGAAAATCAATTTCCTGGTAAAAAGAACCAAGAAAATGTGCCGCAATGGTTCAAATGGTTGTTTCTGTAGAACCGACAGAACCAGGTTTAAGTCCCATGGACATATGGGAATACTAACCGGAGGGCTAATACGCATCACTCCTTGTATGAAAGCTTTGATTAATGAATGCAAAGCCAAGGGCCTTTGAAAAAAAAAAAAATATTGACAAGGCCGTCTGACCCTTGATAGTACTCAAGGCAAGCTTCCTATGTACAGCCCACTGTAGGAAGTCTAGAATCCTACCTATTGCGTACTTACGTGGATGCCATTTCCTGGCCTCACCCCACGTGATGTACGCCTTCTAGATCCTATAATAGATCTGCCTGGATACCGGCTTCCTGGCATTGATCATGGTAGATACCACAGGATTAGAGAGCCCTCTCTTTTTTAGAATGTGGGCTTCTATAGCCAGGCCGTCAACCTAGGGCTGGTAAGGAAGGGTAGTATATCGGTCCTTGCGAAAGCAGGTCCGGACGATGTGGGAGGGTCCAAGGACTTCCCACTGACATTTTTACAATCTCCGCGTACCATGCCCTTCGGGGCCACGCTGGAGCCACCAGAATCACTGGTTTCTTTTCTACCCTGATTCTGCGGATTAATCGCGGTGGGAATGCATATATCAGCTTGAACTGATCCCAAGGGAACACTAGGGCATCCGAACCGCAAGCTAGGGGATCCTTTGTGCGAGACACAAATCTGTCCACCTTTGCGTTGAATCTGGATGCTAGCAGATCTACATCCGGTGTTCCCCACCGCTGGCATATTGCCTGGAAAACCTCGGGGTGAAGAGACCATTCCCCCGGGCATAATTGCTGGCGACTTAAAAAAGTCCGCTCTCCAATTTTCCACTCCTGGGATGAAAACCGCGGATATGGCTGTGACATACCTTTCTGCCCATTCCAGGATGCATTTCGCTTCCCTCTGGGCTGCACGACTCCTGGTGCCACCCTGGAGATTAATATATGCCACTGCTGTGGCATTGTCTGATTGAATTCTGACAGGTGACCCTTGGAGTTTGGATGTCCATGCTACTAGGGCATACCGGGCTGCTCGTATCTCTAAGAGATTGGTGGGCAGGGCCTTCTCTGCTTCTGACCACTTGCCCTGGAGAGACCATTGCTCCAGTACTGCCCCCCAGCCTATGTGGCTGGCAACTGTAGTGACCACCTTCCAAGAAACCGGACTGAAGGGTTTCCCTTCCCAGATTCTGGGGCACCAACCACCAATGGAGGCTCTTGCGAACGGAAGGGGACAGGGACATTGGTAAGTCTAAAGCCTGAACTTTTTTGTTCCAGGCTGACAGTATGGCCCTCTGCAAGTTCCTTGAATGGAATTGACCGTAGGGTACCGCTTCGAATGAAGCCACCATTTTTCCCAGCAGCCTTATACACAGGCGTATGGATGGTTTTTCTTTTTTGTACCCACTAAGTGGGTCAAATCTTTCAAAGACGACACCTTCTCTGGAGGTAAGAAAATCTTTCTCTGATTTGAATCCAGTCTTAGCCCCCAAGTATTCCAGGCTTTTGACTGGTTTTAGGGCTGACTTGTCTCGGTTGATAATGCAACCGTGAGATTCCAGATACTTGATTATCTTGTGAACGACCACTTCTAGTTTTTTTCACTGAGTGGTCTATCAGCAACAAGTCGTCTAGATATGCCATTATCGTTACACCTTGTGTTCCTAGTTTGGCCAATCGTAGGGCCAGAATTTTTGTGAACACTCGTGGTGCCGTGGCCAGACCGAAAGGTAAGGCTCTGAACTGAAAATGGCGCCCTTCTACTGCAAGGCGTAGAAATTTCTGGTGGGCCGGACAGATGGGAATATGCAAATAAGCATCCCTTATGTCGATCGAGGCTAACCATTCCTGCCCTTGTAGGGCGGTGGCCACCGATCGGATCGACTCCATCCGAAAAAAGTCCTGATATGTAGGAACTTGTTTAGCCCTTTTATATTCAATATGGGCCTCATGTCCCCATTTGGTTTGGGGACTGTGACAAGGTTCGAGTAAAACCCGAACCCGTTTTCTTTCAAGTGAACCTTCATGATTACCCTTGGAGCAATAGTTGTTCTAGTGCCAGAAGGAGGGATCCACTCTTCTGGGGATCGCTTGGCACGTTTGACCTTATAAAATGGGCAGGAGGAATGTCTTTTAACTCCAGCCTGTATCCCAGACTTACTGCGGGGAGCACCCATCTCTGATGGTGTCCCGCCAGGTCTCTGTGAACAACTGAAGTCTTCCCCTCACCCGACTGAGTGGGGGCAACCCTTCATGACTTAGGGGGAGGTTTTGTACCTCTCTTGACCCTGATTTCTGCCCCCTGGATTTGACCGCGGAGGCCGTCGGAACTGTTTCACAGCCGATGTGCCAGGGACTGGAGAAGTAGGCCTCTTAAAAGAAGGACTTCTACCCTTGTTCTTAACCGGTAAGAGTGAACTTTTACCGGCAGAAATTTTCTGGATATATTTGTCCAGATCTTCTCCAAATAAGCGTTCTCCATGAAATGGGAAGCTAACCAGCAGTTTTTTACAGGGAGCTTCAGCAGACCAGTTTTTGAGCCACAGAAGCCTGTACTATAGACAGCGTAAAGCGGGAGGCCTGTTGGATTGTATCCTTTATGGCGTCCACCGCAAAACACAAGGCTCTAGGCAGGTCAGCTAGGGCAAGAGCCTGCTGATCTGGTAAGTCCCTTAAGACTTGTTTCAACTGATCTTTCACTGCTTGGCAGACTCCAATCGCTGCTACCGCAGGTTGTGTCACCATGCTTGCTGTAGAGAAAGCAGATTTTAGTAAAGACTCCAATTTTTTATCTATTGGGTCTTTGACATTGGAACATTATCTACTGGACATGTCAGTGATTTGTTAACAGAAGAGATGGCTGCGTCCACTGTAGGGACCCTCCATTTTTTTATGAACTTATCCTCCATGGGATAGATCACCGGAAATCTCTTGGGGGGAGCAAATATTTTATCAGGATGCTCCCAATCCTGGTAAATAAGCCCTTCTAATAAAGGGTGGATTGGGAAGGAACAGACAGCCTGGGGAGCTTTTAGCGACCCCAGCGAGGAAACCGTAGTGGATGGTGGTTCCGCCAGAGGCATTTTAAATGCTGATCGGACCATATTAGTCAGAGACTGAACCCATAATCTTTCAGCCTGAGATGCTGAGAAAGGTTCTTCCACTGTTGATTCCTCCATAACTGAATCAACCTCATCCTGATCCCCTTCAGGTAGGTCGATCTCTGGGACTGTTCCTCCACTAACAGGCACTCTGAAGGAGGAGACGGAGATCGGACGCGCTTTTCCTGAGACAGGGAAGCAGCGATCAATGCTGTTAATCTCTCTTCCAATCCTCCCAGAGTTGAGGATAAAACCTCCTCTGTTATATATACAGGAGCAGGTGGACTGGGGACAGCCGCAGCACCAGGCATTCCTGCGGGGTTTCTACGGCTACTGACCTCTGAATTCTCAGGGGAGATTGGTGCAGTACAAGCATGCCCAATATCCTCAGAGCCCGATGGAGACCCCTTTGGCTTCCTGGAAGATCTATTTCCGGAGCGTCTGGACGACATATCCTTTAAGCACAAAGCTGAGGTATTCCCGTCGTCATACACCAATTTTTCTGGTAATAATCTAACACAGGTGCTGCTATATACCAGCTGGTGTCCACTAAAGTGCCTTTCTATGGGGATGCCTGCATCAACCGCCTCTGTGTGCCACTGTTTGTTGCTAGCTCTGTTTGCATCCAGCTGACACTTGTACTGTGTCTTTTAACTATGCTGGGACGCCCGCACATGCGCAGAAGCGCCGCGGCGCGCATCGAGCGTCATCCACCCGCCCCGCCCCTTTTTTTCATAGGAGGCGCGTGCACGCGCCCGCGCGCGCGCCCGTGCGCCATTGGCGCCCTTTTCGAAATCAAACAGGGGACTAGGAGCCAGGGCCCTTTTTGCCGGAGGGCCTGTGCGGTGGATGAGCGCAGCAACAGGGCAGAGGAAGTGGATTCCCACAGAGAAACTTACCAGCTGCCTGGATCTTTTGACTTGAGAAAACCAAAGATCCACATGACAAGAAAAATGGACTACAGCGGCCTCTAGTGGTTTAACACAGGTACCGCGGTCCCTTTTTTTTTTTTTTTTTCTTGACTACTATTAAAATTTTACATTTTCAGTAGTTACAGGCAAACACAGATATTTAGCGGGAATACCGTTAGGTAACAGACAGAAAGACAAATTAGGCTTGGGGGTCCCCCAATAGAACCAAGTTCCTGGGGGCCCCCACTTACCTGATCCCCGCCGCAGGACTTTGTTTGGTCCACAGAAGTCCAAACTTCACCTATCACGGCAGGCATTGTAATTAAACCTTCAGGGACCGGGTTCCCAAGGATTCCACTCCCCTGGACCTGTATAGCACCCTGCACAGACAACATCTTGGTCGTGGGTATGACCAGAGCTCTGGATCCCAGGGTCCAGCCCTCCTAAGAGAAGCATTACAGGCAAAACCTTGCTCTTCTGCTGCAAGGCCCGGGTACCGACCGTTTAGCTATGAAGCTTTTTTGGTGGGATCCGGAACAGCTTACTAAGGCCCAAAAGAACCTGTACGCAAGCCCAGTGAAAACACATGTTACTCTTTGGCCAACACCTTAGACACTGGCAAAAAACTGAGGTGCTCCCGGGTGGGAGGGGCTTATATAGGGGAGGGTACTTCCGGTTTGGAATTGGCCAGTGCCAACACCTGAAGGTAATCTATATAACCCATTAGTAATGACTAAGTCGCTCTGTGTCCCGTGATGTACGAAAAAGAAAAAACACGTTTGAAAAATTTCTGCGCAAATACCGTGTAACATAAAAAGTTGCAAAGACCACTATTTTATTCCATAGGGTGTCTGCTAAAACAATACAGGTCCTTCTCAAAAAATTAGCATATTGCGATAAAGTTCATTATTTTCTGTAATGTACTGATAAACATTAGACTTTCATATATTTTAGATTCATTACACACAACTGAAGTAGTTCAAGCCTTTTCTTGTTTTAATATTGATGATTTTGGCATACAGCTCATGAAAACCCAAAAATCCTATCTCAAAAAATTAGCATATCATGAAAAGGTTCTCTAAACAAGCTATTAACCTAATCATCTGAATCAACTAATTAACTCTAAACACCTGCAAATGATTCCTGAGGCTTTTAAAAACTCCCAGCCTGGTTCATTACTCAAAACCGCAATCATGGGTAAGACTGCCGACCTGACTGCTGTCCAGAAGGCCATCATTGACACCCTCAAGCAAGAGGGTAAGACACAGAAAGAAATTTCTGAACGAATAGGCTGTTCCCAGAGTGCTGTATCAAGGCACCTCAGTGGGAAGTCTGTGGGAAGGAAAAAGTGTGGCAGAAAACGCTGCACAACGAGAAGAGGTGACCGGACCCTGAAGAAGATTGTGGAGAAGGACTGATTCCAGACCTTGGAGGACCTGTGGAAGCAGTGGACTGAGTCTGGAGTAGAAACATCCAGAGCCACCGTGAACAGGCGTGTGCAGGAAATGGGCTACAGGTGCCGCATTCCCCAGGTCAAGCCACTTTTGAACCAGAAACAGCGGCAGAAGCGCCTGACCTGGGCTACAGAGAAGCAGCACTGGACTGTTGCTCAGTGGTCCAAAGTACTTTTTTCGGATGAAAGCAAATTTTGCATGTCATTCGGAAATCAAGGTGCCAGAGTCTGGAGGAAGACTGGGGAGAGGGAAATGCCAAAATGCCTGAAGTCCAGTGTCAAGTACCCACAGTCAGTGATGGTCTGGGGTGCCATGTCAGCTGCTGGTGTTGGTCCACTGTGTTTTATCAAGGGCAGGGTCAATGCAGCTAGCTATCAGGAGATTTTGGAGCACTTCATGCTTCCATCTGCTGAAAAGCTTTATGGAGATGAAGATTTCATTTTTCAGCACGACCTGGCACCTGCTCACAGTGCCAAAACCACTGGTAAATGGTTTACTGACCATGGTATTACTGTGCTCAATTGGCCTGCCAACTCTCCTGACCTGAACCCCATAGAGAATCTGTGGGATATTGGGAAGAGAAAGTTGAGAGACGCAAGACCCAACACTCTGGATGAGCTTAAGGCCGCTATCGAAGCATCCTGGGCCTCCATAACACCTCAGCAGTGCCACAGGCTGGTTGCCTCCATGCCACGCCGCATTGAAGCAGTCATTTCTGCAAAAGGATTCCCGACCAAGTATTGAGTGCATAACTGAACATAATTATTTGAAGGTTGACTTTTTTTGTATTAAAAACACTTTTCTTTTATTGGTCGGATGAAATATGCTAATTTTTTGAGATAGGAATTTTGGGTTTTCATGAGCTGTATGCCAAAATCATCAATATTAAAACAAGAAAAGGCTTGAACTACTTCAGTTGTGTGTAATGAATCTAAAATATATGAAAGTCTAATGTTTATCAGTACATTACAGAAAATAATGAACTTTATCACAATATGCTAATTTTTTGAGAAGGACCTGTATATATAATATTTGAGGGTTCTGAGTAATTTTCTAGCAAAAAACAAATGATGATTTTTACATGTAGGAGAGAAATGTCAGAATTGGCCTAAGTGGCAAGGGGTTAATTACTATAAGACCCCTTTCACACTGAGGGCGTTTTGCAGGCGCTATAGCGTTAAAAATGGCGCCTGCAATCTGCCCTTAAACAGCTGCTCTATTCACTCCAGTGTGAAAGCCCGAGGGCTTTCACACTAGAGCGGTGCGCTGGCAGGGCGTCAGAAAAAGTCCTGCCAGCAACTTCTTTGGAGCGCATTATGAGCGGTGAAATCAATGGGCAGCACCGCCGTACCGCCGGCAATACGCCGCTGTAGCAGCACATCTCGGGCGGTTTTTACCCTTTCTCGGTCGCTAGCGGGGGTTAAAAGCGCCCCGCTAGCGGCCGAAATGTGCCACAAATCCGACGGTAAAATAGCAGCGCTTTACCGCTATTTTACCGCCAACGCTCGGAGCGGCATAGTGTGAAAGCAGTCTTAGTAACATACAAATAATTATGATAAGCACTGTGAGCTCATCCTCTCTGCTGCAGAGTGTGTCAGCTTGTATTTAAACTGGCCTTTCTGTATATAGCCTCTAACAGGCTGCGCAAGCAGCCCCGTATCTCCGGAACCATAAATGATAGCAGCCCCATATTTTGATCAGTGGTGGGGTGGGTCTTCATCTAAATACCCCCCAAATATGGGGTCTCTGTGGGCCCTGGTCGCCGAGCTACAATCCTCGAAGTCGATCTTTTTTTTTTGAGATTTTTTTTGAGATTTTTTTTTTTGGGCAAATGGGCCTATCTTGGTGAAGGGGCCTGGAGCTTCAGCTCCAATAGCCCCTATGTTAATCCGGCCCTGACTGTGCCCATCCTCACTGTTCCTCACTGTTCCCATCCTTACTGTTCCTCACTGTTCCCATCCTCACTGTTCCTATCCTCACTGTTCCTATCCTCACTGTTCCCATCCTCACTGTTCCTATCCTCACTGTTCCCATCCTCACTGTTCCTATCCTCACTGTTCCCATCCTCACTGTTCCCATCCTCACTGTTCCTATCCTCACTGTTCCCATCCTCACTGTTCCTATCCTCACTGTTCCTATCCTCACTGTTCCCATCCTCACTGTTCCCATCCTCACTGTTCCTATCCTCACTGTTCCTATCCTCACTGCTCCCATCCTCACTGTTCCTATCCTCACTGTTCCTATCCTCACTGTTCCCATCCTCACTGTTCCCATCCTCACTGTTCCTATCCTCACTGTTCCCATCCTCACTGTTCCTATCCTCACTGTTCCTATCCTCACTGTTCCTATCCTCACTGTTCCTATCCTCACTGTTCCCATCCTCACTGTTCCTATCCTCACTGTTCCTATCCTCACTGTTCCCATCCTCACTGTTCCTATCCTCACTGTTCCCATCCTCACTGTTCCTATCCTCACTGTTCCCTAGCTCACTGTTTAAATTTAACATTGTAAATAGTACCTGAAAAAAAGTTGAGAGGCTGCGGCGTCCATCGTTTAAATCCCGCGGTCTCTTCCTGGTCCCTTCCGTGATAGGCGATTCTCAGCAGACACTCTCCACCTATCACAAACGTTCTCTCATCCTCACCCATCCCAGCAGACACTGTGTTCGGTGTTCCGCCAATCACAGACGTCTGCTGGGAAACTGAGGATGAGAGAACGTTCGTGATAGGCGGAGAGTGTCTGCTGAGAATCGCCTATCACGGAAGGGACCAGGAAGAGACTGCGGGATTTAAACGATGGACGCCGCAGCCTTTCAACTTTTTTTCAGGTACTATTTACAATGTAAAATTTCGCTGACTCGAGTATAAGCCGAGGGGGGGGACTTTCAGCCCTAAAAAAAGGGCTGAAAATCTCGGCTTATACTCGAGTATGTACGGTAAGTGCAGGGATGGGGGGAAACTGTCTGCATTTGGGGACAAACTGGCTGTATTTCGGGACAAACTGGCTGCATTTGGGGACAAACTGGCTGCATTTGGGGACAAACTGGCTGCATTTGGGGACAAACTGGCTGCATATGGGGACAAACTGGCTGCATTTGGGGACAAACTGGCTGTATTTGGAGACAAACTGGCTGTATTTGGGGGGAAACTGGCTGTATTTGGGGGGAAACTGACTGTATTTGAGGACAAACTGGCTGCATATGGGGACAAACTCGCTGCATTTGGGGGGAAACTGGCTGCATTTGGGGACAAACTGGCTGTATTTTGGGGGAAACTGGCTGCATTTGGGGACAAACTGGCTGTATTTGGGGGAAACTGGCTGTATTTGGGGGGAAACTGGTGGCATTTGGGGACAAACTGGTGGCATTTGGGGACAAACTGGCTGCATTTGGGGGAAACTGGCTGCATTTGGGGACAAACTGGCTGTATTTGGGGGGAAACTGGCTGTATTTGGGGGGAAACTGGCTGCATTTGAGGGTGCAAACTGGTGGCGTTTGGGCACAGTGGCTGCGTTTAATGGGCACAGTGGCGGCAAGTTTGTTTGTGCCCCCCCAAAAAATTTTGAGCACCAGCTGCCACTGCCTACAGGCAAAGGAGAACACTACTGCCAGGCAGTATCACACCCAGAACAGAGCAGAATTGAATCATAAATTGGTCTGAGCCCAACTACTGGCTCAGACTGCCCCTAAATTTACACATAGCGCCCCCAAATATTGGGGGGGGCCAGTGGCGGCTGGTGCTCAAAATTTTTTGGGGGGCGCAAACAAACTGAAAAAAAAAACATCAATTGCCGCCACTGTGCCCATTAAACGCAGCCACTGTGCCCAAACGCCACCAGTTTGTCCCCTCAAATGCAGCCAGTTTGTCCCCAAATGCAGCCAGTTTGTCCCCAAATTTAGCCAGTTTGTTTCCATATACAGCCAGTTTGTTTCCATATACAGCCAGTGTGTCCCCATATACAGCCAGTGTGTCCCCATATACAGCCAGTGTGTCCCCCATATACAGCCAGTGTGTCCCCCATATACAGCCAGTGTGTCCCCCATATACAGCCAGTGTGTCCCCCATATACAGCCAGTGTGTCCCCCATATACAACTAGTGTGTCCCCCATATACAGCCAGTGTGTCCCCCATATACAGCCAGTGTGTCCCCGTATACAGCCAGTGTGTCCCCGTATACAGCCAGTGTGTTCCCATATACAGCCAGTGTGTCCCCATATACAGCCAGTGTGTCCCCCATATACAGCCAGTGTGTCCCCCATATACAGCCAGTGTGTCCCCCATATACAGCCAGTGTGTCCCCCATATACAGCCAGTGTGTCCCCCATATACAGCCAGTGTGTCCCCAAATGCAGCCAGTGTGTCCCCCATATACAGCCAGTGTGTCCCCCATATACAGCCAGTGTGTCCCCAAATGCAGCCAGTGTGTCCCCAAATACAGCCAGTTTGTCCCCCAAATGCAGCCAGTTTGTCCCCCATATACAGCCTGTTCCCCCCCCCCCCAGCCCTGCACTTACCTTCCTCAGTCCACGCCATCCTCGATGTCTTCTCCTGCCCTCGATGTCGCTTCAGCCAATCAGGTTACCGGTAACCAGATCCAGTGAACCTGATTGGCTGAAGTCCCCACAGTCTTCTCCAAGGAACGCACCCCCGTGCGTACCTTGGAGGAGTTTTTGGAAGCCGATTACAGCGTGAGAGCTGTATTCGGAAAGCCTATCAGAGCCGCTGGCTCTGATAAACACTTCCAAGTCACACCCTTCCCAATCCCCCTGGCATAAAAGCCCAGTTAAAAGGATGCCAGGGCAGGTAATAAATTGGATGTCATTTAGTTAGGATTTTCCTCTACTTTAAACACTGAATCATGAAAAATGTATGCTTAATAATTAAATCTTAATTTTCATTTATTTTTTAGCATGCACCAACATAGCAAATTCGTGAAGTTGTGAACTGAAGCCATAGTACATAAGGCTTAATGCCTTGTCCTTGCATTGAGCAAAGCAGCCCTATGCTGATGGTGTGAATTCACAAGTGTGAATGGGGAGAACAGCAAGTATAGCAATCTGCTATCAGCCAATGTTTCTGAATGGACTTCAGTACACTAAAATATGATTGGTGAGTGTACTACTTTTAGCACAGTTCTCTTTCCACTGTCTTACTGAGTAAGTGCAACAACACAACAAGATAAAAGCATGATGTGCTGAAGGTGTATTTGAAGCATGTGTTCTAACCAATATGCTGCTATTTTCTGCTGACTAATCTGCTCAATGAGTTGTGACACATCACCTTGCATGAATCACATAATACAAAGGCCTTCCAGCTAGGAGTTTCATAACTCAGCCTTTGCACATTGGAAGTATCTTGGGAAATCCCTCTGTGGATGTTTGCCTTACCAATAACCCTCTGTGGATGCTGACTTATTGACGACCTTCTGTGGTTGCTGCCTCACTGAACACACTGGCCCCACTCACTACACTGATGCCGCGTACACACGACCGCTTTTCTCGACGAGAAAAACGGCATTTTTTTTTCGCCGAGAAAAACGATCGTCTGTGGGCTTTATGTCGTTTTTCTCGTCGAGAAAAACGGCATAAAAAACGACGTGAAAAATTAGAACATGTTCTAAATTTTCTCGGCGTTATTTCCAGCATTTTTTTCCGCGGCAGTTTTCCCATAGGGAAACACTGCCGCGGAGCCCACAGACGGTCGTTTTTCTCGTCAAGAGAAAAAATGACGGGAAAAACGACCGTGTGTAGGGAACCAAGCGGTTCCCTCGTTTTTCCTGTCATTATTCACGGCGGTTTTTAAACCGCCGTGAATAATGATCGTGTGTACGCGGCAACAGAAGCAGGCCCCGACCCTTTCAGCCTTGGCAAACAGATGACACTAGAAGTCTGAAAAAACATAGCCGTGCTCTTAAGCGCCTGTGGTGAAAGACTAAAGCCTCGTACACACGACCGAGAATCTCGTCGTAAAAAAAACCTGTCATTTTTCTCGACGAGATTCTTGTCAAGCTTTCCTTGCATACACACTGTCAATTCCAAATCTCATCGTTGTAAAGCGCGGTGACGTACAACGCGTACGACGGCAGTATAAAGGGGAAGTTTGATTCCAATGGCGCCACCCCTTGGGCTGCTTTTGCTGATCTTGTGTTACCGCGTGTTAGTAAAAGTTTGGGGAGAGACAATTCGCGCTTTTCAGTCTTCGTGCTTTCAGTTTGTTACAGCGTGACGAATGTGCTATCCCCATTAAGAACGCTAGTTTTACCAGAAGAAGCGCTCCCGTCTTATACTTGATTCTGAGCATGCGCGATTTTTTAAGACTCGGAAAAGCATACACACGACCGGTTTTCTCGTTGGGAAACAGGCCGACGAGAATCTCAACGAGAAAATAGAGAATCCTGACGAGAAAATAGAGAGCAGGTTCTCTATTTTTCTCGTTGAGATTCCCGGCAGTTTTCTCGACGAGAAACCATACACACGAACGGTTTTCTTGGCAAGAAAGCTCTCCCAACAGTTTTCTTGTCGTTTCTTGCCGAGAAAACCGGTCGTGTGTACGAGGCTTAAGTCTCAGAAAGATTTCAACCAATATAAATGTGCCCTCCAAATATAAAATTCCTGCCTTCTCACTGCCAAGCAGACCTATTTTATCACTCTCATTAACAACTTATCATCCCCTCCCTGTCAACTCTTCTCTACCTTCAACTCTCTACTTCGCCCTCCAATGCCTCCACCCACTAACTCACTCACTGCCAAGGAGATCTCCAATCAGTTCAAACAGAAGATTGAAACAATTTGTGAGAAGATCTCTGCTGTTCAGATACCTTCCACGCTTTTCACTTCATGCCCACAGATACAACCATTACTTCCCTCTTTCAACCCCACCACTATAAAAAACAAAAAATGCAGCGCTAAACAAAAGTGAAAATTGAAAACACCCAGTGTGATAAAAAATAATGTCCAATTAAGTGACAAAATTCATGTGAATGGTGAAAAAGTCTCTAATAAATAAAGCGATTCTTGAACAGTTGTGTATGGAATCTGCAATCTTGGAAAAGAAGTGTAGATAACCACCACCAATATGTGGAAGGCTTACCGGAACAAATGAACCCAAACAAACATACGTTTGAAGGGTCACATCAGGCTTTTAGATGTATGTCTCCTCCTGCACTGATCCTATGCAGGTAAATCCTCAGGACAATGCTCTCAGCAATAGTAATAGAGGTGAATGGAAAAAATGGCTCAAATGGTGGTAAACCAGGATGCCGATCAGATAAATATATGGGAGAAAAGAGAAGGGCACATGGCATAATATCGTCTAAAAATCAAACTTTAATGTAGGCAAATACACTTACATCAAGATGGTTTAAAAAAACGCTTGTACAACAGTGACAGCAGTGGAATCTCCCGACGCGTTTTGCAAAAAGGATTGCATCATCTGGGGTGAATATCCACTGCTGCTTCCACAACATTTATAGAAAATATGACCCCAAGGAGAAAAACCTCACCTGGGAGTTCAATCAGTCAGCATCCACTTCCTGTGTGGTCCAAAATGGCACATGGGCGTGCGTTTCAAGCCTCCATATGGAAAAGGGGTAATCGAGCTCCATGATAGGTCCTCAGAATGGAGGAGTGGCATATACCCATTTGCGGCATGGATTGGATATCCACATGAGCGGAGACCGCCCCATGTATAAAAACCAATGGTAAGCACAACAATGGGGCGTGACTCGCGTGTCATAACTTGGAGGGATTGGGGATTGACGTGTCAAAAGATGACCGCTCTAAAGCCTCTGAATCCATGTAATGCTTCCGCCCCACTCCAAGTACACACAGGTGCTGGCTCTGCACAAAATTAGGTGAGAAAGGAAAAATTTCTGGATGGCCGCACTCTGCAAAGGATGCTGGTTTATTGATAAAATCCACAAATACAGCAAAGGCACTCAAAAATAAACACAGAAGTAGGCTAACGCGTTTCACATCGTGAGATGCTTACTCATAGCTGATGCTAAGCTATGAGTAAGCATCTCACGATGTGAAACGCGTTAGTCTACTTCTGTGTTTATTTTTGAGTGCCTTTGCTGTATTTGTGGATTTTATCAATAAACCAGCATCCTTTGCAGAGTTCGGCCATCCAGAAATTTTTCCTTTCTCACATAGGTTGTTATCATACAAACATTCTCTTGAGTATCTCTCTCTCTTTCCACCAATCTGCAAAACTTCCTGGAAAAGGAAGATAGAGATCAGAAATTAAAGAAACACAAGAAGTACTCTCGTGACATAGGGGATTATAAGAATGACACAGTTTTTGGTTGGCAGAAATTATTTTCTGTGCCTGTTGTCACGGATATGGATTCTGCCTCTTCAGTATTGCCCTCAACCATCGCAGCCCCCAGTCCTGGTCAGGGTCCAGTAATGGGTCCAGGTCCAGTCATGGCTACTTCTATGGTAGTTCCCCCTGCACGGAATACACAGGGAAATAAAGCCCAGGCACCACAATCTAGAGTTCCCCAACCTAGACCATCCACCCCTAATCAACAACCTCGGGGTCGAGGTAAATCCAGAGGAAACAGAGGTGGTAGAGGCTCATCAAGGGGCAATTCTCACCATCTTAGTACTCAACGCCATTATGAGTACGATGACCAATTTTATAAATCCTCTCCAGTTAGATATAGGGACTACCCAAGCTCAGGTAGGGATTATTCTCCCTACTATGGTCCCCCTCCCATTTCTACTTATAACAGATACTTACCCCTTGGAAAGGTGCGTAATGACAGCTATCAAACACGCACCAGAAATCCCTATACATCATCCCACCATGGTTATGATCAACATACACCATTGACACAAGGTGGACGGGATTTTCACGTGGACCCTCAATTTTTTCAAAGGGGTCCAGACCCAAGAGAGGGACCAGAGGGGGACAGAGAGTTCAGAAGAGGAAAGAGAAGGCGCATCTAAAAGGACAGGGTGTGTTCAATTTAAGTACCAAAGTATTTACACCAGATGAATTGTCTGTTTTGGATAAGGGCCTCAAGTTCGCCCCCCTAAAAAACTGGACAAGTTTGGCACTTTAATTGACATACACAAATATATTCGTAAGATAAACATACAGCGCTACCTTATTACTAATCCTTTTAGAAATGAGAGTAGAGCGGCTGCCTCTGGCACCGTACATTCGGGTCTATCAAACCCGTCATTATTCAATCCACCGGTTCCAGCGGCACCCGCTGTTAACATCTTTAGAGATCTTGTTCTCAGAGATCTGGCTGAGATCCCTGAGAAAAAAAGCCGCATTCAGACCTTGTCGGGGGCGGGCCTTAGATCCTTGTGTTCCAACAGGGATCTTGTGATCCGTCCCGCCGACAAAGGTGGCGGCATTGTTGTTTTGGACAAATCTGATTACGAGACTGAAATGTGTAGGATTCTTCACGAGCCTGACACTTATCAGATATTACCCAATAACCCTACCTCTCGTTTCAAAACGGAACTTCAAAATTTGGTAGATAGTGGTTTTTATAGAGGTATTTTAAACAAGAAAGAGAAAGTTTTTTTAGTTCCCACTGTTCCTAGGATTCCCACAATATATTACTTACCCAAAGTTCATAAAGACCCCATTCACCCACCCGGACGACCCATTGTTAGTGGGATCGATTCGGTTACATCGCGTATAGGTCGCTACATTGATCACTATTTGCAGCCCATAGTGAGACGAGTACCTTCCTATTTGGGTGACACAGGTGCTACTATCAGAAAATTGGAAAATATTTCAGCACCGAATGATTGCATCATGGTCACGGCGGATGTCGCCTCCCTATATACGTGCATTCCGCACGACAGGGGATTTCAGGCTGTTAAATACTTCCTTGATAAGGAGGAATCGTTGGCTTCATTCCAACGTGACTTCATCATGGAATTACTTGAGTTCGCTACCAAAAGTAGTTATTTTTGGTTTAATGATAATTTTTACCTTCAACAGCGAGGGGTTGCCATGGGGGCCAAATACGCCCCCAGTCTCGCCAATCTCTTCATGGCCAAGTGGGAGGAGGATGTCGTCTATGCCCATGACACCACATCAGTGGTGTTGTGGGCCAGGTACATAGACGACATCCTCCTCCTCTGGGATGGCGACATGACATCATTGAAGGTTTTTATGGACCATCTGAACCTTAATGACAGGGGCATATCACTCTCTTACGTGGCAAGCCCCGATAAGATCCAATTTTTAGATCTTGAGATCAGCATCATTAACAACCAATTTCGATTTCAAACTTTTTTCAAAAAGACCGATCGGAACGGCTTCATCCCTAATGATAGTTGCCACCATCGGTCTTGGCTGAATTCGGTTCCACGCAGCCAATTTCTAAGACTGCGTCGGAACTGTACGGACACTGAGACGTTTAAGATCCAGGCGGAGGTCCTTAAACAGAGATTCCTAGATAAGGGCTATGATGCTACCAATATTGAGAGAGATCTTAAGAACACTCTGGATGTTGACAGAAGTTCTCTGTTGGAGGTTGGGCCCAAACGAGAACAAAATTACAATTTCAGGTGGGCCATGCTCACATCTTTTTCTATCCAACATAAACAGGTGAGGGCCATCATGGCCAAACATTGGGACATCTTAAGGAATGATAGTGTTTTAGGTACAGTACTGCCTGAACAGGCCAAGGTAGTCTTCTTTAGAGGTGCACCTACGCTTCAGAGTAGGATAGCCCCCAACATTATCAATCCCCCCGTACGCCCTTCCTTTTTTCATCAACTTATAGGATACCATCCATGCAAAAGGTGCAGTGTTTGTAAATTCAACACTGCTGGGAGAAGTAAAACTTTAGAATTTAGATCCACCGTTACAGGTAAAACTTACCCCATTAAACAATTTTGCACCTGTGCCACTACACATGTCGTATACCTCATTACATGTTGTTGCGGCAAACAGTATGTAGGCCGTACCATCCGCGCCTTCTCTGTTAGGGTGGGTGAGCACATCTCCCTTATTTTGGGGGGTGATACTCACCACACCGTACCCAGACATTTCAGGTTGTGCCATAATAGGAATCCTATTGGCACTCAATTTCTTATCATTGACCATTACGTTCCCCCATGGAGGGGCGGTCCTAAAACCAGAGGAGTTTCTCAATTAGAAACTTTCTGGATTTATGAATTGCAAACTCATAGGCCACTGGGATTGAACGTTGAATGGGATATAAATTCCTTCATTAACAAGTCTTAAATTGTGGGTCCTTTTTACATGTGTGATATGTGTTCTCTTTCTTGTTTTAATTTATCATAATTTTATTCTTTATTTATATATTTTTTTAGTTTCTCATGTTTTTTACATATATCAGATCAGGTCTGTTCCATATTTCACATTGTGTATATGTGTGACATATGTATCTTTATTTGATGCATTTACTGTTTGTAATGTATATCGGGGTGGTTGGATATGTGGGGGTTCATTCTTTGAGCATCCATGCATGTGGGGTTCTAGTCTGTGCTATTACTATCTCAGGTTCATACTCACTCATGAGTGTTAATTTAACACCCATTCCCCCCTTTTTGTAATATATGTACACCTTTTTCACCTATACACGATTGAAAAATTTTTGGGAGACCTGTGTCTTTGGGTACTAATGCAGATTTATAATTTATTTGCATGATCCCTGAAGTTTCATTCAATAAGTTTTGTTTTGTTTTTAAATAAATGAAGGATTCTTATTAATAATATGATCTATAGAGTCCTATATTATGTATGCTTTATATTTCTGGTCCCTTTTGGTGTACTTTTTGAAGCCTGAATCTGCGGATCCTTGTGTTATTTGGATTAAGCTCCATCTTTCAGTAGGGTCCGCAGATGTGTCCTTGCGGGATTGGTCACCCCGTCGGAGCACAACAGGCTTTTGAGCATCCCACATTAGGGAGTACATTAGTCCTGCACCCACACGGGTTTAGTTTATCCTAATGTTTTCCCCTATTTGTTCACCGTTGGGCAGTGCGGAGAACGTTTTCTTCCGCATTCCGTGTTCGATGCGGTCATGTGACTGTCGGTCACATGGGCATGCGTCGCGTCATCTCTAATGCAGTCACGTGACGTAGGTCACGTGTTTGCACACCACGTTACCGCGAGTGCGGCATCGCGTCGGTCTGGGCAGGAGGTGTTTTGACGCTTCCCTGTCCTGCAAACGTGGAACGCTTTGCGGGACGTGGTTGATGGCAATTGGCTGCGCTGCGTTCCATGTGACGTGACGTGATGTGAGTCACGTTCCGTTGCGAACGCCCATTTGGGACAGTGTGTCATCTTTTGACACGTCAATCCCCAATCCCTCCAAGTTATGACACGCGAGTCACGCCCCATTGTTGTGCTTACCATTGGTTTTTATACATGGGGCGGTCTCCGCTCATGTGGATATCCAATCCATGCCGCAAATGGGTATATGCCACTCCTCTATTCTGAGGACCTATCATGGAGCTCGATTACCCCTTTTCCATATGGAGGCTTGAAACGCACGCCCATGCGCCATTTTGGACCACACAGGAAGTGGATGCTGACTGATTGAACTCCCAGGTGAGGTTTTTCTCCTTGGGGTCATATTTTCTATAAATGTTGTGGAAGCAGCAGTGGATATTCACCCCAGATGATGCAATCCTTTTTGCAAAACGCGTCGGGAGATTCCACTGCTGCCACTGTTGTACAAGCGTTCTTTTAAACCATCTTGATGTAAGTGTATTTGCCTACATTAAAGTTTGATTTTTAGACGATATCATGCCATGTGCCCTTCTCTTTTCTCCCATATATTTATCTGATCGGCATCCTGGTTTACCACCATTTGAGCCATTTTTTCCATTCACCTCTATTACTATTGCTGAGAGCATTGTCCTGAGCATTTACCTGCATAGGATCAGCGCAGGAGGAGACATACATCTAAAAGCCTGATGTGACCCTTCAAACGTATGTTTGTTTGGGTTCATTTGTTCCGGTAAGCCTTCCACATATTGGTGGTGGTTATCTACACTTCTTTTCCAAGATTGCAGATTCCATACACAACTGTTCAAGAATCGCTTTATTTATTAGAGACTTTTTCACCATTCACATGAATTTTGTCACTTAATTGGACATTATTTTTTATCACACTGGGTGTTTTCAATTTTCACTTTTGTTTAGCGCTGCATTTTTTGTTTTTTGTTCTGTTTTTCACCTTTGTCCATTGGTTGTGCAGCTGCTTGTGTGTTTTGTTTAGTAGCGCAGAAATTCTTTGTATATAACCCCACCACTATAGACAAGGTTGCTAATCTACTTGCTAACGTCCAGCTAACCACCTGCCCTCTGGATCCAGTTCCCTTGCAAATGCTACGTTCACCCTCTGACTCTATTCTACACTCTTTAACCCGCATCTTCAATCTCTCCCTCTCTTCTGGCATCTTCCCCAACTCTCTAAAACATGCACTAGTCAGCCCCATACTTAAAAAGCATTCACTGGACCCAACCAGTCTTAATAACCTACGCCCCATCTCCTTGCTCCCCTTTTTATCCAAACTCCTTGAACATCTGGTCTACAACCGACTGAGCGAACAACTTGCCGAAAATAGCCTTCTTGATCCCCTTCAGTCTGGATTTCGCCCTCAACACTCCACAAAAACTGCTCTTCTAAAACTAACAAACGATCTACAAATGGCCAAAACCAATGGATACTATTCTGTACTCCTACTCTTGAACCTTTCTGCTGCCTTTGATACGGTTGACAACACCCTCCTCCTCCAAAAACTTCATGACGTTGGTCTCCGTGACTGTACTCTTAGCTGGTTCTCTTGCTACTTATCCAACCGCACCTTTAGCGTTACTTATAATTTGACTTCCAAGGTTCGGTTCTTGAGCCTCTCCTGTTTACGATCTACACCTCCTCCCTGGGTCAGCTGATAGCCTCCCATGGCTTAAAATATCATCTCTATGCTGACAACACCCAAATCTATTTCTCTACCCCTCAGCACACTCCCTCAGTCTCCTCCCGTATCACTAATTTACTAACAGATATATCAGTCTGGATGTCACTCCCCTTCCTCAAACTCAATATATCCAAAACCAAACTTATAATTTTTCCTCCCCCACATGTCTCTTCCCCTGATCTCTCTCAACCGTCGCACACTCCTCAAAATACGCACCTTTCTAACCAGTGACACAACAAAGCTCTTTTTACTCCCTGGTCATCTCTCGCCTCGACTACCTCAACTCCCTTCTCATAACCATATTGATTTATGTGGATACTAATGTCATAATACTAGCTCAGAAACTTTGACCCCTTCTCTACAACCCACTCAGCAGTCATCCACCTGCATTATTTTAGCATTGGACAACCATCAAGTACATAGAAACAAACAATATACAGTACAATAAATATATTGGGCAGCGCTATTGCAGTAAATATTAGCACGGGAAGTCAGTTAATATATATGAGTCCATTAATCAGAAAAAATGAATGAAAAGATCCAAGAGCCAGTCCGTGAAAGAAAAGAGCTTGAAGGAAGTAGTTTCAGTTGATAAAGCAATCTCCTTCTGTTGACCACCCCTGTTGTAATTTCTCTTATCAGACGGCGCTGGATCAAACACCTTGATTAATTATAGATGGAATCCTCATCACTCAAAAACGAATGGTAGGTACTGAACAATAAGTGCTGATATCCAATCAGGTGCTCATATATCATGAAAAAGGAAATGGCCACAATAGTGTAATTCCGCAATCAATTTTATTAATACAATCCCCTGTAAACAACCGCACTTACGCTATATAAAATCATACATCGCATTAGGTGATATCACTCACGGACACTACAAGGTATCAGAGCGGCGTCTCCAGCCTCTGTTCGATAGTTCCGGTCTGCTAGCGTCCAAATGCGGCGAGCAGCGTCATGACGTCACTGTGATTGGCAGTCACTGTATCCAACCCAGACGCGTTTCGTCGTTACTTGACATCATCTGTGGGCGTAGACCAGTGACACACGCTGCCGTGTTTATATGGAGCAGCTCTCACAGCTAATTGGTTGACTCAGAGGGAGTAAAAGGACATCCGCCCTATTGGAGGATCCAAAACCTTTTGCATGACTTTGTCACCGATATTCGGCGCTTTACGGTAAATAAAGGGTGGTTGTACCGGTAAAGCTTTTTGTAGGACTCTGTCTAGGCATAAAACATGCCAGTGCTTCTTAAATATTTTTTCAATATCTCTATACTGCATATGGAAATTAGATATAAAACACCATTCCTGTCTGGGATTAACAGTATGTACTCTGTCAGTAAAACACACATCTCTTGGGGTATCCGCCAATTCTTCCACTATCTTATTTAGATCTTGTTCATTTATACAGAAAGGGTTTTACTTATGGAGACTTTTATGTAATTTTATAAGGAGTAGTCTTACCATCTAGATTCACAGACCAATTTTCCTTCCGGATTTGCATAAGTTATTCATGTATACATATATATACTGATTTTGATGTGGATATTTGAGTCAATAGCTGCCTTCAATGAGCTTAGTATGTTAAGCTTTTTTAAATTGTTTATGTGCAGTGCAGTTTTCCTTTTCCTCGATAGGGGGCAAGAAAGGAATGGTTACGTAATGTACTAGCTATATGGAATAGTAATGTGGAGGTACCAGGGCGGATGTCCTTTTTACTCCCTCTGCGTCAACCAATTAGCTGTGAAAGCTGCTCCATATAAACACGGCAGCGTGTGTCACTGGTCTACGCCCACAGATGATGTCAAGTAACGACGAAACGCGTCTGGGTTGGATACAGTGACTGCCAATCATAGTGACGTCACAACGCTGCTCGCCGCAATTGGATGCTAGCAGACCGGAACTATCGAACAGAGGCTGGAGACGCCGCTCTGATACCTCGTAGTCTCCGTGAGTGATATCACCTAATGCGATGTATGATTTTATACAGTGTAAGTGCGGTTGTTTACAGGGGATTGTATTAATAAAATTGATTGCGGAATTACACTATTGTGGCCATTTCCTTTTTCATGATATATGAGCACCTGATTGGATATTAGCACTTATTGTTCAGTACCTACCGTTCGTTTTTGAGTGATGAGGATTCCATCTATAATTAATCAAGGTGTTTGATCCAGCGCCGTCTGGTAAGAGCAATTACAACAGGGGTGGTCCACATGCCCCCGCTATTTCTCACGAGTGTATTTTTGTATGCTTAGATTGTTTGGTTAAGGTGACAACACCCCATTGTGGTGAGTGGCTTAAGGATTGATATATTCAAATACTTATTTGTGGATACGCTTTGATAGGACCCGTTTCCCTCTTGTTGTATTTTTGCCTATATGCTTTGGATCACTTGTGATCTATTCTTAATGGGTTTTCACACCTTTTTTAAATAACTTCACTGGTCTCTTTGGCTTTGCCTGTATAAAGCAATAATAATTATGGCATTTACTTTGGACGAAGAGATTGATCAAGAGATACGAGCAGCTTTCCAGAAGGACTCATCCCAACTGTTATGTCAGGATGAAGAAATTAAGAGGGGATTTAAAGAACATAGATAGTTACTAACAAAACTAACAAAACACCTAAACAGGAAATGGGATGTCTCCTTCTTGGAAACCTACATCCATCACAGAATAGTTCCTCGTGGACTTCGCAATAGAACAGTACCCGCAGAACATCTTCACAATGAAAGGTTTCTTCCGAAATAGAAGGAACTCTGTATCAATCATGGAATTGCAGTTATAGGTTTGATAGTGGAGGAGGAAAGGATTCAACTAGCTGAATTAAGAGATCAAATAGAGGAAAGTGCAAAAGGTTTAGACACTTTAAAAGAAACTGGAAGAATTTACTAAACAGAACAAGTTACTTAAAAAGGAAATTGAAAGGGTTCAACATAATTTAAAAACAACAAAACAGTCGAATTTCAGAAGGGATTTATTAGACTTTGAAAAAGATCAGGTTTTTGATCCGACCATAAGAAGAGGGAGAAGTAGATCTGCTAGAAGGGGCCAAAGATCCAAAACAAGGTCTAGACAGGAAAGATCACCAAGTGACATAGATGAGGGAGCTTTTCCCAAAACTGTGACTTTTTTAGAGAAGGGGGGGTGGGGTGGAAGACACTGGAGATCGCCCCCTGTCTCAAGAAACGCCACTGAACCAAAAAACTCAGGATAAATGCCAGGAAAAAAGAAAAAGCCCAAAGATCAGGGAGCGAGGGATCACGCACAAGAAGCCAGAAGAGATAAGATTGGAAGAGCATGGACCTGCATCTAAATTAGATATCAATAACCTCTCTTCTTTCCCTCTGGCCCCAAGACATATTCAACTGCTGCAACGTGGAATGTCCTTCTCACCAGTGGGCAATATGGATAAGTTCACTGTATATAAGGATGTTGCCTTGTTTCTGAGAAAGATAGATATTCTTTAGGTCACTGTATGAGAGAAGAGACTTAGCAAATAATGCTGAACCTCTCCTAGATGCAGATGATCAGAAAGCTATAGATATCCTTAACTCTCTACTGGAAGAGAATGAGGACTATCCAGCAACAATTTGTCCAACTAGGAAATCTGCTAACCTCAAAATAAGATTTAAAAAGATTTAAAAAGATGCCCCCTCTTAGCAAGAATCGATCTCTAAATATGTTCCTGGAAATGGTGCAATCTGACTTGAACAGCATAGTGTGGACCCAGAAAGGCCCTGGCAATTTGTCACAAGAGGAACAACAAGCCCCCAGGGAGCTTAAAGAGGCTAAACACATTATAATAAAAAAAATGACAAGGGGGCAATGTCGTCCTGATGGATTAAAAGCTATATGAGACAGAGGCTAAGTGACTACTGGGGGACTCCTTGACATACGTCAGACTTGACCATGACCAATTTCCTTGAGGTAGTGCGTGAACTAAATAGGAAGCTCGACGAAGCAAAAGATGTGGATCTCCATGAGAAACATGATTAGTATATTTTTGTGAGAGAGTTCAACGTCCCCACCTTCTACATTATACCTTAAGTGTACAAATGCTGACTACTTAATATCTTACCCTGATATGTACTTCCGACATTTCCTGCTTTGCTTTGTATAACTGATGGTAAGATGGCATGGTCCTTGCACGGATCGCATTGATACTCTGTTAGACCAATGTATGTTCTGTTTTTTCTTTTTTTGTGTTTCAAAAACCAATAAAAAGATTTATTAAAAAAAAAAAGTGCACAAATGCCTAGAAAAAACATCAGGAAGACTGATCGTCTCTGCGATACAAGGTCCCCTTGAAAGAATGCGCATACGTGGCTGAGGTACATTGATGACGTGTTGGTAGTGTGGAATGGTGACATCGCCGATCTACATAAATTTGTAGAACAGTTGAACAGTAATGACCGCAACATAGTCTGATCTACACTTTTGACCGAACGCAGATATCCTTCCTCGATCTGTGGATAGCGATTGAGAATGGCAAACTAAGTACATGCACCTTCCGCGAGGAAACAGCGGCTAATACATTGCTTCAGACAGATAGCCACCATCCACCTTGACTAAAAAATGGTATCCCAGTGGGCCAATTCTTTAGATTAAAAGAAATTGTAAGAAAACAAATGACTTGAAAAACGAGGGAGAAGATCTATATGGGAGATTCCGTGAACGCGAATACTCACATAAACAAATCCGTAATGCAAAGCGTAGAGCTGCTACCCAGAGTAGAGAGAGAGTCCTCTCTACCTAGATCCCAGTGCTAAAAGATGGAAACAGTCAGAACCAGGCCCGGTGACACTAATAACTAGCAGAGAACAAGAAGAAGCACACCGCTCCAGGCAGAATCAGGTGCAAGGTAGATCACAAGTGCAGACCTCGGCTCACCACGTGGAAGACGAATAAAACAAGAAATTGGTTGCACACTGGAACTCCAACTTATCTTGATGTCATCTTTATTGTCAACAGGGTCACACAGATACAGGCAAAGGTAGACCTATTTCACAAGCGATAGCTTGCTTGTTCACAAGCTATCGCTTGTGAAACGCGTCTACTATTGCCTGTATCTGTCTGACCCTGTTGACAATAAAGATGACATCAAGATAAGTTGGAGTTCCAGTGTGCGACCAATTTCTTGTTTTATTCGACACTAATAAATACATACGGAGCCCAGTGGGACTCTGTACGTAAGGTACTTGAAAAACACTGGGAAATACTGACCAAAAGCCCCGGGCTAGTGTATATTGTGGATAAAGAAAAAAAACTGCGCTAAGACCAATAATGCAATTAAACTAAAAGGAGCAAGGCAGCAGCAATAATGAGATAACCACAAAATGCATAAATAAAGAATAAAGCTGCGCCAAGAATGTTAATGAGCAACCCTCAAAAGTCAATGATGATATGAAGGCTATGAAGGCAGTCCAAAGGAGAGAGCTATAGGTGCCAATATAATATCAGAAGGCAGGAATCACATATGCTGTAGAAACATCCAGGAACCGTACAATATAGTAACACCACCGTGCTTGACAACCAGAGTGACCACCACCGTAGAAAAAATGGCTGCTTACCAGAAGCAAGCAAAGGAGCGCAGTCGGCTATAACCTAGCGGCGGCCTTTGGCTTGCATGTAGTGGGTGGATGGAACTCAAACCCAATCAGAACACCCAGGACGCTCCTCCAGTATGCAATATGGCGTTGTTGTATAATGGCTCCATATGCATAAGTATCAAAACAAGAGGAGAGGACCATAGGGTGATAACGTCTAAGTGCGTTTAATAGGAAAAAGTAATGTACTTACAACAATAAAAGTTTAAAAAGCATAGAGAAATGTTTCCTATTAAACATACAGATTGTCTATAACCAATTGGAATTTTTTCTTGCACTCTCATGCGGAGGCTTTTCCGCTGACAATCTCTAGGCGTATGGTGTTTGGCGTCCGGACTTTCTGTTGGTTTACTGGTTTTTGTATGTTTTTGTGTCTCTTTTTGTCCATTGTTTGTTTTCCACACACCCCTCCATTGTTGTGTGGTATTTATTAAGTCTGTACCTGTGGCGATGTCATAAAATTGCTTTTTGATATTGTGCATGTTTTTAGTTCTCTACCTTGAATTTAATACATTTTTTATCAGCCTTTATTATTACCCATTGTTACCCTAGTAGCCGCTTTTTACCTGGGTAATCTTACCTGGATTTCCTTTTTGTATGCTTAGATTGTTTGGTTACGGTGACAACACCCCATTGTGGTGAGAGGCTTAAGGATTGATATAATCAAATACTTATTTGTGGATACACTTTGGTAGGACCCGTTTCCCTCTTCTTGTATTTTTTCTCTTCTCATTGGCTTACCTCTACATAGTCTATCCCCCCTTCAGTCCATTATAATTGCTGCTGCCAAACTCATCCACCTTACCAACCGCTCTGTGTCTGCTACTCCTCTCTACCAATCCCTCCACTGGCATCCACTCACCCAACAAATTAAATTCAAAATACTAACAACAACTTACAAAGCCATCCACAATTTAGCCCCAGCTATATCACTAGCCTAGTCTCAAAATACCAACCTAATCGTTCTCTTCGTTCCTCCCAAGATCTCCTGCTCTCTAGCTCCCTCGTCACCTCCTCCTATGCTCGCCTCCAGGACTTTTCCAGAGCCTCTCCAATCCTATGGAACTCCTTACTCCAATCTAACCAATTATCTCCCACTCTATTAGCTTTTAGACGATCCCTGAAAACCCTCCTCTTCAGAGAAGCCTATCCTACTCACACCTAACAACTGTATTTTCATTTTCTCCATCAGTTCATCCCCCACAGTTATTACCTTTTTGTTTTCACCCTCCCTTCTAGATTGTAAGCTCTAACAAGCAGGGTCCTCTGATTCTGCCTGTATTGAATTGTATTGTAACTGTACCGTCTGCCCTCATGTTGTAAAGCACTGCGCAAACTGTTGGCACTATATAAATCCTGTATAATATTAAAAATTGACGTCCCTCTGTGGATGCTGCCTTATTGACGACCCTCTGTGGATGCTGCCTTACCAATGACCCTCTGTGGATGCTGCCTTATTGACGAGCCCCTGTGGATGCTACCTTATTGACGACCCTCTGTGGATGCTGCCTTATTGACGATCCTTGTGGATGCTGCCTTATTGATGACCCTCTGTGGATGCTGCCTTATTGACAACCCTCTGTGAATGCTGCCTTACCAATGACCCCTTGTGGATCCTGCCTTACCAAGGACCCTCTGTGGATGCTGCCTTACTTACCTTTTCACAAATTGTGAAAGAGTTGGAACATCTGCCCACTTATCTTTTACAAAAATGTTTATTAGAAGTTCCAGTAATTTTCATACAGTACAACACAATGGTACAAAAACTGTAAGTGCCAATGAGAAAGTGGAGAAAAGAAAAGGTGGGCCAATAGGCCAAATATATCGAAGGCAATTCAAAATGGTTGATACCATAGCAGCAACTTATAGAGTAGATACAACCAGATCATGAGAGCGTGAGTGCTTAGGATGGAAATAGCCCGACTCCGCTGGGTCTACACTGAGCACCACCCACAACCTAGGGGAGGAGTTGGCCCAAGTAAGAAACGTTTGTTTGTGTACCCCTGAGACTTCTTTATTTCCTGTCTATTTTATGGGTGTCATACGGAAAAAAAAGTGGAAGAAAAGATGTACAACAATAAAAACGCATTTTTCGATTAGAGTTGGGAAGGTTTTAAACCTTTGTCCGGACTTTATTTCTGTCTTTGCCCCCTATATTGGTGATAAATGGAGATACATCTTCATGTAAACCACAATCAAAGTGGGACCTGCAGATTCTAAGCAGTAAGCACTATACAGCTACTGGTCTCCCTTACAGGAGGACTGATCACAAGGTTTGACACAGGGAAATCTCTAGATTCAAATTATTTTGTGATTATAAAATGTCATATGATGATAGGTGCTGTGATCACAGGCCTGGACATGGATCAGATAGTTATATAATGCTAAGCATTTGTCATTGACTGCAGGTCCTGGTTTCATCAAGGTCTGAATGTGAGAATGCAAAGCCACTATATCCACCACTCACCCGCCATGCTGTCTACTCCTACTTGCAGATATTTTAAAGATCTGTTTGTGTTTGGGGAGGTAGAGGTGAAGGACAGAAAGGACAATAGACCAAACTTGATCTCCATGCCTAATGTAGTCCAACATATGCACACAGAGGTACAGGATGCTATGACTGATTATCTGCCATGTATCCTTCTTAGTAATAAACACCTGTAGCTGGAGACCCACCAATATTTGCGGACTTCTAAATAAGCTGGATAGAGGTGAAAAGAAGGCAGTTGTGCCTTCTCTTCTTCCTCTACTATAGGTGGAAAGAAGGCAGTTGTGCCTTCTCTTCTTCCTCTAATACACTATGTGGTCTTATTGCCTTACCACAACAACCTGTTCTTGTTGCCCCTTCCTTTGTACTCAGGTTAGACAGCTGCCCCTTTATATCTGCTCCTAGGCTTGGAAAGGTAATTACAATCCAACCAGCCTCAGGGAAATCTAGGTATTTGTCCACTAACTTTTAAGGTCAGCTGAGTCTGGGTAAAGCTAGCAGAAAAACCTGTTTGATCGCCAGTTAGTCCTATTAGTGAATGAACAGCCATCTCAAGGGAACATTGCCCATGCCCAATACCGTCATGTTCTATGTATAGGGGTCCCTCTAAGGGAAACTATAGCTCAAACAATTTGCTTATTATGTTTTTTGTGAAATATCTATTAAACCTATCAGCAGCTATAAACAGTATATGCATGTACCCACATTTAAAAATAAATTGAGGTCTTTGATATTTACATGACTTTGCTGTGCAGCCTATTGCCCTGGAGGCAAAGAGAGGAATTCAAGTAACTATTTACATTCCAAAGCAGAGTATGCTTTTGAAAATATCTCACTGTAAAAGGACCAGGAATAAGCAGGTTTAAGGATACAGTAAGTTTACTCAAGAGTTAAGGTTGAATAAAGACACCAGTCCATCCATTTCAACCTGTGTGTGTGTTCAATTCATGGCAAAAAAAAAATCAAATAATTTCCCATATCCTTTTATACTTTGTTCAGTAAGATGCCCATCCAATCGTTTTTTGAAACTATCAATACTTCCCACTGACACCACCGATTGTGGAAGTGAGTTCCACATCCTGACGGTTCTAACAGTGGAAAACCTGATACGCAGTTTAAGGTTAAACCCCTTCTCCTTCAAATTCATTGAGTGGCCCTGTGTCTTCTTACATTCCCTGAGACTGAATATTTTTTCTCTATGCTAGAATCACCATTTAGATATTTGTATATTGCTATCATATCTCTTCTTGAGCGTCTCTTCTCCAGTGAGAATAGGTTTAATGTTTGTAGTCATTCCTCATGAGATCCTCCAGTCCCCTTATTAGCTTTGTTTATTTATTCACTTTTTGGAAATCTACCTCCCTGGATGGTGTCCTTGCTGGACAATGGGCCATTCTGGGCCACCTTAGCTCCCGGTTGTGATACCACTAGTGGGTTTCTGACCTGCAGTGCCACACCATCAATATACAGCTATGTCTGTGAGTATTCTAGACTGTGGGGGTTCTTATGAGTTTTATTTTACTTCTACCTCCAATTATTAACCCCCTCTTCTTTTGGCAGGGTCAGATCATATAAGATACTTCCATACACTTTATTCCTTAATCACGCGCATGCTCCTGAAGATTGGATCAATCCATGAAACGCGTAGAGCTATTCAATGCCGTGTTTCTACCCGTTATACTTTTCATATATGCGTGTAGCGCCCTGCTCCTGTTGACTAGGCGCTCGCATGTAAATTTAGTGGGTTATCTGTTCTTTACATAGTTCAGATTCAATTGTGGCTAAAATAGACTCTGCTCCAGCATTGGCTGTTTTGCGTGCAGTTCCGCACTGTCGCCTGTAGGTGTAGTTGTCACCACAGGACAGTGATGGAAGGGCAACAGGCTAAGGTGTATTGGGTGTCCTTTTCCCCAGAATCAGCCCAGTGGGAGTTGTCTCCCCGCTGTGCATTCTGGGAGAGGATACTTAGGGGAGACGCCATCTTTCTCACTCTCTCACCTCATGGCCTGCCTGGCCTAAGGTATGTGACAACTCCTTTTCTGGCCTTGGGGCCTGCTGGCCAGAGGCTACGTGACTGCAAGTAGGCCCAGAAGCTGTCTGGGGCCTACTGGTTCAGAGGTGGTCCTGTGCTGTCTGTCCTGCGGGAAGAAGCCGAGCAATTGAAGGATCCAGGGGAGGACTCTTCTTGGAGAGGACCGAGCGCAAGGCTGGTATCTCGAGAGGAGCCTGGTGACTCAATTGGAGGATGCATCCTAACCATCCTACCTCACAGTACTGCAGGATGGCTTAAAGGAACTTTGGTACTGGTGTTGCTGTGTTCGCTATTAATATCCTGTGGCAGAGGATTGTTCATCTAACACTAAATCCTGTGGCAAAGGATTGTTCAATTATTATTGTTCTCATCAAGTCTGTGGCAGAGACTTTTGTTCCGTGGATCATTCCGGCTGTTAGGTCAGTGAGAGAGGCCTATCCAGGTGAGCAAGATCCGTTGACTGAAGTGTACTTGTCTCTGGGATCTGAAAGTTCCTCAGTGATCTGCACAAGGTATCTGAACCTTCCCCTAACCCTCCATCCCTCTACTGCACCAGTTGTTTAATAAAAAGCATTGGAAAAAGAACTAAGTGACTGTGCATACATCTGTGGGCGCAAGGCCCAGTATAGACTCTAATGCCCCATACACACGATCGTTTTTCATGCCGTTAAAAATGCCATTTTTAAAAATGGCCATTAAAAATGATCGTGTGTATGCTCCAGAGCATTTTTAACGACGTGAAAAACGGCCATTAAAAATTTCGAACATGCTCTCTTTTTTCACGTAGTTTTTCATATTGTTTTTTTTAACAACATGAAAAACTATAGTGTGTATGCTTTAACGACGTGAAAAAAAACGCGCATGCTCAGAATCAAGTATGAGAGGGGAGCGCTCGTTCTGGTAAAACTAGCGTTCGTAATGGAGATAGCACATTCGTCACGCAGTAACGGACTGAAAAGCACGAGGCTGAAAAGCGCGAATCGTTGCTCAACAAACTTTACTAACATGAAGGGTGGCGCCATTCGAGCGGAACTTCCCCTTTATAGTGCCGTCGTACGTGGTATACGTCACTGCGCTTTGCTTGATCGTTTTTTAAAATGATCGTGTGTACGCAAGACAGGCTTGAGAGGAAACATGAAAAAAAATGACGTGAAAAACGGCAAGAAAAAAAATGGCAAGAAAAACAATCGTGTGTAAGGGGCATTCGTTTCTAGCCTGGTGAACTGTGGGTAAGGGTGACAGAAATGACCCAAAATAATAACCAAAATAATAACCAGCTGCTCCTACGGGGGTAGTGCTACATATGCATTATGTGACATCAACCGTTTAATATTTTATGTGATGATCTGTTTTGATATAACATGTCTGAATTCATATGTATATAACCATTGTACCGATTCCATCATGCATTATGATTGCCAATATATCATTATCAGAATAATGTTTTCATTTATACAGTTTTTTTAATAAACAATTAAAATTTATTTTCATACACCTATGTGCTTCAATTTAAAGTCCCACCGCTACTTTCCTCATTCATTTAGATGGGGATGGAGGCACTTGACCTTACCAGGTCACCGCCTCATCTAAAGTCCCAATTTACTATCCAAAGTTAAAAACAACAAGGGCAGAAGATTTACTAGATGGAAAGTTGAAAAAATGACTGAAGTTCCGCTTTAACCACTTGCCGACCGCGCCATAGCCGAAAGACGGCTACAGCGCGGTCGAGTTATCCTGGGTTCACGTCCCTGGGACGCCCTCGTGCACTCGCGCTTCCCGCACGCCCCCTGGGGCGCGCTCGCGAAAGTGTCCGTGCTCGCCGAGTGCAGGGGACCCAGCGCAACAAGGATCGCGGTGAAGAGCCAATGATAGCGGCTCTTTACCACCTGATCGCTCCCTCCAATGAGGGAGCGATCAGAATGTAAACAAACTGGGGTCACACAGAGGTCCAGCTCTCTTCTCTCCTCACACCGATACAGCGTGTGAGGAGAGAAGAGAGATCATTTAACAGTGAGTGTTTATCTCATATTGTAGTGAACTACAGTGCCCAGCAGTGCCCTTCAGTACCACACAGTGCCACACAAGTGCCAATCTGTGCCCTACAGTGCCACTACACTACCCATCAGCGCCCCTACAGCGCCCCTACAGTACCCATCTGTGCCACAAAAATACTCATCAGTGCCACTACAGTGCCCATCAGTGCCACCAGAGTACCCATCAGTGCCACTAGTGTCCATCAGTGTCACCACAAGGCTGATCAGTGTCACTACAAGGCTGATCAGTGTCACTACAAAGCTCATCAGTGCCACTACAAGGCTCATCAGTGCCACCAGTGCCACCTCTGCCACTTCAGTGCCCATCGGTGCCACCAGTGCTCCACCAGTGCCACTACAAGGCTCATCAGTGCCACCTCTGCCACTTCAGTGCCCATCAGTGCCGTCAGTGCTCCACCAGTGCCACTACAAGGCTCATCAGTGCCACCAGTGCCCATCAGTGCCACCTCTGCCACTTCAGTGCCCATCGGTGCCGCCAGTGTTCCACCAGTGCCACTACAAGGCTCATCAGTGCCACCAGTGCCCATCAGTGCCACCTCTGCCACTTCAGTGCCCATCGGTGCCGCCAGTGCTCCACCAGTGCCACTACAAGGCTCATCAGTGCCACCAGTGCCCATCAGTGCCACCTCTGCCACTTCAGTGCCCATCAGTGCCGCCAGTGCTCCACCAGTGCCACACCAGTGCCACTACAGTGCCCAGTGCCACTACAGTGCCCCATCGGTGCCATCAGTACCACATCAGCGCCACTATAGTGCTCATCTGCACCACTACAGCGCTCAACTACAGCGCTCATCAGTGCCACAGTAGTGCCCATAAGTAAGTGCTCATCAGCGCCGCCTTATCAGTGCATATCAGTGTGGTGCATTAGTGTACATCAGTGCACCCTCATCAGTTCCCATCAGTGCACCCTCATCAGTTCCCATCAGTGCACCCTCATCAGTTCCCATCAGTGCACCCTCATTAGTACCCATCAGTGCACCCTCATCAGTTACCAGCAGTGCACCCTCATCAGTTACCAGCAGTGCACCCTCATCAGAACCCAGCAGCACCCTCATCAGAACCCAGTAGCACCCTCATCAGAACCCAGCAGCACCCTCATCAGAACCCAGTAGCACCCTCATCAGAACCCAGCAGCACCCTCCTCAGAACCCAGCAGCACCCTCATCAGAACCCAGCAGTGCAGCCTCATTAGACCAGCCTCATCAGCACTCATCAGTGCAGCCATATCTGTTCCAGTTTTCCTACCACAGTTTGTCACCACAGCCCACAGTCACCAGTATGGCGAAAAAAATGTTTTCCGCTGAGGAGGCATACCAACAGCTTTGCTTGACTGACGAGAGCAGCGGGGAGCTCTCTGAGTCTGATATCAGCAGTGGGTCTTCTACAGATTCAGAGGAAGTGGAAAGTGTGCCCAGGAAACAAAGGCGTTCTGACATGGAGCAGCAGGCTACCACAAGTAGCGCTGTGGCATCAACCAGCAGCTCAGTGCCATCCACCAGTAGCACAGTGCCATCCACAAGAAATGAAGTACCACTACAGCAAAGACCAAGAACTAGCGGGGTGTCATCTCAACCCCAAAGGGTTAGAACCCATGCCAGCCTTCCCTATGCCCTTGAAAACCCTCTGTGGCTTCCCCCCAATTCAGGAGCAGCAAACATCCCCCCTTTCACCGCCCAGCCAGGTGTTCAGGTGAACACAGAGAATTTTGCCCCTATTGATTTTTTTAATTTAATTTTTACCCAAGACCTATTATCCTCCATCGTGACCCAGTGCAACCTCTTTGCACAACAATTCATAATAAACAACCCTGGTTCAAGTTATGCCCGTCCCTATGAGTGGAGAGCATGGACAGTGGAGGAATTTAAATTATTTTTAGGCCTAACGTTCAACATGGGGCTCTCAAAAAAAAATTAAGTATACTCCTATTTGTCCACCAAACCCATCCACCACATGCCAGTCTTTTCATCCCTTATGTCAAGATCCAGATACCTCATGATAATGCGCTTTCTCCATTACAATGACAACACCCAGTGCCCTCCCCAAAATGACCCATCTCATGACAAATTATTTGAAATTCGGCCACTTCTAAATTTTTTCTCTGAGAAATTCCCCCAGTTATATATTCCCGACCAAAATATATCCGTGGATGAGTCATTGGTCCACTTCACAGGCAGGCTTGGCATCAAGCAGTTTATTCCAAGCAAAAGGCCCGATATGGGGTTAAGATCTATAAGCTATGTGACCGAGCCACGGGCTACATTTACGCCTTCCTGGTGTATGAAGGGAAGGACTCCCAACTGCATCCCCCTGAATGTCCGGAGTACATCGGTGCCAGCGGAAAGGTTGTTTGGGAGCGTATATATCCACTCCTTGAAAAGGGCTACCACCTTTATGTGGATAATTACTATACGAGCTTGCCCCTCTTCCACAACCTTCACCGGAAGGGCACTCCAGCGTGTAGTACAGTGCAAGCCAACAGGAAGGGTTTCCCGCAAAGGCTCGTTACTGAAAGACTACGAAAAGGGGAGACGGCGTCTTTGCGGAATGAAGAGCTATTGGCTATCAGGTGGAGGGACAGAAGAAATGTCCACATGCTCTCAACGATGCATAACGACACCTACGTGGAAATCCCCAGAAGAAACGGCCCTATCCAAAAACCAGCATGTGTTCATGATTATAATTTGTTCATGGGGGGAGTCGATTTTAATGATCAAATGACTGAACCCTATCTTCCCACAAGAAAAAGCCGCTATTGGTATAAAAAGGTCTCCATATATCTTTTCAGTATGGCCCTTTACAATACTTACGTCATTTACCGTAAATCTACAAGGACCCCCTTATCTTATCCTTAGTACCAAGAAGAAATTGTCTCCGCCCTTTTGTACCCTGAAGACCCACCAGAAAGCATGCGCTCGGATTCAGTGAGCAGACTCCATGAACGCCACTTTCCTGAGAAACTCCCCCCCCCATGAAACAGGCCGAAAACGTCAGAAGAGATGCCAGGTGTGCTCCAAAGAAGGAACTAGAAGAGACACTGTGTATTATTGTCCCGATTGTCCTTCCCAACCAGGCCTTTATTTTAGTCGATGTTTCCATCGTTACCATACTTTTCTACATTATTAGGAAAGTATGGTAAACGTAATTGTCATTTACCGCCACACCCCTTATGCCACTGTACATACCGCTGCCTTCTCCAGAACTGACCCTGACCTGCTAAACGACCACGCCTCTGCCTAACGCTAAACTGTACCTACCTCTGCCTGCCCTGGAACTGACCCTGGCCTGTTATACGACCACGCTTCTGCCTAACCCTAAACTGTACCAACCTCTGCCTGCTCTGGAACTGACCCTGGACTGTTTGACCACGTTTTTTGCCTGCCTCTTGGATTGATCTTTTACCCTGCTATGCTAATGGGAACACAGGGGTCTCACATATGTGAGGGGCTCCAGAATTGTTTTTCTGGTTGAAGAAAACTAATTTTTTAGTTTTCTCATTCCCGGATTAGGGTCTGGAGACTCTGAGGCTTCAAAGAGATTTGGGTGGGAGAAGCCTCTACCCCTGTCCCCATTATTTCCTGGCCTGCTACTTGGACCATGTTCCTGCTTACTACCAGGACCAATATTTTGGCACTGCTGGCAATGTCTCTACTTGTACTGACCTTGGACTGTATTATGGACAGTATCTCTGCCTGTACTGACTATGGACAATATTCCTGCCTGCTGCCTGGACAATTCCATTCACTGACGCTGACCACATCCCTGCCTGCTGCCTGGATCAGGGCTCTCCTTCTGTGGACAATTGCACTACTAAAACCACAGGTAATCTTTTGTTTACCATTTACTCAGCAGAATGTAGTTCAGGGTGTAATTCTTGGTATGTACATGCTATATGCTAGAAATATGAAGGGCCTTCAAAAATGTGATAGATTGTAAGGAAATTAGATGCGTAATTTATGTCCCTAGAACACCTGATGGTGCTTCTTGGATATTGGGCCTCTATGTAGACAGGCTGTGTAAAAGTCTCACACATGTGGTATCGCCATACTCAGGAGGAGTAGGAGAATATATTTTGGGGTGTAATTTTTGCTATGTACATGCTATGTGTTGGAAATATCTTATAAATGGACAACTTTGTGTAAAAAAAAATGCGTTTTCATTTTTTTTCCTAATTTTCCAAAAACTTCTGGAAAAAAATGAACAGTTCAAAAGACTCATAATGCCTCATAGATTATACGTTGGGGTGTTTGCTTTCCAAAATGGGGTCACTTTGTTGGCGTTTCCATTGTCCTGGTGCTCCAGGGCCTTCAAAAGTGTAATAGGTGTTTGAGAGATTAGATGTGTAATTTATGCTCCTAGAACGCCTGAAAGTGCTACTTCAATGTTGGGCCTCTGTATGTGGCCAGGCTGTGTAAAAGTCTCACACATGTGGTATCGCCATACTCAGGAGGATTAGGAGAATATATTTTGGGGTGTAATTTTTGCTATGTACATGCTATGTGTTGGAAATATCTTATAAATGGACAACTTTGTGTAAAAAAAATGCGTTTTCATTTTTTTTCCACATTTTCCAAAAATTTCTGGAAAAAAGACTCATAATGCCTCATAGATTATACGTTAGGGTGTTTGCTTTCCAAAATGGTGTAATTTATGCTCCTAGAACGCCTGAAGTTGCTACTTCAATGTTGGGCCTCTGTATGTGGCCAGGCTGTGTAAAAGTCTCACACATGTGGTATCGTAATACTTAGGAGTAGTAGCAGAATATATTTTGGGGTGTCATTTGTGGAATGTACATGCCATGTGAGAGAAATAACCTGTTATAATGACAATTTGGTGTGAAAAAAAATAAAAATAAAAAAAAAATCTTAATTTTGCAAAGAATTGTGAGAAAAAATGACAACCTCAAAAAACTAACTATGCCTCTTACTAACTACCTTGGAATGTCTACTTTCCAAAAAGGGGTCATTTGGGGGGTATTTGTACTTTACTGGCTTTTTATGGTCTCAAGAAATGAGATAGGCTGTCAGTACATCAGGTGTAATCAAATTGATACATTTTTAGTGATTGGCACCATAGCTTGTAGACCCTATAACTTCCACACAGACTAAATAATATCCACTAATTTGGGTTATTTTTACCAAAGATATGTAGCAGTATACATTTTTGCCCAAATTTATGAAGAAATTTTACTTATTTGCAAAATTTTATAATAGAAATGAAGAAAAATTTATTTTTTTACAAAATTTTCGGTCTTTTTTCATTAATAGCACAAAAAATAAAAAACCCAGAGGCGATCAAATACCACCAAAAGAAAGCTCTATTTGTGTGAAAAAAAGGACGAAAATTTCATATGGGTACAGTGTTGCATGACTGAGTAATTGTCATTCAAAATGTGAGAGCACCGAAAGCTGAAAATTCGTCTGGTTAGGAAGGGGGTTTAAGTGCCCAGTGGTCAAGTGGTTAAACACCAAAAACCTATCTACAGATCTAGCACTAGAGGGTGCTATATTATATTTAAACATATTAGGTTTATTCTATTTGTAGCACCCTCTTCTGTAGGTGCTAGGATTAGATAAATTTGTATTAGTTGTGTTTTTGATAGATAAATTTAGTTTCACCACTGTCGTGTGGCTGTAATTGATATGACAAGCAAAAGCATATTCTGCTTACTGCTAGTTAAAGGGGTTGTAATGAAGGTGAAAAAACATCTGTCACTGACCGGCCCCCCTAGCCCCCCTCCCCCGTTTTACTCACCTAAGTCCTGTAATTCCCATGCCAGACGCACTCTTCCCCTCTTCCGGTTGTCTTGGCTCTTGATTGGAGAGATTGATAGCAGCGCAGCCATTGGCTCTCGCTGCTGTCAATCAAATCCAATGACGCGGGCGCCGAGTCCGTCATTCTGCGTCTATGGACGCAAATGCTGGACTCAAGAGTGCGGCCGCAAGGTAACCCCCTCCCCGTGAGAGCGCTTCTCCTAGGGGGTTATACGATGCGGGGAGGAGCTATCAGCGCAGCCGGGGGACCCCAGAAGTCGGGAATCGAGGCCACTCTGTGCAAAATGAACTGCACAGTGGAGGTAAGTATGACTTGTTTGTTATTTAAAAAACAAAACAAAGCCTTACAAGCACTTTAAGTCTTCTCAGTGTGTTCAGCTGCTGCTAGTCTGGTCTATAGCTTCCTCTGTATCCCAAAGACTAGAAGTTTCTGGATAATAGGTGTGAAGCTATGCAGATGACAGCATGAATATGAATACAGCCCCAGCCTATTCCATTGAGGCAGGCTCTGATGGCATGCTGGGAGACTGTATTTACTCAGTGAACACACTAAGCTATGTGTCTGTCTCCAGAGTGGATTAGTCCAGCCTGGGGGGCACGCTGCCCTCCCAGGCAGAAGCTGCTGGAAATACCTCAAGCGGGCAACCTGAGGGGCTTGAATGCTGAGACCCTGGTTCTAAAAAAAAAGCTGACAGAGGGGAGCTGTCTGCCAAAGATCTGTCTGGTATCACTGGAAGGTGTCACTTGGAAGATTGGAAGGAGGCATCCATCTGTCCTTGGGCCTTGTGAGTACAGACACTGAGAGATCTTGGGCACCTTGTGCCTTGGCTATCCCTTTGGTGCCTTATAGTCAGCTGTGGGTCTGTTAAAGGGGACACAGGCTGGGGTCCTAAAGAGCTTTGTCCAGATAATTTCCTACATAAAGGGACTCTGCTCTTGTGGCTCTAACTACTACTACTAAGCTGAAGTCTACTGTTTCTTTCAAGCCTAGACTTCAAAATCGCTTGCTCTGAAGTCCTCAGTTGTACATAGTTCTTGTTGGTGGAGTATCCCACTACTACCCCAACCCAAGTTCTCCAAAAATAAAAACTACAAAAATAACGTCTCCTAGACTAGTTATTGAAGAAACTAGTGAATGAGCCTGTGTGCCTGGCTGCGGGGAAAATCCTGTGGGGAAGACCTGGACTGTATCCCTGCAGCTCCTACGGGAGTAGCGTTACATATTTTATAAACATGAGTTCAGTGTTACTTTAACCACTTGACATCTGGAAGATTTACCCCCCTTTCATGGCCAGGCCATTTTTTGCAATATGGCATAGTGGTAATTTAACTAACAATTGCAATGTGACGCTGTACCCAAATAAAATGTATGTAATTTTTTACCACAAATAGAGCTTTCTTTAGATCACCTCTACGGTTTTTATTTTTTGCGCTATAAACAAAAAAGACTGGCAATTTTGAAAAAATATATATATATTTTTTACTTTCTGCTATAAAACACATCCAATTAAAAAAAAAAATCTAATTTCTTCATCAATTTAGGCCAATATGTATTCTGCTACATATTTTTGCTAAAACAAATCTCAATAAGTGTATATTGATTGGTTTGCGCATAGGTTATAGCGTCTACAAACTATGGGATATATATATATTTTTTTACTAGTATTGGTGACAATCAGCGACTTATAGTAGGACTGTGATATTGCGGCGGACAAATCAGACACTAGCTGACACTTTTTGGAGACCAGTGACACTAATACAGTGATCAGTGCTAAAAATATGCACTATCACTGAACTAATGACACTGGCTGGGAACGGGTTAACATCAGGGGAGCTCAAATGGTTAATTGTGTGCCTAGCCAGTGATTAAGTGTTGTGTGCGAGGTGCTTTTACTAGTGGAAGGCATGGAATGGTGTTCCTGCTTTACTGAAACACAGGATCCATGGCTTCTGTACTGACAACGTCAATCTGTCGTGTTTACATAGGAAGACTGTCATTGAGTCTGCCGTACCCGCCGATCAGCTCCCGCTGCGGGCCAGCGGTGGCGCACCGGCACGTCCCAGACCCAGAAGTGTCAGCTCACGTATTAGGTAAGTGGTCTAGCACAGAGCGGCCGCCTTGTACGGTGGGCGGTCTGCAAGTGGTTAATTACTGTGCTATGAGTGAGAGTCTGATAGACAAACATAGCCAAAGGGTGTGTAGCGGGGTGCTGAATTTAAGGGAAGTGTTTGAGAGGTAGTCAGCTCAAACACCCTAATTTGTTAGAGTTTTTACAACCATTTCGTCCACAGGGAGAGTATCGGTGTACAGTTCCCTGTGGCCTACAGGTGGCGCTGCCATAGTAGGCTAGGGTTGAACTGCTGATACAGTGCTGTGCCTTGTGTGTCCCCTCTCAGCAACCGTACGGTGGGTGTGTTTTACCTGCTGGGCATGCTGGGAGAGGATATAAAAGGGTCAGACGCTGCCTGTTCAGGGTTTGGTCTGCGGGGTCCTACCCCAGGTGTTGTTCCTGTCTGCCCTGGGCACCTTTAGCCCAGGGGTGGGTATTCGTTGGTTCGGTCGTCGGGAGTCCTACTCCCAGGGAGTGTTCCTGTTCCATCCTGGGCACCTTTAGCTCAGGGTGAGGTACTATTATGCTGTTTCTGTCTGTCCTGGGTATGTGAGCCCAGGAACCGCAGTGGAGGCCTGGGGCCCAGCACCTTCGGCTGGGGTCCACCTAGGATCGAGGACTCTCAGGGTGCCGCCTTGCGAGGGGACCCGTATCTAGGATGAGGAGGCCGGGAAGGAACTCCCCGAAGACCCAGTGCAGTGTCATGGTAACGGTAGGGTCCCGGTAACTCTCCGGGGGATGTCTTCTCCTAAAAAGGGGCCATAGCTAAAGAAGGGGATCAGTTTCACCAGGTCTGTGGCAGAGACCATCTTCACAGTCTGTGGCAGAGACTGTGCGCCTAGTTCAACTTACTTGAGAATCTGAGCAAACCTCTGTAACGTTTGTGCCTGGACCTCCTCCACACCTTGTGCTGTTCAGTTTCTTGCTCCAACCTTTTTCCTATCAGAGACTGTGTTATTGCTAAGAGAAAATAAACTCTGAGTTGGAGTTTCAGCTTGTGTGGACATTCACTTTACTGGGAAGTCAAAGACTTGTCTCTAGTGAACATAGAGGTGAGAATCAAGCTCTGGAGGTTTTCATGTTCTGACCGTAGAAGACCCAACAACAACACCGCTCAACCTCTTTGCACAGGAGGGTACAGGCTGTTAGTGCGGTGTGCCTCTCTCTTTCTGCTAGGAGCCAAAGTTAATGCAGGTAAAGAAAGGGGTCTGTGAGCTACAGGTGATAACAATACAGACCTGATCACGGATGTGGAAATACGGGGCAATTTAGGAAACAGCGATCACAGGTCAATTGGCTTCAGTATAAATCACACAAATGGGAAACATAAGGGGAATACAAAGACACTGAATTACAAAAGAGCCAACTTCCCTAAACTATGAACCTTGCTAGAAGGCATAAATTGGGATAAAATCTTAGGAACAAAGAACACGGAGGAGAGATGTGTTTGCTTTAAGAGCATATTAAATAAGGGCATTAGCCAATGCATCCCATTGGGTAATAAATTTAAAAGAGCGAACAAAAGTCCTGGATGGCTTAACTCCAATGTAAAAATGAATATAAAAGCAAAGGAGAAGGCCTTCAAAAAATACAAGGTTGAGGGATCATCATCAGTAAGGGTGCAATTAGGGCGGCTAAGATGGAACACGAAAGACACATAGTGGAGGAGAGCAAAAAAAATACCAAGAAATTCTTTAAGTATGTGTAGCGGGTATTTGAATTGTGTGAGGACTCTGGTGGTGTGAGGTTCCTTGGGGTCCCTGGGTGGCGCTGTTGCTCTGGGCCAAAGTTGAACTCACACTGCGAACCGTGCCTTTTTGTCCTCCCCTGGAGCTGGTACGGCGGGGCGGGGAACCTGCTGTGACGCAAAGGGAGAGGTCATAAAAGGGGCGGACGCCCTGACCTTGGGGAGAGAGTCGGAGGACGTGGCCGCACCCAGGCACCTTCAGCTTGGGTGCTGGTGTTCCAGTGTTCCAGGCCTAGGCGCCCTTGGCCTAGCTGGAGCGGAGATGGAGTCCATCTCAGGCACCTTTAGCCTGGGGTGAGGTACTATGGCGGATGCCTGGGGCTCAGTACCTTCGACTGAGTTCCGCGAGGGTGGAGGAATCCGAGGGGGCCCTAATGCCTTGGGTGCCCGTGTCTGAGTTCGTGAGGACTGGTGCGCAGTAACTTCTCCGAAGAGTCCGGCGCAGCATCGCTGGTGACAGAGAGGCCTCCATTTCTCCCTTGGACGGATTTCTTCCTCTGACAGGGGCAAAGTGAGCGAAGGTAATTCACGTTCTATATTACCTAGTCAGTGGCAGTGACTATTCATCACTGGTGACAGCACAGTGGGCAGCAGCAAGAAAGGAAAGGATTGTGCCTCGATCTGTCCCCCTATTATTCAAAAGGAGAAAGACTGTTTTATTGCTTGGCAAGAAGAATAAAACTGAGTTGTACCTACTCACTGTGTGGAACTTGGGTTACTAAGCAAAGGAGTCAGGGACGAAGGACTGGACTTGGCTCTAGGACACCTACACAAAAGCCCAATCTCTGGCCTTCACCTCCTAGTTATGGGAGGACATGGGCCGTGGTGTGTATCATCTCTCTCCCAGGTACCCCTAGACAACAGCCATATAACCGATAAAGCAAGGGAGAGGGGTGAGGCCGCTACATACGTAAACAGTAAAAAAGGGAGGACAGGCCATATTGGCCTCATAAAGAATGAGGAAGGACATCTGGTTACAAAGGATGGGGAGATGGCGAAGGTATTGCTTTTATTCTTCTCCTCAGTCTTCATAAGGAAATCAGGGGGCTTCAGTAACCAAAACTGCAGTGTTTATCCTCATGACATATGACTGCTGAGGCGCAATGAGCCCAGGTACCATTAACTGCAACTTAGATGTATATATAAACCTTCCCCCTTGCCCCCTCACCTTATTAAATAAACACGCTTACAACCATTAGGTTGGAAAGGGTAAGGCCACAGCTTTATTAAATCCAAACATAACATGTGAACATTATTTCAACAAGTGCCAGTCACAGTTGTACTGTGAGCACACAATTCCGAAGGGGGTGGGAGGGGCCTTTCCTTACCATAAGTGCTGGACAGGCCACCTACTTCTGATATCCATCAAGGGCATGGCCCATTACAGCCATTTTATGCTGGCAAGGTCAAGAAAACTGCAGCAAGCTGTGACATACCACAGAAAAAAGAGACGGGAGGGTGGGCAGCTCTTCCCAGCCTGTCTTCCGAAAAGGACCCAGAATTCCCTGGGGCAATCCTTTACCCGAGCTCAGGACCATCCCATCCCCCAAATTAACCAATCCTTGAGTGACCAACACCTTGTCCTGCACCTGGACATGCCCCCATCAGTCAAGGCTCTCTTTCCCTAATGCCGCGTACACACGATCGTTTTTAATGTCATTTTCAAAAACAACGTTTTACTCGACGTGATTTTTCTTGTTTCCTCTCAAGCCTGTCTTGCATACACACGTTCATTAAAAAAAACGCTCGAGCAAAGCGCAGTGACGTACAACACGTACGACGGCACTATAAAGGGGAAGTTCCGTTCGAATGGCGCCACCCTTCATGTTATTAAAGTTTGTTGAGCGACGATTCACGCTTTTCAGCCTCGTGCTTTTCAGTCCGTTACAGCGTGATGAATGTGCTATCTCCATTACGAACGCTAGTTTTACCAGAACAAACGCTCCCGTCTCATACTTGATTCTGAGCATGCGCGTTTTTTTTCCCCTTGAAAAAGCATACACACTACCGTTTTTCACGTCGTTAAAAAAAACGACGTGAAAAACGACGTGAAAAAATAGAGCAGGTTCTCATTTTTTCTAGGCCATTTTTCACGATCGTTTTTAATGCCCAATTTAAAAAATAGCATTATTAACGACATGAAAAACGATCGTGTGTACGCGGCATAAGGGGCTCAAGAGGCCTTCATCACAGGAAGCACCTCCATGGTTAACAGAGGACAGAATTAAAATTAGACTTGGGGAAACTTAACATTAATAAATCACCGAGACCAGATGGCTTGCACTTGGGGAACTCAGTCAAGTAATTGCCAGACCATTGTTCCTAATTTTTACTGACAGTCTACTGACTGGAATGGTACCAACTGATTGGAGAAAAGCCAATGTAGCACCAATATTTAAAAAGGGCCCAAAATACATCCCTGAGAATTACAGACAAGTTGTCCTAACATCAATAGTATGTAAGCTCTTGGAGGGGATGATAAGGAAATATATACAAGATTTTAGTAATGAAAACGATATCATTAGCAGTAATCAGCATGGATTCATGAAGAATCGTTCTTTCCAAACCAACCCATTAATCTTCTATGAGGAGGTGAGTTGCCATCTAGATAAAGGAAGGCCCATAAACGTGGTGTATCTGGAGTTTGCAAAAGCATTTGACATAGTTCTCCATGAATGTTTACTATACAAAAATGGTCCATGGATTGAAAACTGGCTACAAGGGCGAGTTCAGAGTGTGGTGATACATGGGGAGTACTCAGAATGGTCAGGGGTGGGGAGTGGGGTCCCCCAGGGTTCTGTCCTGGGACCAATCCTGTTTAATTTGTTCATAAACGACCTGGAGGATGGGGTAAACAGTATAATCACTATATTTGCTAACGATACTAAGCTAAGCAGGGCAATAACTTCTCCGCAGGATGTAAAAACCTTGCAAAAAGATCTGAACAAATGAATGGGGTGGGCAACTACATGTCAAATGAGGTTTAATGTAGTGTGACAGCAGGAAGGTAAAGTCACCTGGTTGCATCCAGGGGGGTAGATATATTTCGCCCAGATTCAGGCTTTACGCCGACTTATACAACTAGGTGGAGAGTTGTATAAGGCTAGTGGGCTCATGGATGACTCATACCTCTAGGGAGAGGGCTGGGCATCGTGCAGACAGAGATGAGGAGACCAGCTGAACCTTGTCAGCTCATTTAGGCCTCTATAAGAACTCCCAGCTTCATTAGATGTTAGCTCATGCCTGGAACCAGACCTGTGTGGACTGTCTAGGGAGAGTGAACCCCTGTGCGGTGAGGCAAAGCCTGTGTGGCTATTTGTTTGGACTTTTACTAAACCAGGGACTTAGGGACTAGGACAGCACTAGGCTGATCCCAGTTGTTAGTTAGGAAACCTGTATGTTTAGTCAGAGGTCAACTTGACCAGGATTTATTTTGGTTATGTTTCTTTTGCTTTGCTGTGTTTTGTCACTGTAAATAGAAAATAAACCGCACCTTTTTTTGATTTTGAAAACCACAACCTCCGTTTGCTGGGCCTGTTTTGTGTGGGGAGCCCATCCCGGGGGTCACACACACCCGCTGCCGAGCTAACCCCCTCACAGTTGGTGGAGAACCAGTGGCAGTTTTTTTTAAGCCAGCATGGAGGAGATACTGAAGCAGCTGGCTCTAGCAAATGCCAATCAACAGCAGACAAATGCAGGTTTGCAAAGGAGCCTTGCAGCCCAGCAGCAGACAAACGCAACTTTGCAACAGAGTCTGGAGGCTCAGCAACGAGCCCAGCAGCAATCTGAGGCCCGCTTCATAGACCTGTTGCAGAAGCAAGAGCAGAGACTACAACAACAGATGGAAGCAGTAATGCAGCAACGTCCGCAGACCAGTGAGGAAAGCCGTCCCACTAATACCGCGTCCTTTGGGGTGAGTCGTTTATTGACAAAAATGACTGGAGAGGATGATCCAGAGGTATTTTTGACCACATTTGAAAGGACCGCTGAAAGAGAAAAGTGGCCTGAGGAGCAGTGGGCTGGACTGGTGGCTCCTCTGTTAACTGGTGAATCGCAGAAAGCTTACTATGACTTGGAGCCTAACCAAGCAAAAGACTATGTGATGCTAAAAGCTGAAATATTGGCAAGGCTGGGTGTCACCCAGGCTGTCCGGGCTCAGCGTGTGCATAACTGGACTTTCCAGCTTGGAAAACCCCCCAGGTCTCAAATGTATGATCTCATTCACCTGAGCAGAAAGTGGCTACAGCCAGAGACTTTGTCCGCACCAAAGATTGTGGAACGTGTTGTAATGGATCGGTTTTTGAGAGCTCTTCCTACTGCCATCCAAAAGTGGGTAAGCCATGGAGACCCAGAGACGGCCGATGGTCTTGTGGATCGTGTGGAGAAATACTTGGCTACAGAGAACCTGACGGCCTCTTCCAGAGACACTCGGACTTTCCACCCTAAGACCAGACCATCCCCAGGGGCGGATAAGAGGATTCCAAGGGGTGAGGGTGGAGAGAGTGAGAGGGTGGGAGCTCTACCCCAAGTTTGGCGAGAACAGCCTGGGAAATCAGCGGCTCAAGAGGCGGCAAGAAGGATCGTTTGCTACCGCTGCCGGCAAGCGGGACATATTGCAGCCAATTGCCCGGTTGTGGAGGAACCCATGCAGTGTGACTTTCTGACGGGCAGACGTCAGTCGCTGTGTGCGACAGTCGCATGCACTGCCATTCGAGGAACTGAGAAACATTTATGCAAAATGTGTGTTAATGGTAGAAATGTTGTGGTATTGCTGGATTCAGGTAGCCTTGTGACCCTGATAAAGGCTGAGTTAGTTAAAACAGAGGTCTCGGGGAATAGCAAGGTAGCTGTTATTTGTGTGCATGGGGACACCCGAGAGTATCCAGTGACTACAGTGTGTTTCGAGACCCCCAAAGGTACCCTCTCTCATCCAGTGGGCTTAGTATCTCAGTTACCGCATGACGCCATTGTGGGAAGGGATTTTCCGAAGTTCTGGGAACTGTGGGATGATCCTGAGCCCCTCACTGGTGCCCCTATGTACCAGGAATGTGATAGCCAGAACTCCCCTGAGAGTGGTGAGGACTCTCCGGAATTTCCCTTATCAGTATTGGCAGGGGAGACTCAAGAAACTGGAGAGGAGCCCACCTCCTCAGACGAAAACCTACCGTCTGTGGAGTTTTCTGATCTTGAGGTTCACAGGGAAAACTTTGCCACAGAACAGTTGAAAGACCCCGCCCTAATAAAGGCACGGGAAAACGTAGTGAAAATAGATGGTGAGTTAGTGAACCCAGATAATACCTGCACTTACCCATACTTCAGCGTAGAGAAGGACCTACTGTATCGGGTGGCAAAAAGGGCAGAAGAAACCGTTGAGCAGCTTGTGGTGCCCAAACCTTACAGGAAGTTGGTGTTGGAGTTGGCCCATGGGCACATTCTTGGAGGTCATCTGGGGACAGAGAAAACCCGAGAGAGGGTATTACAGAGATTCTATTGGCCGGGGGTGATGAAGGACGTAGAAAATTATTGTTCCTCCTGCCCTGTGTGTCAGAGGTTGGCCCCGATGCCACATTTCCGTAGCCCGCTGGTCCCTCTACCCATCATTGAGGTCCCGTTTGAGAGGATCGCCATGGATTTGGTAGGTCCTATAATCAAGTCCGCTAGGGGGCACCAGTACATATTAGTTATAATGGACTATGCCACCCGTTATCCAGAAGCGATCCCTCTCCGAAATACCTCGGCCAAAACCATAGCCAAAGAGCTATCTCTTGTTTTTAGCCGGGTGGGTATTTGTAAAGAACTGCTTACGGACCAAGGTACACCCTTTATGTCCCGGGTTATGAAAGAGCTGTGTAAATTGTTCAAAGTGACGCAATTGCGTACGTCTGTGTATCACCCCCAAACCGATGGGCTGGTTGAAAGATTCAACAAAACCCTAAAACAAATGTTGAAGAAAGTGGTGGATAGAGATGGAAAGGATTGGGACTGTTTACTTCCTTATTTGATGTTTGCTATTAGGGAGGTGCCCCAATCCTCTACGGGATTCTCCCCCTTTGAGTTACTGTATGGGAGACACCCAAGAGGGCTGTTGGATATTGCCAAGGAAACTTGGGAAAGTGAGAGTTCTCCCCACAGGAGTGTGATTGAGCATGTCGCCCTGATGCAAGATCGAATTGCACAGGTAATGCCCATCGTGAAGGAACATTTGGCCCAAGCGCAGTTGGCACAGCAGAGAGTGTACAACCGTGGAGCCAAGACCCGTACCTTTTCCCCGGGGGATAGGATATTGGTACTTGTCCCTACGGTTGAAAGTAAATTCCTTGCCAAATGGCAAGGCCCCTACGAGATAATGGAAAAAGTGAGCGAAGTGAATTACAAGGTCAGACAACCAGGAAGGCGAAAGCCCGAACAGATCTATCACGTTAATCTGTTGAAAGCCTGGAGGGATAGAGAGTCCCTAGTCGCAGACACTTGGTCACCAGCTCAAACTGGTTGCGTGATTCCTGAGGTTGGAATAGCAGCCACCTTGTCACAACCCCAACAACAGGAGGTTAAGGAGTTTGTGCTTCGCAACAAGAAGGTATTCTCTGAGCTGCCGGGACAAACATCTGGGGTAGAGCATGACATCATTACCCCGCCCGGTGAAAGGGTGAAGTTAAAACCCTATCGGATCCCAGAGGCTCGACGGGAGGCAATACGGGAGGAAGTACAGAAAATGCTGAACTTAGGGGTGATAGAGGAGTCCCAAAGTGATTGGTCTAGTCCCATCGTGTTGGTGCCTAAACCGGATGGTAGCTGGCGATTTTGTAACGATTTTCGTCAGTTGAACAAAGTTACAAAATTTGACACCTACCCCATGCCACGTATAGATGAGTTGATCGACCGGCTGGGAACAGCCCGATACATGACGACTCTTGACCTCACAAAAGGGTATTGGCAAATCCCCCTGGCCAAGTCGGCCAAAGAGAAAACCGCATTTGTAACCCCAGACGGGGCGTTCCAATATAAAAGAATGCCGTTCGGGTTACAGAATGCGCCGGCCACATTCCAGCGGAAAATGGACCAGATGCTGAGGCCCCATCGGAAGTATGCTGCGGCTTACCTGGATGACGTAATTGTCCATAGCACAGATTGGGCCTCACATCTGCCAAAAGTGCAAGCAGTCCTGGATTCTGTTCGGGAAGCGGGGTTTACGGCTAACCCCAAGAAGTGTACCCTTGGGCAGGAGGAGGCCAAATATCTTGGGTACACCATTGGGAGGGGAGTAATAAAACCCCAACTCAACAAAGTCGAGGCTATCCAGAGTTGGCCACGTCCCAACAGCAAGAAGCAGGTACGAGCCTTTCTGGGAATCGCTGGGTATTATCGGCGATTCATTCCCCACTTTGCTTCTAAGGCTGTGCCCCTAACCAACCTGACGAAGGGGAAAGGGTCGGTCATGATTAAATGGACCCCCGAGGCTGAGGCAGCATTCCAATTCTTGAAACAAGCCTTATGTAGCCAGCCAGTGTTGTACTCACCCGACTTCTCTAAAGACTTTGTCGTACAAAGTGATGCGTCAGATGTGGGGTTAGGAGCAGTATTGTCCCAGGTCTGGAACGGGGAAGAGCACCCAGTCATTTACCTCAGCAGGAAGTTGAAGTCCCATGAGGTAAATTACGCCACCGTTGAAAAGGAGTGTTTAGCGGTGAAGTGGGCTCTAGATTCCCTTCGGTACTACCTGCTAGGTAGGCACTTTGACATGGTTACGGATCACGCTCCGTTAAAGTGGATGGCTCAAAACAAGGAAACAAATAGAAGAGTGAATAGGTGGTTCCTGGCCCTACAGGAATTCAACTTCACAGTAAAGCATCGCCCTGGCGTTCAAATGGGGAATGTGGATGCTTTGTCTCGAGTACATGAATGCCTGATTGCTGGTGTTCCAACCCCGAGGTTAAAACAAGAGGGGGGGGTATGTGACAGCAGGAAGGTAAAGTCACCTGGTTGCATCCAGGGGGGTAGATATATTTCGCCCAGATTCAGGCTTTACGCCGACTTATACAACTAGGTGGAGAGTTGTATAAGGCTAGTGGGCTCATGGATGACTCATACCTCTAGGTAGAGGGCTGGGCGTCGTGCAGACAGAGATGAGGAGACCAGCTGAACCTTGTCAGCTCATTTAGGCCTCTATAAGAACTCCCAGCTTCATTAGATGTTAGCTCATGCCTGGAACCAGACCTGTGTGGACTGTCTAGGGAGAGTGAACCCCTGTGCGGTGAGGCAAAGCCTGTGTGGCTATTTGTTTGGACTTTTACTAAACCAGGGACTTAGGGACTAGGACAGCACTAGGCTGATCCCAGTTGTTAGTTAGGAAACCTGTATGTTTAGTCAGAGGTCAACTTGACCAGGATTTATTTTGGTTATGTTTCTTTTGCTTTGCTGTGTTTTGTCACTGTAAATAGAAAATAAACCGCACCTTTTTTTGATTTTGAAAACCACAACCTCCGTTTGCTGGGCCTGTTTTGTGTGGGGAGCCCATCCCGGGGGTCACACACACCCGCTGCCGAGCTAACCCCCTCACAGTAGAAAAATGTAAAATAATGCATTTGGGTGTCAAAAATATGAATGCAATCTATACACTGGGGGGGGGGGGGAGAACCTCTGGGGGAATCTAGGATGGAAAAGGACCTGGGGGTCCTGGTAGATGATAGGCTCAGCAATGGCATGCAATGCTGCTTCTAACAAAGCAAACTGAATATTGGCATGCATTAAAAAGGTGATTAACTCCAGAGATAAAACGATAATTCTCCCGCTCTACAAGACTCTGCTCCGGCCGCACCTAGAGTATGCTGTCCAGTTCTGGGCACCAGTCCTCAGGAAGGATGTACTGGAAATGGAGAGAGTACAAAGAAGGGCAACAAAGCTAACAAAGGGTCTGGAGGATATTAGTTATGAGGAAAGGTTGTGAGCACTGAACTTATTCTCTCTGGAGAAGAGATGCTTGAGAGGGGATATGATTTCAGTTTACAAATACCGTACTGGTGACCCCACAATAGGGAAAATCTTTTTCGCGGAAGGGAGTTTAACAAGCACGTGGCCACTCATTAAAATTAGAAGAAAAGAGGTTTAACCTTAAACTGCGTAGAGGTTTCTTTACTGTAAAGCCGCGTATACACGACCGCTTTTCTCGACGAGAAAAACTGCATTTTTTTTTTCGCCGAGAAAAACTATCGTCTGTGGGCTTTATGTCGTTTTTCTCGTCGAGAAAAACGGCATAAAAAACGACGAGAAAAATTAGAACATGTTCTAAATTTTCTCATCGTTTTTTCCATCATTTTTTTCCGCGGCAGTTTTCCCATAGGGAGACACTGCCGCGGAGCCCACAGACGGTCGTTTTTCTCGTCAAGAGAAAAAATGACGGGAAAAACGACCGTGTGTAGGGAACCCTTGGAACCGAAGCGGTTCCCTCGTTTTTCCTGTCATTATTCACGGCGGTTTTTTAACCGCCGTGAATAATGATCGTGTGTACGCGGCATAAGAGTGGTTAGGATGTAGAATTCCCTTCCACAGGCGGTGGTCTCAGCGGGGGGCATCGATGGTTTCAAGAAACTATTAGATAAGCACCTGAACGACCACAACATACAGGGATATACAGGGTAATACTGACATATAATAACACACATAGGTTGGACTTGATGGACTTGTGTATTTTTTCAACCTCACCTACTATGTAACTATGATTTAAAAAACAAAACAAGAGTATAGAGACAAGTGGTAACACTTTGGCCCCTTTCACACGGAGGTTCGTTCAGGTCCGCCTGTCAGTTTTTTAGGCGGACCTGAAACGGATCCTCCATGTACCCCTATGGAGGCACGGATGTCAGTGGAGACATGTCCGCTGACATCCGCTCCGCCAAAGTGTGACGGAGGAAAACCCTATTTTTCCTTCCGTCGGCGGAGCGGATCGGATGACAACGGACTCTATGGTCCGTCGTCATCCGATTCCCCATAGGGGAGAGCGGCGCTCTGACAGGGCGGTCCCTGCACAGTGTGCGGGGACCGCCCAGTCATCCGTCGGCTCAGCGGGGATCAACGGAGCGATCCCCGCTGAGCATGCGGAGCTTCACGGGGCGGATCTGCACTGATCCGCCCCGTGTGAAAGGACCCTTTCTCTGTTCCTACCTCAATTAACCTCAATTAAGAACTCTTAAAATAGTTGTACACTGCCTTCATTCCGCAGCTGTTGAGACAATAAACATTTTGGTCAGGAGTATGTAGCACACAACACAGCATATAGAGTGCAGGAGACAGTTTTATGTAATGTAGAACACAATGCATGCAGTGCAAGAGCCAGAAGTATGTATTGAACAAGATAGCATATTAAGTGTATTAGTCAGGATTATGTAATGTACACTATAGCAAAAGAATGTCAGACTGGGGTTTTTGGGCTGCATGCAGCTCTCTCACCCCTGGTGGATTTTACCTGAATGAGGCTCCAGCTGTTCTCTAGTTAAATAAATACTAAAGTCTTGTTTTTGTTCTTTTCTAAAAATAACAAACATGTTATACTTACATAGTTGCCAACATTGCAAAAAAAACATCTGGGACACTTTTTTTGTATTGAGGCGGAGCCTTGCAATAATTAGGGGGCGGGGCATTCGTTTGTAGGCGTGTCATGCTGAAATGGAAAATGCGGCGAAAAATGGGCGTGGTTTACGCACGATAGTGGGTGTGGCTTAAATGGGCGTGGTTCAAAGGGGTGTGGCTACAGTCCGAGGTGAGAGAAAGAGAGAGAAAGAAATAGAAAGAAAGAAGCCAGATCCTACACCACAATAGAAATGTGTAACAAAATTGGCAGATAAGTATACTCCAAAACACCTGTTGGCGCTTCAATCATCCCGACACCATGTTTGTTATGGTGTCAGGGCAGGGCCGGCCCTACCATGGGACCCGATGGTACCTCGGTCCCAGGCGGCACTTTAAAGGGGGTGGCAAATTGCCGCCCACCAGCCAGCTAGCCCGTTCCCCTGCGCTGCTTATCCCATTGCGAGCAGGGCCAGTGTTCTGCCGAGAAAGGTCCCGGCATTTTTAAAATGCATGCCTTATGGCGCCAGCCTAGGGGGCGGTTGGGGCTGTGAAGACATCCCTGACAGACCACTCTATCCCCAGCCTGCAGTGCCGCCCTAGCAGCTGCAGTGAGAAGATGAGAGGAGAGAGCCGGGACGAGGAGCAGCTGGCCGGAAGTGCTGCATGTTTAGTGGAACTGGCTGGGGTAGATGATATGGAAGCCCTGCATCATGTAACTACGGGCTTGCCACGATATCTGCTCCCGCCGCCCCCCCTCCTCCTGGTCTCTCAGGGATCTGTTGTGGGAGGACTGGCAGGCAGCAGCGCCGCTCTCCAGTCCTGGAGTAAAGTTTACCACCACCTTCGCTGGCTCAGGTATAGTGGAAGCTCATTGCTGCAGCCTGCACCCATTCACAAGAAACAAAAATTTACTCTGCTGTCAGTTTATAGTGCATTGCACTGTGTACAGAGGGAACTGATATGTGTGTGTGTGTGTGTGTGTGGGGGGGGGGGGGGGTAGGTGTGCAGGGGGGTACAGATATGTGTGTGTGTGTGTGTGTGTGGGGGAAACAGGTGTGCAGGGGGTACAGATATGTGTGTGTGTGGGGGGGTACAGGTGTGCAGGGGGTACAGATATGTGTGTGTGGGGGGGACAGGTGTGCAGGGGGTACAGATATATGTGTGTGTGGGGAGGGGGGGCAGGTGTGCAGGGGGTACAGATATGTGTGTGTGGGGGGGGTACAGGTGTGCAGGGGGTACAGATATGTGTGTGTGTGGGGGGGGGCAGGTGTGCAGGGGGTACAGATATGTGTGTGTGGGGAGGGGGGGGGGCAGGTGTGCAGGGGGTACAGATATGTGTGTGTGTGTGGGGGGGGGGACAGGTGTGCAGGGGGTACAGATATGTGTGTGTGGGGAGGGGGGGCAGGTGTGCAGGGGGTACAGATATGTGTGTGTGGGGGGGTACAGGTGTGCAGGGGGTACAGATATGTGTGTGTGGGGGGGGTACAGGTGTGCAGGGGGTACAGATATGTGTGTGTGTGGGGGGGGGGGTACAGGTGTGCAGGGGGTACAGATGTGTGTGGGGGGGGGACAGGTGTGCAGGGGGTACAGATATGTGTGTGGGGGGGGTACAGGTGTGCAGGGGGTACAGATATGTGTGTGTGTGGGGGGGGGGACAGGTGTGCAGGGGGTACAGATGTGTGTATTGGGTACAGAGGGTGAACAGATATGTGTGTGTGTGTGTGTGTGTGTGTGTGTGTGTGTGTGTGGGGAGGGGACAGGTGTGCAGGGGATACAGATATGTGTGTGTGGGGGAGGGGTACAGGTGTGCAGGGGGTACAGATATGTGTGTGTGGGGAGGGGGGGCAGGTGTGCAGGGGGAACAGATATGTGTGTGTGTGGGGGGGGGGACAGGTGTGCAGGGGGTACAGATGTGTGTATTGGGTACAGAGGGTGAACAGATATGTGTGTGTGTGTGTGTGTGTGTGTGTGTGTGTGTGTGTGTGTGGGGAGGGGACAGGTGTGCAGGGGATACAGATATGTGTGTGTGGGGGAGGGGTACAGGTGTGCAGGGGGTACAGATATGTGTGTGTGGGGAGGGGGGGCAGGTGTGCAGGGGGAACAGATATGTGTGTATTGGGTACAGAGGGTGAACAGATATGTGTGTGTGTGTGTGTGGGGGGAGGGGGGAAACGGATGTGCAGGGGGGTGTTTTTACACTTGAATATTGATTTACACACATATATAGTGCCATGACCAGTTCTCTTTATACTCCTATACATGAATAGAGCCATAACACATCCTTTTTATTGAGCCATGACATGTGCTTTTATACTCCTATATACACATGTATAGAGCTCTGACGGGTCCTTTTATACTCCTACATGCATGTATAGAGCCATGACAGGTCCTCTTTATATTCCTACATACATGTATTGAGCCATGACATTTCCTTTTACACTCCTATACACACGTATAGTGCCATGACAGCTCCTCTTTATAGTCCTATACATGAATAGAGCCATACCAGGTCCTTTTTATAGAGCCATACCAGGTCCTTTTTATAGAGCCATGACAGGTCCTATTTATACTTCTATATACATGTAAAGAGCCATGACAGGTCCTCTTAATTTATCATGATATACAATTATGAATGTGGGGGCCTTTTGGTGGGCGACTGGGCGTGTTTTTTTTTTTGGAGGGGGGGGGGGGCAGCATTTAATTCTTGGTACCAGGCAGCACAATGTCTTGGACCAGCACTGTGTCAGGGTGATTGAAGCGCATTATTTCTATTATTACATTGTAATATAAAATTAAATCATTCAACTCACCATAATGCCGAATCAGTGGAAGCGTGTCACCTGTCACGTCGCCTGTCACCAGATGCCTCCCCAGCAGTCCGTCCTTGCATCAGGTGCCTCCCCAGCAGTCCGTCCTTACATCAGGTGCCCCCAGAAGCAGAGCCCCTCTTTACAGATCTGTGTCCCCCAGCAACAGAGCCCTCCTTACTTCAGTGTCCCCAGCAGCTGGCAGCAGCGGAGCCCTCCTTTACATTCGGTGTCCCCGGCAGCAGAGCTCTCATTTACATCTGGTGTCCCCAGCAGCGGAGCCCTCCTTTACATCTGGTGTCCCCCAACAGCGGAGCCCTCCTTTGGTGTCCTCAGCAGCGGAGCCCTCCTTTACATCTGGTGTCCCCAGCAGCGGAGCCCTCCTTTACATCTGGTGTCCCCAGCAGCGGAGCCCTCCTTTACATCTGGTGTCCCCAGCAGCGGAGCCCTCCTTGGTGTCCCCAGCAGCGGAGCCCTCCTTTACATCTGGTGTCCCCAGCAGCGGAGCCCTCCTTTACATCTGGTGTCCCCAGCAGCGGAGCCCTCCTTTACATCTGGTGTCCCCAGCAGCGGAGCCCTCCTTTGGTGTCCCCAGCAGCGGAGCCCTCCTTTACATCTGGTGTCCCCCAACAGCGGAGCCCTCCTTTGGTGTCCCCAGCAGCGGAGCCCTCCTTTACATCTGGTGTCCCCAGCAGCGGAGCCCTCCTTTACATCTGGTGTCCCCAGCAGCGGAGCCCTCCTTTATATCTGGTGTCCCCAGCAGCGGAGCCCTCCTTTACATCTGGTGTCCCTAGCAGCGGAGCCCTCCTTACAGGTCTGTGTCCCCCAGCAGCGGAGCCCTCCTTACAGGTCTGTGTCCCCCAGCAGCGGTCCGCGGAGCCCTCCTTACAGGTCTGTGTCCCCCAGCAGCGGAGCCCTCCTTACAGGTCTGTGTCCCCCAGCAGCGGAGCCCTCCTTTACATCTGGTGTCCGCCCAGCAGCGGAGCCCTCCTTTACATCTGGTGTCTCCCAGCAGCGGAGCCCTCCTTACAGGTCTGTGTCCCCCAGCAGCGGAGCCCTCCTTACAGGCCTGTGTCCCCCAGCAGCGGAGCCCTCCTTACAGGCCTGACTGTGTCCCCCAGCAGCGGAGCCCTCCTTACAGGTCTGACTGTGTCCCCCAGCAGCGGCAGCCACTGGGCAGGAGTAGAGAGCGACACGAGAACAGCGGAGTTCAGGGGGATATCTATGCTGAGTGCCATATTTACACAGAATCTTTTACTGGCCCCGGGGAGCAGATGCTCTCACCTACCGGCGTCTTCGTGTGTGTGTGCTGGAGGCAGAGGCAGAGGCAGCGGCAGCTCCACGGTCCATGATCATTTCCCGGTGTCATGCCGAGAATGGTTCCCCCGCCGGATTCTGTTCCCCCTGGCTCCAGGGGCGTACCTAGAGCATTTGCCACCCGGGGCGAATCCTATATCTGGCACCCCCCCCCCCCCATATTAAAATGTAAAAACACCCCACTGTGCCCCCGGCATACCTCTGCATCAACAAATATCTCTTTGTCACTACTGTGTACCCCCTCTCCACAACTGCACCTCTGGACCCCTTTACATTACACAGCACCCTGCATCACTGGACCCCTTTACATTACACAGCCCCTGCACCTCTGGACCCCTTTACATTATACAGCCCCCAGAGCTCTGGACCCCCTGCATGTTACACAGACCCCCTTCAGTTCACATCCCCCTTCAGTGCAGACACCCCCTTCAGTGCAAGACCCCCCAGTGCAAACCCCCCCCAGTGCAAACCCCCCCAGTGCAAACCCCCCAGTGCAAACCCCCCAGTGCAAACACCCCCTACAGTGCAGACACCCCCAGTGCAAGACCCCCCAGTGCAAGACCCCAAAGTGCAAACACCCCCCAGTGCAAACACCCCCCAGTGCAAGACCCCAAAGTGCAAATACCCCCAGTGCAAGACCCCCTCCAGTGCAAGACCCCCCCCAGTGCAAGACCCCCCTCAGTGCAAGACCCCCCAGTGCAAACACCCCCCAGTGCAAGACCCCCCTCAGTGCAAGACCCCAGAGTGCAAACACCCCTTAGTGCAAACACCCCCCAGTGCAAGACCCCAAAGTGCAAACACCCCCCAGTGCAAGACCCCTCTCAGTGCAAACACCCCCCAGTGCAAGACCCCAAAGTGCAAACACCCCCCAGTGCAAGACCCCCCTCAGTGCAAGACCTCCCAGTGCAAACACCTCCAGTGCAAGACCCCCCCAGTGCAAGACCCCAAAGTGCAAACACCCCTCAGCGCAAGACCCCCCAGTGCAAACACCCCTCAGTGCAAGACCCCAAAGTGCAGACCCCCCTCAGTGCAAGACCCCCCTCAGTGCAAGACCCCCCTCAGTGCAAGACCCCCCTCAGTGCAAACACCCCTCAGTGCAAACACCCCCCAGTGCAATACCCCAAAGTGCAAACACCCCTCAGTGCAAACACCCCTCAGTGCAAACACCCCCCAGTGCAAGACCCCCCAGTGCAAGACCCCCCTCAGTGCAAAGACCCCCCAGTGCAAGACCCCTCAGTGCAAACATCCCCCAGTGCAAACACCCCTCAGTGCAAGACCCCCCAGTGCAAACACCCCCCAGTGCAAGACCCCAAAGTGCAAACACCCCCCAGTGCAAGACCCCCCTCAGTGCAAGACCCCCCAGTGCAAACACCCCTCAGTGCAAACACCACCCAGTGCAAGACCCCCCTCAGTGCAAAGACCCCCCAGTGCAAGACCCCTCAGTGCAAACATCCCCCAGTGCAAACACCCCTCAGTGCAAGACCCCCCAGTGCAAACACCCCCCAGTGCAAGACCCCAAAGTGCAAAGACCCCCCTCAGTGCAAGACCCCTCAGTGCAAACACCCCTCAGTGCAAACACCCCCCAGTGCAAGACCCCCCTCAGTGCAAAGACCCCCCAGTGCAAGACCCCTCAGTGCAAGACATCCCCCAGTGCAAACACCCCTCAGTGCAAGACCCCCCAGTGCAAGACCCCAAAGTGCAAACACCCCCCAGTGCAAGACCCCCCTCAGTGCAAGACCCCCCAGTGCAAACACCCCTCAGTGCAAACACCACCCAGTGCAAGACCCCCCTCAGTGCAACTCCCCCTCCCCATTCAGTACCTCAGATCAGCACAGCGGCGACACATGGACAGAAGGTCGGGTCCCCTCCCCCTCCGTACACATAAACAGAGAGGAGGGGGAGGCGGCTTCATTCGGCTGTGCTTCTGTGAAGTTAGTCACAGGTGAAGCAAGTGCCACTGTGCCGAACACCGCTCACAGCCCGCGGCCGTGAAAGGAGGGGATGAATGGTGCAGCGGTGACACCCGCACCCCTCCCCCCCTGTATCGCCGCTGACTGCCGCTGCCTAAGTCCCGCGGCGCTGATGCTGTCTGTGCGCTTAAGTCACAGGGGGGCGCCGGCCTGACACCCCCCAGTGTGTGGCACCCCGGTGCGGCCCGCCCCCCACTTAGTACGCCTCTGCCTGGCTCTCGGCTCCTATCGAAACTCCGCCTCCCCAGCCCTGTACATTGCCGCTCCCTCACGATGCTCCTAATACCGCCCCGCCTCGCTTTCTCATGTGTGAACACAGAGAGGGGAGAAGCCGATTGGCTGCTCCTCCCCTTGCCACTGAACACAAGAGGAAATAATCCTCGTGTCTGCAGCGGCGGCCATCTTTTTATAGCCCGCCGTTTTACCCAAACATTCACGATTTTCCCGGCGGCCGGGACGAAGGCAAAAATCCGGGAAAATAGGCGGGACAAAATAAATACGGGACGAGGGTCCCAAATCCGTGATTGTCCCGGGAAAAACGGGACTGTTGGCAACTATGTACTTACCTCCTCTGTGCAGTGTTTTTTCACAGAGCAGCCAGATCCTCCTCTTCTCGTGTCCCAGCTGGTGCTCCTGGCTCCTTCCTCCTGCCAGGTGCCCCTACAGCAAGCAGCTTGCTGTGGGGGCACCCAAGCAGGCACGCTCCCACCTCTCAGCTCTCTGTGTCCATTCACACATGGAGCCACCACTCGGCCCCCTCCCCTCCATCTCCTGAATGGCTCACTGGCTGTGATGGACAGCAGCGGGAGCCATTGGCAGCATTGCGAGTCCCCGGAGAGGCAAGGCTGTCGTGGACATCGCTGGATTGAGAGGGGGCTCGGGTAAGTATTAGGGGGGTCTGCTGCTTACAGAAGGTAAAAAAAACCTTGTGCCTTTACACACACTTTAATTACAGCTACACTTCCTTAAATTATTTTACAGCTAAATAATTTTTTGGACTCCTCTTGCTGTGATAAAATATTGTAAGTTTCCTTGTCAAAATATTTTATTGATTGGATCAACAAGTAAATACAAGCAGTTGTAATAAATAATACAACAGTAAACAAATCATGTTTAACATAAATGGTAGCATTTTAAGGTCCACTAAGTAGCTACTGTTAGGTAGGTTATTTGACCATTACAGAAAAGAAAAGTAAATTAGTTAATATAACTAAGAATAATTAACTACGATTGAAATAATGCTACCATATAGAGTATTAGCTTGGACCAGAGCTGGTAAAATTTGTTAAACAGAATAATACTTCATTACTGTTCAGTAAAAGAATAAAAAATAGAGCCGAAGAGAAAAAAAAAAAAAAAAATATATATATATATATATATATATATATATATATATATAAAAGAAAAGAACACACAGAAAAAGGTATACACAAGAAAAGGAAGAATAGAATAGTGAGGAGAATAGAGAAAAAAGTGCAGGAGTCCACTGGATTAGCTCAGATCATATGGCTTCCTGTCTGAGGGTGTAAAAAGCATTATAATATTCACAACAGAAAGTAGGGTAGCACCAAGGCTCTGAAAGTTTGGGGTTGGGATTGCAAATCACGTTTATCTGAGTAGGGTTGTCAGCTACCATGGCATGAGAATTGTGTTATCACAGAGTGGTGATAAGTGGTATTTGATCCAAGGATTCCAGGTTTTTTTGAAAGCTGGAATTTGATCCGTTTCTATTGCTAGCATTTCGGCATGAGACATGAAAATGTTTAGTCTGGATTCAGTGTCGGGTACCTCTAGGTCGGGGGTCCTCCACGACTTTGCGATTGTTTGCTTAGCAGCTGTGAGGAGTTGGTTAAGTTTAAATTGTCTATAAGTAATACAGTCCGGTTTTAGATTGAGCAAGGCTGTGGCTGGGTCAGGTTGCACATTGAGATTAAACATTCTGGAGGCAACTCCAAATATTTTCTTCCAATATATCTGTGCCAAAGGGCAGGACCACCATATGTGCAAGTGGGTGCTCTGGTCAAGGCAGCCTCGAAAGCATAGCGCCGTTTGGTTTGGCGTAAATTTGGCCAACCTGGAAGGGACGAGGTACCAACGAGTTAAAACCTTATAGTTGGTTTCTACCGCCAGGATATTTGGAGAGGAAGATTTCGTTGCGGACCAAATTTTAGACCAGTCAGCCATATCAAATGTTCTATCCAGGTCCTCCTCCCATTTACGGGCATATGGGGGTTTATCAAGACCAGGGTAAGTTGAAATTTGGGAGTATAAAGAAGATATCATACCTCTTGAGTGGGGATCCTTCAGACAGGCTGATTCAAAGTGTGTGGTTTGTGGCGGGGAGGTAGTAGTACTTAGTAAGGGTGCGTAGAAATTTTTGATCTGGAGATATCTAAAGAGTTCGGAATTTGGTAAATTATAGGTGTCGCAAAGGGTAGGAAATGTGAGGCAGGATGTAGAAGATATTAGGTTACTAAGCCGTGTAATGTTCAGAGAGGTCCAAGCCTTGAATGATTTGGGAAAGACCCATGCTGGGTAGAACGAGGGGTTTTTGGAGAATGATAATAAAGGGTTGTGGGGAGATTGTAGTTGGTGTTTGAATTTGCGTTTGTCCCATAAAGATAGAAAATATTTGGTGATGGGGTTACGCAAGGTTTTGCGTTCCTTGGGGAGGAGCCATAACAAATTGGAGATGGAGAGTGGGTCACATTCTGCGGCTTCTATTATAACCCATGAGGGTATTTCATGAGTAGCATGATATTTAGAAAGGCTGGCAATGTGTGCAGCTCTATAATAATTTGCAAAGTTCGGAAAACCAAGACCTCCTCTGAGTTTTGGTAAATGTAACGTGTGAAGTGAAATACGGGGTTTAGTGGAGCCCCACACAAAGGTTGTTGTCCTTTTTTGAAGTAGTCCAAGGTAATAAGATGGGATTGAGATTGGCAAAACTCTAAAAAGGTAAAGTAGTTTTGGGAGAATTGTCATTCTGATTGCATTCATTTTGCCAATCCATGAGATCGGGAGATGTGTCCATTGCTGTATAAGTTTTGTAATTTGTTTTAGAATTGGGGGGTAATTTACTGTGAAAAGGTCGGAATAGGAGTCTGTTAGGTGAATTCCTAAGTAGGGAATTGACCTCTCAGCCCAAATGAATGGGAGTGAATGTTTAACCGAATCTAATTCTACTTTGGAGAGGGATATATCAAGGGCTCTGGATTTTTTAGGAGTTGTTAAAAGGCCTGAAATCATCCCAAATTTGTTGAGGATGGGAAGGAGGTTGGGTCCTGAAACTTGTGGGGAGGACAAAAATAGTAATATGTCATCTGCAAATAAACATAGTTTGTGTTGATATCCAGCAGTTTCTATACCTGTGATTGTCGGGTCAGAACGTATTAGTTGGGCTAATGGTTCCACTAAAAGGGCGAATAAAAGGGGGGAAAGCGGGCATCCCTGGCTAGTTCCTCTTTCTATATTAAATGGACTATATTTGTAACCTGCATATTTGACGTATGCACTTGGTTTGTTATAGAGTGCCTCAATCCAGGTCAAAAAGTGGGGACCAAAGCCCCATTTTTGTAATGTATAGCGTAGGTACGGCCATGATACGGAATCAAAAGCCTTTTTTAAATCGAGAGATAGAAAACAGGAGGGTATATGCCGAGCTTTAGCTATTTGTGCTAGTAATACTGCCCGGCGGACATTATCGCCTGCTTGGCGTGTTGGCATAATATTGTAAGTTTCAATCAATACTATAATATTTATTACCCAAGTGCTATAGGAAATATGTAGATGTGGTTTTCATATAACGTGGCCCCTTAAAAGGTATATTCATTCAGTTCTAGTCAGCCACTGTTTGTTTTGTTTCATTTTGACATACCTGGTAATCCCTTTCGTCATGACTGCAAGAATGATCAATAAAAGGCTGTTACATGTAAAAAATAAATAAATTCTTTAGCAAATCACAAATGTGATGATATATTGATGTAGCCATGTGCTGGCTAAATGGTCTGTGTCATCGGGGGACACTCTGCAACATAAGCCAGTGTGAGGCTGTTCCCTCTAGTGCTCAGTTTAGACACTGTATTGTAACATCCTGAATGCAGAGTGTGTGAGATCCAAGAGAAGAGCAAAGGATCTTGGGACATGTAGTTTACACTGGGGTCGGACCATTGTGGACTACAAGTTCATCTGGGAGCAGGGACTAAGAGGGTCGCAAAGAGCACCAGGGCCTAGTCAGTGTGGAGAGCCTTTGGCGGGTGTGTGAGCGGATCCCCTTCTGCCAGCTCCCTGTTGCCCGAGTGACCGTCTGGGTCACCCTCATCATCCTGGGCGCAGATCCTACTGAGTCGCAAGGTGTGCAGACAGACGCCTTTCTCTGGTGGCAGATTGTACATGTGCCTATCCCGAGACTTCCTATTATCTCAAGTCTGGTATCGTCTGGATTGGTGAGCGGGCAAAAGCCATCCTCTATACACCCTAAAGAGACACTACATGCAGACACCTTTATTCCATTTCTATGAACTAAAGTTTTAACAAGGAGACACTTTGCACATGCCATTTGCAGTATTTGATGCCATTACACAGAGATTCCTTACTGAGTCCTTGTTAAAGGGGTTGTAAAGGTTTGTTTTTTATTTTCTAAATAGGTTCCTTTAGGCTAGTGCATTGTTGGTTCACTTACCTTTTCCTTAGATTTTCATTCTGTAGCGGGGTCTCTAAATTTAGGTGGGATACACCTGGGTAATAGTATGACCCAGGTGTGTAAATCATGAGAGGATTTGGACCATTTGTATTTTTGGAGGACTGGGTGGTGTATTATTCTCCTTGGCCTGTGGGTGGCGAGGTACCCACAGGCTTAAGGTAGATTTGCTGCCGCAGTGCTGTCCTTTTTGTCCCTTTCCGGAGATGGTACGACGAGGGCGGGGACCCTGCGGTGACGTCAATGGAGGAGATAAAAGGGGGAGACGCCCTTGCCACGAAGTCTTGGGGATCTTCTTCATCAAGCGCCCAGGCACCTTAGGCCTGGGTGCGGGCAGTCCGGAGTTCCAGGCCAGGTGCCCTAGGCCTGGCCGAAACTGAGTTGGCGTCCATCCCAGGCACCTTCAGCCTGGGGTGAGGTACTAAACCGGAGGCCCGGGGCCCGGTGACTTCGACTGGGTCCCGCGAGGGCGGAGGAGTCCGAGGGTCCCTGAGGTGGATGGGGCCCATGTCTGAGGTGAGGAGGCTGGAGAGGTCACCCGTCCGGAGAGTCCGGAGCAGCACCAACCCGGTGACGAATGGACCTCTGGTAACTCCCTTGGAGGGACATCTCCCCCTGACAGGGGCCACAACGCAGCAAAGGTACTCCTATCTACATTCTCTTGAGTCGCTGGTAGAGACTCATAAGTTCTAAGTTCTCTCTCTAGCCAAGGCTATAGTAACCGCTGGTGAAACCACAGTGGTTTAGCGTACAACCAGGATAGTGCCTCGACCTGCTCACCCCACCATATTGAACTGTTATTGGGTCTCAACCAGTTGGCTGGTAAAGAACTGTTTGATTGTGAGTGTGACAATAAAACAAGAGTTGGACCCTAATCGGTGTGTGGTACTCTGGTTAATGGGAGCAAAGGGAAGTGTCAGCACAGCAAGACTTGGTCCTTAACTGAAACGCACAGGCCCGAGGAAAATAACTGGTACTGGCCTTCACCTCACCCACTGCCATGGGGAGGACATGGGCCGTAGCGCATCTCACCCTCACATATGAAATACCCCTAGACAAAGAAAAGGGGGTGGGGCCGCTACACTTCTAAATGTTTTCTTTCTTTGTTTTCTTTGTCTGAATTTCTCACTTCCTGTTCCTCCTCAGTAAGCTGTTCAGTAAGCTGTTCTGAGTGACTCCACACCACTCGGATGATGGTGTGAAGTTTAGTGAGGAGAAACAGGAAGTGAGAAATTCAGACAAAGAAAAAAAACATTTAGAAGGTAAATCAAAGGAAAAGGTAAGTGAACCAACAATGCACTAGCTTAAAGGAACCTATTTAGAAAATAAAAAACGAACCTTTACAACCCCTTTAAGCTAGCCGAAGACATTGGAGATCTACATCATAAGAACTTCTCCACCCCCCACTTAAAGGACTTTGTGTACAATACCTGCCTATATTAAAAGAGAACTCTTCTCAGAGACTAAGTGTTATATTTCAGGTAATCTGTTGGAATACTCTTGTGTTTCAGAGTTTGTTTGGGCTTGTGGACTCCGGAGTTAAACTTTGTTACAGTGGCCGCCCAGGCAATCCAAATTCAAGCACCGTGACACAGCAGGAGATCACCGCTCTGTGTGATCCAGGCACTGGTAGGCTGCATTTGATGGGTACAATGAGGCTGCATTTGATGGGCACTGTTGAGGCTGCATTTGATGGGCACTGGTGAGGCTGCATTTGATGGGCACTGATAAAGCTGCATTTGATGGGCACTGGTGAGGCTGCATTTGATGGGCACTGGTGAGGCTGCATTTGGTGGGGCACTGGTGAGGCTGCATTTGATGGGCACTGGTGAGGCTGCATTTGATGGGCACTGATAAAGCTGCATTTGATGGGCAATGGTGAGGCTGCATTTGATGGGCACTGAGAAAGCTGCATTTGATGGGCACTGAGAAAGCTGCATTTGATGGGCAATGGTAGGCTGCATTTGATGGGCACAGTGAGGCTGCAGTGACTGGTAGCAAGCAGTAACTACCACTGTATATAGTTTAATGTTGTTTTTGAAGTTTGAAAGTTTGCATGCGGCTCCTATGCAATATGAAAATATGCCCAATGGCCCTCAGGTAATTTGAGTTTGAGACCCCTGATTTAAATGGGAGACACAAACCACTTAACACTGGCAGGGGTGATTAAAATTGTCAGCTTTAATTTATTCTTGCAAAACCATTGTCCCCAAGAGAAAAACTGGCAAGATCACAAGGTGCAAAAGAGCATAAAAGCAGAAGAAAAGAAAACGAATGCAGCCACCACATCTAATAATTAGTTACAATATTATAAATTTTTGGTTTTGGGTTTCATAGCACTTTAATGCAAACTGCAGATTTAAAAGAAAAAAACGTTTGGAATTATATTATAATGTTAATGTTTATGTGATATTGTAATGATCGAGATTAGATTTACACAAATTCTTCAGCAGCCATCAAAAATATCACTTTTAGCAGACTGCCTTGTTGATTATCTTCTGCCAGCTTTCAATGTTTTTCCAAGGATGTGATTAATCTCACTTTTTCATAATCCAGTTCCTGAAGATTATGTAATTTGGGCCGTACTTGTTATTCTGTACCTTTTGGATAATGTTTTTCTTGGATTTTGTGCAGCTATATGGGGAAGAATTGGGGATTTCCCATACTCAAAATCCCAGAATACATATGATTGCATTTCCCAGATTCTTTGGTGATGTTATCCTCTCGCTCACAAGCAGTTGATTGTGAGTTGTGCAGCAGACAGGTACAAGACGGAGGGGGACGTGTACTGTGAGACTTGGCAGTAGTCATACCATGCTGTGGAAAATGTGTTATTTTCAGTCGGTTCTCTTCGAACAAATGATAAAATTAGAACATGAGCAGGAAAAACAACTTTTGGCTTACTTGTTCACAGGTTCAGACTCTCCTAGCCTTCCTTAAAGTGTTACTAAACCCACAACAGTAAAATCAGTCTGTATATGCAGTAAAGCATGCTTGTTATACTCAACGTGGAACCTAAGGGGTTAATCCTCAGCATTGTGTATAAAGGCTGTTTGATCCTGTTTTCTCAGATCCTCCTCTTTTTCCATAGTCCTCAATTCATCTTCTGATAGTACAGAGCCCTAGGAGGCACTCTGCACATGCTCAGTTTGGTGTGTATTGCTAGAGAGGTTTTTTTTTTTTGCTTTTGTTTTTTGAGAGTGTGCATGTGATCAGCACAGGGCCAATCAGCACTGTCCAGACAGAGGGTCAGGGCTCCTGTAGCCTCATAGGACAGTCAGAGGAGAATGAAAACTTCTCCTACAAGCTTTAACCAGTGCTCGGCCAGACACTGATTGAAGTCACAAGATTGCTATATACTGCTGATGAGAAACAGTGTTGAGCAGTTTATATTTACTAAAATAATTACATTTCCATGTTCTGTGTACTGTGGGAGACCAGATAATAGTGAATGCAGGATCTTGGGTTTAGTAACACTTTAACTACTTCTAGTCAAGGCCAATTCTGAAATTTCTCTCATACATGTGTAGCGGGGGTCTAAAATAAAGGGGGAGTGCATGGGTGGTAGTATGACCCAATGCACCCTGATTGCTGGGGAATTAGAGACCATTTACTGTTTTGGAGGACTCTGGTGGTGTGAGGTTCCCTGTGGCCTGCAGGTGGCATTGTCGCCCTGGGCTGGGGTTGAACCCACACTTTAAGACTGTGCCTTTTTGTCCTTTCCTGGTGCTTGTACAGCGGGGCGGAAAACCAGCTGTGACGCAGGAGGAGAGGGGATAAAAGGGGCAGACGCTCTGCCCTTGGGGTTCAGAGTTCGGACTCCGGTGCTGGCGTTCCGGAGTTCCGGGCCCAGGTGCCCTTGGCCTGGCCGGAGATGGAGTCCATCTCAGGCACCTTTAGCCTGGGGTGAGGTACTATGGCGGAAGCCTGGAGCTCAGTACCTTCGACTGAGTTCCGCGAGGGTGGAGGAATCCGAGGGGGCCCTAACTCCTTGGGTGCCCGTGTCTGAGACGAGAAGGCCGGTGAGCGGAACTTCTCCAGAGAGTCCAGTGCAGCATTGCTGGTGACGGAGAGGCCTCCGGTAACTGTCTTGGACGGATGTCTTCCCCCTGATAGGGGCTACGTTAGCGAAGGTAATCCATGTTCCTGTTCTATATAGTCTGTGGCAGTGACTATGCGCCACTGGTGACACCACAGTGGTTGGCTCTACAGTAAAGGATTGTGCCTCGACCTACTCCCTACAAATATTGAACTGTTCATTGGGTTCCAACCTGTCTGTGTTGTATGACTATTTATCAGAGAAGAATAAATACGAGTTGGACCGTTTTCAATGTGTGGAACGTCGGTTAATGGAAGCAAAGGGGGGGGGTCATTCAGTGAAGGTTTGACCCTAGGACACACACACAAAGCCCAATAGTTCTGGCCTTCACCTCTACACATTGGAGGACATGGGCCATGGTGTATCTCATCCTTCCCCCCAGCACTAACCCTTAGACAAGACAGACAAGCCGAGAATGAGAAAGGGGTGAGAGGGGTGAGGTCGCTACACATGTAAAAACAATCAGCATTTTTTTTTTTTTTTAACAGTGAAAAGTTTTTTATTTAAAAGTATTAAAGTTAACAACGACACAGTATATGGACATCAGATACATACATAAGGTCATAAAGGTCCAATGGAACAGGTCAAATAACACTACTAATCGTTGTCTCAAGATAATGATAGCCTAAAGCAGTTAATACATAGTTGTGGTCTAAGACCAGATAGCGGTGTTAAAAACAAAAAAAAACACAAAAAAAAAACAACAAAAAAAGGGGGGTAAGGAGGGGAAAGAGAAGAGGAAGGGGAGGGGAGGGGGAGAAGAGGGAGGGGTAGGGATGTAAAGAGGGGGGGGAGGGGGGGATACCTAAAACACATGTTAGAACAGCATTTCTAGCCACAACCAAGAGATAACATAGGAGACAGCACTATCCATTAGGAGTAACCCATAAACTCTAGGGCTCCTATCCATGAGCATCAATCCATTGGGACCAGACCTTGTCAAATTTTTTGGGGCAGTTTCTACTCTCATACGTTAGCTTGTATAAAGGTAGGACAGAATTTATCGTTGCCTTCCATGCCTGAAGCGTAGGAGGGCCGGGCTGCTTCCACCTAAGGAGAATCTCTCGTCTGGCATAGTACAGGGCATAGAACAAGAACAGTTTTTCATGCCGTGACACTTCGACACCTTCCATAACCCCGAGCAACGCCAGGGCCAGGTCCAAGACAAGAGACCAGTCCCCAAACGCTCCCAGGACGTCCATCACCTCCCCCCAGTATGGCCGCAGCTCAGGGCACGACCACACCATATGAAGGAAAGTGCCTGGAGACGAACCGCATCTAGGGCATTGAGCACTCGTTCCTGGATATATGCTGGCTAGTCTCGCGGGTGTGTAGTATGCCCTGTGCAAGAACTTTAATTGTATGAAGCGGTCTTTTGCTGAGATCATTTTAGTAACATAGTCAGACAGCACGTCCCCCCAGGTCTCGTCAGTCAGATCTGGAATGTCCATCCTCCATTTATTGTAAACAGTTGTCAGGGATGTCGTGTGCGCTATGGAAAGGTAAAAGTAGAGGGAGGACAGAGGCTTATCCATAATCTTCGCAATGAGCAGTCGTTCAACAGCGTCAGTCTGGAGGGTCAGATGGTCAGGGAACTGGGCCTGTGTCGCATGCCTAAGCTGGTAGTATCTAAACTTCATAGAAGTGGGGACATGATACTTAGCTTGTAATGTCTCAAAGGAGGAGAAAGACCCATCGGTGTAGATATGCTTAACATTAATTATCCCCCTAGACGCCCACAACTGAGGTTCCAGGAGCCCATAGATATGTGGCAACATTGGGTTGCCCCATAAGGGCGTGTGGGGCGAGATGACCGAGGCCGATCTGTAAATAGATTTAGCCCTCTGCCATACCAGAATGGTTGTGTGCATCAGAGACGGGACCTGGGGATGGGCCCCAGGTCCCCTATAGGGTAGGTTAGATAGTGCCGCATAGGACCCCAGGATGGCCGCCTCGAGGGTTACCGCTGGATTTTGACTGGACTGGTCAAACCACCACCGGACCGTCACCAGAACCGCCGCCCAGTAGTAGAGCAGGAAGTGGGGCAGTGCCAATCCCCCCTGTGACAGGGGGAGCTGGGGTGTCCTCTTGGCCAGTCTCCGGACTTTCCCAGCCCAGACAAAAGTAGTGATAATGGAGTCCACTTTTTGAAAAAAGGACTAAGGTATCGGACACGGAGTATTCCTAAAAAAGTATACAAATTTGGGAAGATAAACCATCTTTAACAGGTTCACCCTACCCACCGGGGATAGGGGTAGCGTTTTCCAAAGGTGACATTTCCTATCGAACTGGGTCAACAGGGGAAAGAGATTGTCCTCCATGTACGCCTGAGGGGACCCCCGGACAACCACCCTAAGGTATCAGCATTTGTTTTTACTAGAAAATTACTTAGAACCACCAAACATTATATATTTTTTGAGCAGAGGCCTTGGGGAATGAAATGGTTGTTGTTGCAAAAAATATACTTAAATGAATTTTAGTGCACACAACCACAATATAATGCCCATTTTGGATGACGATGTTACACAGAGTAAATAGATACCTAACATGTCACGCTTTAAAATTGTGTACACCTGTGGAGTAGTGTCAAACTAGGGTACCTAAAAATCTCCATAGGCGACGGTTTAGAAGCCTATACAGGTTAACAGTTTAGAGTTACACAGAAGGTATGGCACTACAATTATTGCTCATGCTCTGACATTCAAGGAGATACCTCACATGTGTGGTGCGATCACTGTTTACTTATGCGTAAGGAACCTACGCCTTTGCGCATGAGCACAGTGGGGGGTGGAGGGGGCATTACTTAATTTACTTATTTGTTTATTTATTACCATATCAGTGAGAGAAATAGTGACTCCAAGGGACAGATAAAGGCAAGCAAATGGCTGTATCAGGCCCGCGGCGGGCCGTAATTTGGAGACCACTGGTCTAGGATTAAAATAATTAGCATAAAACAGGATGACAAACGGAGATACCAAATCACAACCTGATACAGTTCAATACAACAGAATATATTGTATATAGGTGGGACAGAACATTATCATACTGGAGATTCATGTGATAAAAGTTTTGGCACCTATTCACAATGCATGAAATTATCGGTGTCAAAAGTTTGTACCAGTGCAGTGTGACAAAACAAAGTGCTGGTATTCCGAAGATGGGAACAGCTTATTCTAGGAAACAATTGATAATCATTTGTGTTAAAGAAAGTTTCGAGTTTTGAGAGGAAGCATAAAGCCTTGTGAGCTTAGTAATAGCAGCTGTAGATGACAGGAGACCCTTTGTCGGAGGAGCTTTCATGGAATGTGTGGAATGAGAACCAGATATCAGGTTAGCTATCAAAGAGTGAAAAGACACAGAGCTAACCTGACTAGACATAAACTCCAGGTTATATTCTGAACTCATATAGGGGATTCTGTGGTGGGACATTATCTTTAGATGGTCACGTATCTAAGCTAGGGGAGAAAAAAAACTGTATTGAAAAAAGATATTGAAATGATATTGAAGAGAAAGGAAAAAATGTCCCACTCTCAGTGGTCAGAAAAAAAATGCCCTGACATTAGCGGTCAGCTATAGTTGCAAAAAAAATACCCCAGTGCCGGTGGCAGGAAAACGACCCCAGCATCAGTGGGAAGCTGTACAACTGCTGCCGGACAGCTTGACCAGGTTGCTCCCAATTTACGCTAATGGCAGATACAGTATATGTATATAGCGTGTGTGGCGGCAACCAGGTGAGGAGTACAAAGACAAGTGTGTCTTGCCTACAGTCAAGCATGGTGGTGGGAGTGTCATGGTCTGGGGCTGCATGAGTGCTGCCGGCACTGGGGAGCTACAGTTCCTTGAGGGAACCATGAATGCCAACATGTACTGTGACATACTGAAGCAGAGCATGGTTCCCTCCCTTCGGAGACTGGGCCGCAGGGCAGTATTCCAACATGATAATGACCTCAAACACAACTCCAAGACGACCACTGCCTTGCTAAAGAATCTGAGGGTAAAGATGATGGACTGACCAAGCATGTCTCCAGACCTAAACCCTATTGAGTGTAGCACACCCCCGTAGGAGCTGCTGGTTTAAATTTGGGCCTTGCACGTTACCTCAGTATTCGTTGTCTAGGAGAAGAAAGTCTGTAGAAACTCCAATGTCCACACAAGATGTAAAACCTTAAGCTGTTTTATTTTCCTTTGCATAAAACATATGTAGCGATACTCCCAGTTAAGAGAGCCGCTGGTTGATTTTCGGGCCTGTAACACACCACTGTCAACCCCCAGCAATTGGCTCTACCCTCCCCTGGCACAGTTAGTAGGAGGAGATATAATTGTGGGACCTGTGACTCTTGGTAACACAATCCTGCAATAACGCACACAGTAATACTGGATGGCTAACACTGACCATTTCTCCTGCACAGTAATGACACAAACAATTAACCTGCTTAATGGTGGCACTTTACTGAAGGTAATGGTTAAGCAGATAAACAGTGTACATTAACATATGCAGAGCCCTGCAATAGAAGAGTATTAGCAAGCAAACAGATATACAATCCTGTATAGAGATAACTAACAAACCCTGCTGCAGCTCTCCTTCCTCGTGGGCAAGATGGCGCCCAGAAACGTCTACACTGATGAGTCAGGCCTGACTATACTAGGTGAAAGTTCTGTAGGGAAGAATCTTCGTTAGCAAACGGTGGTGCACTTCTGGAACGATTTGTAATCCACAAGAATAAAGGTTGATAACTTGGTGAACAAAGATCAAGTCACTAATACTATTCAACGCACTGTCCCTCCGGCGTGCAACTATAAACGCTAAACAGTAAGGCCCCAAAACGGCAGTCTCTGGGCCTAGAGATCCTGTATTTAATCTCTGAGCAGGTGCTCTCTCACCCAACCGGACCAGTCCGTGTCCGTATCTTCCGTAGCTGTGTCTTGGTACACAGGTTCCACGACACCCGGGTCTTCGGTCCTCCTGGTAGTAGCAGAGCGGTAGCAGGATAAGACGTCCCTCAGGCTCCTCAGTGGATGCGGAAGGCTCTTTGGAAAAATACAGGCCTAGGCTTCAGGCCCTGTATTGAACAGCAGACTCAGAACAGAGTTCCACTTGCTGGGCGGGCGATGTCCAAAAGAGAGCGATCTCCGCCCCGCCCTCCAGTTAAATAGCCCACCCCAGCAGTCTTTGCGCGGGGCAATGCACCCTGGGTGTCCCGTTGTACCCTGGGTATGGTCATCTCCGGGTTGTTAAAGCAATACCCTGCTACACATATGAAGAATAGTAGAATAGTAGAAGGGTGAAGGAAAGGGGTAGGTTCAGGTACGCAGTACAGATCACTGGGGAAAACTCCTCAATTATAAAGTCAGTCACCACTCCTGCTTGAGTGGGTATTGCTCACCCGGATAGGCCCCTCTCACCTGGCCTAGCAGCTGGGATGATGCAAGGACAACGATCAGGACCAGTCTCTGCCACAGACCGGTTGTGCACAAATTGGATAATCCGGGATCCTCTGCCACAGGACTTAACACCTGAACTTCCAGCCAAGAAGTCAAAAACCTTTAAGCCGACCCGGCAGACTGCAAGGTAAACTTTAGCTATGGCGCATCCTCCAATAGAATTACCAGGCCCTCCTCAAGACACCAGCCTTCTGCTCGGTCTTTTCCAGGACAGGTCCTCCCCTGGTTTCCTCCATTGAGTGGCTTCCTCCTTCAGGACGGACAGCACAGGATCACCTTCAAAGGGTAGGCCCCAGTCAGCATAACTGGGCCTACTTGGTAGAGTTGCAGCCTTTGACCAACGTGGCTCCGAGGCTAGAATCAAACAATACACCCCTCGCACCAGGAGGGCCGCGAGGGAAGGAAGGACCCCAAAAGATGGCGTCTACCCCTTAAGTACCCTTCCCCAGCATGCTCAGCGGGTAGACCACACCCACTGAACTGTTCCCGTGGGAAGGTACCCAATGCACTCTGGCCTGTCAGTCTTCCACATTGGCCTGAGGTAACGCCACCTTCAGGCAAACAGTGGAAAGTCTGCCCAACACAGCCATAGCCGGAACAGAGGCTAATTTAGCATAATTATTTACAGAGTCTGAGCTAACTACCAGCTCAGACACCCACTAGATTTGACATAGCGCCCAGTCATTGGGAGCAGGGCGCTACATGAGCATCTGTGGGCCATCCTCAAATGGAAGGTGGAGGAGTGCAAGGTCTCTAAAATCCACCAGCTCCGTGATGGAGGAGTGTAGGAGTGGAAGAGGACTCCAATGCCAACCTGTGAAGCTCTGGTGAACTCCATGCCCAACAGGGTTAAGGCAGTGCTGGAGAATAATGGTGGCCACACAAAATATTGACACTTTGGGCCCAATTTGGACATTTTTACTTAGGGGTGTACTCAGCGCTGTATCCTGGCCTAGGCCAACAAGGCCCAGGCCTAGGGCAGCACTTTGCAGGAGGGCAGCACTTTGCAGGGGGGCAGCACGTAAATAGTCCCCACCGGCTAGCGCTACACTATTAGTATGGGGCGGACTGGGCTGAGAGGCAAATTAGTTTAGTGCCCCCATAAAGCAGCCGCACTGCTTCCGTTATGCGGGGCGGCCGGCGGCATTCCGCAACTGTGGGGGAGGGGGGGGGGGGCGCTGCTTCTAAGTTTTGACTGTCCTAACACCCTGGACCACAAACCTTCCTCACTGTGCTATATGTGTTCTGCTGCACCATTGACATGGTTGGATCTTCTTAGTCTGCTCAATAAAATTATCAGAAATTTGTGCTTAAAGTAGAACTATAGGCAACATTTTTTTTTCGTTTTGGATAGAGTAAGGGAGGGTTATAGCCCCTGTCAGTTTATTTTTTAACCATCCCTGTCCCATTGCAGAGATTTCCCTTCACTTCCTGCCCCAGAGCCAAACAGGAAGTGAGAGGAGACTATGCAAATTAAGCAAATCCATTGCCACCCCCCCTCTCGCAGGCAGGGCCGTCGGAACAGGACAGGCAAACCAAGCAACTGCTTGGGGCCCCCAGCTGGCCTGGGGCCCCAGCAGAGCTGCCTCCCCTTCCGCGATTGGCGGCCCCCCTCCCGCGATTGGCGGCCCCCTCCTCCCGTGATTTGGTGGCCCCCTCCTCCCGCGATTGGCGGCCTCCCCTCCCGCGATTGGCGGCCCCCCTCCCGCAATTGGCAGCCCCCCACCCGCGATTGGCGTCCCCCTCCTCCCGCGATTTGGCAGCCCCCCCTCCCGTGATTGCCGGCCCCCCCACCCGCAATTGGCGGCCCCCTCCTCCCGGGATTTGGTGGCCCCCTCCTCCCGGGATTTGGCGGCCCCCTCCCGCGATTGACGGCCCCCTCCTCCCGCGATTTGGCGGCCCCCCTCCCGCGATTGGCGGCCCCCCCACCTGCGATTGGCGGCCCCGCCTCTCGCGATCAGCGTCGATGTCCCACGTTAACACCCCCCCTTCTGAATTAAAAAAAAAAGTTAAAAAATTGGGGGCCCCAAATTCTAATTCTCAATCTGCTTGGGGCCCCCAAATTCCTCCAAACGGGCCTGCTCGCAGGCCCTAAGAACTAGTGTCCCCACTCGAAAATTTCAGGGCGGGTAAACAGAAAGGGGTGGGTCATATTAAAATTAGGGGGTGCATGAGTTTAGTCAGGCCTAGGGCAGCACAAAACCTTAATACACTACTGGGTGTACTGACTTTTGTTGCCAGCGGTTTAGACATTAATGGCTGTGTTGAGTTATTTTGAGGGGACAGAAAATTTACACTGTTATACAAGCTGTACACTCACTACTTTACATTGTAGCAAAGTGTCATTTCTTCAGTGTTGTCACATGAAAAGATAGAATAAAATATTTACAAAAATGTGAGGAGTGTACTCACTTTTATGACATACTGTATATATAGTTTAATGTTGTGAGGCCACCCGCTGGCCATAGCAGGTAATGAAGATACGTAATGTTGACATTCCTTGCTTGTAAGGATGAACTAAAGGCAAAACTTTTTCTTTTAATTTTGGATAGAGTAACAAAGTGTAATTACCCCTATCATTTTCTTTTTTTTTTATTGCCACCTGTGTCCCATTTGGGAAAATTTATCTTCACTTCATGTTTCATAGCCAAAACAGGAAGTGAAATGACATCCCTCCAAAGTGAAGAAATCGCCAGTTGGCACCGGGGTGACCAGAGGTAGTTTCCACATTGGAAGATATCCACTCAATTCCTGTTCTGATGCCAACTCAAAATTGAAGGGGTGAATCTCAGTAATGGGGCTCAGACACCAATAAAAACCCCTCTCCCTATCCAAAACTAACAATTGTCTTTTTTTATACTTTAAACTGGTCAAACAATGGTTCAGCATGGACAAGCAGAATTTCAATCAGTGTGTGGCCATTCCCACTTGACAGAAGTCAAACAAGAAACGTGCATGGCTAGATTTAGGATTCATGGTGATGGGTGTGATTTTCTCCTGCTTTTAATGTGCTTTTGGAACAACCAAAATCCTATTGACTTTCATTGAGCAGGACACATGGCAATTCAGAGGTTGCTCTTCGCCTGCCTTGCGTTGCGCTGTTTTTTCGTCAGATGCAGCATGTCCTATTAAAATGCATTTGAGCTGCAGGCAAAGAAGGCCAAACTCTGAGGCCTCGTACACACGACCGATTTTCTCGGCAAGAACCAGCAAGAAACTTGCTGGCAGAGAGGTCTTGCCGAGTAAATCGGTCGTGTGTACGCTGCTAGCGGGTTTCTCGTCGAGAAAACCGACAAGAAACCTCGACGAGAAAATAGAGAACCTGCTCTCTATTTTCTCGTCGAGATTCTCCTCGGCGTGTTTCTCGACAAGAAAAGTGAGTGTGTGTACACTTACCTGTCCGCCCGGAAGCCCGCGCATGTTCGAAATAAATTCGACGCATGCGCGGTAGCTTCCTAGGCATACGTAGGGTATACCAAGATGGCGGCGACGGCATCGAATGTGACGAGCGCATGCTCGACGTAGTCGATGACGTCACCGCGTACACTCCTTTCAAAGAACCGCGGGTTCTTTGAAACGAGCGTGTGTACACTCGGCCGGGACAAGTTTCTTGTCCAAGAATCTCGTCGAAAAAAACGACATGTTTTTTTCAACGAGAATCTCGGCCGTGTGTACGAGGCCTGACTCTGGAAGATTTTACCCCATTCACGACCAGGCCATTTTTTTGTACTGCGCTACTTTAACTGATGATTGCACGGTCATGCAATGCTATACCCAAATTAAATTTATAGAATTTTTTGACACAAATAGAGCTTTCTTTTGGAGGTATTTGATCACCACTGGGTTTTTTATTTTTTGTGGTATGAAGGAAAAAAGACAGAAAATTTGAAAAAAAAACAATATTTTTTACTTTCTTCTATAAAAAAAAACAAAAAACATTTCTTCATAAATTTTGACCAAAATGTATTCTGCTACATGTTGTTGATGAAAAAAAAAATCACAATAAATGTATATCGATTGGTTTGCGTGAAAGTTATAGCTCCTACAAACTAAGGCGTATATATACTGAAATTATTTTTTTTTGACGCCGATCAACAACTTATAATGGGACTGTGATAGTGTGACCAGAAATCTGACACTAAATGACGCGGGGGTCGGGGACTGACTAAGTGCCATTGACATTAATACAGTGATCAGTGATAATACTATACACTGTACTAATGACACTGGCTGGGAAGTGGTTAACATCTAGAGAGATCAAGGAGTTATCTGTGTGTCTAACTACAGTATCTCACAAAAATGAGCACACCCCTCACATTTTTGAAAATATTTTATTATATCTTTTCATGTGACAACACTGAACACTGGACGTTAAAATAATGTTATAAAAACGACAGTAGCTTTGCAGTGAGATTTTGCAATAGCGTGGTTTTTAGCACATATTAGCGTTTTTCAACGTTTTTTTGTTTAAAAATACGTTTTTTGACGTTGGAGCGCGTTTACCGTAGAAAACAACTGAAAAACTCCTTTCAGAACCCACTAGTTTTTTTTTTTTTTTTAAAGCCAAAAAACGCCCCAGCCAAGAACTGCTAAAAACAGCCTATGTGTGCATGGACACATAGGATAACATGATGTGGAGTTTATTGACTGTAGAAAAAAACATCTGAAACTAAAAACAGCTGCTGAAAAAACGTCCAAAAACATCCATTGTGCATGAGGCCTAATGCCGTGTACACACGATCGAGTTTAACGGCGGTGAAAACGAATTCCAAGGTATGCGGTGAATCGCATAAAGTGTTGCAATGGTCCATGGTATTGTGCATGAAAAACAAATGACCGTACATAGGGGTTGATTTTCTAAACCTGGAGAGTGCAAAATCTGATGCAACTCCACATTGAAACCAATCAGCTTCCAGGTTTCATTGCCAAAGCTTAACTGAACTTAACTCCCCCATAGTGTAAATCAGTACTTGGATGTGGTGGCTGTATTCGTTTTGATTTTTCATGCTAATAACATTTTTGCAAATACAGAAAATAGCTGTTGATCGTGTTAGAAATGCAGTGTTCTTGTCACTTCATGTGAACTGCCAAAGGATATGTGTTTCTGTCCATCTAATTGTGAAAACATATCCACCATATGGTACGTGTGTCCACCGTTTCTGGTAAACGTGGCAATCTTATCGTTTGGACCGTTAAGATCAAGTTTTACACATTTTGTTTATTTGTTTCTCAAGATGGACTGTTTCAGGATGTTCACTCATTCATTTTGAATACTCACTTTGAATAAATATTTTTGATACTTTTTGATGTTTTATTTAACACATTTTTTATTCAATGTTAGCACTTTCCAGTCAGATTGGTCATTTATTCACCCTTTGGTCAGTATATGTTTCATTTGTTCACCATTGAGCGCTACACTATTGTTTTGTTTATATTTTTGCACTATATGTCTAGTGGTGTGTTGGCAGCTTATTAATTCTCTATGCTCAATTTTTTCTTCTCTTTATAAACTAAGAGATCAGTCCGCTATGCTGTGCCTGTGTGCTGTGCACACGCTCCATTTACTCTTGTCATCTACTGTATAAGATGATGTGAATGGAGCCAGGTTCAGGGAGGATGTAATTCCATCAAAGGAGTTGCTTAATTATTACCCACCCGCAGGGCCGTTTGAAGGAATTTGGGGGCCCCAAGCAAAATGGACATGGAGGCCCCCCCAACCCCCCCCCCCTAACTCACGCAAAGCCTACAGGAACCACAGCATAGCGATACAGTTTAAGCTCACCCACACTTTATATAAATAAAAAAGGTTTACAGTGCAAATACTGCTGTTGCATATAATCCAACATACTTAAAACACATACACACTCACATTAACATTAAGATGCTGTTTTGGACTGTTTATAGACAGTGGGATTGACAAGGGGGGCCGTGGTATGGACAGGGGGACCGTGGGATGGACAGGGGGACCGGTGAGATGGACAGGGGGACCGGTGAGATGGACAGGGGGACCGTGAGATGGACAGGGGGACCGGTGAGATGGACAGGGGGACCGTGAGATGGACAGGGGGACCGTGAGATGGACAGGGGGACTCTGCACTGTAATATCCACATCATCTCCCCCACTGTAAAATCCACATCATCTCCCCTGTAATGTCAACATCTCCCCCACTGTAATGTCCACATCTCCCCCACTGTAATGTCCACATCTCCCCCCTGCAATATTCACATCTCCCCCCTGTAATGTCCACATCTCCCCACTCACCTTGGCTGCTGCCGCCGGGTGTACCAAGATGGCTGCCACTCCGGAGCTAGGCTGAAGCCACGGCCTTTCCTATGGCCGCAATCGGCGGATCGGCTCAGGGCGGAAATCCAGGACAGGCAGCAGGCAGGCACCCTAGGCCAGCTCGGGGCCCCAAGCAATTGCTTGTTTTGCCTGTCCTGTTCCAACGGCCCTGCCCACCCGGTGGTTGAAGAATGAGTGCATTGGATGAAGAAGGTATTGTAGAAGACAGCCAGGATGGGGAGCACAGAGCTGTCAGCACCGGAGGAGGGCAGACTAAAGCCTCATACACACGATCGGACTTCCATCGGACTTTTCCGTGGATTTTTGTCCGAAGGGCATTGGCTAAGAACTTGGTATGCATACACACGGCAGGACTTTTTCAGCCAACTTTCACCAAATCACGTGGTTTTTCTGCCCTTTACCCCCACCCTTTGGGCAACTTATGCTATTGTTGGTTGATCTTTAGCATTGGTTCTGAGCATGCGTGTTTGTACTTTGGACTTTAGTTCGATGGACTTGTATACACACGATCGGATTATCCTCCATCGGACATTTGTTGCTGGAAAGTTTATCTGTTTTCACAGCGAACATTTGTCAGATGAAAAACACAAAACATTTGTCCGATGAAGCATACACACGATCGGATTGTTCGCTAAAACAGGTCCATCGGACAATTGTTGTCAAAAAGTCCAATCATGTGTATGGGCCTTAAAATATAAGTGCACACTTGCACATTGTGACAAGAGATGCAGCTATTCCCTGTGTAACAGTTCAAAGGCACCAAAAAACTTCCTAAAAACCAGTGCAAAGCCAAGTAGAGCTTTCTTAAGGAAGCCATAGATCATGCAATCTTCTTTCTTTCAACTATGGCTTGAAAGAAAGAATCACTTGAACACTGACTATCTTGATGGGGGCATCCCTCCCACTAAGCTATTGTACTCTGACAGCGGGGGGTTTCCCCCACTATAAAAATGCAATGATAATTGCTGGCGGACATAGCCACTGGCAGCGACTGAATGACAGAAACCCAACAGACTGGTTGTACTAAAGTTGATCGACTTCAGCAAAACCCTGCCCATAGATGGATTAAAATTTGTTTTGTCCCTGCCGAATTGAACAAATTTTGATCCATCTATGGCTGGCCTTAGACTAGAAGGAGTCTGCATGTCTTAGGCCAGCTATAGATGGATGGCAATTGAGCCTGTTTAGCAGGAACCAGCCAAATTTGAATTACCCATCAGCAGTGATCATTGTACTCTGCCGGTGGGGAAACATCCCGCAGTCAGAATACAATAGCGTAGTGGGAAGGGTTCCTCCATCAACACTGATTTGTGTTGATGGGGGAATTGAGCAATTTCCTTTCCTTCGACCTGTGGTTGAGGAAAGGAAAATTGCATAATCTATGTCTTGTTTTACTCCCATCACACTAATCCAAAAAAATAAGGACCATGTACATTTTTCCTTTTTTAGCTATATATTGGGAAAGTCTTTTATTACATACATTTGTGTTGTACATGTGGATGAGACGACAATGGGCTCAGAAAAAAATCTTTGCATATTTGGCCATATTTGCCTTTAGTATTTCCTCTCATCCTTATTAATAAATAATGACATCAGCACAGTGGGTTAATCAATAAGAAGAGGGAACACTGACCCAGAGAACAGTGCTACATTCACCACTAGGAAAATCAATATCTGGGTATTTGTCAAACCAGCACCCTGCAGAGGGAGTTCAGGGTCCTTTCAAATTCTTTTCAGACAGATCAGTGTTTGCGGACAGTTGGTGACAAAGCTTCATTCTACATCGAAACCAAGTACCAGGCTGACCAGTCACCCCGAGTCCACTCATCACCTAAATCTTCTGTGCCCTGGTTCATCTCTCCTGATTTAACAGGTAGGTAATAACAAATAGAGTCTAATGCAGAATGTATAGCTTATTTCACCTGGAACTTCCCACTATGTATGCATGCCATGTGAAGTATAAATTACATATCTGGATGCAGGTAGACTCCATAACCTGGTCTTAGTCCTAGTCTCCATTTTTGATTATTCTTTTACTCTATGGAAATTTCAGCAGGTAGAGTGGCAAAGGTTACAGATGGGGGATCTCACTGCTGAAGTCCCCCAGAATCATATGAAGCCATGCAAATGACTCAGTGTCCACCTGTAACTATTGTTGGTATTGTTAAATTATTTCCTCACATTGTTTTTAACTTGTGGTTACTGCAATAATGTATTTTACATAATATAGAGTAGCCAGGGTACCGTGGAACCTCCAGAGGTTATTAGACGTTGCTTAGGCTTTAGAGTATTCATATTCTTCTTAAAGGGGTTGTAAAGCTTCGTGTTTTTCCCCTTAATGCATCCTATGCATTAAGGGGAAAAAATACCTTGCACTCTCGGGCCCCCCAGCCCCCCCGTTTTACTTACCTGAGGCACGAGACTCCGTGGGCGCGATCCCGCGATGGTTTCCCCCAACTTGAGGCGGCTCTTCCTTGGAGAATGATAGCAGCGCAGCCATTGTCTCCCCCTGCTTTCAATCAAATCAATGACGCGGTGCGCCGGGGGGCGGGGCCGAGTGATACACTTGGCGGCTATAGCCGCCACTGTATCACGCGGGAGCGCGCCTGCAAGCTAACCCCCTTGGGGGAGCACGTCCCAGAACGGGGGTTAGCTCTTGCGGGGAGGAGCCGAGACAGCCGCCGAGGGACCCCAGAAGACGAGGATCAGGGCCAAAACGAACTGCACAGTGGAGGTTAGTATGATATGTTTGTTATTTAAAAAAAATATATATATATATTTATAACCCCTTTAAGGGTGCCTGCAGAGTTACGGGCGTCATTGCCTCTTCTACGAGGAGCATTCTTTCCTACTGAGGATTGATGTAAGAAAGCCATTTGTACTTCCACCACCCAATATACTGTAAATGGACCCTTTCTACTAACCACTAACGTATGGGGGTTAAAATGAGTTGACCTGGGTGTCAGCTAATTTAGCTAAGTCAAGTTCTTTGTTATTTTCTTTTTTATGTGTACAACTTACTGTTAACATTAAATGTGAGTTGTAAATATACAAGGGTTCTTCAAAAAGTTTTTTTTAACGCTTTAAATTACGAATTTGAAAAACAAATGACATCACTCATACTAAACTGCAAGGTCAGCCGGCTTTGCCAGACAGACTAGTCACATGACATGACGAATTACCACTCCTCCTGCCCACACCGTTTTTAACGAAAATGTTAAAGTGCAGAAACTTTTTGAAGACCCCTTGTACCTATTTTTAGCAGGGAATCCCTGAAACCTAAAGATAATCTCAAAGGATTTAAAAGGTGTTGATATTTATACCTTCCTGTCTAATTTGCCAATTTCATTAATCACACTTAATAACAAAATTGGAATATTGTACAGTAGTAAGGTGGAAGTGGAAGAAAGAGTAAGCGCCGACTGATATAGTCTGTATAATTTTGATTTAATTGGTTGAGTTGAGGATTGGTCCAGATACGAGGGGCTGCTTTATTACATTTAACTAAGAAGTGATTGCATTTCCTAAATAGTGCACATAGATAGATAGATAGATAGATAGATAGATAGATAGATAGATAGATAGATAGATAGATGAAAGGTGTAAAGCCTCGTACACAAGACCTGTTTTCTCGGCAAGAACGACAAAAAAACAGCTGGGAGAGCTTTCTTGCCGAGAAAACCGTTTGTGTGTATGGTTTCTTGTCGAGAAAACTGCCGGGAATCTCGACGAGAAAAATAGAGAACCTGCTCTCTATTTTCTCGTCAGGATTCTCGTTTTTCTCGTCTGGATTCTCGTCGGCTTGTTTCCTGATGAGAAAACCGGTCGTGTGTATGCTTTTCCGAGTCTTAAAAAACCGCGCATGCTCAGAATCAAGTATGAGAAGGGAGCGCTCCTTCTGGTAAAACTAGCGTTCGTAATGGAGATAGAACTTTTGTCACGCTGTAACGAACTGAAAGCATGAAGACTGAAAAGCGCAAATCGTCTCTCCCCAAACTTTTACTAACACGCGGTAACACGAGATCAGCAAAAGCAGCCCAAGGGGTGGTGCCATTGGAATCGAACTTCCCCTTTATACTGCCATCGTACGTGTTGTACGTGACCGCGCTTTACAACGACGAGATTTTTAATTGACAGTGTGTATGCAAGGAAAGCTTGACAAGAATCTCGTTGAGAAAACCAACGTGTTTTTTTACGACGGGATTCTCGGCCGTGTGTACGAGGCTTAAGACTTTCTTAGATGCTTATTCAAGAGATACACTCTATTTAGTATTGATCTTGGTGTGGAAGTACGAGAACCCCTGCCTGGTTCCTGTTGGTGTCTGTGTCCCAGCTAAAGGGTCCACTCTATTTGTCCTAGTGACCATTGTCTCTTGGAAAGAAAATGATGGTAATCCAAAATTTTATGGATATCACAGGAGCAGAGGGGAAATCTTCCAATGGGGAAACATGTACCAGTGACAACTGTCTGGGGGGACTTCTTCTTACTTTTGGAGAGATTTCATCTCACTGTTGTTGTGTCTCAGGGACAATAAGTGAATGAAAATCTCCTCAATAGGTCTCTTTGACATTGGCTCTAATCATTCCCTGCAGCATTCAAAACGAACAATTAGAAAACTTTGAAGCCCCATACACACTATCAGTTTTTCTGCAGGTTTTTGTCTTCAGGTTTACCAAAACCATGTAGTGCAAGGGCCTGCTTGATTGCATACAAATTGAAAATCTTAAGGTTTGACCTCATATTAGATGGTTTTGGTAAACCTGAAGACAAGAACCTGCAGAAAAACCGATAGTGTGTATGGGGCTTTATCCTTATTGCTAATTGCTTCATCAATGATGTATGTCTATTTTTATGATGTGTAATAGAATTGATGACACATAAAAACACAGAAAATATTAGTATAATGCTGGGGATATTAATACAGTATAGCTCTGTTAACATCGTTTAAAGCATTAGTACTCATATTCTCTATTTTTAGGTTGTTTAAGCTACTAACAGACTCTTTTTCTAAACTACATCTGCAAGCTTCTTTGTAACTTATGCAAATTTTCCCACAATTTTGAGACTATTACGTATTTCGAGAATGTAAAGTGGCCATTTTTCATTTGTAAATATTGTATATATAGGGTTTCTAAAAAGTTTAACATTTCTGTGTAAAATAAGACATATGAAATAGGCTTGTAAATGTTCCCTCTGCCCAGGAAAGTCCGATATTACTCTACCACTTCAATCATAGTTACATATAGTTAGTTAGGTTGAAAAAAAAAAGACACAAGTCCATCTAGTTCAACCTATAAAAGCACATCACTGGCAGAGCATGAGGCTCTCCAGCAATCATAAATGAAGGCAATACAAAAATTCCTTTTTTATTACATGTATTACCTGCAAAGTTTGCTGCAGGTTAGAAGAAGTTAGAAGCACAGTTACTAAATGCCAGGTTTGGGTTTGGGTTTGGGGTAATGTAGAGTCTTTGAGATGACTCAAAATGGGACATAACTGTAACGGCATCCCAAATATCAAAGGGGGTAACGCCGTTTAAGATGTTCCCTCTCCTGGACACACATTCGCTGTCGATCCTCTACAGCCAGCCGACCTCTTCCCCTAGGAATTAATCCTTCTGGAAGAACGAGACGTACTCTGTATCTTCCAGGATCGAGTCTCTTTATTGAAGAAGATATTGTAACTTTTATACACATCTACTACTGCATAAGTTTAACATGAACAATGGCCCAGCTCCACCCACACATAACAAGGCCCAATACACATTATTTTGACGTCTGTTAGGCTTCAAAAGACTTTACACAATAGAACATAACGACCTTCAATACACATCTTATAATGAAAGGGTTGGTAGACGGTCCGTCTGCCGAGTACAATGCACACAGGCATAGAGTTAACTATCCCTTTCACACCAAAAGGGTCTCCAGACCCTCCTAGACTAATTTACAACACAAGCAGGCAGGTGATTAACCTGTCTGCTGCTAGTTCCACAACCTATAATTATAGGCTTAATTTCCACAAGCCACAATAGACAATAGAATGCAAATCACCTTAACTCCTCACAGCAATGATTACACAACCCCCCCCCCCTCACAGTACACATCCAATCTAGATACAATGTATGTGCAGCATTGAATATGGCTATCATAGACCATATTGGGGTTTTCATTCACCCTGTGCCCCTAATAGAGACAGAGGGTGGTTGACACATAAGAGGCATTGGGGGAGCTGAAGCAAGGGTATCTCATACTTTCTAAGCGATTCTGAGTTCCCCGGGCCTTCCCGTTACATCTCTCCCCTTTCGGCAGGAGACTAACAGAGGAGGGGACCCCAGACGGGTTGACTCCGAAGTTAGTCCATAGGTCCCTTCTTCTAATGCCGGTATCCACACAGTACCCCAAATAAATTGCTCCAAACAGAGTATTACTTACCCAGCCAACCTCTGCCTCTCTTAGAGAACATACCCGCCGCTGGGGAGAGGCCTGGACTGGCCCTTCTCCCTGAAGTCCTTTCAGACGCTGGAGAGAAGACAGGGTGACTGGGCTCAGTCCGTCATGCTGCTGGGGATCTGGGCCGACTGCCCAGCATCCCTGGGGTATACAAGTGGAGACTGAAGTCCCATCCACTTGTGGTAGGTGAAAATCCCCCAGTGCTTGCAAAGTAAGGCTGACATCCTCCTGTCTCAGTGTCACACCATTTTCTGGGGTTGTGTCAGTGAGGACTGAAGTCCCATCCAATACCACAGGAACTCCCTCTTCTGTTAGTTGAGAGCAGAGGCCCGTGGCACTCTGCTCTGTTGCCAGCTCTTCTGCTGGGTTGCTGTGAGTGGAGACCGCAGTCCCATCCACCGATATCAGCTCAAGTTGCCATTGTGTGTAGAGGCCAGTAGCCTTCTGCCCTGCTGCCAGTGATTCAGCTGGGGGTAAAAGCTTTACTACTGCAGCTTGTTGCTGGAGAGAGGGGCCAACTGCCCCGGCTCCCTGAAACTCCACAGTTGTTTCCGGTGCTGGGCAGAGGTTGCTAGCACTCTGCCCTGTTGCCAGCACTTCTGCTGGGGACTCCACACCATCTGCTCTGGCTACCTGTTGGGGAGGGAAAATGGCTGCTTCTCCTCCCTGCATTTCTGAAATCCACTGGGAAGGGGGAACCATCACCTTCTCACCTCGGGCCTCCAAAACTGCCACGGGTGTAGAGCAGGGGTCTGCAGTACCCTGTCCTGCTGCCAGTACTTGAGCGGGCGATGCATAATCCATAACATCCTCTGAACAGTCCATTAAGTCCATACCTTCTGTAATCTGTGGCCGGGGAGATGAGCCAACTGCCCTAGCTCCCTGGAACTCCACATCATCCACTTCGGCTTTAGGGATGGCAATCTCCAGATTTTCCACTGCTGATTCTTCAGCCAGGATTTCAGAGTGGTCAACTGGTATTTCCTGATAGTCCCAGGCAAAGGTAGCACCACTCTGCTGCTGAGCAGATTCTAGCAGCTGTCTGTAGGCGATCTCCAGCTCCCATTCCTGAACGGCCAGAAATTCCAAATCTTCCTCTGCCCAGTGCCCTTCCGAGACATTCAGTTTTCGCTCTCTGTGCTCCATTATTTCCTCCAAATGCCACTCCCGATCACTCCCAAAGTCAGGGTCACTGGACAGCCCCCAATACAACAATCCCAGGCCATCATAGTCAAAGCCTTCCGTGGGGCTGTCATCCGCTGACCATGGGCACTCTTGGGCTACATACCACTGGAGGGCTCTGTAGCTCTCGTCCAACCGCATCTCTGCCCGGATCAGCCTGCTTAACTCAGCTGTCCACTCCTGCTTTGGTTGTTCCCCCAATAACGGCATTCGTACTTCATACTGCGACCAGTACCTTACATAGATGGAGGGGAGAGTCTTTCCCTGGTGTTGCTGCTCGAGAGCTAGCACTTTCTTCCAGAGTTCGCAGCGGATCGAATCCGACCATCCCAGCAGGACCTCCTCTGATACTGGTCCTCTATGCTGTATCTGCATCTCTCGCAACCTCCTTCCGAATTCCTCTTCCATGGCGGCTGGTTCTTTAGGCGTTGTCTCCGATTGCCGTATTTCCGCCATTCTCCGCTCATGTTGCCGCTCTAGTTCTCTCTTTTGTCGCTCTCGTTCTCTCTCTTGTCGGGCATCCTGCAGCTGGATGCCTTTAATGGCTTCCTGTATGGCGGCCTCTGATGGGTTAGCACCATATAATGCCAACCGCTGTTGAACTCGTTGCTGAAACAAGTCTTCAACTGACCGGGGTCCTGCATCACCATCCTTCTGATCCATCTCTGCTAGCTACCTGATCAAGGTGACTTTGTTCTTTGTCCCACCGGTCCCTCCACGGCTCTCAAGTAAGTCTTTCAGCGTGGCTCTCCTGCAGGCTGGTCATTCACTGTGGTGGTTTGAAGTGTCCCAGGAACTGGAGGGAAAAATCCCACTGCTGCCACCAATGTAACGGCACCCCAAATATCAAAGGGGGTAACGCCGTTTAAGATGTTCCCTCTCCTGGACACACATTCGCTGTCGATCCTCCACAGCCAGCCGACCACTTCCCATAGGAATTAATCCTTCTGGAAGAACGAAACGTACTCTGTATCTTCCAGGATCGAGTCTCTTTATTGAAGAAGATATTGTAACTTTTATACACATCTACTACTGCATTAGTTTAACATGAACAATGGCCCAGCTCCACCCACACATAACAAGGCCCAATACACATTATTTTGACGTCTGTTAGGCTTCAAAAGACTTTACACAATAGAACATAACGACCTTCAATACACATCTTATAATGAAAGGGTTGGTAGAAGGTCCGTCTGCCGAGTACAATGCACACAGGCATAGAGTTAACTATCCCTTTCACACCAAAAGGGTCTCCAGACCCTCCTAGACTCATTTACAACACAAGCAGGCAGGTGATTAACCTGTCTGCTGCTAGTTCCACAACCTATAATTATAGGCTTAATTCCCACAAGCCACAATAGACAATAGAATGCAAATCACCTTAACTCCTCACAGCAATGATTACACAACCCCCCCCCCCTCACAGTACACATCCAATCTAGATACAATGTATGTGCAGCATTGAATATGGCTATCATAGACCATATTGGGGTTTTCATTCACCCTGTGCCCCTAATAGAGACACAGGGTGGTTGACACATAAGAGGCATTGGGGGAGCTGAAGCAAGGGTATCTCATACTTTCCAAGCGATTCTGAGTTCCCCGTGCCTTCCCGTTACAATAACCTTCTATTTTCTGGCCCCAACAGCTTTCAACACCTTCCTGACCCTCAAGTTCTGAGGCATCCATACTGGTAGCTCATAACCCCCAGCTGACAAATCCTTGCAGAAGCACCACTCATTACTGCATCTGCAACCTTCCTCACCATCACTGCGCCTGAACCCTCTTTCACTACTGTGTCTAAAGCCTAATGACCACTACACCTTCACACCAACCTCCGCCCCCTGTACTCTCACCACTACACCTTCACACCAACCTCCACCCCTTGTACTCTCACCACTACACCTTCACACCAACCTCCACCCCCTGTACTCTCACCACTATACCTTCACACCAACCTCCAACCCCTGTACTCTCACCACTACACCTTCACACCAACCCCCACCCCCTGTACTCTCATCACTAAACCCTCAAACCAACCTCCACCCCCTGTACTCTCACCACTACACCTTCACACCAACCTCCAACCCCTGTACTCTCACCACTACACCTTCACACCAACCCCCACCCCCTGTACTCTCACCACTAAACCCTCAAACCAACCTCCACCCCCTGTACTCTCACCACTACACCTTCACACCTACCTCTACCTCCTGTACTCTCACCACTACACCTTCACACCAACCTACACCCCCTGTACTCTCACCACTACACCTTCACACCAACCTCCACCCCCCTGTACTCTCACCACTACACCTTCACACCAACCTCCACCCCCTGTACTCTCACCACTACACCTTCACACCAACCTCCATCCCCTGTACTCTCACCACTATACCCTCACACCAACCTCCACCCCCTGTACTCTCACCACTATACCCTCACACCAACCTCCACCCCCTGTACTCTCACCACTACAACTTCACACCAACCTCCTCCCCCTGTACTCTCACCACTACACCTTCACACCAACCTCCACCCCCTGTACTCTCACCACTATACCCTCACACCAACCTCCACCCCCTGTACTCTCACCACTACACCTTCACACCTACCTCTACCACCTGTACTCTCACCACTACACCTTCACACCAACCTCCACCCCCTGTACTCTCACCACTACACCTTCACACCAACCTTCACCCCCTGTACTCTCACCACTACACCTTCACACCAACCTCCACCCCCTGTACTCTCACCACTACACCTTCACACCAACCTCCACCCCCTGTATTCTCACCACTACACCTTCACACCAACCTCCACCCCCTGTACTCTCACCACTACACCTTCACACCAACCTCCACCCCCTGTACTCTCACCACTACACCTTCACACCAACCTCCACCCCCCATACTCTTACCACTGCACCTAGCCGCCATTCTTTCCCCTGCTCTCACATGCCCCATTTAATTCGCCATTGCAGTCCCACACCCAATGAACATCTCTGCATTCAATGCCACTGTACCAATAAGCAATTCTGTACCCTCTATTCAATGGCCAGGCACGTTTTTGGTATTACTTGTACCGCGCCGTAAATTTACACAGCGCTTTACACATATATTGTACATTCACATCAGTCCCTGCCCTCAAGGAGCTTACAGTCTCAGGTCCCTAACTCACATGCATACATACACATACTAGGGCCAATTTAGGCAGAAGCCAATTAACCTACCAGCATGTCTTTTGGGGTGTGGGAGGAAACCCAGACACAGGGAGAACATACAAACTTCAGATAGGTAGTGCCGCAGTTGGGATTCGAACCAACGACCCCGGTGCTGCTAGGAACAGCTAACGACTTAGCCACTGTGCTTCTTCTGTGTTGCTGTTTAATCAGTCTTGGACCGCCCACCACACATTTACTGCGGCAGGGTGGACCGGCTGTGTGAAATTAGATTTTTTGAATTTTTTTTACTGGATATGTTTTATAGCAGAAAGTAAAAAATATATTTTTTTTTTTTTTCAAAATTGTCTGCCTTTTTTTGTTTATAGCACAAAAAATAAAGCTCTATTTGTTTGGATACCGTGTTGCATGAACGCGCAATTACCAGTTAAAGTTGTACAGTGCCAAATTGCAAAAAAATGCTCTGGCCAGGAAGGGGTGAAACCTTCCAGGGCTGAAGTGGTTAAGAATTCCCTTCACTTTTTGTGCGGTTAAAAAGTTGTCCCTAGGATAGCGAGCCAGGGGAAATCTCTAATTTCTAAAATCTGGGAGCCCAAAATACCAAATAATCCTAACAGGGATGTTTAACCTTACCCACTCTACCAAAAAAAAAAAAAAGATTTGACTATACACTTTAAAGTTTAGACAATATTATATGATTGGGTTTATAGCTACGTACTTTAAGATAACCTAAAATAAATGTATGAATGCATTAACCATAGACATAAAATAAATGAATGAATGTATCAATGCGTAAACCATAGAAATATATAGACTTTATAGACCATAAACAGACTTTAGTTTCTATAAACATAAAGCGCATAACACATCGTATACATTAATTATGATATACAGTGTTTGAGGAGTCCAGGTCTAAACTACTTTATCTTTTTGAAAGCATGACCTCTTCTTCATAAACTTTCCCCACTGATTAATTGTATAGTTCAAAAATAAATAATGGGGAACTTACTTTATTTTATATGCTGTCCATATCTAGAAAGCAGAACAATTTAAAAAATGTAAAACAATGTACTAACTATGGGTTGCAATAAACAAAATGTTTTCTGTATTTTGTTTAGCCAGCTAAAGTATTCATATAAAGTATACCTTGAAAGTGAAACTTTTCCAGACCTTGCAGCTGCAGTGAGGCCGGGTACACACGACCGGATTTCTCGGCAAAAAACGACAAGAAAACTGCCGGGAGAGCTTTCTTGCCGAGAAAACCAGTCGTGTACGCGGCTTTTCAGAAAACTGCCCAGATTCTCGACGAGAAAAAAGAAGACCTGCGGTCTTTTTTCTCGTCGAGAATCTCGTCGGCCTGTTTCTCGACGAGAAACCCGAGCGTGTGTACACTTACCTGTCACCGTGGAAACCCGTGCATGCTCGAAATGACTTTGACGCATGCGCGGTAGCTTCATAGGCATAGGGTGTAGCAAGATGGCGGCGACGGCATCGAATGTGACGAGCGCACGCTCGTCATAGTCGATGACGTCACCGCGTTCGTGCCATTCAAAAGAACGGCGGTTCTTTTGAATCGTACGTGTGTACACTCGGCCGGGGACAAGTTTCTTGTCAAGATTCTCGGCAGGAAAAACAACGTTGTGTACGAGGCTTGAGGCCTAGGAAAATGTGGCTCCACAATGTTCCAGAACTTAATGTTCTGCGTGGAATTTTTACATTTAAAACAGTCCATGTATAAATCAATTTTCACTCAAAATATAGTCGCATAAACGGACAAGAACCAAAGTACATTTTTCCAACAACAGACAGCAATACAAATAGTTGCTGTATTTAATAAAGAGAGGAAGCATTATTTTTAGCATATCTGTAGTCACAAGGAGGAGAAGAAATCTCTCCAAAAGACACAGGAAACAGATAGGTGGGTGTGCCTCAAGGTCTAATTGGGGTAAATGGGGCTTCCCCAAGATCCTATCTTGGGTAAGGTGACCAGATTTTTAAAATGAAATCCAGGGACATCTTTTTTTTTTTCACTAGTAATGGCAGCAATCAGCAAATCTCTGCCCGTCGCCGCCACTGCCCACCTCGCAGCCTCTCAAGTCTCACTCTCCAGGCCCCGGCTACTACTGGGTGGGGAGCGGAGGAAGATCACTCCACCAGGTAAGGCAAGGAGATAAGCAGGCAGGCGGCTGGCCGGGACTTGAGCCAAGGCAGAAGAACATGCGAGCAGAGCTGGATGGGCACCCGAAACTGAAGAAATATTTCCTCCGCTCCGACCAGCACATGATCATCAGAAAGGGGCACAGATAATGGAAAAAAATACACCCCCCTAAGCTAGTAGGAGCGGCGGAGTGGGGGGGGGTGTAATTCAGATTTTTTATTCTGCACTGACTGTCTTTGAAATTGTCCCAGCCCCTGTTCAAATCCAATCCGGGGACAAAATCGGGGACAGACTTGGTCCGGGGACAGTGTCCTCAATCCGGGGACTGTCCCCAGAAACCAGGGATGTCTGGTCACCCTAATCTTGGGTGGCTCTGCCCCAGGGTCTTACGCAAGATGGGTCTGTCCCAGGGTCTTATTCTAGGTAGGTCTGACCAGGATCTTATACAAGGTGTGCTTGCCCAAGGATCTTATGCCAGGTGGGTGTGCCCTGGTTTCTTATCCTAGGTGAGTCTGACCCAGAGTCTTATGCTAGATGGGTTTGACCAAGGGTCTCATTCTAGATGGGTCTACCCCAACAACTTATGCTGAGTGGGTTTGCCCTGGAGTTTTATCCTGGGTGGGTCTGACTCAGAGTGTTATCCTAGGTTGGTCTGATCTGGGGTCTTATACTGGCTGGATCTGCCCTAGGATCTGATGCTAAGTAGGTTTGCCCTGGGGTACTATACCAGGTGGGTCTGACCCAGAGTCTTATCATAGATGGGTTTGACCAAGGGTCCTATTCTAAATGGGTCTACCCCAAGATCATATGCTAAGTGGGTCTGCCCTGGTGCTTTATCTTAGGTGGGTCTGACTCCGAGTGTTTACTTGATGGGTTTGACCCAGGGCCTTTTTTTTAGATGTGTCTGCCCCATGATCCTATGCTAAGTGGGTCTTATTCTTGGTGGGTCTGACTCAAAGTTTTATCCTAGGTGGGTCTGCCCTAGGACCTTTTTCTGTAAGGGTTTGCTTTGGGGTCTTATTCTAGGTAGGTATGACCCAGGGTCTTATGTTTGATTGCTGAATAGTTGGGATGGATTATAGGTTCTTGATTATCATCTCTGCATGTTGCCAAGTAAATGAATCCCTCTCTGCGTGGAGAAGGGCAGTTATCTGCCTAATACATGTACACATTACATACAATAAGGGTTCCATATATTATGGTTTGTTTGACAAGTGAAGAGATCAATATAAAAAACAAAGAGGGCTGCACTAAAAACAAACGTTAAGCAGAATTTCCATTCACTATGCAATTATTTGTTAAATAATTATTTCCTGAACCTCTGTCACTTTTTAACAATCTATTTATTGAATTTTAGATAAAAATACATACAAGCTGAAAATTATTCATGCAGAATCAAAATCATTACTCTCACTAACTGCATACAGTTAATAATTAATAATAATAATAAAAAAGGAAATTGGCTGTTTTCACTAAACTGTATACCGTGTACTATGTAAACATTAATGTTAAAATGAAAACCTATGCAAACATTCATATTTGGAGCAGAATAAAAAATAAAAAATGAATGTAGCTCTGTAGTGCAAGGAGCATACTGATTGGAAGACTGAGCATAGTGACAAAGAGACGACCTCATCAGTTTGCTGTTTCTCATTTCTCTATCTAGTCACAAGGTGCAGGTGGGGAGGAGACCTGTAGGTGAAAGTGAAACCGCAGAAAAGATCAGTTCTTCTGCCTTACCAGACAGGACTTTGCTAATGCCGCGTACACACGATCGGAAATTCCGACAAGAAAAGTCCGATGTGAGCTTTTGGTCGAAAATTCCGACCGTGTGTATGCTCCATCGGACTTTTGCTGTTGGAATTTCCGCCAACAAAAGATTGAGAGCAAGTTCTCTATTTTTCCGGCGGAAAAAGTTCCCATCGGTAATTCTGATCGTCTGTATGCAATTCCGACGTGCAAAAAAACACGCATGCTCTGAATCAAGCAGAAGAGCCGCGCTGGCTATTGAACTAAATTTTTCTCGGCTCGTCGTACGTGTTGTACGTCACCGCATTCTTGACGGTCGTAATTTCCGACAAGATTTGTGTGACCGTGTGTATGCAACACAAGTTTGAGCCAACTTTCCGTCGGAAAAAAATCCACGGTTTTCTTGTCGGAATTTCTGCTCGTGTGTACAGGGCATAAGTGGCAAAGCTGTGTAAATCTCAGGACTGCAAGGACAGATTTACAAATCCTGGGGTTGTTTGCTCTTGAGCGATACTACTTTTTAAAGTTAAAAATGGATAACATGTTTACAAGCAGAAGTCCACCCCAAAAATGTCATTTATGATTGGGTTGGAACTAGCTAATTGCCCAACTGAGCTTTCATTTTAAATCAGCAAAATACATTCCAAGTGCATCAAGGTGTGAATCCTTGAGCTGACCATAGATGGGTCGAAATGCAGCCAGTGCAGCAGGGAAAAGCCCGAATTTCATTCCATGTGTGGCCACACCCACTCGACAGAAGATGATCTAACGATCAACTTCTGTTGAATGAGAAGGTTAAAAAATATTTCTTGATCAGCCGCTGATCAGTGTCTTCTGACAGTGGAGATGTCCCCGCTCTCAGAATACAAGGCCTCAGCTGGGAGGATTCTACCTCGATTGTGTGGACAAAGGCATCCAATCATATGGCCAGCCTTAAGCCTCGTACACACAATCAGATTTTCCGCAGACAAAATGTCAGACTTTTGTCCGAAGAGCGTTGGCAATGATTTTGTCTTGCATACAAATGGCACACAATGGTCGGCCAACAAACACGAACGTAGAGACGTACTATGTGAAATTTCAGATCTTGAGCGTCACCCTTTAGGCACCTTCTGCTATCGTCATGTTAGATGAGTATTGATTCCGAGCATGCATGTTTGTACTTTGGACTTTTGTCTGACGGACTTGTGTACACACGATAGGAAAATCTGACAACAGACCGTTTTTCCGCGGCAAATTTATAATCCTCCCATGCAACATTTGTCGGCGGAAAGTCTAACAACAATTGTCTGATGGAGTGTACAAACGGTCGGATTTTAGGCCAACAGTCTGTCATCACACAATTCCCGTTGCAAAATCTGATTGTGTGTACGAGGCTTAATAGTTGTTTTTTTGCCTATAGCTCTTCAATTAACACAGCTCTGACTCAGCAGGGGGGGTGTTGGACCTCTGCAGAGTGACCACTGATTCCACACTGAGAACAAGTGTCTTTCTCTACAGCATGCTGTCAGGGGGCAGACTTTTCTACTCATCTTTTGTTTTGATGCACCTAGACTGCGTTTACCTGATTTAAAGTGATTGTAAAGTTAGACATTTTTTAAATAACAAACATGTTATACTTACCTGCTCTGTGCAAGAGTATTGCATAGAAAACCTTGATCCTACTCTTCTGGGGTCCCCGCCAGCACTCTGGGCTCCTCCTCCTCTCCATGCGACACCATAGGAAGCTGCTTCCAATGGTGGCACACATGCAGGCCCAATCCTGAGCAGGGCTGTGTGTGTCTATTGACACATACAGTGCAGCTTGGCTCAACCCCCCGCTCCCTCATCACTGGATGTGATTGATAGAAGCAGGAGTCCAGTGAGGAGGGAGAGAGAGAGAGCAGCACTGATGCTCTTGGCCCTTGGCCGCAGCTATGGATTGAGATTAAGTTCAGGCAAGTATCTGGGGGGGGGGGGGGGGCTGGAGATGGAGCTGAGGTTTTTTACCATAATGCAGAGAATGCAGTGTGATGGGTTGACTGCACTTACGCGCATGCATGGGAGTGACATCATCCCGCACTGGCCAATCCAGATGGTCAAAGACCAGCACACAGGAGAAACCAGGGAGAAGATGCCAGCACCGGAGAGGGTCATCAGACCATTGAAAATAGGTGAGTATCCCTGACTTTAGTACCACTATCCCTTGTCGACAGCGTAATGAATATATGGAACAGCAAAGAGGGTGGGCTTTAATGTCCAGCTGCCGCACATATGCTTACACAGTGGCCAGAGGTTGAGCGATGAGAGCGCACTCAATACGCATGTCCAGCGCACTGACTGAGCAGTCACCAATAACACTCGGCCACGGCTCCTGGTCGAAAGCCTGCGGGACAGACTTCCAACCATGTGACCACTGTGAGCGCTAATAACAGTAGTTACGAAAGCCGTGCCACCTCCTGGGCATTAAAGCCCACCTAAAGGGCCAACAAGAGATCAATTACCATTGAGGACCTCCTGCTGAAAATTTCATGTTCCTGCCTGGCACAATGATTCTCCAGCTTTAATATCTTCACTGATCTCTGCTTCTCTTGGACTGCGACAGTGCTTGCATGCACCTTGTTTGTTGATGTCATGCTTACTTACCCCTAACGCAGGTGGTCAGGCACTATAGCTGGCTTCTGTGTTCTTCACCTATAGCAGCCCCTTTTCTCATAAGACAAGCAGGCCTACTGGTGCTCGGTTGCCCCCAGGACTTATACACAATGCTATCGTGCCTGGCTACCACGCTGGGACAGGCATGAACTGAACACGGCAAACAGGTACTTGCGGTTGGCAGACAGGCAGAGTGGTTCAATGACAGTCCAGGTACAAGGCAGGCAAGGTTCAGATTTGCAAGGTTCAAATCCGTAGTCAGAGGGCAGACAGAGTTCCGAGCATAGTCGATATCTGATCTGAGGTTGTCAACGAGGGAATCCAATCTACAGGAACAGGGCAGACAAACAGGGAGAAAGTGTAACAAACGCAATATCACAAGCATAAGACTGCAGGCTTGGCTGGCTTAAATCAGGTTTGGTCTCCACCCAGAGACTGGCCACAAATTTATCACCTTGCAGGTGGACAAAAAGACAGGGAGAATGTATCACAGCTAAAACCAGGATGCTGAAATGAGACCAGCAGCTATCAAGGATCAGAAGCGCTGCGCGCTCCTGACAGTTGATCAGAACAGTTAAAAATGAAGATGATTCTTCTAATAACTCATTCAACTTGTATTTTTTTACTAGGTAATTGAATGTTGCAAGCGGTGGTGCTTCTACAAAGAGGACTCACCTTTCAAACGTGCCTAGGACAGTAGGATATGTAACTGCAGTCCTATATGTTCATATACAAGTGTCTCAAGCTTGCTAGCTTTCACAAGTGAAAGATGCGAATGATGAGGATTTTGTGGAGCAAGCCTTGAGTATGAAGGAGATGGTACAACTAATGAACTAACGGATTCTCCTCACAATTTTTGTTTCAGGCTAACCAGAAAATGTGCACGGGGAAATGCGCAAAGCTTATTGGGAAACTCCTCTTCCCATTGGGAATCCTTGCTATTGCTGCTAACCTTCTCCTGTTCTTCCCAAATGGAAAGATCATAGAGGCAGAGCAGATAACAGACTTTGTATGGTATTTCCATGGAATCGTTGGAGCTGGATTACTGGTAAGAACAAAATTATATTTTACTGGGAAGGAAAATATTGTGTTTATTGAAAGAAGAATATATGATAAACTTTGCTTTGCTTATACTATGCCCAGCTCTTCTGAATGCCTTTTCTCCTGGCAGGAGAAAAGCAGCATAAAAATGCACGGAAAGCTGTAGGATCATCAAGCGTTTGTGCATTAATACATTCCGTTGGCCGTAATATTAGTTTATTCTAGCCATTGAAATTAATGCGCACTCAACCGCTAAACGTGACTGATGTTTAGATGCATTTAGAAGTGTTTAGACGCATTTAGGTGCATTTGGGCTTTTTTTTCTGCCTCTAAACGCCAGTAAAAGCCTATATGTGCATGGACACATAGACTAACATGGAAGGGTGTTTAGAAGCAGAAAAAAAGGTCAAATGCCCTTAAAAGGGGCGTTTTTGACATCCAGTGTGCATGAGGCTTTTAAATAAAAGGTTAAAATGTAAAGGGTAGACCATACTTATTATTGTTTTCGTGCCTGCTTCTGAGTTCAGTCATCTTTTGTCCTTGTTCGCAGAGACCTCAACTTATGAGCGTGATGCCGCGTACACACGATCATTTTTCCCGTCGGGAAAAATTACCGTATATACTCGAGTATAAGCCGACTCGAGTATAAGCCGAGGTACCTAATGTTGCCTCAAAAAACTGGGAAAAACTTACTGACTCGAGTATAAGCCGAGGGTCATCCTTACTGTTCCTATCCTCACTATTTCCTATCCTCACTGTTCTCCTATCCTCACTGTTCTCCTATCCTCACTGTTCCCTAGCTCGCTATTTTACATTGTAAATCGTACCTGTAAAGAAGTTGCGGCTGCGGCGTCCATCGTTCGAATTCCGCGGTCTCTTCCTGTTCCTTCCGTGATAGGCGGAGAGTGTCTGATGAGAATCGCCTATCACGATCATTCTCTCATCCTCAGTTTCCCAGCAGACACTGTGTTGGGTGTTCCGCCAATCACAGACGTCTGCTGGGAAACTGAGGATGAGAGAATGATCGTGATAGGCGGAGAGTGTCTGATGAGAATCGCCTATCACTGAAGGAACAGGAAGAGACCGCGGAATTCGAACGATGGACGCCGCAGCCGTAACGTCTTTACAGGTACTATTTTCAATGTAAAAAATTTTGCTGACTCGAGTATAAGCCGAGGGGGGGGGGGGGGGGGGACTTTCAGCCCAAAAAAAAGGGCTGAAAATCTTGGCTTATACTCGAGTATATACGGTACATTTTTTTTTTTAACAAGAAAAACGACCGTGTGTAAGCTTTTTGTAATTTTTCCCGACGGGAAAAACGGCATTAATCACGACGAGAAAAATTAGAACATGCTCTAATTTATCTCGTTGTAATTCCCATCATTTTTTTCCGCGGCAGTTTTCCCATAGGGAAACACTGCCACGGAGCCCACACACGGTCGTTTTTCTCGACCATGAAAAAAAATGTCGGGAAAAACGGCCGTGTGTAGGGAACCAAGCCGTTCCCTCGTTTTTCCCGTCTATTTTCTCGACTGTGTTTTCACCGTCGAGAAAATCGATCGTGTGTACGCGGCATTAAGCTGGCCATAGATGGTTAGTTTATTTTCATTCAGTCAGAACTCCCCAGATTGGCTAAAGTCACTCAACAAAAGTTTGAAGCATGTCCCTTTAACAGATGTCCATCAAATGATCGATTTCTGTCAAGCACGGATGGCCACACACTGATAGAAATTCGTCCAGTCCCTTCTGAACTGGATTCATTTTGATTGGTTTATGGCAAGAGCAATGTATACAGAAAGGATTTTCAAAGCTTTCAAGTAGCATTTTTGAAATGCGTAGGGCCTGTTCACACCATGTTGCGTTGTGGTAATGCATGCTTTACTGTGCCTTAGGCTGGATTCACACTGCTGTACGAAGCGGCTCACAGCAGGGGTCCAGTGCGTCCCTGTTCATCGTTTCAGGTCCAATTTTGGTCCGAATTTTTGGCTGAATTCAGACCTGAAATGGACCAGAAGAGCACAGGACTCCTGTGCAATTTACTCCGCAGCCATCCTAGAGATGTGTGAACCAGCTTCATTGAGAGCCGGTCACAGTATCCTGACATGCGAATTGGATGCGTATAAACCGGCATCCAATTCGCAATAGTGTGAACCCAGCCTTATGGGACGCTTCTTTACCACAGCCCAATAAGTTTGTTTGGGCCCCAATGCAAAAAAAGAATGTTCCTACTTTTTTTTGTTAACACAGTGCATCACATATCACATTATAGTGCAGATAAGATATGTAGATGCATTTAGGTGCCTTTCAAAATAAATGGCACTGTAATGGATCGTACCATAGTTTGTGCATGACACGTGTTGCAGTAACACTTTTCAGACTAGCGTTTTTAGGCTGAAGCCCATGAGAACAGTTGTATAGTCTACATGTGCCGTGAGAAATTATGCAGAAGGCGTAAGTGTAGAGGTGTTTTTTACATTGTCAAAAGCAGGGAACAATAAGTGTGCGCAGCCTATTGCTGAAGAACTAAAGTCTTTAAACAACCTAACAATGTTTGGGGTGTGCATTCGCAGCTACTAAAGCTGACTGGATAATTATTTTCTGTATAATGTTGTCTAATTGGTACTGCTCTGTTGTGCAGGTCTTCCTACCTGCATTTATGATGTTGGGTGCTGGAGGAGAAGGGTGTTGTGCCAACAGATGTGGGGTAAGAAACTGTAAATATCAAGCTTATAAGAAGTTTTAAAAATATTTTGTACAGTTGTGTGAAAAAGTAATTGCAAATTTTTTGGAAAGCCGAGTTAAATTTCACTTGCCACACCCGTGCCTGATTACTGCCAGACCTGTAGAATCAAGAAATAACTTGACATGTATTTGACATGTATCAGTTTGGAAAGGGTTACAAAGCCATCTCTAAGGCATTGGGACTCCAGCCAACCATGGTGAGAGCCGTTATCCACAAACTGAGAAAACTTGAAACAGCGGTGAACCTTTCCAGGAGTGGCTGGCCAACCAAAATGACTCCAAGAGCACAACCACTCATCCAGGAGGTCATAAAAGAACCCAAAACAACATCTAAAGAACTACAGATCTCACTTGCCTCAGGTAAGGTCAGTGTTCATGATTTAACAATAAGAAAGAGACAGGGCAAAAATGGTGTCCATGGGAGAGTTCCAAGGACAAAGCCACTGCTGACCAAAAAGAACACACAGGCTTCTCTTACATTTGCCAAAAAAAATCTTGATTATGCCCAAGACTTTTGGCCAAATATTCTGTGGACTGATGAGACAAAAGTTTAACTTTTTTGGAAGGTGTGCATCCTGTTACATCTGATGTAAAACGAACACAGCATTTTATAAAAAGAACATCATCCCAACAGTCACACATGGTGGTGGTGGTAGTGTGATGGTCTGGGGCTGCTTTGCAGCTTCAGAACCTGGACGACCTGCCATCATTGTGGAAACCATGAATTCTGCGCTCTACCAAAGAAATCCTGAAGGAGAATGTCCGACCATCAGTTCCAGACACCATCAGTAAAAGCACACTTGGGTTATGCAGCAGGACAGTGATCTGAAAACACACCAGCAAGTCCACCTCTGAATGGCTTGAAAAAACCCAAAATGAAGGTTTTGAAGTAGCTTAGTCAAAGTCTGGACTTAAATCCAATTGAGATGCTGTGGCATGACCTTAAACAGGCCGTTCATGCTGGAAAACCCTACAGGGTGGCTGAATATAAACAATTCTGCAAAGAAGAATCGGCCAAAATTTCTCCACAGCGATGTGAAAGACTCATTACCAATTATTGCAAATGCTTGATTGCAGTTGTTGCTGCCAAAGGTGGCACAACCAGTTGTTAGGTTTAGGGGGGCAATTACCTTTTCACATAGGGCCAGGTAGGTTTGGACAGCTTTTTTCCCCTTAATACATGAAATCATCATTTAAAAACTGCATTTTGTATTTACTCGGGTTATCTTTGTGTAATATTAACATTTGTTTGATAATCTGAATCATTTAACTGTGACAAATATGCAAAAAAAAATAAAAAATCAGGAAGGGGGCAAATACTTTTTCACAGCACTGTATGTTTAATGTGTAAAGTGTGTCAAGTCTGACCTTGACAATTTATATGTCATGTTAGAGCTTAGCGTCTCAAATCTGTTCTAAGGTCTTCCCAAGAGTAAGATTTTTAGATTTATGCCCCGTACACACGATCCGAATATCATACGACTTTTTTCGGTTAATAGTCGCAAGTAGAATTAAATAGGTTATTAAAGTCACGAAAATTCTCGTACGACAGAAAAAAAAATCAGAAGTGATGTCATGTGTTGTATTGTATTTTCGGACGACAACTGTACTGACTAAACGAAAATTGTACGATTAGGTATCGTACGAGGAAAATTTTCGTGCATGTCCGATAAAATAATATCGGATGAACTGTCATGATCGGCTCTCGGAAGCTCTGTACTAACGATCCGATTATCGTACGATTCTTCCTCGGACGACATTTTTCGTACGATATTCGGATCGTGTGTACGGGCCATAACTCTCTAGAACACAGTTGGGGCAATCCCTGTCCAAACGAGTTCTATACAACAATGAGATTGAAGGCACAGGGGTGCCTAGGCACACTCACAAACCAGGAAGTGCTCTAACAAAAGATAGGGAAAATAAACAAATCAACGTGTAGTAGAAAGCAACACACAGTACACACATTAACACTTGTTAGGCACACAATTAACCTCTTGGTTGCCTCTTGATGTTAACCCTTCCCAGTCAGTGTCATTAGTACAGTGACAGTGTATAATATTAGCTCTGATCACTGTAGTAGTGTCACTGGGGATGCCTGTGGCAGTTAGTTTCTACAAAGTGTCAGTTAGTGTCAGATTGTTTGCTGCATTATCACAGTCGCTGATTGCTGCCATTACTAGTATGAAAAAAAAAAAAAATTCCAGTATATATCCCGTAGTTTGCAGATGCTATAACTTTTACACAAACCAATTAATATACACTTATTAGGATTGTTTTTTTTACCAAAGACATGCAGCAGAACACACTTCGGCCTAAATTTATGAAGAAACTTTCTTTTTTTTCTTTTTTTATTGGATATGTTTTATAGCAGAAAGTAACATATATTATTATTTTTTTCGTTTATATAATAAAAAATAAAAAAAAACAGTGGTACCACCAAAAGAAAGCTCTTGTGTAAAAAAATAAGATATAAATTTTGTTTGGGCACAGCATTCCAAGACCTCACAATTGCCAGTTAAAGTAGAGCAGTGCTGAATAGCAAAATATGTCATGAAGGAGGTAAAATCTTTTGGAGCTCAAGTGTTTAAAGCGCTTGACCAACATTTGTTATGTTGGTCTTGACCAGTGGTCTCCAAACTGCGGCCCGAGGGCTGGATGCAGCCCTTTGCCTTCCTTTATCAAAGTCCGGCCCTCCAAGAGTCTGAAGGACAATAGACCGGCCCTTTGTTTAGAATGTTTGGAGACCCCTGGTCTTGAGTTAAGCCCCGTACACACGATCGGTTTAACTGATGAAAACCGTCCGATGGATGGTTTTCATCAGACAAACCGATCATGTATGGTACCCATCGGTCTTTTTTCCATCGGATGGAAAAAATAGAACTTGTTTTAATTTTTTCCGATGGATCAAAAACCGATGGGAATTTCCGATCGTCTATGAGCAAGTCCATCGGATAAAAAACCCACGCATGCTCAGAATCAAGTTGACGCATGCTCAGAAGCATTAAACTTCATTTTTCTCGGCTCATCGGAGTGTTTTACGTCACCGCGTTTGGAACGGTCGGTTTTTTGACTGATGGTGTGTGGCCAAGACTGATGAAAAACAGTTTCATCGGATTTCCGATGGTTAAATCCATCGAACGAAAATCCATAGGTTATCAGATCGTGTGTACGGGGCTTAAGACTTACTTACTTATGTAATTACGTGCAATTTTTTCTAAACCAATAGTTCCCAACCTTAGCCCTCAAGTAATCCCAACAGGTCATGTTTTGGGAACTTGTCTAAACATAGAATAACTGTCATAAATTCCAAACCCTTGACACGTATTTAAAGCACCTGTGCAAGGTGAAGGACCTGTTGGGGATACTTGAGGACTGAGGTTGGGAACCACTGTTCTAAACCATTTTCTATTAATTATCCTCACCCTAGAAGTGCATAGCGCTTCATTTACTTTTATGGAGTGGGGTACAGGCTAAAAACCCTAAAAACACCTTACACCTGAATCTTGGCATATGTCCAAAAGTAGGCATAAGTGAACATTTTAAAGTCTCCAATAAAAAAATTCTAAAATTTACCAGAGTCTTGGCGACACTTTATTCCATTCTTCACAAAAATCACACCCTATCTCAGATTCTAAGAGTGGCCAACACATACAGTATCTAAGTAATAAAAAAATATATATCCGCGCTAATAAATGATAGCGTTAATAATAGCAACACAGCTGCTGACACAAATCTCCTGGCAAAAAAGACAAAATAACATAAATCACAAAGTGCAGCGCAAAGAATTAATAAAAAGTCCCAATGTTGAGAAAATATGACATCTCTATAAAAACAGTCCAATAGGTGTAGGTCCACACAAAGGAAAGTGCTGGTAAGAATCCGTCACCAAGAAGGAAAGGTTCACACTGACTCTTACCCCAATGAGTGGACTACTTAATCAAAAGCAGTCAAACATGCTTAAAAATCCTCCACTTAGATTCCACCATACACATGGGGAGATAGATTGCATGAACACCAATAGGATCCTCTTTAGACAGACTCTCATCACATCAGGACGTCATGTAAATAGGTATAAAAATCGTAATTGCGCAGTATTACTGACAAGTACATTTATTAAGAATACAGCAAAGGCCAGAATACTCACAAACAACGCAATACAAAGCGCATTTCAATCCAATAAAAAACGATCAATGTTTCCATCCAGTGTGATGGCCGGCTGTCGAGCTTGGCAACGTCACGTAACCCATAGCAGCTCAACATATTTTAGACATCTGCTGAACAAGATGTGTTCTCACTGAAGTAAACTAACACTGTTATGCCGCGTACACACGATCGGACATTCCGACAACAAAACCGTGGATTTTTTTTTTCGACGGATGTTGGCTCAAACCTGTCTTGCATACACACGGTCACACAAATGTTGCTCGTAAATTCCGAACGTCCAGAATGTGGAGACGTACAACACTACGACGAGCCGAGAAAAATGAAGTTCAATGATTCCGAGCATGCGTCAAATTGATTCCGAGCATGCGTAGAATGCCGACCGGCTTCACACGGTCGGAATTTCCAACTTTTGTTGTCGGAAAAATTGAGAACCAGCTCTCAAACATTTGTTGTCAGAAATTCCGACAGCAAATGTCCGATGGAGCCTACACACGGTCGGATTTTCCGACAACAAGCTCACATCCAACATTTGTTGTCGGAAATTCCGACCGTGTGTAAGTGGCATACGAAGTTACTTTACTGTTTAATATACCAAGACATTATCTGCATAGAGTAGCTTCTCTTCCAGTTTGTGAGGGTTTTTAGGCTCTGGTTTCTTCCCAAAATCCAAAAATATTATAACTGACTGACTGTCCTCTAGCCAAATATTAAAGTTGATGTTTAGGTATAGCAATTATTTACATTGGTCCAGCTTGGACTAATGTAAGTATGTACAGTATGTGCCATACCTGTAGGATCCCCATGAAAGCTGGAAATGACTGTAGTTGGCACCGCTACTACAGTGATTTCCACTAGCTTCTGATTCCCCTGCTGAGCAGCTTACTGAGCACAAGAAGTCCCTTGCTCGTCTCAAGTGCCATTGCATTTTTTCAATGAATGCAAAGTGTTGTCTGATTGGATAAGGTAGAGGTTGTGACTTCACAGCCTCGCCACTCCAACTCATCCCATCAGAGAAGGCTTTGAATTCTTTAAGAAAATGTAAAGTGCTTCCTGAATGGCGCCTGCACTGAGTAAGCAGCCTCCTGTGTTCACAAAGCAGCAGGGCAGCTGCTCAGCACGGGATCTAGAAGCTAATGGAGATCCCCATATTATCAGTGCTAACCACCCAACTTCCAGACGGATCCTATAGGTATGGCACATACATACTTACATTAGTCCACAATGTAACCATGTAAAAATTGCCATACCTAAACTTCAACCTAGATTTAACCAAATCTCTGTATGGCCATGATAGTGTAAAGCATCATGATAATAATTTTACATCTTACAAAGAAGTGACTGAAATGGTTACCATAGTACAAGGTTCTTATGAAGTCTTTTTGGTGTAGGAGACCACATAGAAGTTATGAAAAAACGATAGACTGTTGTTGGCTCTATATAGAAGAATAAAATAAGTAAAGACAAAGCGAAGAATGACAGAATATTACTGTAGTAGACATAGGTCTCCTTTTTTTTTCAGATGTTCCTGTCTGTCATTCTGTCCGCACTGGGCACAGTGGGATCAGTGTACTGCGTGATCATCTCCGTGATGGGTTTGGTTAATGGTCCTCTGTGTGACACAGGAGATGGAAATTACATATACCCCTTCAGGAATGACACCAATGAGTAAGTAGCACAGTGGATAGAACCCATTCATTTCCTGGGATGGTTTGTGTGATAACTTTTAATGGGTCAGCCCACCTTAAACTATTTTTCTAGTGTAGCGGGTATTTACTTTCCCGGGGAAAACTTTTGAACTTCTACGGTGACACCGGTGGTGTATCTCCGGCGGTCCACCGGGTGGCGCTGTCACTTTGGGCCGACGGACGAGTTATTGCTGTGTCGAATCCCTTTTTGTCTTTCTTTGGCAGCCGTGTGGTGGGGCGGGGAACCTGCTACGCATGCCGGGGGAAGGTATAAAGGGGGCCGGCCATTTTGTCACGGGGTTCGTTGTCCCAGGCACCTTCAGCCTGCGGACGGAGTTCGTATTTGTCCTCCTGGCGGACTAGGCCTAGAGGACCACCGGAGGTCGTGTTCCACCTCAGGCACCTTTAGCCTGAGGTGAGGTACTCAGTTGGCGGTCCGGAGCTCAGTGCCCAACACTGAGTTCCGCGAGGGAAGGATCCTAGGGTGCTCCGGAGATGGACGCCTGAATCCGAGGTGGACGTAATGGACCGGGAAGACCTCCTCATCTGAAGACCCGGTGCAGCATACTGCCGGTGACGGGTGAGCCTCTTGTCGGAGACCGTCCGGAAGGTGAATTTCCCTCGTGCGGAGACCATTGCCCACTCTTTGGAGGAGAGTGGAGGAAAGAACTTGTGTCTGGGCCTACATACACATTCAAACCTCCTGTTCTGGTTGTGTAAAGCAAGTAAGTCCATGCTGTGTTCAAATAAAGGAGTGTTGGACTTGCAACGGTGTGGGACTCGTTTCCTGGTAGATGACTCCTGGAGGGAGGATTCGATACACAATACAGGCCCGAAGATAAAGAACTTTTGCTGACATCACTTATTTACCTGTGGTGGAGGTCTGGCGTAGCGGACGCACTCCCTTTCCTATCATACCCCTAGACCAGAGACATTTCGAGCGAGAACTTTAATAGAGGGGATTGGGAGTGTGGGAGACCCATCGAGCAGAGTACCCGCTGCACTAGTTACAGGAGGGTCCTGGTCAGTCAACCCTGGCTTATATCTCTGGTCTATCTGCTGCAATTTCCAGCTCTGTTCCAGAACATCAAAAGAAACAACAGTTGATCAGATTAATTATTAACTAGAAAAAATGAGGTGCACATGGGTAGGGCAATCAGTGTTGCCAACCTACCAGATTGAAATTTACTGGCACGACACCCGAAATTTGCTGGCACAGTCAATTTTTTTCTGCCATTTCACAAAAGTTACAAAATTTTATTTTTAGGTGCAAATTTCAGTATTTAGGCTACAAACAAGTACACTAGGCAAATAGCAATGTGATTTAAGGTAGATATTAAAAAGAAAAAAAACAAACATATTTTTGTTATTTTCGATATAATAAGGGCAAATTATTTAGTCCAATCACCCCCTGTCTCCATCCCCCACTGCGGTGCCTCCATCTCCCCCTGCCACCAACATCCCCTGCCTTCATCCCCCTCTGCTCTGCCTCCATCTCCCCCTGCCTCCATCTCCCCCTGCCTCCATCCCCCTCTGCGGTGCCACCATCGCCCCCTGCCTCCATCGCCCCCTGCCTCCATCCCCCTCTGCGGTGCCACCAACACCCCCTGCCTCCATCCCCCACCCTCTGCGGTGCCTCCATCGCCCCCCTGCTTCCATACCCCTCTGCGGTGCCACTAACACCCCCTGCCTCCATCCCCCACCCTCTGTGGTGCCACCATCGCCCCCTGCCTCCATCGCCCCCTGCCTCCATCCCCCTCTGCGGTGCCTCCATCTCCCCCTGCCACCAACACCCCCTGCCTTCATCCCCCTGTGCTGTGCCTCCATCTCCCCCTGCCTCCATCTCCCCCTGCCTCCATCCCCCTCTGCGGTGCCTCCATCGCCACCTGCCTCCATCGCCCCCTGCCTCCATCGCCCCCTGCCTCCATCCCCCTCTGCGGTGCCACCAACACCCCCTGCCTCCATCGCCCCCTGCTTCCATCTCCCTCTGCGGTGCCACCAACACCCCCTGCCTCCATCCCCCACCCTCTGCGGTGCCACCATCGCCCCCTGCCTCCATCGCCCCCTGCCTCCATCGCCCCCTGCCTCCATCGCCCCCTGCTTCCATTTCCCTCTGCGGTGCCACCAACACCCCCTGCCTCCATCCCCCACCCTCTGCGGTGCCACCATCGCCCCCTGCCTCCATTCCCCTCTGCGGTGCCACCAACACCCCCTGCCTTCAACACCCCCTGCCTCCATCGCTCCCTGCCTCCATCCCCCTCTGCAGTGCTACCAGCACCCCCTGCCTCCATCCCCCACCCTCTGCAGTGCCACCATCGCCCCCTGCCTCCATCACCCCCTGCCTCTATCCCCCTCTGCGGTACCCCCATCGCCCCCTACCTCCATCCCCCTCTGCGGTGCCACCATCGCCCCCCTGTCTCCAATCACCCCCCCTGCCTCCAATCACCCCCTGCCTCCATCACCCCCAGGCCCCCTGCCTCCAATCACCCCCTGCGGTGACACCATAAACCCCTGCCTCCATCATCTGCTGTCACTGTCGGCTTGGCTGTCTGTCACTCTGTCCGTCCCCGAATCCCCTGTGAACTCTGTGTTGCCTGGATGCAGGGCTCCTTCATTCCACCGCCGCCGCGTGCAGCTCAGCCTCCGAGTCTTGCTCCAGTGCTGTGCTCCTCCTGGGTGCAGGGCTCCTCCATGCCGCTGCCGCGTGCTGCTCAGCCTCCGAGTCCTGCTCCAGTGCTGTGCTCCTCCTGGATGCAGGGATGCCGCTGCCGCGTGCTGCTCAGCCTCCGAGTCCTGCTCCAGTGCTATGCTCCTCCTGGATGCAGGGATCCTCCATGCCGCTGCCACGTGCTGCTCAGCCTCTGAGTCCTGCTCCAGTGCTATGCTCCCCCTGGTTAGTAACAGATTTAAAATTCTGCCGCACGTGCGCCTGGCTGGATGTGCTTATACATCACTCGCCAGTGCCGCACAGCCTCTGTGAAATCCGCCCCCCGCCAGCCGAATACAGGATATGCTCGGCTCGGCAAGCTCCGGAACTGCGCATGCGCAGTTCCAAGCCGGACCGATCTCGGCTATTTTTACTGACACATTCCCGCAACTACTGACATTTACGGGCAGGGAAAAAATGCCTGTTTTTACGAGCTGCCCGCAAAAATATGGGCGGTTGGCAACACTGAGGGCAATATATCAAACCAGGAGTTTCCAAACTTTCTAAATGAAGGACCAGTTAAGGTCCTTCAGGTTTTAGAGGGCCGGATTGTGGCTGGTGGGAGTAGAATTTGTCCCAATATCCGTAGGAGTAGACAGTGTCTTAGTATTGGTTGTCAGTGGGAGTAAAAAAAAATGACATCACCTGTGAACAGTAGGAAGAGGAATAGTGCCCCATCATTGGTATCAGTGGAAGGTATAGTACCCCATCGTTGATGGCAGTGGATGGATTTATGCTCCATCCTTGGTGCCAGTGGGAGGATGAGTACCCCATGGTTGGTATAATTTGAGGGAATAGTATCCCACTATTGGTGTCAGTGGAAGGAATAGTACCCCACTATTGGTATCAGTGGGAAGAATAGCCACCACTGTTGGTATCAGTGGGAGGAATTGTGCCTCATATCAGTGGAAGGAACAATGCCCCAAGGGTCAGATAAATGCTAGGAAAGGGCTGCATCTGACCCATGGGCCACAGTTTGTAGACCACTGCATTAAACAATACATAAATTACCCAGCACTTGGTTCAGCTAGTCAGCACACAATACCAAATTAAATGTGTTTAACCTTTTAGTTTTTTTCTGAAAACTTGGGAGGTTAGGGTGTTCCCATCAACCATTAATTCAGCTGCTCCGGTTGCATTCTACATAATATGAATACAAATAAAACAGGATGGTGTTAACCCCTCACAATGGCAACTGTATTTGTGCAGTCCCAAGTAATCAAGCGCAGAGATCTTACCAGCAGAATCCATGAGAGATAAAGGAAATAGTTGCAGGCCTTCACCCTCCAACAGCTTTTCAACAACTAATATGTCGGTTTTAGGTGGACTGACTCTTTAGCCAGGTGACACTGCTACAGGTCTTATTTTTAAACTGTCTAAAATATGTGAAATATCTGTATTGCCACAGAGCATCTAATTAGATTCAGATTTCCAGCTTTTAAAGTGTCACTAAACCCACAGCATAAAATAAAATAAATGATGTATTACATGCTGTTCATACTCAGTCACTATGAAATTTGTTTTCTGTGTTCTGCAAAAAACCTGGTTAATCCAGCAGCTCTCTACCTCAACCTTCTGTTCATGTCCCCATTTCAGCTAGAGACTTTGTAGCCATTGAGTCAACCCTGCACATGCTCAGTTTTCAGTGAGCTTCTATGCTAAACATTTCCTCCCTATCACATCTAAGCTGCCCAAGTGACTATACAGTCACACAAGTGGGTGTATACACAGAGGTAAATGACAGCCACTCCCTCCCTCCTCTATGCCCACTAACCAGCTAAACACAATGGGGGGTGGGATATTACATGTAGATTAATGGAGGCTTCACCTCCCTCTTATTCTAAGATACAGGCTGGAGGTGGGTGGCACAACCTGTGACTGGCAGAAATCCTCCCACACCATGTTATTACAAAAAAATAATAAAGATTTGATATCAAATAGATATTTGTATGACAATTGAAAACAGTTTATTGATATTAATTATTTATTTTTACTATGTATTCCAAAGGCATTTTTTTTTTTTGCAACATGTAACCAGCAGCAGAGGACTAGAAGCTCCTCCTGCTTATGTTTCCCTGGGAAACATCTGGGTCATGTGACAGCTGTACATCAATTAGGATTAAGGTACTTAAATGTTTATTTTTTATTTTTTATTATTAAAATAATTACAGTGCCATCATCCACATACAGAAATAGAAGGGATAATGTAAATTAAGCAGTGTGTGTTTAGTGTCACTTTAATTGCTACAATCTGATTGGTGTTGTAACACAGATGGATCCTACTTTAGGTGTTTTGACATTGTAAATAAGACCCAATTGGAACTTCTTAAATTAGACTTAATCTGCCGGGACCTAAAAATGCTTACACAGGGCTATAGGCTCCCTGTGTGACAGTGCTAATTGGCCCAGTGTTGTCACATGGAGTGAGTCTCATGTACTATTTCCTTTATGTCCTGGCAGAGAGATTGACAGTGAAAAATTACATGAAATACTTACCATAATTTTTCTGTCCTGGTGTCAATTCATGGTGTCAATTCGTGTGTGTTGGTGCCGGAAACACAACATTTTTTATAAAATACTTACAATAATTTTCCTTTCCTGGTGCAAATCCACATGTACTGTAAGGTAAATTGTGGAGGGTTTCTATATTCACCACATTTGCAATGTTCCTTATGCTGGGATTACTCATATGCAATTTCCCCGGTTTGATTTCCATCAAAATAAATGTAAGCACATGAAAATTCATGCTAATACGTGCGGATGCACTTTCAATGTGCATTGCAAAGCACTTTGTATTAGATCTCACCATGCATCACAACGCACATCAACATGCATGACACACATGGTGTGTTTATGTGCATTATAATTGGTCAACGTGCATCATGACGTGCATGGACACACATCTTAACGCGTGTGCTGAGATGCATTTTCATGTGTTTCCATTGATTTAAAAAAGGCAATGATGTAAGAAGTTTAGCCTTATTGGGATTAACTGTTTAATGGTTGAATTAACGTTTCGCTTAGACATACTCACTGAACAAACTTGTCTCTGATCCACAGAGAGAATTACCTGTTGGATCAGAACAGGTGGAGCATCTGCAAGGAACCAGAGAATGTCGTGCTGTGGAATGTTGTTTTGTTCTCCATTACGCTGGGAATCTCTGCCATTGAGGCCGTCCTGTGTCTCATACAAGTCATCAACGGAGTCATCGGGGCGATCTGCGGTACCTGCTTAAGAAAAAGGAAGGTCAATGTACGTCACTTTTAGTAATGGTTGTTCCTGCAGAATAAGGGGCTGTTCACATTTATCTGTTTTACTAAATGAAAATACACCAATAGCCATAAAAACTTTAGCCACCCACCATAATATCACCATCCAATTAATATTGAATAGGTACCCATTTTGCTGCCAAACAGCCCTGTGCCATCGACGGTATGGACTCCTCTAGACCTCTGAAGGCATGCTGTGGTATCTGGCACCAAACCCATCAGTAGCAGATCATTTAAGTCATCGTAAGTTGTGAGGTGGGGCCTCCATGGAACACACTTGTTTTTCTAGCACATCCCACAGATGCTCAATTGGATTAAAATCTAGAGAATTTGGAGGCCAAGGCAATTTCTCAAAGACACTATTATGATCCAGTTCCCATGTGCCCCTTATAGGTGTTTTTGGCTGTGGACACGGGTCAGCATTGGCACGCTGACCAGTCTGCTGCAACACAGCCCAATATGCAACAAATTGCAATGCACTATGGGTTCTAACACCTTACTATGGGACCCAGCATTAACCTTTTCAGTAATTTAAGGTACAGTAGCTCTTCTATTGGATCAGACTATACGGGACAGTCTTCGCTCCCCACCTGCATCAATGAGCCCTGACAGCCAGTAACACTGCCGTGGATTCACTAAATTTCCTACCTTGGACCACTTTTTGTAGGTCCTGACTACTACAGACCGGGAACATCCAACAAGAGCTACAATTATGGATTTTGCGCTGACCCAGTTGTCTAGCCATTACAATTTGGCCCTTGTCAAAGTCGCTCAAATCCTTACGCCCACCCATTTTTTTCTTCTTTCAACACATCAACTTGAGGACAACATGTTCACTTGCTGCCTAATACATCCCACCCACTTTCAGATGCCATTGTAATAAGATAATCAAAGTTACCTGTCACTTTACCTGTCAGTGGTTATAATGCTATGGCTGATTGGTGTACATTTCAAGCAGAAATCCTTATAATTATTATATGGCTAGCTCAGACTCATGCACTGCAGATTAAAAAAAAAAAAAAACAGGAGATCTGGCATGATGTGCGGCATGTTGGCTCAAAAAAAAAAAAAGGAATCGAAAGTGCAGAAAAAATGCATGTATCTGCACTATGGAAATTCCCTATTCTTGATGTTGTACTTTCACAAGACACAACATCTTGTGTGTGCAAAAGCACAAAGACTGACATATGCCAGAAGCAGAAGTTGTGCTTCTATCAGCCTTAATGTCAGAGGTTTTCATTCCGTAGTTATTGCCGGTCCCGCTCTTCAGTCTGTGGAATGCCATTTGCTGTTCATGTGGGTTAGAGTTGAAGTGATAAGGAGTTTTGGGGAGTTCTCTACTGATTTATGTCTTACCTGACACTAAGGTAAAGAGAAAGATTTTTAATGATGCTTATTGGAATGATTTAAAGTGTATAAAAATCCTTACAATGAATGCCTAGTTTCACCCTTTTGGTCAGTTTAATATACAATTGAAAGCATTTTAATATCAGTTCAATAAGTGCAAAAAAATACCTGTTGGTCCTGTCTGTAAGAGGAGGTTACTGCCCTTGATAGGATTTACTCTCCAATTGATGTGGAGCTAAGATGGAGACCCATATGTGTTGTGGCAAGAGCTGTAGACTGAACGGATTTTGGGTTTGGAAAGAGAGAGGACATCAAGATGGAGGAGTAGTGTGGACCTCTTCGGAGGGGCACACGTGGCAAGGTCTATGGCCTGAGATAGGAAACCACAACCATGAATTTGGAATACTAAGCAGCTCACCCTCTTCAATAACACTCCTGACCGGGCAAGTTGTGGAATGTGAGTTTTCCATAGTTACAGTATGGACTTTATCCACTTTTTTGGAGCTGATATGAAATGTTACACTAATGCAGCGTACACACGACCGTTATTCATGTCATGCAAAATAACTACGTTTTTCTTGTCGTGATTCCTTTCAAGCCTGCCTTGCATACACACGTTCATGAAAAAAAACACTTGAGCAAAGAGCGGTGGCGTTCAACACGTACGACGGCACTATAAAGGGGAAGTTCCATTCGGATGGCGCCACCCTTTGGGCTGCTTTTGCTAATCCTCCTGTTAGTAAAGTTTGGTGAGAGACGATTCGCGCTTTTCAGCCTTGTGCTCTTCAGTCCGTTACAGCATGACGAATGTGCTATCTCCATTCTGAACGCTAGTTTTACCAGAACAAGCGCTACCGTCTCATACTTGATTCTGAGCATGCGCCTTTTTTTTCCGACGAGAAAAAAATAGAGCAGGTTCTAAAAAAAATTCGGGCAGTTTTCTCGTAGAGAAAAATGCTATGGAGCATACACACGACCGTTTTTCACGACCAATCTAAAAAAAATTGCATTTTTCTCGTCATGAAAAACGGTTGTGTGTACGTGGCATGAGTCATGGACCACCTTTTTATTTATTACAAGGAAACCTGTTTAGTAAATGAGTCAAGGAAAACCATCCTTCCTCCATGTAATCCTGAGTATGATGAGCCACAATTGAAGTGTGTACAATTGTGTAAAGGCTGCAGGCAGTCGGGAACAGCAGTAAAGCCCTACCACATCCCAAGTTGGAGATTGAACTGACAAACTCATGTCAAGCCTATACCTGGGGAAATCCTATTAGTAGCCGGTTTTGGGATAGGAGTGCTGGTGTTTAACCACTAGAGGTCCGCGCTATAGCCGAATGACGGCTACAGCGCGGACCTAGAATGCCAGGAGGACGTCAATTGACGTCCGCCCCTTTCCTCGTTCCCGAGCGCGCATCGGAGAACTTCCGTGCCCGCCGCGTCACGCGGGTGCCGATGCGTGTGCCTGGTGGCCGCGATGTCCGCCAGGTACCCGCGATCGGCATTTACAGAGCCAGGGACGTGGATCTCTGTGTGTAATCACAGAGATCCATGTCCTGTCATGGAGAGGTGACCGATGGTGTGTCCCTTGTACATAGGGACAACCATCGGTCACCTCCCCCAGTCAGTCCCCTCCCTCCACAGTAAGAATCACTCCCTTAGGCACACTTAACCCCTTCAGCGCCCCTAGTGGTTAACCCCTTCACTGCCAGTGTAATTTTTACAGTAACCAGTGCATTTTTTATAGCACTGATCGCTGTAAAAATGACAATGGTCCCAAAATGGTGTCAAAAGTGACCGTTGTGTCCGCCATAATGTTGCAGTCACAATAAAAATCGCTGATCGCCGCCATTACTAGTAAAAAAAAAATTATTCATAAAAATGCTAAAAAACTATTCCCTATTTTGTAGACGCTATAACTTTTGCGCAAACCATACAATAAACGCTTATTGCGATTTTTTTTTAACCAAAAATATGTAGAAGAATACGTATCGGCATAAACTGAGGACATTTTTTTTTAAAATGGGGATAGTTATAATAGCAAAAAGTAAAAAATAGTGTTTTTTTCAAAATTGTCGCGCTTTTTTTGTGTATAGCGCAAAAGATAAAAACCGCAAAGATGATCAAATACCACCAAAAGAAAGCTCTATTTGTGGGGAAAAAAAAGACGTCAATTTTGTTTGGAAGCCACGTCGCACGACCGCGCAATTGTCATTCAAAGCGTGACAGTGCTGAAAGCTGAAAATTGGCCTGGGCAGGAAGGGGGTTTAGGTGCCCAGTAAGCAAGTGGTTAATTACATAGGTCATTTAGAGCAGAGACTGGGTAGGTTTCCCCAGTGTGCCAAACAAAATTCCTGGGCACCCAGGTCGTACTGGCCCAAGCTGTAGATGTCATGTTATTTGCATCTAAAACATTGTAGTATAGGGGTCCCTCTGCAAAAAGTGTGTAGTGCTCCTACCCAGTCCTGAGACCTGCAAAAAGAACCTTCAAGAGACTGTATTGGGAACCAGCGGGACAAAGTTGTGCTTTGTTGCACTGTCCTTCCAAAGCTGCTGAACCAAATGCCTCCTATAACTCTGGGACTGGCTTAAATACCCAGATGATGGGGGGGGGGGGGGCTCCTACATGCCAGATTACTACATACATTGCATGTAATCGCTCATGCAGTGATTACCTGCATTACCTGCGGATGAGCCACGAATAGCTGCCGGAGCTGTTAGCCTACCTTTGCTTTCAATAGGGCTTCCCGCCCACAGCTAATTGCAGGGAACCTCACTGGGTCTTCCGCAGCTAATCCTAATCTTCCCTATTAACAAGTGTGAATGGGACCTGGATAGAGTGGAGAGGGATTAGAACACTTGTGCCTCTATTAGGAAGATTCACTCTCTCTAATTGCCTTATTTAGCATTATTGCCGAGATTGAAAGTGAAAAAAAATCCCAAATTGAGTTGTCACCAGAACAGGAATAGAGGGGAAATCTTCTAGTTGGGACACTTGCTCTGGTGACAACCAGTAATTCCCTCACTTTGGAGAGATTTCTCTCACTTCTGGTTTTTGGCCATGGAACATGAATTGAGAGGACACAGATGGCTAAATAATTAACAGGGGTTATAACCCTCGCTTACTCTATCCAACATTTGTAAAAAAGTGGTTTGCCAATGGATGTTGGAATGAAAGTGCATGTATGTTAGTAGTATATATTTGTAGGAGAATGCTACGGCATTCTGTTTTTAGGATAGAGTAGATAATAGATACTGACCTAGATCTGTTTATTTTGTTTACTGAACAATGAGAATGAATTATCGTATATTGAAAAGAATTTAGTAAAAATGTAAAAGTGTTGGAATCTAAAGAAAATTAATAACAATAAAAAATTAAAAACAAAAAAGTGGTTTGCCATTAGTTCTACTTTAAAGTGGTTGTAAACCCTTCACAACCACGTTTTGCTACAGGTAAGCCTATAATAAGGCTTACCTGTGGCTACACTGGATATCTCCTAAACCTGCAAGGTTTAGGAGATATCCCCTGTATTTGCATGTGCCGACGTCATCGGCACATGCGCACTGAAGCAATGGCATGTACGTGAGTGTGACGTTACCGGTGGCTCCCGCACTTGAGCGACGTCATCGCGGCTCCGGCCAATCACAGCACCGGAGCCCACGATACCCAGAAGTAACTTTGGGAGCGATGTCGCCGGCCAGTGCAGGGTACGAGGACGGCTGCGGGGGCTTCGATCTCAGGTAAGTCATTCATAATGAGCTAGTATGCTATGTATACTAGCTCATTATGCCTTTGTCTTGCAGGGTTTTTTTTTTCTAGGGTTTACAACCACTTTAACTGTACTGTATAAGATAAAACCAGGGTATTCCAAAAACCTGTTCTAATCATTGTGTGTATTTTTTTCAGACTGCTGTTGCCTGAAACACTGGGATAAGGAGTCTTCTGAATACATTCTTCTCTGGATTTAAAGTTAACAATAATATATTTTTAAGGGGATATCCACACCTCCCAACTTTTTGAGATGGGAACACCTATTAGCAAAAGTATGTAGGCATAGGACACACCCACTGCCACGCCCCCTTAAAGGAGAATTATACAAAAAAAAGATTAGTTAAACCCACAACTGCTTTTTTTATTTTTTTTTACCACTAATATGTCTTTATATTGACTTTTGAAATTTGCAAATGCAGCAATTTAAAAATCGGATGAAAGGTTTAGCACTGAGAAACACTTTTTGGAAGATAAAAAGTGCATTTTATATACAACTACACAGATCAGACCAAAATAAGGGACAAATGAGGAAAGAAATGGGGACAGAGGGACTTTGTTCTAAATCAGGGACAGTCCCTTGTAAATCAGGGACAGTTGGGAGCTATGGATATCTATATATATATATATATATATATATATATATATATATTGTTATTATTATTTTTTGACACGTGTGAATGTGATCTTCTTGATGTAAAAGATCTTATTACCATATTTTTAATATTTTAGAAATCTTATTCTGCATAGAGTTTTAATTATGGAAGTCAGACAAATGTACTACTTATATATGTATACTGCACCTCTAGCTTCAATTTTATGTATTCCGTTGTAAGCTTTAAACAGTAATGTGCCTACTAAACATAACTAACTAAACATAACTAAACCCAAGAACAAAAATCTTATAAATTGCAGCTTCCAGTCCTTGGGGCCCCTTCACATAAGCGGTCTGATCAGGCCTGTCTGTCCGTTTTTCAGGTGAACCTGATCAGACCCTCCATTCTCCTCTATGGAATGGCAGATGTAAACGGACTTATGTCCGTTTTACTCTCTCTCTCCAATTGCCCTGTTTAGCGTTATTGTTGGGATTGAAAGAGAAAGAAAATCCCAAATTTAAGTTGTCACCAGAACAGGAGTAGAGGGGAACTCTTCCAGTTGGGACACTTGACAACCAGGAGTTCCTTCACTTTGGGGGATTTTCTTCTCACTTCCTGTTCTTGGACATGGAACAGGAATTGAGAGGACACAGATGGCATAAACGGACAGCTAGTTTGTTTACATCGGACCGCCCATAGAGCAGAGTGGGCTGTGTCCTGAATGGACACCTGTCATCCGCCCAATCTGCTTAGCTCAGCAGGGGATCAACGGACCAAACCCCTGCTAAGAAAAACTGATCCAACCCATGGAAAAGGGGCCATAGATATGGTGGCTGTGTTCATTTTCAATTTTTAGTGTAAGAAATTTTTGAGCAAGTACAGAACTTACCTGTTGGTCTTTTCAGAAATGCTGTGTCCTTGTCACTTGTTGTAAGACAAACAGAAAGCAAAAACAATGTTATCTTTTTGTTTAAAGTCTAGCTCCCTTGTCATCTCCATGACTTCTCCTGAGCCTCTCCCATCCTCTGGCTCTCCCTACCCCAATCTGTACAACCTATCTCCTAGTCTGTCCACTATTAGATGGTCTCTGAAAACCCTTCTCTTCAGAGAAGCCTACCCTGCCTCCACCTAACAGGGCTCTCTGATTCCTGCTGTATTAAATTGAATTGTAACTGTAATGTCTGCCTTTATGTTGTAAAGTGCTGCTTAAACTGTTGGCACTATATAAATCCTGTATAATAATAATAATAACTACTAATCCCCACACCCCCATGTAATAGATGAACAAAGGCAATATGCTTGAAGTCCAGCCAGGTGGCAACCATGGATCCCCCCATAGATACAGTGGAGCAGTGAGCGTAGCCACCTAGGCACAGGAAATGTGTTATTCTTAGCATTACCATGTGAAAATAAAGCCTGAGAAAACTAAACTACTGCACCCACCTTATCTAAGGGCTGGTAGTCTGTGAAATATTAAATATTTGTTTTAGGTTTAGATACTCTTTAACCACTTCCCGCCCAGCCTATAGCAGAATGACGGCCGGGCGGTGGTTCTGTTATCCTGACTGGGTGTCATATGACATCTAGCAGGATAACATGCCGGCATGCACCCACGGAGGTGCTGTGTGTCAGTCTGACACTCTGCATCTCCGATCGTGGTATGGAGCCTCTGACGGAGGCTCCTTACCACGTGATCAGCTGTGACCAATCACAGCTGATCATCGTGTGAACCAGGAAGTGACGGCATTCCTCGGTTCATGCTGACAGGGAGAGCCGGTTGGTGGCTCTCTGTCGGGGGGGGGGGGGTTCTGTGCTGATAATCACATTGATCAGATGTGCCAAAGAGGTGCTCATCAGCTGCCAGTCAGTGCCCCATCAGAAACAGAGGTCGGTGCCCATATCAATGTCAATCAGTGCCAATTACTGCCCACCACAGTGCCAATCAGTGCCCAGCAGTAACACCTGTCAGTACCTCATCAGTACCTCATCATTAGTGCTGCCCATCAGTGCCACCTGTCAGTGCCAGTCAGTGCCGCCTATCAGTGCCAAGCAGTGCCGCCTGTCAGGGCCCATCAGTGCCACCTGTCAGTGCCCATCAGTGCCACCTGTCAGTGCCCATCAGTGCCGCCTATCAGTGCCCATCAGTACTGCATATCAGTGCAGCCTATTGGTGCCCATCAGTGCTGCATATCAGTGCTGCCTATCAGTGCCCATCATTTCTACATATCAGTGCCTCTTTATCAGTGCCCATTAGTGCCACCTCATCAGTGCCCATCAGTGCCGCCTCATCAGTGCCCATCAGTGCCTGTCAGTGAAGGAGAAAACAAAATTTTATAACCAAAACGGAAAAAATTTTTTTTTTTAAATAAATTCGTTTGGTATTTTTTTAGTTTGTTTATCAATAAATAAAAACCCCTGTGGTGATCAAATACCACCAAAAGAAAGCTCTACTTGTTGGAAGAAAATTATAAAAATGTAGTTTGGGTGCAGTGTATGACCACGCACTTATCATTCAAAGTGCAACAGCGCTGAAAGCTGAAAATTGTCCTGGGCAGGAAAGTGTCCTGTATTGAAGTGGTTATCTAGCCAAAAAAAAAATTGTTCCCTCTGATTTAGCTTAGTTACGGAGGAATGACTTTTCCTGATAAAGTCCTGTGCACTGCCATTCCACCATCCGATGAGACTTATTGGACAGTTGGCAGGTTTTGGCTGTGAAGTCGTAAAAAGTCAGATCCCAGTAACAAAGAGAAACTGCAGCGTTTGATAGGAGGTACCGCATGTTAAACTCATTGAGATCAGTGGGGCTGCACCAAAATCACAAGCCAAATATTTGGCAATTAAAAAAACAAAACAGGCATCAGGAGGTTGCAGTAGCACCTCCTGAACATCTCCCAGCTGCTGCTATACCTTCCTGATGTGTAGAATTCTGTGTGAACAAGTTTATTCATGTAAATGCTGCATTATGTGCCAATTATACGAGAAACTCTAAAGCCCTGTACACACGATCGGATTTCCGATGGAATCAAATCCAATGGATTTTTCCATCGGAATTCCGATGAAGCTGACTTCCATCAGTCTTGCTTACACACCATCAGACAAAATTCCGACCGTCCCAAACGCCGTGACGTACAACATGTACGACGGCACTATAAATGGGAAGTTCAAATCCAATGGCGCCACCCTTTGGGCTGCTTTTGCTGATTTCGTGTTACCGCGTGTTAGTAAAAGTTTGGTGAGAGCCGATTCGCGCTTTTCAGTCTCCGTGTTTTTCAGCCCGTTACAGCGTGACGAATGTGCTATCTGCATTACCAGAACGAGCGCTCCCGTCTCCTAATTCAGTCTGAGCATGCGTGGGTTTTTTCTCCGATTGAGTTCAACACAGACGATCGGAATTTCCTATAGTTTTTTTTTTCCATCGGAAAAATTTAAAACTTGTTCTATTTTTTTTCACCGATGGAAATAAGTCCGATGGGGCTCACACACGATCGATTTGCCTGATGAAAACAGTCCATCGGACTGTTTTCATTGGTAAAACCGATCGTGTGTACAGGGCTTAAAACTCCCCTCATTGTCAACAACATAAAAAATGACTGTTTCATTGTAAATAAATAAAACATTGGACATACAAATATAAGGTTTCCGTAATAACTTTGAGGGTGATGTGTACAAAATCCACAAAAGTATAAAACGTAGATCAACTTTATAAAAATATATATATATATATATATATATATATATATATATATATATGTAGCGGGTATTTACTTTCCCGGGAAAACTCTTGAATTTCTACGGTAACAACGGTGGTGTATCTCCAGCGGTCCACCGGGTGGCGCTGTCACTTTGGGCCGACGGATGAGTCATTGCTGTGTCGAATCCCTTTTTGTCTTTCTTCGGCAGCCGTGTGGTGGGGCGGGGAACCCGCTACGCATGCCGGGGGAAGGTATAAAGGGGGCCGGCCATTTTGTCACGGGGTTTTCGTTGTTCCAGGCACCTTCAGCCTGCGGACGGAGTTCGTGTTTGTCCTCCGGGCGGACTAGGCCTAGAGGACCACCGGAGGTCATGTTCCACCTCAGGCACCTTTAGCCTGAGGTGAGGTACTCAGTTGGCGGTCCGGACCTCAGTGCCCAACACTGAGTTCCGCGAGGGAAGGATCCTAGGGTGCTCCGGAGATGGACGCCTGAATCCGAGGTGGACGTAATGGACCGGGAAGACCTCCTCATCTGAAGACCCGGTGCAGCATACTGCCGGTGACAGGTGAGCCTCTTGTCGGAGACCGTCCGGAAGGTGAATTTCCTTCGTGCGGAGACCATTGCCCACTCTTTGGAGGAGAGTGGAGGAAAGAACTTGTGTCTGGGCCTACATACACATTCACACCTCCTGTTCTGGTTTTGTAAAGCAAGTAAGTCCATGCTGTGTTCAAATAAAGGAGTGTTGGACTTGCAACGGTGTGAGACTCGCTTCCTGGCAGATGACTCCTGGAGGTCGGATTCGATACACAATACAGGCCCGAAGGTAAAGAACTTTTGCTAACACCACTTATACACCTGTGGTGGAGGTCTGGCGTAGCGGACGCACTCCCTTTCCTATCATACCCCTAGACCAGAGACATTTCGAGCGAGAACTTTAAAAGAGGGGATTGGGAGTGTGGGAGACCCATCGATCAGAGTGCCCGCTACATATATATAAAATACAAAAAGGGTCGGTCCATTACCTGCAGATGTTCTCGACAAACATCATACTCCGGTTATGCTTTGATAAGGCCCCCAGCTATGGACTATGATATGGGTATTATGTATAATCGTATTTCATCAGCGAATGTCTTTTTATGATTGATAGCCAACTGTGTTTTTTTTATACATGTTTTGTAATAAAGTTGTCATACATTTTATACTTTTGTGGATTATTGTACACATTGCACTCAAAGTCCCACAGGAACCTTATATCTGTATGCACATTGGATTTAAAGATGGCGGCAATGTAGAAACCAAACCACTCTCCTATTTTTGGATCTACAAAAAAAACATTGGACAATCGATCATACAGTGCCTTGAAGAAGTAATAATACCCTTGACATTTTCCACATTTTGTCAAGTTACAACCAAAAATGTATTTTATTGGGATTTTATGTGATAGATCAACACAAAGTGGCACATAAGGCCTCATGCCCACTGGCGTTTTTACAGCTGCGTTTTTGAGCGTTTTTTACAGCTTAAAAACGCCTGTCCATGTTATTGTAAATATTTTTTTTTTTTTTTTTTTTTTTTTTTGAAAAAAAAACAAAAAAAAAAAAAAACGTCGGAGCTAAAAACGCGACCGCGCGTTAGTGCGCGTTTTTTGCGCGTTAGTGCGCGTTAGTGCGCGTTTTTGCGCGTTTTTTGACGCTCGCGTTTTTCCCTGCCTAGTTCTGACGCTGAGGAACGCACTGGCCCTGGGTTTTTTTTACAGCTTACAAACGCCTATGCTCTTTACAGCTCAAAAACGCCTAGGTGGGCATGAAGCTATAGACTAACATGGACAGGCGTTTTTAAGCTGTAAAAAACGCTCAAAAACGCGGCTGAAAAAACGCCCGTGGGCATGAGGCCTAATTGTGAAGTGGAAGGAAAACGATAAATGGTTTTCCAAATTATTTACAAATAAATATGTGAAAAGTGTGTCATACATTTGTATTCAGCCCCCCTGACTCAATACTTCCTAGAACCCCCTTTCTCTGCAATTACAGCTGCAAGTCTTTTTGGAGATGTCTCTACCAGCTTTGTACATCTAGAGAGTGACATTTTTGCCCATTCTTCTTTGCAAAATATCTCAAGCTCTGTCACATTGGATCTGTGAACAGCAATTTTCAAGTCTTGCCACAGATTCTCAATTGGATTTAGGTCAGGACTTTGACTGGGCCATTCTAACACATGAATATGCTTTGATCTAAACCATTCCATTGTAGCTCTGGCTGTACATTTAGGGTCGTTGTCCTGCTGAAAGGTGAACCTCCGCCCCAGTCTCAAGTCTTTTTCAGACTCTAACAGGTTTTCTTCTAAGATTGCCCTGTATTTGGCTCCATCCATCTTCCCATCATCTCTGAGCAGCTTCCCTGTCCCTGCTGAAGAAAAGCATCCCCACAACATGATGCTGCCAACACCATGTTTCACGGTGGGGATGATGTGTTCAGGGGTGATGTGCAGTGTTAGTTTTCCGGCACACATAGCGTTTTGCTTTTTCCGCCACACATAGCGTGCTATTCAATTTTGTTATCTTCTGACCAGAACACCTTTTTCCACATGTTTGCTGTGTCCGCCACATAGCTTCTCGCAAACTGCAAACAGGACTTTTTCTGGCTTTCTTTCAACAATGGCTTTTTTCTTGTTACTCTTCCATAAAGGCCAGATTTGTGGAGTGCACAACTAATAGTTGTCCTGTGGACAGATTCTCCCACCTGAGCTGTGGATCTCTGCAGCTCCTCCAGAGTTACCATGGGCCTCTTGGCTGCTTCTCTGATTAATGCTCTCCTTGCCCAGCCTGTCAGTTTAGGTGGATGGCCATGTCTTGGTAGGTTTGCAGTTGTGCCATACTCTTTCCATTTTCGGATGATGGATTGAACAGTGCTTTGTGAGAGGTTCAAAGCTTGGGATATTTTTTTATAGCCTAACCCTGCTTTAAATAGGGTTTACCACCTGTCTGGGATTCACCTGGACAGTTTGGGTTTTGAATCATGTGTCTGGGTTTCAAACCGCCTGACTCCCAGGCACATTATTCAGACCAGACTGTGGCTCACTGTGCCTAACACATTGCAGCGATGGAGGATAACTCTACCTCATCAGTCAGCGGGATCTCTGTCCCCTCAACAGAGCCAGGCGATCTGTGAATTTGCGGCACAGAGCACCAACCAATCAGAAGTGGTCAGATACTCTGGCCCCCTCCCTCTTAGAAGTTTGAATACCTGGCAGGGCAAAGTGGAGCAGAGCTCAAAGAAGAGAGCACACACAGAGTACTCCGGGCTGACAGTCTCTCCAGGGCCCCTCGCTCCTCCTCCCACTATGGCCCGGGGCATTATGGGGCGATAACTTCACAAGGGGCGTGGTCTCAAACTGATGTCATACGGTGGCCCTGCCCCATGCCTATATAAGTCATTACACACGGCGGAGCCAGCATTACATTGGGAGATCGCGTTGAGTCATTATCGGAAGAACAGTGGGAGAAGACCCAGCAAAAGAGCAGAAGACACAGCAAAAGAGAAGAAGACACAAAAAAAGAGCAGAAGACAGCGGAGAGAGGAGACGTCACCAGAGAAGGGAGAAGAGCCGGAGCTGCCTTAATAAAATATAAAAAACAAATGTGTAGTGTGTTTATTTTTGACACTTTTTTTTAGGTGAATGGGTAGGGGTACCATGTACCCCATACTCATTCACCTAGGGTGGGGACCGGGATCTGGGGGCCCCCTTGTTAAAGGGGGCTTCCAGATTCCGATAAGTCCCCGCCCGCAGACCCTGACAACCACCGGGCAAGGGTTGTCGGGAAGAGGCCCTTGTCCTCATCAACATGGGGACAAGGTGCTTTGGGGTGGGGGGTGCAGGGCCCCCCCTGCCCCAAATCACAAACCCCCCATGTCGAGGGCATGGGGCTTGGTATGGTCCAGGAGGGGGGGTGCTCGCTCGAAAAGTCTGGTATCATCTTGGGGGGGAACCTTGCACAAATTTTTTTTTTACATTTTCGTGGAGTTCCCCCTTCAAGATTTTCAGCACACAAGTCGCACCGCAAGTCGGATCATCTTGATCCGACTTCTGGTGTGACTTCAATTCAAATCAATGGGCTCCCATAGGGAACCATTGATTTTGAATAGAGACAGAAACACTGAACGAGGCTTAACACAGCGTTGGGGTACTTTCACACTGAGGTGCTTGGTGCACTGGCAGTAAAGCGACACTATTTTTAGCAGCGTTTTACTGTCGTGTTTGCCGCAATTTTCGGGCGCTAGTGGAGAGATTTTAACCACCGCTAGCGGCCGAAAAAGAGTTAAACCCGCCAGCAAAAACGCAGCTTTGCGGCGCTTTGCAGGCGCTACCCCATTGATTTCAATGGGCAGGGGCGCTATAGGAGTGGTATTTTTACCGCTCCTACCGCGCCTCAAAGATGCGGCTGGCAGGATTTTTTTTAGCGTCCTGCCAGCACAACGCTCCAGTGTGAAAGCCCTCAGATAGAAAGGGGCAGCTCTTTCAGAGCGCATTGAAGGCGCTATTTTTAGCGCAATAGCGCCTGCAAAGCGCCTGAGTGTGAAAGCAGCCTTAAGCCTCGTTAAATCGCGTTAAACACCTTTTGCGGGTGTCTGACATTTTTACAGCTCTAGCGCTGGAGCCTCAGAACGCACTGGTCCTGGGTTTTTTTTTGCAGCTTAAAAGGGCTATGCCATTTACGGCTCAAAAACGCTATGGTGGGCATGAGGCCGGGCACCTGAATGGGGGGTGGCAAGGGCGGCCATGGATAGATTCAAGCAAAGCTTGAATCTATCAATTGGTCATAGAGGGGATGGCAGGAGAGAGTGGGCGCCCTTATGGACGCACCGCCACTGGCCCCCACTTTCTTGAAAAACAACCAGCCAATCCTGATAACCTTCCCCTCCTCACTCCCTGTAATTAACCCTTTCTTGTCAGTTATCACTGTCTCCCCTATCATGAAGCCCTTCGCTTATTTCTTCTTTTTTTTTTGCTACGGGGTTGTCTTTAAGGTCGGATCAGACAAAGTGTTAGCTCTCTGACTATTTTCAGTGTACTCAAAATCATATGTACTGGAAGAGTTTTATTTTTAATTTTTCAATTATTGTGTTATGCACGCCACGTTACTACTCTCCATGAAGCACCCAAAGATGTCCCAGATCTTTTACAATCCTATAGTGTATACTATAAAAAAAATGTGCCGTGCACTGCTAAAGTGTTTGGGTTTGGCTTGCAGAAAAGGTGGCAACCCTGCTTTAAACTTCTCCACAACTTTATCCCTGACCTGTCTGGTGTGTCCCTTGGCCTTCATGATGCTGTTTGTTCACTAAGGTTCTCTTACAAACCTCTGAGGGCTTCATGGAACAGCTGTATTTATACTAAGATTAAATTACACACAGTTGGACTCTATTTACTAATTTGGTGACTTCTAAAGGCAATTTGTTCCACTAGATTTTAGTTAGGGGTATCAGAGTAAAGAGGGCTGAATAAAATTGCACACCACACTTTTCAGATATTTATTTGTAATAAAAAATTAAAAATCATTTATTATTTACCTTCTATTTCCCAATTATGTGCAAATAAAAAAAAATTACGTTTCTGGTTGTAACATGACAAAATGTTGAAATCGAATACTTTTTCAAGGCAAATTAAACATTCACATGATGCGTAAGGCAACATTCAATTGTCTAGTAATCCCAATAAAGGGTTCTGTGGGGTACAGTTATCAGTCTCACAAATTGAATTTGTTTCCGGCTCTTTAAATCTTTTCTCAAAGAGTTACCATTGTAGAAAGAGCAACTTATAGGAGTGTCCCTGAGCCATCATTGACTAAACACTGCCATCTAGTGAAACAAATGAAGAATGATTTGAAATTAGGATGCAGCAGATTGTTATAAAATGAGTAGCAATGGGTGTATTACATGTTTAATTAATTGGAATTTATAGTCCAACTCAAACCAAAACTGTCATAGTGACCCCTGACTCCATCTTATTTCTCTTTCTGGTATCACGGGGATAGAAAAGTAGAGGACATTTCCCCACTGGTGTATAGTTTTTGTAGCTGCTGACTTTTTCATTTTTACACAGGAGACTTGAGCTCCTCTTGAAGTTCAGATCCTCAGCCCTAGCACACGCTGAGGCCTATCAGCAGTAGCTCTTGTATATCATACACATGCCCCCTTCTGTGGGGTTGGGGGGGGGGGGGTGACCCCAGGGGATGAGAGAGAATGATTGGACTTTCCAAAACATTTATCTTCTCCCCAGCCACACCTTCTTGGTCAGCCTCACCAGGGATTGGCTGAGGTCAAATAAATATTCATAATCCAGTGGCTGACCCTCCTACACTATTTCTGGAACATACTTCCAGAGGCAGGCAGAAGCAATCAGCCAGCAGGTTTAGGGATGATCCTGATCAGACCTAACAAATAAATTGCAGCTCAGCAGGCTAGGGAGCATAGATCGACTTTTATTCCCACCTAGTACTTTTAGCAGAATAACTTGTGAATATAAATGATGAGAAAATATGTGCTTCTTTGTCTCTGTGTGTTTTAGAATAATTGGCAGTGTCTGCATTGGGCACAGGAGGTGTGCAAACATCATTATATCATTAAAAGACCATCTGTGCTACCATAAGTGTAAAGTTTTTCTCTTTTTTATTGAATAAAACAGATTTCTAATGTTCATTTATAATAGTAAGCAGGTATCCCTATCAGCCCTGCACCTCACTATATAATGCAATCCACTCACCATGTTTTACAGCTCAGTCATAAAATGCATGCCATGATGTGGAGCCTAGGGTGTGCCACAGAGCTCGCTCTGCTCAAAGCAGAATCTTGTGATTGGAGGAAAATCAGGTCACAATACTTTCCAAGGTCACTTTACTAGGCCCACCTAATGGTTTCTTTACCTTTTGTGCTTTTATTCATAAGAATCGCACTCCTGGCTTCGTTGTCAGCAGAGTCAGCAGAGCGCCAAGCACATTTGTATAGCATATTGCTGTGCTTTATAAATGTTCATTTTCTTAAAATCAGTGCTACGACCATGCTGCTGCTTCATAAATGTCCCTCTATGAGTATATATGAATTGTATTTATTAGTATATCATGTGTCTGATCATATCGTGATTATATTTGTAATTTATTGGTACCCTGGGGTGTGTTTTCATAATGGGTGGCCCCATTTATTTCACTAACAACTGTTGGTTTGAAAAATGTCTATAAGATAAATGTGTCTGATGTCTGGTAAATGAAATAAAACTGGGAATATAAGTCTTGGTGGTGTTGGTAGTTTCTTTTCTATGCTACCAGAACAGAAATATGGTGATTGCCATTGCTGATTTTTATATGAAATTTGATTGCTTGGCTTGCTATTTTACAGATCGTCTGCTCATAGTGTTTTCTGAGTCAGACATCCAGAACAGGATTGTACAGTAGATCAGAAGTACTGACTTCACTACTGCATGGTCCTTGTAGGCCTGTGACTCTGAATAGTGGAGCCTAAAGCTGACCATAGATGGATATAATTTGAATATATGAAAGTCCTTAGGAAAAGTCATAGGCCGACTATACACAGTGCAAATTTCGTTGCTGCAATTACGAGCGGGGGAAGCGTTCCTCACTAGGAGAAGACAGTGATTATTGTGATTATTGTGACAGTGATTATTGCTAGCGGCTATAGCAGCCGCTAGCGATAATCGTAAGAGAATTGGGCAAGCTGGTTGTACCCAAGTTGATTAACCAAGTGGCGTCCGCACTGTAGCCGATTGACGGGTACAGCGTGGACCTGAATTTCCGGGAGGCCGTCAATAGACGTCCTCCCCTTTTCTCGCTCCCTGCGCGTGCCCTTACCACGTGATCAGCTGTCAGCCAATGACAGCTGATCACGTGATGTAAACAAAAGCTCGGTAATCGTTTTTTTTTTTCACCGGCTTATGTGCAAGGGACATTGGTCCCGAAGAGGATCTGCCTCATCTGTGTCCACAATTACCACCTGCCAGTGCCACCTGCCAGTGCCCACATTGCCTCATCAGTGCCACCTAGCAGTGCTGCCTATCAGTGTAACCTACCAGTGCTGATTAGTGCCCATCATTGCCACCCATCAGTGCCCATCACTGCCACCCATCAGTGCCCATCACTACCAGCTATCAGTACCACCTATCAGTGCCACCTATTAGTGCCACTTCTCAGTGCCCACCAGTGCCACCTATCAATGCCCTTCAGTGCCAGCTCTCAGTGCCACCTATAAGTGCCCACTCGTGCTGCCTATCAGTGCCCACCCTTGCCGCCTTATCGTGCCCATCAATGCAGCCCATTGGTGCCCATTAGTGCAGCCCATCGATGCCCATCAGTGCAGGCTATCGGTGCCCATCAGTGCAGCCTCATCAGCGTACATCAATGAAGGAGAAAAAATTACCTGTTTGCAAAATTTTATAACAAAATATTAAAAAATATAATTTTTTTTTTTTTATTTTCTCTTTTTTATTTTTTTTAACAAAAAATAAAAACCGTAGAGGTGATCAAATACCACCAAAAAAAGCTCTGTTTGTGGGGAAAAGTGTTGTATGACCGCGCAATTGTCATTAAAAGTGCATCAGCGCTGAATGCTGAAAATTGGCCTGGGCAGGAAGGGGGTTTAAGTGTCCAGTAAGCAAGTGGTTAATCGATCAACTTGGTACATTCAGCCTGCCCATTACCGGTTCGAAACTTGGCCGGTTGCTGGTGAGCCGCCGAGACTCGAACAGTGTATGGCCGGCCTTAGGAAAATTTGTCTGAAAATTGTCAGAACATTCATTTGTCGTTCAAAAGATGTTGTTGGCTTTTAACATTTCATTTTAGAATGAATGGGGTTTACTGAATGAGAACCATATACACTGTTAGAATTTTTTCTCGAAGAAACTAATTTCTATCATGCTCCTTCAAATTTTTCCGTCACTGTGGTTAAGGCCCCATTCACACTTGTGTGCAACTTGTCAACTTTGGACATCAAAGTTGCATGACGAGTCGTTCCCCATGTTTTCCAATGATAACCATTCATATATGCATGACTTAAAGTTGCAGCAACTTCAATGTAGTTCATGCACTACTTTGGTCTGACTTTCATGCAACTTGAAGGCCATAGGCTTTAATGGTATAACCCTCAGAAGTTGCATGAAAATTGTATATCTGAATGTTATACAATGCAACTTGTATGTAACAGTTGTCCATTATCACTGGTCAAAGCCAAAGTCGTATTGAAGTTGCACCCATCCAAAGTTGCATCAAAGTTGCACTCCAAAGTCGGCACAACTTTGGAGTCATACAAGTGTGAATGGAGCCTAAAACGAGCATCAATTTTACCCCACTAATGATTACAATTTTATTAGAGCCTTCTTTTTCCTAAGAATTTTTGTTCGCAATTCTACCCATCTATGGCCAGCTTGAGACAGCCAGACAAACAACATTTTTAGAATAGGGTGACCAGACATCCCCAGTTTCAGGGGACAGTCCCCGGATTGAGGACACTGTCCCCGGACCAAGTCTGTCCCCCGTTTTGTCCCCGGATTGAATTTGAACAGGGGCTGGGGCAATTGAAAAAGACAGTCATTGCAGAATAAAAAAAAAAAAATCTGAATTACACCCCCCCGCTCCACCACACTTACTAGCTTAGGGGGGTGTATTTTTTCCATTATCTGTCCCCCTTTCTGATGATCACGTGCTGGCCGGAGCGGAGGGAATATTTCTTAAGTTTCGGGGTCATTGCCCATTCAGCTCCACTCACATGTTCTTCTGCCTTGGCTCATGTCCCGGCCAGCCGCCTGCCTGTTTATCTCCTTTCCTTCCCTGGCGGAGTGGTCTTCCTCCGCTCCCCACCCAGCAGTAGCCGGGGCCCTAAGAGTGAAACTTGAGAGGCTGTGAGGCGGGCGGCGGTGGCGACGGGCAGAGAGAGGCAGCTGAGCTCAGCTGACGGTGTCCAGCAGCAATAACAGAGGGGAAGCGGATCCGATGGTGGGGCTGCCAGTGCCTTCAAGGCTTCAACACAGGTGTGCTTTGGGGGTGTCTGTGAATAGACTACATTGCACTTTGTCTGTCTCTCTGGAATAATGGATGGTATCATAACTCACAGGCAGCAGGCACTCTATCATGGCTCTGGCTGGCTCTGTCACAGTGTGTCACATAACATGGCTGCTGGGTGCTGATTTTGTTAACTTATTGGTCATAAATGTCAGCATCCAGCAGCCATGTCATGTGACACACTGTGACAGAGCCAGCCAGAGCCATGATTGAGTGCCCGCTGCCTGTGTGTTATCATAATGCTGATGATGTTAACCAGTTGCTGATCACCTGATAGCAGATTTACTGCTACAGGGTGGTTGCACTGCACAGGATCACGTATATACATGATCCTGCATTTCTGGGTAGCGGAGCCAACCAGCGGCTCCGGTGAACTCGATGTCCACCGGTACCCGCTGATCGTTATGTACAAAGGCAGAACGGTGGTCTGCCTAGGCTCCAATTGGCTTAAAAAAGGGCGGGCTCGGGGCGCAGAGCACTGCGCCCTGAGCCCACCCAGTTGTGTGACAATAGCAAATTAATATTTGCTATTGCCTTCCTGATTCTCCTACCGGCTAATCAGGAAGTGGGAGAGTGAGGGGGAGGTTTGTTTGCTGACCCCCCCCCCCAAAAAAAAATATTGAGCACCAGCCACCAATGCTCCCACTGGAGTTCCAGAATCCTCTAGAATACAGAGGAAAGTAATCAGCTGCCTGTGAGACACAGAGCAAGCCTACACAATCAACCCTTGCTCCATTGATTACAGAGGGGCTAACTACATTTATCTAACAGTCTGCTCTAACCTAGGAAATGCTTCACAGATGAGCACCACAGATGCAGTTTTAAAAACCAAGTACGTATTGACCGCTCTAGATTCAACAAGATCTAAAATCTGGTAGGTGTGTTTGATTAGTTCAGGTGAAGGTGGCACATTATCCCCGCTGCACAGTGGATCGGTCCATTAAAATGACACTAAACTCTGGTTTAAAAAAAATATATTTTAGTTAGTATTCTTATCTCAAAAACAGTATCTCTTCCTCCTCCAGGTCTCCAAATTCCTTCTTTTTTTTTTTTTTTGCTGCTGTGGTCTAGCCTTATGTTAGACAGTGGCTACAATAAGACCAGGTTCACAATGGTGCGATGCGGGAAACCCTGCGATTCAGTGCCGGGTCGCACACTGGTTCGCACTGACATCTGCAAACCGCTGGGGGTTTCAATATAAAGTTAATGACACCCCCATATTGATTCCCAGATCGCAGTGTGAACTGTCGAATGGTGCAGGAATTGGAATGCATAGGTGTGAATACCCATGCGATCCGATTCCAGTGCGGACCAAAAAAAGGGTCCTGCACCATTTCGATGCGAATGTGATGCGATTTCAGTCATACAGTTTGTATGGCTGAATTTGCACAGACATCACATGTGATCTGCTCAGCAATGCATTGCGAAACACATGCAATGTCTGTGATCGCACAGGTGTGAACCCAGCCTCATTGTCCATAGTCCCACTGTATGCATGAATGTCCTGAGGTGGACTAGAGACTACGGACTAGTGTGCATAGAGCAATGCACATAACCACAGCTAACATGCACTGCTCGCTCCAAACAAACAGAATTGGGGAGGAAAAGGAGAGCTTCAGGAACTCACAGAGGACATTACATGGAAACAAAAACACAGGTAAAGGAACTAGTTCATGAAAAGTATTGCCATAATACAATGCTTTAAAGCGGAGGTCCACCCTGAAAAAATTTTAACATTAAAAATCCTAAAAAAAAAAAAAAAAAATTAATAGAATTTTTTTTTTTTTTTTATACTCACCCTAAATGCCTGTTGCTATGCGGAAGTCCCCTAATCTGCCTCTAATGTTCCTCTTCTCGTCGGCGGTGGGTCTCCTTCCTCTTCCTCTTCTTGTGAATGAGGCGCGCTGCCTTCTGGGAACTGTGTGCATCCCAGGAGGCAAGCCGCCCATTCACAAAGCGCCGTGCGAGTGGCGCATGCGCAGTAGGAAACGGGCAGTGAAGCCTTACGGCTTCACTGCCTGTTTCCCTTACTCAGGATGGAGGAGCCGGGACCTGCCAGCAGCGATCGATCGCCGTGGCGGGACCGACATCGCGGGCGAGTAGGACAGGTAAATGTCCTTATTAAACGTCAGCAGCTACACTGTTAGTAGCTGCTGACTTTTAATTTTTTTTTTTGGCTGCACCTCCGCTTTAAGTAGTGGATGTTTATGGATTATTTTTGGAAAATAAGGATGTTGTTAAGCCTAGTTTCACATTGGAGCGATTTGTCATGCGATTTGAGAGATCAAATTGCATGACAAGTCGCAGCCTATTGGAGGCAATGGCACTGTTCCAATCAGTGTGACACCGATTTTGCGGCGCCACACTGATTTGCAAAATTAGTTCCTGCACTACTTTTGCTGATTTCAGATGCGACTTCAATAGACGTCTGTGTATGAAGCCACACGGATGTCTATACAGGAAGAACACAAAACTCCTGTGGAAGCAACGTTTTTATAAGCCAGTGTGCATGGAGCCTTTTTTTTGTTTTGGATGGAGTTGAGAGGTATTAGAACACCTGTCATTTTTTATTGCTATCTGTGCCCCTGTTTGGGAGTCTCACCCTCTCTAATTGTCCAGTTTACCTTTAGAATTGAAAAGTTAAAGTAAAAGAAAATCCCAAATTTTGGGTTGTCCCCAGAAAAGTAATAGAGGGGAAATCTTCCAATGGGAACACTAATTCTGGTGAACTGGGGGTCCTCAAGGAATTCCCTTAGTTTGTAGGGATTTCTTCTCACTTCCTGTTTGGCTATGGGACAGGAAGTAAAGGGCAAACTCCGCAATGGGACACAGATGGCGAAAAAAAAACGGTGTGCGGTGGCGGGCTCGAGTGCCGGGGCGGGGGGAGGGTTAGTGTGGGGTGGTGGGCTGGAGTGATGGGGGGGGATGTCTGTGGTCAAGTCTGTCTAGCCGCCCCCCCCCCCTTCCCTGACTGATTGAGCTGCAGGCTGCACTAGTTATAACCCTCCCTTGCTCTATCCAAAATTATTATTTTTTTTGACTATAGTACTATTTTAAGAAGCAGAACCTTCAACAGTGAAGCAGTTGTTTGTGCTATTTCAAAACAGCTTTCACATCTTCTCCCCTACTTGAACAAATAATTTAACATAAAATCCAGACAAACACAGATACAATACATAGATGAAATGTTAAAGCTGCTTACCTGGCACAGGTATTGTATTTCTGTCCATACACTCCTAATATTTACACAGCTCTGCTACACAGTACAGCCCTGCCTGGCAAGGCATGGACTCCACTAGACCTCTGAAGGAACGCTGTGATATTTGGCACCAAGCCATCAGTAGCAAAGCACTGCCTCCACCGGCTTGCCTTCTTTCCATAGTGCATCCTGGTCCCATCCCTTGCCCAGGTAAGCAACGCACACATACCCCGCCATCCACATGACGTAAAAGAAAATGTGATTCATCATCAGACCAGGCCTCCTTCTTCCATTGCTCCGTGGTCCTGTTCTGATGTCTCACATGCCCGTTGTAAGCTGTGGATACGGGTCAGCATGGGTACCCTGACTGGTTTGCGGCTATGCGCAGTCCTATACACAACAAACTGTGATGCACTGTGTGTTCTGACACCTGAAGTGATTAGTATGGCATTTATGTGTATATAATCAGCTGAAGAAGCCTCTACCGCTAAGCTAGGCTCTGAGGAGGAAGGACAAACCTTTGAAAGGCGTCAGCCAGCAGGGGCCCCTATGTGGTCCTTCGAAGGTCTGGAGACTGTATATTCCAGGACTTCAAAGCCGCAGAAGATTGTCTGTTTCTAGCATATTTACAGCTCATGTTTGTCAGTAGTTTTATATATATATTTTTTTATCTACAATAAATTTATATAGGATTATGCACTAGGCTGGTGCGCCCTCTTTCCTTTCCATTATTTAGCTCTTCTATTGGATAGGACTACACAGGCCAGCCTTCGCTCCCCCCTCTTGGCCACCCATGACCCTGTTGCTGGTTTTCCTTCCTTAGGTTGGACCTGACTACTACAGACCTGGAACATCCCACAAGAGCTGCAGGTTTGGAGTTACTCTGACCCAGTCATCATTACAATTTGGCCTTTGGTTGCTCAAATCCTTACGCATGTCCATTTTTTCTGCTTTCAACCCCTCAACTTCAGGGACAATATGTTCACTTGCTCCATAGGCGTGCGCACAGGGTGTGCTGGATGTGCCTGGGCACACCCTAATCACCTAGTGCACATTAGCATTATTGCTCTATGTAGCAGCGGGGAGATGGGAAAGTTCCCTTTTTTAACGGCTCTGCCATAAGAGAAGTGCTTACGCGTTTCTCTTTCACTGTGCTGGCAGGGAGACCAATGTGCTGGGGTTATTTACATATAGACACACACACGCATGTATGTTTGAGATTTGGGGTGCACACCCGAAGGCCATAGGCTGCGTATGCCTATGACTTGCTCCGTAATATATCCCACCCACTTTCAAGAGCCATTGGTGTTTATTTACGAAAGGAAAATCCACTTTGCACTACAAGTGCAAACTACAAGTGCAAAGTGCACTTGGAAGTGCAGTCGCTGTAGATCCGAGGGGGACATGCAAGGAAAATAAAAAAACAGCATCTTAGCTTGCAAATGATTGGATGATAAAATCAGCAGAGCTTCCCCTCATTTCAGATCTACCCCTCAGATCTACAGCGACTGCAATTCCAAGTGCACTTCCAGGGCAATTTCAAGTGCACTTTGCACTTGTAGTTTGCACTTGTAGTGCAAAGTGGATTTGCCTTTCGTAAATAACCCCCAAAGTCACGAGAATATTCAATGTTATTCACTTTTGTCAGTGGTCACAAAATTTATGGCTGATCAGTGTATGTTCTAATGTGCATTTGATCTAGGATATGCTACCCTGGATATTAAAGTATCTATGGTTATATATAGAGAGCTCAGCATGCTTATATAAAATAACATTATTATTTTAATGAATTAATACATTTTCTTTATAAAAAAAAAACGGAACTTCCTTTTAGATTTAGTGTACTGTAACCAGACATTGTGACAAGACACGATACATATACAGTAACTAAAACATCCTATTACATTGCAAATGACAAGTGTAAATGTTTAAGGCATAGTATTGCTTAATAGAGTCAATTATCACTTTGAATGTATTTACATAGCAGTAATATTATTGCATAAGGTATTTATTTTTGGAAAAAAAAGATGGTAGAAGTCATTGAAAGCTTTTTGGGCCTGGCCTCAGGTGTTATGGAGAGTCTCTCGCTCTTCCAGTTCATGTGGAGCTGGATGAGACAGTTCTTTGTGAAACACGTTGCATACGTCCCATCGAAATGTAAGTATTTTCTTCATGAACAAATACTGGGCCAGATAAGACGTGACGATTATGGTAGTCAGGCTGACCAGCATGGTAAACGTCTTAAAGGGAAACAACTGCACGTAGACACCATCTGCAAAGATGCATCCTGGGTATTGGAGCAATGGGGGAATTTTAAGGGAGTTTTCTCCTCCCAGGAGTCGGAGAACAAATCCCAAGACAAATCCAGCCACAGATCCATACGTGTTGGTGCTGGGGAGGAACAGGGCGCAGCAAAGCTGAGGGAACAAAAGGGCGTACACCAGCTCTCCACTCAGGAACCAAAGGTCATACACGGAATTTGAGAGGAACGCCAAGGCTGTACCTGCTGAGCCCAGCAGGATCATGGAAAGACGCATGACGCACAGAACTTCTCGATCAGAGGCCTAGAAAAGTAGAGCAAAGAAAATAAGGGACATGTTCATAAATCAGTTTGTGTCCATCAATATTCATGTTCATCCATTAGGGTCTATTAGTGTATGTCAATCAACGTCTATCAGTCTGGGCTTGCAATCCCATTCCATTAGTATCTATTTGTGGGTACTACTGCTTACTGCATCATATGGAATAACTTGGAACAGTAGAATGGGCACTGGTATCTTCAGAAGGCTTAATCCTTATCACTGATTATCACTGATGATCCCTGCAGAAGAGAGGTGAGTATGGAAACAAGAGAATGCTGGGGATGCTTACTATGAGGGATGGGATTACAGGGTTAGTGTGAGGTTTAGAGTTCGGGTCACGGTGAGGGTTATGGTAAAGTTTGGTGTTAAGCTTCATACACACGACCGCTTTTCTCGGCAAGAACCAGCAAGAAAATAGCTGGCAGAGCTTTCTTGCCGAGTACACCATGCGTGCGTATGAGGCTTTCAGGTTTCTCGTCAAGAAAACTGGCCAGAATCTCGACGAGAAAAATAGAGAACCTGCTCTCTATTTTCTCGTCGGGATTCTCGTCGGCCTGTTTCTTGACGAGAAACCCAGGAGTGTGTACACTTACCTGTCGCCGTGGAAGCCCGCGCATGCTCGAAATGACTTTGACGCATGCGCGGTAGCTTTCTAGGCATAGGTAGGGTGTAGCAAGATGGCGGCGACGTCATTGAATGTGACGAGCGCACGCTCGTCGTAGTCGATGACGTCACCGCGTTTGTTCCATTCAAAAGAACGGCGGTTCTTTTGAATCGAGCCTGTGTACACTCGGCTGGGACAAGATTCTTGTCAAGAATCTCGTCAGGTAAAAACTACGTTTTTTTTCCTGACGAGATTCTCGGTCGTGTGTACGAGGCTTTAGAGTTGCAGTAATACTGTTTGTGTTAGATTTAAAGGAGGGATTAGTGTGAGGGTTAGGGGCACATTTTAATACAAAAAAAAAGAGCTATGCTAACTTATAAAGGACAGAAATGTGGTTTACAAATGTCCACTGCCGAATAAAAATGTATAGAATGGGGTTGTATAAAAAAAAAAAAATAAGCCGGGAGGAAAGGCCAATCATGCAATGTCACATGACTGACTCTCCTCCAATAATACAGATTTCTGTAAAGTAAGGCATTTTATGACGCAGGGTAGAGTGTTACACGCTCAGAGCTCCTGATGAAGCAGTACAGCGAGCCCTCCTGTACTGGGCCCAGGCCCCGTCAGTTCCAAGGGGGGGGGGGGCACCTTCTAAGCAGGAGGGCCGGCTGTACTGTGTTATTGCAGAAACCGATCCTCTTTTGCCTCCCCCTGCAGCGCTCCCAGCTTTTCCTCTTCTTTCTCCCTCTGGCTGCACTGCAGGGAGAATTGTTCTAGCAAATGCGCCCTTTCCCCTGTCCGGGGCCCCCCTGTGTGCCCCTTATCATTGCAGTGATTACGGCTTCCCTCCTCTCCTCTCCCACTGGAAGCTGCTGCGTGCACACAGGGGAATGTTTCAGGATGGAGTGGGGGGGAAGGGGCAGATAAATATTTCATTTACTGGCCCCTTCCTTTCCTGAATGTATACAGTGAGCGATCGGTACCAATAACTCCTGTGTCCATTAATCACTGAAGCATAGTAAACTGTTTACTATGCTCCAGTTTGTGAATGAGCAGGAAGCCTTAGATCACTTCCTATTCATTCATCTGTGCAGCTGGGGTTGCAGAGAAAGGGACTGATAAATCTATGTCCTCAGCCACTTTTGGCCAATAGGGGGGGTTTGAGGGTGGGCCCTGTCAGGTAAGCTGTGTGGGGCCCCATCATTTCTAACACCAGCCCTGTACACACTACTGCGATGTCTAACAGAGAGCCCATAGCAATATCCACTCCATTATAAATTAGCCTCTTATGCCGCATACACACGATCGGAATTTCCGACAGCAAATGTTTGATGTGAGCTTTTGGTCGGATATTCCGACTGTGTGTAGGCTCCATCGGACATTTGCTGTCGGAATTTCCAACAACAAATGATTGAGAGCTGGTTCTCAATTTTTCCAACCACAAAAGTTGTGGTCGGATATTCCGATCGTGTGTATCCAATTCCGACGCACAAAAATCCTACGCATGCTCGGAATCAATTTGACGCATGCTCAGAATCATTGAACTTCATTTTTCCCGGCTCATCGTAGTGTTGTACGTCACCGCGTTCTTGGCGGTCGAAATTTCCGAGCAACATCTGTGTGACCGTGTGTATGCAAGACAAGTTTGAGCCAACATCCGTCGGAAAAATTATCAACGGTTTTGTTGTCGGAATGTCCGATCCTGTGTACGCGGCATAAGTGTTACAGAAGGCTCAGTGTGAGAGTTAGTGTTAAGATAAAAGTAAAGGATAGAGTTAGGATTAATGGGAGCCTCAGGGGTTGATTTAATAAAGGCAAATAGATTGTGCACTTTGCTCCAGAGCTTAGTAAATGAGCTAAAGCTTCACTTTGCAAAGAGTACCCAATCACGTGCAAGAAAACAAAACAAAAAAAAAATGAATTTTTCGCTTGCACATAATTGGATGATGGAAGTCAGCAGAACTTCTGCTCATTTAATAAGATCTGGAGCAACTATTAGGGTTACAGAAAGGGTTGGTGGTAGAGTTAGTTTGAGCAAGGGTTAGTGTTAGTATGACTATTAGGGCTACAGCAAGGGTTGGTGGAAGGGTTAGTTTGATCAAGCGTTATGCCACGTACACACGTTCGGAATTTCCGATGGAAAAAGTCCGGCGGAATTTTTTCATTGGATATTCCGAACGTGTGTATGCCCCATCGGACTTTTTCCTTCGGAAATTCCGACGGACTTAGAAAGAGAACATGTTTCCGACGGAAAAAATTTCTATCGGAATTTCCGTTCGTCTGGATGCAATTCCGACGGATTAAAAACCATGCATGCTCAGAATCAAGTCAATGCATGCTCGGAAGCATTGAACTTAATTTTTTTCTGCTTGTCGTAGTATTGTACGTCACTGCGTTCTTGACGGTCGGAATTTGGTGCGACAGTCTATATGCAAGACAGCTTGAACGGTATTCCGTCGGAAAAACTCGTCAGAGTTTATTCCGACGGAAAATCCGACCGTGTGTACAAGGCATAAGTGTTAGTATGAGGAACGGTTACTATTAGGGTTACAGTGAGAATTGGTGGTAGGTTTAGTTTGAGCAAGGGTTAGTGTTAGTATGAGGAATGGTTACTATTAGGGTTACGGGAGGGTGGGTGGTAGGGTTAGTTTGAGCAAGGGTTAGTGTTAGTATGAGGAATGGTTACTCTTAGGGTTACGGGAGGGTGGGTGGTAGGGTTAGTTTGAGCAAGGGTTAGTGTTAGTATGAGGAATGGTTACTCTTAGGGTTACGGGAGGGTGGGTGGTAGGGTTAGTTTGAGCAAGGGTTAGTGTTAGTATGAGGAACGGTTACTATTAGGGTTACAGGAATGGAATGGTGGGTGGTAGGGTTAGTTTAAGCAAGGGTGGTAAAGCACTGCTAGTTTTATCGGTGCTTTACAGCTGTTGAAGCTGCACTTTTCGGCTGCTACCGAGGCACTTTTAACACCCACTAGCGGCCGAAGAAGAGGTCAAAAGTGCCCATGTTTTGGCGCTTCCGAAGCCCTTTTCAGGCTGAAACGCCTGAAAACTGCCTCAGTGTGAAAGGGGTCTTATGCCGCGTACACACGATCATTATTCACGGCGGTTAAAAAAACGCTGTGAAAAATGTCATTAAAAACGAGGGAACGGCTTGTTCCCCACACACGGTCGTTTTTTCACGTAGTTTTTTCTCTTGTCGAGAAAAACGACCGTCTGTGGGCTCCGCGGTAGTGTTTCCCTATGGGAAACACTGCCACGGAAAACATGTCGAAAAAAACGACGAGAAAAATTAGAACATGTTCTAATTTTTCTCGCCGTTTTAAATGTCGTTTTTCTTGTCGAAAAAAACGACAGAAAGCCCACAGACTATCCTTTTTCTCGTCGAATGGGAAAAATGACGTTTTTCTCGACGAGAAAAACGGCCGTGTGTACGCGGCATTAGGGTTACAGGAAGGGTGGTTGGTAGTGTTAGTTTGAGCAATGGTTAGTGTTAGTATGTCGAATGGTTACTATTGGGGTTTACTGGAAGGGTGGGACGGTAGGGTTAGCTTGAGCAAGGGTTAGTGTTAGTATGAGGAATGGTTACTATCAAGCCTTGTACACACGTCCATTTTTCCCCTCGCAAAAAAAATGTTGGTTTTCCCGACAGGATTCCTGCCCAGCTTGATGGGATTCCGGCCAAACTTTCCTTGCATACACACTGTATCTAAAAACCCGCCATTCTTTTGAATGGTAAGAACGCGGTGATGTCATCGACTACGACGAGCCGGCGTCTCGTCACATTAGATTCCGTCGCCGCCATATTGCTACACCCCACACTAACTTTGTATGCTACCGCGCATGCGTCAAAGTGTTATCGAGCATGTGCGGTTTCGTTACCCTTCAGGAAAGCATACACACAAACGGTTTTCTCATTGGGAAACAGTCAGACAGGAATCCCGACGGGAAAATAGAGAGCAGGTTCTCGATTTTTCCCGAGCAGTTTTCCTGTCGGGAAAACTGCTAGGGAGCATACACACGACCGGTTTTCCCGTCCAAAAGCTCTCCTGGCAGTTTTTCTGTCAGGAAAACTGATCGGGTGTACGAGGCTTCAGGGTTATTGGGAGAGCTGGTGTTAAGGTTAGTTTGAAGAGGCCCTTATGATAAAACACTCAGCACCAGGAGCTGTATGCTGAAAACTACCAGCATGGAGCTCGCCACAATAAAACCCTCATGTATTGGTTAAAAAGCCAAAGTAGGAGTATCCAGTTAACAACACTGCTAACCCACTAGCCAAGTTTCTTAATGTAGTCTTTTTAACCTAACTGTCCATCCAGGATTGCTGCCAGATTCAGCCCAATATTGTAGAGCCATTTATTTCATACTGCATACAGCTGTTTCAGGCTTGTTGGCCATCATCAAGTGCATGGAAACAATTGCTTCTATGGTGCAAGATTGTTAACAAAAGAGAAAAACATGAAAAGTAATGATTTGCTTTTGCCTCCAACCATTGTCCTAAAAGGAGGAATAATCTTCTTGCTTTTTGGATATGTGATGGAATGAGACATGGAACTGTGCTAGTTAAGCTCTACTGTACTACGCACTGGTTCAGTTGAAAGCTTTTTGGTTCCTTTTGTAGCGATACCTTCAACTAAGAGGGCCGCAGATTTAGTTTGGGCCCTGAAGACAGCTCCGCCAACACCCGGCAATTTACTCGACCCCCTACTGGCACAGTTAGTATTGGTAGCAATATAATTCTTATGCTGTATGATTAAACTCAAACACCAAGGCAATAATGAAAGGGGATATCTAATTTACTTTAGACTTGTGGTAAAAAAGGTTAACAGTGGTAACAGTTTACAGGTAATAAGTTGCAGAGCCCTGCAGCAATAAACATACTATGCATTAAATGAACAGTAAAAGGTGCGCCTCATGGGCGACGGTTAACTAGGCGCCCTGTGGCGCAGTAACTAAATGAACTAACTAGCTGGCCAGGCCTGGCTCAGATATCTAAAACTCAGTCTATAAGGGATGATGGTTTCTTCACCGGCAAGTCTTTAAAGGTGGTGCACATAACAGAACAACACTTGTAATCCAATGGGGTGATGGTAATAGAATGAACACTTTACTGAAGAACCTCTGAGTTCAGCTCTGATATGGATCTCCAGTGAGAGTATCAGATATAAACTAGTGGGCCACGGCAGTCTATAGGCACATCAGCAACAAACTGTATATGGTCTGAGCATACGCTCGCTCACCCCTCCGGACGCGATCCCAGTCCGGGAACTTCCACCGACTGTGTCCTCACACACTGTGTCTCCAGCCATCGGGTCCCCGATCCAACCAAGGCTGTAGATAAGCGAAGTCAGATGCCACCCAGGCTCGCAGTGGGGTGGAAGGCTCTTTGGTGCTGCGCAAGGCCTCAGGCTTCAGGCCTTGCACTCCGGCACATCCGCACAGGAGGATCAGTCACTGAAGTCTCGTGTCCCAAAGAGACCGAGCCCCGCCTCGCCTCCTCCTTTTATAACCCCTCCCATGAGTCTCTGGGTGGAAACATTGCCGAAAGGGGTTCTGGGTAAGGTAGTCCTGGGAGTCTTAAAGGGGACCCCGCTACACTTTGGTTACTCTTCACCATAACCTTCGGAGTTATACTTTCTTAGCAGGGAATATCTAAAACCCATATACCATTTTCTATGTAAAACACACAATTTCTACTGGGCCTCTTGATGTGTTCCACATTTGTAGGGTGATTGTGCTGCTAAAGAATTAAGTAATTTTTTTAGAAACGTTGTTTTCAGCTCACCGTTTTCCTTAGCATCTTCTTGTAGATATTGTAGGCAAACATGGAGCTGGCAGACAGGAGAGAGGAGTCTGCAGAGGACATCACAGCTGCTGCAATGGCTCCCAACCCTGCCACTGACACATACGCTGGGCAGAGGTACTGCAATACCAAAGGAAGAATCATGTTCGACTCATTCCTCTTATATGGTGAGGGTAAGCCATAGCTAGTCTGGTTCCAGTCTAGAAAAAAAAAGTCAACCAGCAGTTAGTAAAACGCGTTGTACTATTGGGGAACTGACAAATAAAGTTAGACAAATATTCACTGACATAACTCTTTTGGGCTGTCGAAAATTGAATCATATAGTGAAACTACACATTTACTTAGAAAAAAATAAATCTTCCCTTCCCGGTTAACTATATATTTTAGCAGTTTTGTTCAATCAGTTGGATGTCAATCCCTGAACTATTTTTGTGCAATATAAAATGGACCATCATATAAAACTTTGCTAAATAGATTCTGTTAAATAGGAACTGAACTCTGGGAGCTCTGCACAAATAAGTCAGGCAGAAGGCAAAGGACCAATGGTCTCCTTGCAACTGTTTTTTTCCCATTACTGACTTTAATGACTTGTTCTGCATTGTATAGGCAGGGCTTTCCTTCCTCATGTCAGAGCCTCCAGCAAGGAGAACGGTGACTTCAAATCATTCTCCAAATCTTCTGACACTAGCACTTCATATATACTGTATACTATATACAGTATAGCTTTGAAGCTTTTTTGCTTTTTTTCTGGAGGAATTCAAGTAAAAAAATGTACGCTTTTTCTTCAATGACTTGCTGATCGCAGGGCACGCAAGCAGCGCATGCTCAGGAGGACATACATGGACGCCCTCCCGGCAATTTAGGCCAGCGCTGTAGCCTTCTTTCGGCGCAGGAGGTTAACCTAACAGCGTGTCTTTGGAGTGTGGAAGGAAACTGGAGTATCTGGAAAAAACCCACACAGGCACAGGTAGAACAATGCAAACTCCATGCAGGTAGTGTCGTAGTTACGTTCGCCTTCAGATTTTCCTAAAAATAAATGACCCCATCTGCAATTCCATATCCGGTGAATACTACATACCAGTGATCCTCCTGTTGTAAATGGTGCACATCCTTCTATTACAGACAGCTGAGGGGCTTCTCCAAAAATAACTACATTCCCCCTCTGTCTTGCCACTTCCATAGGTGGAATTTTGGAAAATCTTGCTGAAGGTGAACTAAGCTAAATCAAATACCAAGCTCCCTCTAGTGGTTAATCTTCAAATCTCTATGCTAATTACAATAACTAAACAGTTAGCTAAAAAATATTACATTTAAACACACTGCAATATAATCACCAAATATGTGCTCACTAAAAATTCACTAGTCTTTAACTTTAGGCTTCTGACTCTGAGGCATATTTGTGACCTGATGCAAAGTCTAATAATAAAAATAAGTTTTGAACAGGAATCTAAACAGTTATCAGAAAGGGAAAGAATAAAATCTGTGCTGGAGATTAGGGATGAGCTTCGTGTTCGAGTCGAACATACGTTCGACTCGAACATCGGCTGTTCGATCGTTCGACGAAGATCGAACGATTTGGGCCGTTCGCGCCAAATTCGAGTGACGCGAACGGCCCACAATGCACTACGCCATCGCAGTGTCATCCAGGCGCTGTGATTGGCCAAGAATGCACTGTGACCCCGCATGCTTGGCCAATCACAGCGCCGGCAGCGAGGAGAGCAATGATTGGCCACAGGCAGGATGCCTGTGGCCAATTATTGCTGAGGGTGTTTAGTACACGCCCCACACTATAAAAGGCCGCCAGCACGGCGGCCTAGTGTAGTGTGTTCCGGAGCAGGGAAAGACAAGCATAGGCAGGGACAGTGACATTTATTTCTTTCTTGCTTAACCTGGATTCCTTTAGTTTAGGGAAAGAGAAGGATAGGTAGGGAGAGTGTCAGTGTGTTTTACTGTGCGAGTCCTTGTTTCTAGGGACAAAGAAGGAAAGTGAGGGGAATTCTCCTTGTGCTATAGTGTGCTTTAAAAAAACATTTTTTCTAGGGACAGAAAACTCTAGGTAGGGAGAGTGTCAGTTTCTTTCACTGTGCGAGTCCTTGTTTCTAGGGACAAAGAAGGAAAGTGAGGGGAATTCTCCTTGTGCTATAGTGTGCTTTAAAAAAACATTTTTTCTAGGGACAGAAAACTCTAGGTAGGGAGAGTGTCAGTTTCTTTCACTGTGCGAGTCCTTGTTTCTAGGGACAAAGAAGGAAAGTGAGGGGAATTCTCCTTGTGCTATAGTGTGCTTTAAAAAAACATTTTTTCTAGGGACAGAAAACTCTAGGTAGGGAGAGTGTCAGTTTCTTTCACTGTGCGAGTCCTTGTTTCTAGGGACAAAGAAGGAAAGTGAGGGGAATTCTCCTTGTGCTATAGTGTGCTTTAAAAAAACATTTTTTCTAGGGACAGAAAACTCTAGGTAGGGAGAGTGTCAGTTTCTTTCACTGTGCGAGTCCTTGTTTCTAGGGACAAAGAAGGAAAGTGAGGGGAATTCTCCTTGTGCTATAGTGTGCTTTAAAAAAACATTTTTTCTAGGGACAGAAAACTCTAGGTAGGGAGGGTGTCAGTTTCTTTCACTGTGCGAGTCCTTGTTTCTAGGGACAAAGAAGGAAAGTGAGGGGAATTCTCCTTGTGCTATAGTGTGCTTTAAAAAAACATTTTTTCTAGGGACAGAAAACTCTAGGTAGGGAGAGTGTCAGTTTCTTTCACTGTGTGAGTCCTTGTTTCTAGGGACAAAGAAGGAAAGTGAGGGGAATTCTCCTTGTGCTATAGTGTGCTTTAAAAAAACATTTTTTCTAGGGACAGAAAACTCTAGGTAGGGAGAGTGTCAGTTTCTTTCACTGTGCGAGTCCTTGTTTCTAGGGACAAAGAAGGAAAGTGAGGGGAATTCTCCTTGTGCTATAGTGTGCTTTAAAAAAACATTTTTTCTAGGGACAGAAAACTCTAGGTAGGGAGAGTGTCAGTTTCTTTCACTGTGCGAGTCCTTGTTTCTAGGGACAAAGAAGGAAAGTGAGGGGAATTCTCCTTGTGCTATAGTGTGCTTTAAAAAAACATTTTTTCTAGGGACAGAAAACTCTAGGTAGGGAGAGTGTCAGTTTCTTTCACTGTGCGAGTCCTTGTTTCTAGGGACAAAGAAGGAAAGTGAGGGGAATTCTCCTTGTGCTATAGTGTGCTTTAAAAAAACATTTTTTCTAGGGACAGAAAACTCTAGGTAGGGAGAGTGTCAGTTTCTTTCACTGTGCGAGTCCTTGTTTCTAGGGACAAAGAAGGAAAGTGAGGGGAATTCTCCTTGTGCTATAGTGTGCTTTAAAAAAACATTTTTTCTAGGGACAGAAAACTCTAGGTAGGGAGAGTGTCAGTTTCTTTCACTGTGCGAGTCCTTGTTTCTAGGGACAAAGAAGGAAAGTGAGGGGAATTCTCCTTGTGCTATAGTGTGCTTTAAAAAAACATTTTTTCTAGGGACAGAAAACTCTAGGTAGGGAGAGTGTCAGTTTCTTTCACTGTGCGAGTCCTTGTTTCTAGGGACAAAGAAGGAAAGTGAGGGGAATTCTCCTTGTGCTATAGTGTGCTTCCTCATCAACCATCTTTGAAATCCTTGTTTTTTGGACCGTCAGGGAAATTGTCGTTGTGCTATTCTGTGCAAAAGCAATCATCCTCAACCATATTTAGAAATCCTTAAGTTAAGGGACAGAGAAGGACACCTGAAGGTAGCCCTTATTGCTTTTTTCCCATCTCCCTGCAGGCCATCTATTAGAATGTCTGGAAGGCAAACAAGGAGAGGCAGACAGTCAGGAGGCAATAAAAGAGGGCAAGCAGGCTCTGTGTCTGGGGGCAACAGTGCTGGTCGTGGACGCGGTGCATTGTCATCAGCACATGGCCATGGGACACGCTTGTCCTTCTTTTCGGCAGCTGGACATGTTGAGCCACATCATGCCGAAGACTTGGTAGAGTGGATGACCAAGCCCTCCTCCTCCTCCTCATCCTCTCTCACCCAGGCTCAGGGTACTGGCAAAGCAGCTGCCAAAGCGTCCTCTTCCCTGGTATCAATGTCAGACTCATCATCAGTCACTCCTTCCCTAGACCCACCATCTCCTCCTCCTGAGGAGTCCCCCGAACTGTTTGAGCACAGTGTTGGGTACATGCTCTTGGAGGATGCCCAGCGTTTCGAAGGGTCTGATGATGAAACCCAGCTACAGGAAGGCAGTAGCGTGAGAGCAGACAGAGGGGATGCTCAAGAAGGACACCAATCTGGCAGTCATGTTCCAGCAGCTGCAGCATACTGCCAGATTGGCTCCAGTGATGAGGAGGGAGGGGATGATGAGGTCACTGACTCCACGTGGGTGCCTAATAGGAGAGAGGAGGAGGAGGAGGATGAGGAGGAGGCACATCTCCAACGAGGCAGGATGCCCTTTGGTGGCCAGCGTAAGGGCAGTACACCGACGGAATCACACCGCAGAGCTCCGCCTGTGCAGGGCGCTGCCTCTGCCCGTCATTCAAAAAGTTCCTTGGTGTGGGCCTTTTTTGAGGCTAGTGCATCAGATCGCACAGCTGCTGTTTGCAACATATGTCTCAAGCGTATATCGCGTGGCCAAAACATCAGCCGCTTGGGTACCACATGCCTGACCAGACATATGTTGACCTGCCATGCAGCTCGATGGCAAGCCTACCTCAAAGACCCACACCAAAGAACAAAGCGGACCTCTCCTTGTACCGCATCAGCTGGGATCTCCAACCCCACTATAACTTCAGTCCTCTCTGAAACATGCACTGAGAGGAATGAAGGTGTAGAATTAGGTGTGTCACAGCCAAGTACTTGCGGCCACTCTGCTAGCAGTACACCGACGTCCGATTCTAGCAGGCAAATTTCCCTGCCCCAGCTGCTGGACCGTCGAAAGAAGTTCACTCCCAGCCATCCACATGCCCAGCGGTTGAATGCTAGCTTGGCTAAATTGCTAACGCTTCAACTGCTGCCTTTTCAGTTGGTAGACTCGGCCCCCTTCCGTGAGTTTGTGCAATGTGCGGTTCCTCAGTGGCAGGTTCCCAAACGCCACTTTTTCTCACGGAAGGCTATTCCGGCTCTCTACCGGCATGTGGAAGGCAATGTCTTGGCCTCGCTGGACAGGGCGGTCAGCGGTAAGGTGCATATTACCGCTGACTCATGGTCCAGCAGGCATGGACAGGGACGTTACCTTTCTTTCACGGCCCATTGGGTCACTCTTTTGGCAGCTGGGAAGGATGCAGGACAAGGTGCAGTAGTGTTGGAGGTTGTTCCACCGCCACGCCTCCAAAATGCTACTACTGGTTGTGACACACCTCTCTCCTCCACCCCCTCCTCTTCTTCTTCCTCCATGGCCTCTTCCTGTGGTTTCTCCTATGAACCAGCGGTGCTCCGTAGCCGTTCACGGGGCTACGCAAGTACGCAGGCAAAAAGATGCCATGCCGTGCTTGCGCTGGTGTGTTTGGGGGACAGAAGCCACACTGGGGCAGAGGTCCTGTCTGCTCTGCAGGGCCAGGCCGAGAGGTGGTTGACGCCACGCCAGCTTAAGCCAGGAATGGTGGTTTGCGACAATGGCACCAACCTCCTCTCCGCCCTCCGACAGGGACAACTGACCCATGTGCCCTGTGTGGCTCACGTCCTTAACCTGGTGGTGCAGCGGTTCTTGGGCAGGTACCCGGGCTTACAGGATGTCCTGAGGCAGGCCAGGAAAGTCTGTGTGCATTTCCGCAGATCTTATAATGCCAGTGCTCGCCTGGCTGAGCTGCAAAAGGAGTTGAACCTGCCCAAGAACCGCCTTATATGTGACATGCCCACCAGGTGGAACTCAATGTTGGCCATGCTGCAGCGGCTGCACACGCAGCAGAGGGCCATCAATGAGTACCTGTGCGACTACGGCACCAGGACAGGGTCAGGGGAGCTTGTTTTTTTTTCTCCACGCCAGTGGGGCATGATCAGGGATGCATGCACTGTCCTGGCACCATTTGAGGAGGCCACGAGGATGGTGAGCAGTGACAGTGCATGCATCAGTGACACTGTACCTCTTGTCCACCTGTTGGAGCACACGCTGCGTGGAATAATGGACAGGGCACTTGAGGCAGAACAGAGGCAGGAAGAGGAGGACTTCCTTGCCTCTCAAGGCCCCCTTTATCCAGACAGTGTTCCTTCTGTCCCACCCATCGCACAGGAAGAGGAGGAGGAGGAGGAGGAGGATTGTGTCAGCATGGAGGTGGAGGCTGGCACTCAGCATCATCAGCAGCAGTCTTTTAGGGATGATTTACAGTCCCAAGAAACCAGTGGACTTGTACGTGGCTGGGAGGAGGTGGCTGCGGATCATGTCGTCCTTAGTGACCCAGAGGACTCCGGAGCGAATGCCTCAGCAAACCTACGCTGCATGGCCTCCCTGATCCTGCAAAGTCTGCGGAAGGATCCTCGTATTCTTCGGATCAAGGAGAGGGACCATTACTGGCTGGCCACTCTCCTTGATCCACGGTACAAGGGTAAGGTTGCGGACCTTATGTTACCTTCGCAGAGGGAGCAGAGGATGAGACAACTCCGGGAGGCCTTGCAGAAAGGTCTGTGCAACGCGTTCTCAGAGACTGGGAGGTTACAAACTCCTGGTCCTGGACAACGAGTTGCTGAGGCTTCGGCCAGTCAAAGAAGGAGCGGTGGGGAAGGTGGCCGTCTGACCGATGCGTTCAGACAATTCTTTAGTCCGCAGCCCCAAAGTATGATCGGTTCCAGCAACCATCGCCAGCGTCTGATAAACATGGTGCAGGAATATCTAGGGGCAAGGTCAGACTTGGACACCTTCCCCACCGAAAATCCTCTGGCTTACTGGGTCTTGAGGATGGATCACTGGCCAGAGCTTGCACAGTATGCAATTGAGCTACTGGCCTGTCCTGCATCCAGCGTTCTTTCGGAACGCACATTCAGTGCTGCTGGAGGATTTGTCACGGATCACAGGGTGCGCCTGTCCACCGACTCGGTTGATCGACTGACTTTCATCAAGATGAACCAGTCTTGGATCACCACCAGCTACCACACACCTGATGCTGATATAACAGACTAATTGATTTTAACATGTCACATCCCTTCAAGACTGATGCTGATGCTGAGTGCCTGTGCTGTTATGTTGACTGGCTATCCTCCTCCTCCGAGTCCTCAATGATACCATTGATGATGATAGCTTGGAAGATCATTTTTGTTTATGGGTGCCGCCACCAGTGGCTAAGGCCCAATTTTTCAGCCCCTGTTTTACAGGGGCGTGTAATTACAATTTTTTTAGCAATAATTTGCCATAGGGCTCATTGCTGTGCTCCAAGTACAGTATCTGTGAGGGGTTGGAGTGTTGTGGCACCAGTGCCTAAGGCCCAATTTTTCAGCCCCTGTTTAAAAGGGGCGTGTCATTACAATTTTTGAAGCAATACTTTGCAACAGGGCTCATTGCTGTGCTCCAAGTACAGTATCTGTGAGGGGTTGTAGTGTTGTGCCACCAGTGCCTAAGGCCCAATTTTTCAGCCCCTGTTTAACAGGGGCGTGTCATTACAATTTTTGAAGCAATACTTTGCAACAGGGCTCATTGCTGTGCTCCAAGTACAGTATCTGTGAGGGGTTGTAGTGTTGTGCCACCAGTGCCTAAGGCCCAATTTTTCAGCCCCTGTTTAACAGGGGCGTGTCATTACAATTTTTGAAGCAATACTTTGCAACAGGGCTCATTGCTGTGCTCCAAGTACAGTATCTGTGAGGGGTTGTAGTGTTGTGCCACCAGTGCCTAAGGCCCAATTTTTCAGCCCCTGTTCAACAGGGGCATGCAATTACAATTCTTGATCTAATAATTCACAGCAGGGCCCATTGCTGCACCCACCAAGAGTAAGTCTGAGGGCTTACAGTGTTGTGGCAACGCCACCACCACCACCACCACGAAAGGCCCAATTTTTCAGCCCCTGTTCAAAAGGGGCATGTAATTACAATTCTTGATCTAATAATTCACAGCAGGGCCCATTCCTGCACCCACCAAGAGTAACTCTGAGGGCTTACAGTGTTGTGGCAACACCACCACCACCACCACGAAAGGCCCAATTTTTCAGCCCCTGTTCAACAGGGGCATGCAATTACAATTCTTGATCTAATAATTCACAGCAGGGCCCATTGCTGCACCCACCAAGAGTAACTGTCAGGGCTTACAGTGTTGTGGCACCAGCACCACCATCAAAGGCCCAATTTTTACTACCACTGTTCAACAATTATATGTAATTAAAATTCCTGATATAATAGTTGACAGCAGGGCGTTCCAGCACCAACCAAGAGTAACTGTGAGTGCTTACAGTGTTGTGCCAACACCAACAACTAAGGGGCCTATTTCTGCAGAGTATATACGGCAGGTCCCTACTTTCAAACATCCAACTTACAAACGACTCCTACTTGCAAACGCAAGAAGACAACAGGAAGTGAGAGGAAATCTACCACTAGGAAGGAAAATTCTCTCCTGTAAGAATAAATATGGGAGAAAGGTGTCTCCTCTGTACTGATGCTTTATCAGCAATCCTTGTTTCAAGAAAAACACCACATTTCAAAAACAGTTGTCATTGGGACGGAAAGTGAGGTGAAATGTTCTGAACAGGGGCACAGACAGCAAAACAAATGTTACAGGGGTGATAACCCTTACCTATGTTTTCCAAAAAGTTTAAAAATAGATTTTTGGGCTGGAGCTACACTTCAACAATGTACCTGTTCAAAATTACAAACAGATTCTACATAAGAACAAACCTACAGTCCCTGTCTTGTATGCACCGCCTGTATACGGCTGTTCAGAGTATATAGGGCCTTTTTTATTTTATGTGCGGGGTTCCCCTTAATATCCATACAAGACCCAAAGGGGCTGGTAATGGGCTGGGGTGGGGGGGGGGGGGTCATGGGGTAGCTATGCCATTTTTCTTAAAGATTTTCATCCATATTACCGGGACCAGACATTACATTAAAGCCGCAAGCAGTTTTAAATGGCTTTTTTTTCCTTTAGAAGTGTCATTTTGTGCAGGGACAGTTCTAAACACGGGAAACACGTGGCACTTCACAGGCATACTTTAGACACCCCCCAGGTACGATATTTAAAGGAATATTTGACTTTTTTTTTTTCACTTTATGCATCATTAAAATGACTGCTCCCGAAAAACGACCGTTTTTAAAACTTCTTTTTGCATTGATACATGTCCCCTGGTGCAGAACCCGGGTTCCCAAACCCTTTTTAGGACAATAACATGCATAATAGTTGTTATAATTAGCACTTTAGAATTCGAACGTTCGCATCCATTGTATTTAATAGGGTTCTAATGTTCGTACAAACTTTCGGTCCGTTCGCGGGTTCTGGTGCGAACCGAACCCGGGGGTGTTCGGCTCATCACTACTGGAGATCATTCCATGATGTATCAAGTGTAGCGGGGTCCTCAAATTGATGGGATACACCTGGGCAATAGTGTGACCCAGGTGTATAATTGTGTTAGGATTCAGACCCCTTTTTGTTTCGTGGAGGATTGGAGGATGTAATATTCTCCTTTGCCTGTGGGTGGCGGGGTACCCACGGGCTTCAGGTAGAATCATCCCCTGCAGTGCTCCCTGTTTGGTCTCTTCCCGGAGATGGTATGGCTGGGGCGGGGAACCCGCCGGGCCGTTGAAGGGAGGAGATAAAAGGGGGAGACGCCCTGACCACGAGGTCGTCGTCTTGCGGAGAAGGAGGTCCTCGGAGGAGGAGGGTTGCGGTCCGCACCCAGGGCCCTTAGGCCTGGGTGCGGGAGATCCAGGAGTCTGGTCCAGGTGCCCATGGCCTGGTCCGGAGTCATGTTGGCGTCCATCCCAGGCACCTTTAGCCTGGGGTGAGGTACTATCTAGGAGGCCTGGGGCCCAGTACCTTCGACTGGGTCCCGCTAGGGTGGACTGTCCGAGGGTCCCTGAGCGGAGGGACTCGTACCTGAGGTGAGGAGGCCGGGGAGGTTACCCACTGGAGACCCGGAGCAGCACCAACCCGGTGACAGTGGGCCTCTGGGAACTCTCTTGGGAGGACACATCCCCCTGATAGGGGCCACAGCGTATCGAAGAGGGCTCCATTGCTGTTCATAGGGGTTGCTGGAAGAGACCCCATCCTTCCTGTTCTGTAACAGCCGGATTGGCTTAGGCGCCGCTGGTCATAGTACAGTGGCATAGAACTCAAACTTTAGGAAGTGCCTCGATCTGCTCGCCCCACCGTTGGCAAGGTTATAGGTCCCAACCAGTTTGCTGCAAAAGAACTGTTTATTGTGCTTTGCGTATTGGAGTGTCAAATAAACAAGTGTTGGACCTTTCTCCGGTGTGTGAACTCCAGTTACTGGCAGCAGAGGGGAGGCTGGTGAGCTTGCAATTACAGACTCAGTGCATTCACAGAACACACCGGCCCGAGGAAACATCAGGAAGTGGCCTTCACCTCCCTACTACAATGGGGAGGACATGGGCCGTGGCGCATCTCACTCTCACAACCCAGGAACCCCTAGACATGAGTTGGTGTGTAACCGATAAAGATGGAGAGAGGGTGAGGCCGCTACACGTGGGGGCTCGTGAGTCCGGGATACAGTGTGTTCTAAAGATGGACTTGAGAATGTCTACATTTGAACTTTGCTGCCCAGAGGAGTTCCGAGCAGATCGGCCAAATTACTGGCCAAAGTGCGTCCCTGCTCGGAGTTGTGGAAATGACCCTAACACGGGAAAGGCCCATGCGGAGGAGCGGAAAAAGGGAGAGGTCCAGCCGTGTGACGTACTACACGTGGGGACTGTTAACGCACTGCGCCACGAGGCACCCCATGGCGACATCGTTCGTGGGCGGAGTCAAGAGGAAGCCCGCGAAAATGTACAGCTCATGGGAGGAGTCTGGCCAAGTGTGGGGATACACGTGGAGACTCCGGCGCGGGGTCAGTGCATGATGGAGCAGCAAACAGTCGGGATGACCTCAAGTGCCCCGTGGATTATGGTTCCTCACCCCACGAGAATGACTTCCTTTGCTGCCCCCATCACAGACACGGGGATAAGACTTAGGCCCCGAGGGCGGTTGGCTCTGTACACCTGCAGAGACACGGAGGCCCTCGGTGTGATCTGTCCCGGCTGCTCGGGACTGGTGGTCACCCTGAAGCCATTCGGGCGATGTGAGGAGTGCAGAGAATTCCTTTTTGAGGTCGAGTCGTCCACAGCAAGGCCCCGGGCCCTTCGCCTCAATCACCTCACGGGTACTGCTACTCCGGAAGGGGAGATCAAGGCCTTTGTCGAGGTTCCCGTGCGCGCTGACCAGGGCGATGGACTGCCCAACAGAGAAAAATCCGAAGATGCTGCTTCGGTCGCCACAAGTTCTTTGCTTCCACCACCGAAGAGGAAAGTTGGCCTAGTACAGGCATCCTATGGACGTGGTCGAGCTTCACCCCGCTGCTTGCCTGGCCTGGATGGCGCCGGTCGAGATGGAAGTCCCGGACATCCCAGTCTTCTACAAGGGTCAGGTGAGCCAGGGGCTGGGACTGTGGTGGTGGTTGGAGGTGTCGGGGGCCCATTGGAGGTGGAACCCCCCAGAGAAGATGATTCTGTGTCCACCGGTAGATATCTGCCTGCGGAGATGTATGACACCTCCGACCTAGAGTCGCTGTCTGATTGCGGAGATGATGGCGAGATAGACGAACTGTTCAGCCGCAAGGGCTGGGATAGAGTGCCACTTCTTGCTTCCCGTGCGGTACGGGATTCACCTATGTACACAGGAGACAGCACGCCTCGGGTGGAAGACCCGCAGCTTACGAGGGAACCTACCCCTCCACCTGTGTCCTCATCTACTGTTACCTCACCTACTTTGGTTGTGGGGACACCCCGCGCTTCTCTGAGAGCGCCGAAAGTCATTTGCAGAAGAGAAGGAGAAGATGTCGAGTATTCGATAGAGGCATTTGACAAACACCTGAAACCCCTGTACCTGCCGGATCCAAAGTTTTACTTATAGGAGAAAAGAACTCCTGTTTATTTCTTTTGTGCACTTGAACTTTCTGGAAGAGCCATTCCCAGACACGCAGGACTGTGCCCTGTTTTTGTTTTTGTTTGGGCTTTTCTTTTTCTCGTTGGAGACTTGGGGACTGTTGTGTTTTCGTGTTTCCCCTTTTCTTCATGTGCCAAAGGCAAGGACATTTGGGAATAGTGGCAGAGTAGGGAAAAGCTGGAAGAACGAAGATTCGTTGAGTGTCATGACCGCGGCGTTGTCACCAGGTGGCAGTGTTGCGCAACAAATGTTTGAAAATATTTCACCCACACATCACCTTGCTTGTTGGAGTGAGTGGGTCTCTCGGCTGACGGGCCCACTCATCCCAAATGACACGAAATTATGTTAGGATGTTGTTTTCTTTCCCCTGCAGGAGAATCGTCAGTCAAGATCATTGAGAGTGGGTGGCTCTTAGACAGTGTGGGAGAGGGGCTGTGACTAGGCAGATGTTTAAAGTGTTTTATGACATAAGTTGTTTTATATGTTCCCCATTCCCTGAGCAGGTCTTGGCACTTGGGAAATTTAGAGGAACTGCCTCAGGGGTTTCACTCCATGTCACCACTTTATGGGAGGCATGGGTGTGCACCTGACGCTGGGGACCAGCGTCAAATTACAGGGGGGAGTGTGTAGCGGGGTCCTCAAATTGATGGGATACACCTGGGCAATAGTGTGACCCAGGTGTATAATTGTGTTAGGATTCAGACCCCTTTTTGTTTCGTGGAGGATTGGAGGATGTAATATTCTCCTTTGCCTGTGGGTGGCGGGGTACCCACGGGCTTCAGGTAGAATCATCCCCTGCAGTGCTCCCTGTTTGGTCTCTTCCCGGAGATGGTATGGCTGGGGCGGGGAACCCGCCGGGCCGTTGAAGGGAGGAGATAAAAGGGGGAGACGCCCTGACCACGAGGTCGTCGTCTTGCGGAGAAGGAGGTCCTCGGAGGAGGAGGGTTGCGGTCCGCACCCAGGGCCCTTAGGCCTGGGTGCGGGAGATCCAGGAGTCTGGTCCAGGTGCCCATGGCCTGGTCCGGAGTCATGTTGGCGTCCATCCCAGGCACCTTTAGCCTGGGGTGAGGTACTATCTAGGAGGCCTGGGGCCCAGTACCTTCGACTGGGTCCCGCTAGGGTGGACTGTCCGAGGGTCCCTGAGCGGAGGGACTCGTACCTGAGGTGAGGAGGCCGGGGAGGTTACCCACTGGAGACCCGGAGCAGCACCAACCCGGTGACAGTGGGCCTCTGGGAACTCTCTTGGGAGGACACATCCCCCTGATAGGGGCCACAGCGTATCGAAGAGGGCTCCATTGCTGTTCATAGGGGTTGCTGGAAGAGACCCCATCCTTCCTGTTCTGTAACAGCCGGATTGGCTTAGGCGCCGCTGGTCATAGTACAGTGGCATAGAACTCAAACTTTAGGAAGTGCCTCGATCTGCTCGCCCCACCGTTGGCAAGGTTATAGGTCCCAACCAGTTTGCTGCAAAAGAACTGTTTATTGTGCTTTGCGTATTGGAGTGTCAAATAAACAAGTGTTGGACCTTTCTCCGGTGTGTGAACTCCAGTTACTGGCAGCAGAGGGGAGGCTGGTGAGCTTGCAATTACAGACTCAGTGCATTCACAGAACACACCGGCCCGAGGAAACATCAGGAAGTGGCCTTCACCTCCCTACTACAATGGGGAGGACATGGGCCGTGGCGCATCTCACTCTCACAACCCAGGAACCCCTAGACATGAGTTGGTGTGTAACCGATAAAGATGGAGAGAGGGTGAGGCCGCTACACGTGGGGGCTCGTGAGTCCGGGATACAGTGTGTTCTAAAGATGGACTTGAGAATGTCTACATTTGAACTTTGCTGCCCAGAGGAGTTCCGAGCAGATCGGCCAAATTACTGGCCAAAGTGCGTCCCTGCTCGGAGTTGTGGAAATGACCCTAACACGGGAAAGGCCCATGCGGAGGAGCGGAAAAAGGGAGAGGTCCAGCCGTGTGACGTACTACACGTGGGGACTGTTAACGCACTGCGCCACGAGGCACCCCATGGCGACATCGTTCGTGGGCGGAGTCAAGAGGAAGCCCGCGAAAATGTACAGCTCATGGGAGGAGTCTGGCCAAGTGTGGGGATACACGTGGAGACTCCGGCGCGGGGTCAGTGCATGATGGAGCAGCAAACAGTCGGGATGACCTCAAGTGCCCCGTGGATTATGGTTCCTCACCCCACGAGAATGACTTCCTTTGCTGCCCCCATCACAGACACGGGGATAAGACTTAGGCCCCGAGGGCGGTTGGCTCTGTACACCTGCAGAGACACGGAGGCCCTCGGTGTGATCTGTCCCGGCTGCTCGGGACTGGTGGTCACCCTGAAGCCATTCGGGCGATGTGAGGAGTGCAGAGAATTCCTTTTTGAGGTCGAGTCGTCCACAGCAAGGCCCCGGGCCCTTCGCCTCAATCACCTCACGGGTACTGCTACTCCGGAAGGGGAGATCAAGGCCTTTGTCGAGGTTCCCGTGCGCGCTGACCAGGGCGATGGACTGCCCAACAGAGAAAAATCCGAAGATGCTGCTTCGGTCGCCACAAGTTCTTTGCTTCCACCACCGAAGAGGAAAGTTGGCCTAGTACAGGCATCCTATGGACGTGGTCGAGCTTCACCCCGCTGCTTGCCTGGCCTGGATGGCGCCGGTCGAGATGGAAGTCCCGGACATCCCAGTCTTCTACAAGGGTCAGGTGAGCCAGGGGCTGGGACTGTGGTGGTGGTTGGAGGTGTCGGGGGCCCATTGGAGGTGGAACCCCCCAGAGAAGATGATTCTGTGTCCACCGGTAGATATCTGCCTGCGGAGATGTATGACACCTCCGACCTAGAGTCGCTGTCTGATTGCGGAGATGATGGCGAGATAGACGAACTGTTCAGCCGCAAGGGCTGGGATAGAGTGCCACTTCTTGCTTCCCGTGCGGTACGGGATTCACCTATGTACACAGGAGACAGCACGCCTCGGGTGGAAGACCCGCAGCTTACGAGGGAACCTACCCCTCCACCTGTGTCCTCATCTACTGTTACCTCACCTACTTTGGTTGTGGGGACACCCCGCGCTTCTCTGAGAGCGCCGAAAGTCATTTGCAGAAGAGAAGGAGAAGATGTCGAGTATTCGATAGAGGCATTTGACAAACACCTGAAACCCCTGTACCTGCCGGATCCAAAGTTTTACTTATAGGAGAAAAGAACTCCTGTTTATTTCTTTTGTGCACTTGAACTTTCTGGAAGAGCCATTCCCAGACACGCAGGACTGTGCCCTGTTTTTGTTTTTGTTTGGGCTTTTCTTTTTCTCGTTGGAGACTTGGGGACTGTTGTGTTTTCGTGTTTCCCCTTTTCTTCATGTGCCAAAGGCAAGGACATTTGGGAATAGTGGCAGAGTAGGGAAAAGCTGGAAGAACGAAGATTCGTTGAGTGTCATGACCGCGGCGTTGTCACCAGGTGGCAGTGTTGCGCAACAAATGTTTGAAAATATTTCACCCACACATCACCTTGCTTGTTGGAGTGAGTGGGTCTCTCGGCTGACGGGCCCACTCATCCCAAATGACACGAAATTATGTTAGGATGTTGTTTTCTTTCCCCTGCAGGAGAATCGTCAGTCAAGATCATTGAGAGTGGGTGGCTCTTAGACAGTGTGGGAGAGGGGCTGTGACTAGGCAGATGTTTAAAGTGTTTTATGACATAAGTTGTTTTATATGTTCCCCATTCCCTGAGCAGGTCTTGGCACTTGGGAAATTTAGAGGAACTGCCTCAGGGGTTTCACTCCATGTCACCACTTTATGGGAGGCATGGGTGTGCACCTGACGCTGGGGACCAGCGTCAAATTACAGGGGGGAGTGTGTAGCGGGGTCCTCAAATTGATGGGATACACCTGGGCAATAGTGTGACCCAGGTGTATAATTGTGTTAGGATTCAGACCCCTTTTTGTTTCGTGGAGGATTGGAGGATGTAATATTCTCCTTTGCCTGTGGGTGGCGGGGTACCCACGGGCTTCAGGTAGAATCATCCCCTGCAGTGCTCCCTGTTTGGTCTCTTCCCGGAGATGGTATGGCTGGGGCGGGGAACCCGCCGGGCCGTTGAAGGGAGGAGATAAAAGGGGGAGACGCCCTGACCACGAGGTCGTCGTCTTGCGGAGAAGGAGGTCCTCGGAGGAGGAGGGTTGCGGTCCGCACCCAGGGCCCTTAGGCCTGGGTGCGGGAGATCCAGGAGTCTGGTCCAGGTGCCCATGGCCTGGTCCGGAGTCATGTTGGCGTCCATCCCAGGCACCTTTAGCCTGGGGTGAGGTACTATCTAGGAGGCCTGGGGCCCAGTACCTTCGACTGGGTCCCGCTAGGGTGGACTGTCCGAGGGTCCCTGAGCGGAGGGACTCGTACCTGAGGTGAGGAGGCCGGGGAGGTTACCCACTGGAGACCCGGAGCAGCACCAACCCGGTGACAGTGGGCCTCTGGGAACTCTCTTGGGAGGACACATCCCCCTGATAGGGGCCACAGCGTATCGAAGAGGGCTCCATTGCTGTTCATAGGGGTTGCTGGAAGAGACCCCATCCTTCCTGTTCTGTAACAGCCGGATTGGCTTAGGCGCCGCTGGTCATAGTACAGTGGCATAGAACTCAAACTTTAGGAAGTGCCTCGATCTGCTCGCCCCACCGTTGGCAAGGTTATAGGTCCCAACCAGTTTGCTGCAAAAGAACTGTTTATTGTGCTTTGCGTATTGGAGTGTCAAATAAACAAGTGTTGGACCTTTCTCCGGTGTGTGAACTCCAGTTACTGGCAGCAGAGGGGAGGCTGGTGAGCTTGCAATTACAGACTCAGTGCATTCACAGAACACACCGGCCCGAGGAAACATCAGGAAGTGGCCTTCACCTCCCTACTACAATGGGGAGGACATGGGCCGTGGCGCATCTCACTCTCACAACCCAGGAACCCCTAGACATGAGTTGGTGTGTAACCGATAAAGATGGAGAGAGGGTGAGGCCGCTACACAAGCATTTCATTATATGACACTGTCATGGTTAGTTCTACTGTCTGTTACCTGTAGAGGCTGCGACTGCACCAATGAGAATAGAAGGGACCCCCAGGACTGCAGACAGAACCCCCGAGAGGTAAGACGCTACCACTGCTTGCTTAGAAGACGAGGCAGCAAGAACTCTCTGAAAATAGATTTGCCATGCAATGCCACCCAGACTCTGAAATGACAAAATGTGAGGGTGAAATATCTGTTATTTCATTGTTATAGATGTAGGATGTACTGTAGATAATGTAAGATGTTTGAATGAAAGGCTATGTGCTTCCTTTTTATAAAATCAAAAAACTTTTTTTAAATTTGAAGCCCCCAATCACTTGTTCAAACCAGTACAGTAGAGGTTTGCAATGAGTATGTACCATACCATACACAAGCAACAGATCCATCTGATGGATGTGTCAGTACTTACTGCCAATTCTCTCTATCCCTAAACCATCTTAGATAGTACATGCGGTGTCAGTAAATGTAATTGCTCTCACTTGGGTCCCCCAAAGAAAAAAACAGGGAGCTTAAATAAAAAATAAAAATGAAACATTTGGAAGGATTCGGCTTGTGGGTGGCTGTATTCAGTAATGGCTTATGGGGTCAATTTATATAAAATTTAACATGCATATGTCTGAAAGTAAAGCCATCAGGAATAATCACTGTACTCTGTCTAAAACAATTATTACCTTTAATCCTCATCTCCATATTGTGGCCCAATGTGTTATTTTCCTGAATACCTTAATCTGGAAAATAATGTACCATGTCCACTAGATGGAGCTAATGATCGTGTGAAATATAGTGATGGGGGAATGGTTTGGGCCATGCATCAGTTCGGCTCCGAACAGCGCCGAACACCTGAATATAGGGGACGCTAAGTGGGATGTTCTAAGCCCCGATTGCCTGAAGCAATGGACCTGACCGCTGGTTAGGTGCAAGGCTTTGCCCAATCAGAGCACAGTAAATAGCTGGTTGTTAAGGAGTGGGCCGGGAAGCCGGCCATGGTGTCCTTAACAACGGATGAGTTATCAGCTGTCAGCAGGCTTACCTGCTGACAGCTAAATGAAGAAAAAAAAAACATTGCCAAGAATACAAAAATTTTAAAAAAAGCCCCCCCCCCAATCCATACCAGGCCCTTTGGGGAACCCCACGCCAAAATTGAAAAATAAAATGGCGTGGGGTCCCCCCCAAATCCATACCAGACCCTTATCCGACCATGCAGCCTAGAAGGCTGACACTGTACCCCATACTTATTCAAATAGAAGGGGGGCCGGGATCTGGGGGCCCTCTTGTTAAAGGGAGTTTCCAGATTTCAATAAGCCCCTGCCTGCAGACCCCCACAACCACCGCCCTTGGTTATGGGGAAGAGGCCCTTGTCCCCATCAAGATGGGGACAAGGTGCTTTGGGGACAAAGCACCCCACCATGTTGAGAGCATGTGGCCTGGTATGGTTCAGGAGGGGGGGGGGGGGGCGCTCGCTCGCCCCCCCCTTTCCTGGCCTTCCAGGCTGCATGCTCAGATAAGGGTCTGCTATGGATTTTGGGGGAAACCCCATGCCATTTTTTTTAATTTTGGCGTAGGGGTTTGGTTTTCCAAGTTCGGGTCCCATTGACTTTAATAGGGTTCGCGGTTTGGGTCCGAACTTCGGGAGTTCTGCTTTGAACTGAACCTGGGGGTGATCGGCCTATCACTAGTGAAATATACATATTAGACAGGTTACTGGAATTATTTGTGATGGCTGTGTAAATGCGTGTGCCATTTGCACAGCCAACTTGCTATAAACAGATCTAAAGCCTCGTACACACGGCCGAGAATCTCGTCGTAAAAAACACGTCGTTTTTTTCGACGAGATCCTTGGACAAGAAACTTGTCCCGGCCGAGTGTACACACGCTCATTTCAAAGAACCCGCGGTTCTTTGAATGGAGCATACGCGGTGACGTCATCGAATACGACGAGCATGCGCTCGTCACATTCGATGCCGTCGCCGCCGTCTTGGTTCACCCTACCTATGCCTAGGAAGCTACCGCGCATGCGTGAAAGTCATTTCGAGCATGCGCGGGCTTCCCGGCGAACAGGTAAGTGTACACACACACACTTTTCTCGTTGAGAAACAGGCTGACGAGAATCTCGATGAGAAAATAGAGAGCAGGTTCTCTATTTTCTCGTCGAGATTCTTGTCGCTTTTCTTGACGAGAAACCATACACACGAACAAATTTCTCTGCAAGAAATCTCTGCCAGCAAGTTTCTTGCTGGTTTTTGCCGAGAAACTCGGTCGTGTGTACGAGGCTTAAGAGTCAACTCCAAATCCCAACTTTTGGTAGGGTGGTTGTAAAGGAGGACCTGAACTGTGCCACAAAAAGGCAAGCAGAGGGCAACAGACTAATCACCAGTATTACCTGTGGTCTCCCTGCAGCTGACCTTTTTAACAAATTCTGACTTACCATGCCTTGTTCTGCACCATTTCTCTGCGTGGAAGAGGCCATCTTGAGTCAGGGTTACGTTTCCTCATGTCAGGGCTGCCCTCTGGATGACAGCGTATATACTCAAATGTCCTGGATTTTGGCAGAATCCTGACGTCTCATGGTTCTAGGCCATGTCCCAGAGCCAAATGATGGAAATTTTGTTTCAGCACCCAGATGCAGGTCTATGCACTCACTGTCTGGCGGAGTGATCTCCTGCCAACAGTATGTAGCGCCCTGCTCCCAATGACTGGGCGCTATGTTAAATTTAGTGGGTGTCTGAGCAGTAGTTAGCTCAGACTCTGTAAAAAAATTATGCTAAATTAGCCTCTTTTCCGGCTATGGCTGTGTTGGAAGACTTCCCACTGTTCGCCTGTAGGTGGCGTTACCACCCCAGGCCAATGTGGAAGATTAACAGGCCAGAGTGGATTTGGTGCCTTTCCACGGGAACAGTTCAGTGGGCGTGGTCTACCCACTGAGCATGCTGGGGAAGGGTACTTAAGGGGCAGACGCCATCTTTTGAAGTCCTTCTTCCCCTCGTGGCCCTCCTGGCATGAGGAGTGTGTGTATGTGATCTTGGCCTCGGGACCATGTTGGTCCGAGGCTGCAACTCTACCAAGTAGGTCCACTCAGGCCTACACTTTGAAGGTGATCCTGAGCTGTCCGTCCTGCGGGGGGGAAACCAGGGGAGGACCTGTCCTGGAAAAGACCGAGTGGAAGGCTGGTGTCTTAAAGAGGGCCTGGTAATTCTATTGGAGGATGCACCGTAGATAAAGTTCACCTTGCAGTCTGCCGGGTCGGCTTAAAGGCTCTTTGACTGTTTGGCTGGAAGTTTGGGCGCTAAGTCCTGTGGCAGAGGATCCCGGATTATCCAATTTTGTGCACAACCAGTCTGTGGCAGAGACTGGTCCTGATCATTGTCCGTGCATCATTCCGGCTGCTAGGCCAGGTGAGAGGGGCCTATCCGGGTGAGCAATATCCACTCGAGGCGGAGTGGTGAATGACTTTATAGTTGAGGAGTTTTCCCCAGTGATCTGTACTGCGTACCTGAACCTACCCTTTTCCCTTCATCCTTCTACTATTCTTCATATGTTATATGCAAAAGAAAATAAAGCCTAACAGCATAATTTTTTACATCCTGTGTGGACATTGGATTTCTTACAGACTTTTTTCCCCTAGACAACGACTATTGAGGTAACGTGCAAGGCCCAAATTAAAACCAGCAGCTCCTTCGGGGGTCAGTACTACAAGTAGATGTATAGTTTCTGTACAGAGGAAGTAGCATGGGACACCAGAGTTCCCCTTGAAAACCATCCCCCTGGGCGCTAATGGTCAATTCCTCTATCCCAATGCCACCATCACATTTTCTTTTCACCCTTTCCCACTGACCCCAATATTTTCTTTCTTCATCTACCAAGGTCCACCCCCCCCCCCCAACCCATTAACCCCAATGCTTCCTAGAAATGCGAGGTCACAAACCTAGCCATGCTGTCTGGCAGGGTTGCCTGGATTACAAGACTGAATAATCCGAATTTTGGCACATAAAAAAGTTCCCATGCATGCACAGTATTTCAACCATTTGCATAGCTGTTAGCTCAACTGTGAATTCAGCTTTCAAACTGCTTCATAGCAATACTCTTTGCTGCTGATAATCTGCCAGATCAACAAACTTTAATAGCAGCAGTAGTTTCTACCTAATTTGATAGACAGTAGTTTTGAATATTTCTTTCTCGTACATCACGGGACACAGAGCGACATAGTCATTACTAATGGGTTATATAGATACCGTCAGGTGCTGGCACTGGCAACTTCCAAAACCGGAAGTACCCTCCCCTATATAAGCCCCTCCCATCCGGGAGCACCTCAGTTTTTTGCCAGTGTCTAAGGTGTTGGCCAAGAAGAAACATGTGTTTTTCACTGAGCTTGCGTACAGGTTCTTTTGGGCCTCAGTAAGCTATTCCGGATCCGACCAAAAAAGCTTCATAGCTAAACGGTCGGTACCCGGGCCTTGCAGAGAAGAGCAAGGTTTTGCCTGTAATGCTTCTCTTAGGAGAGCTGGACCCTGGGATCCAGAGCTCTGGTCATACCCACGACCAAGATGTTTTCTGTGCAGGGTGCTATACAGGTCCAGGGGAGTGGAATCCTTGGGAACCCGGTCCCTGAAGGTTTGATTACAATGCCTGCCGTGATAGGTGAAGTTTGGGCTTTTGTGGACCAAACAAAGTCCTGCGGCGGGGAACAGGTAAGTGGGGGCCCCCAGGAACTTGGTTCTATTGGGGGACCCCCAAGCCTAATTTGTCTTTCTGTCTGTTACCTAATGGTATTCCCGCAAAATTCTGTGCATGCCTGTAACTACTAAAAAAATGTAATAATTTTTAATGGTGGTCAGGAAAAGAAAAAAAAAAAAAATAATAATTTTTTTATATATTTAATATATTAGACTGCGGTACCTGTGTTTGTCCACTAGAGGCCGCTGTGGAATGTTTTCTTGTCATGTGGACTAGTTTCTTCTCAGCAGAGCAAGTCCAGGCAGATGGTGAGTTCTCTTATGAGAAACTGCTTCCTCTGCCATGTTGCAATGCTCGTCCATCCCCCGGCCTGCGGCAAAGAGGGGCCCTGGCTCTTGTCCCTAGTTTCCATTTTTCGAAATTAGCGCCAAAGGCGCACGTGGCCGCGCGCGTGCGCGTGCACGCGCCTCTATATATAGAGGTGAGCCGGGAAAGGGGGCGGAGCCTGGGGGATGACGCTCTGTGCGCGCCGCAGCGCTTCTGCGCATGTGCGGGCGTCCCAGCATGTTAAAAATCACAATTTTGTGTGGTGAGCTGGCTATGAAGTACAGAGACAGAGCTGGCAACATTTAAAAAAGGGCATACAGCAAGCGGTTGATACAGGCATCCCCTAGAAAGGCACATTAGTAGACACCAACTGTTTCTTATAGCAGCATTTATGCTAGACTATTGTCAGTAACTGGTGTATTTCGGCTGGAATACCTCAGCTTTGTGGCTTAGGAATATGCCGTCTAAAAACTCCGGGACTAGAAATTCCAGGAGGAATAGGGGGTCTCCATCGGGCTCTGAGGATCTTGGGCATGCTTTGGCTGCACCAGTCTCCCCTGAAGAATCAGAGGTTAGTGACCGTAGAGCACCCTCAGGAGTACCTGGTACTGTGGCTGTCCTCAGTTCACCTGCTCCTGTGTATGTAACAGAGGAGGTTTTTTCCTCAGCTCTGGGAGGGCTGGAAGAGAGATTGTCAGCATTGATCGCGGCTTCCCTGTCACAGGAGAAAAGCGCCCGATCTCCGTCTCCTCCCTCAGAGTGCCTGTTAACAGAGCAACAGTCCCATACAGGGATCGACCTACCTGAAGGGGATCAGGATGAGGTCGATTCGGTTGTAGAGGAATCAACAGTGGAAGAGCCGTTCTCAGCATCACATGCTGAAAGGTTATGGGTTCAGTCCCTGACTAATATGGTCCGATCAGCATTTAAAATGCCACTTGCGGAGCCATCATCCACTTCTGTCTCCTCGTTGGGGTCGCTAAAAGCTCCCCAGACTGTTTGTTCCTTTCCGATCCATCCTTTACTGGAAGGGCTCATTTACCAGGATTGGGAGCATCCTGACAAAATATTTACTCCCCCTAAGAGATTTCCGGTGGTCTATCCCATGGAGGATAAGTTCATCAGAAAATGGAAGGTCCCTACAGTGGACGCAGCCATCTCTTGTGTGAATAAATCACTGACATGTCCGGTGGATAATGTCCAAATGTTCAAGGACCCAATAGATAAAAAATTGGAGTCCTTATTAAAATCTGCTTTTTCTACAGCAGGATTGGTGACACAACCAGCAGTGGCAGCTATTGGGGTCTGCCAAGCAGTGAAGGATCAGTTGAAACAGGTCTTAAGGGACTTGCCAGATCAGCAGGCTCTTGCCCTAGCTGATCTACCTAGAGCCTTATGCTTTGCGGTGGACGCCATAAAGGATTCAATCCATCAGGCCTCCCGCCTTACGCTGTCTGTAGTACATATGCGCAGGCTTCTATGGCTCAAAAACTGGTCTGCTGAAGCTCCCTGTAAAAAATTGCTGGTCAGCTTCCCATTTCATGGTGAGCGCTTATTCGGGGAAGACCTGGACAAGTATATCCAGAGAATTTCCAGCGGTAAAAGTACACTTTTGCCGGTTAAAAATAGAGTTAGAGGTCCCTCTTTTAAGAGGCCGGCTTCTCCAGTCCCTAGGACATCGGCTGTGAAACAGTTCCGACGGCCTCCTCGGTCAAATCCCGGAGGTAAAAATCAGGGACAGTTGCAGGGTAACAAGAAGCCCTAGAGCAGGAGAGGTACAAAACCTCCCCCAAAGTCAAATGCATGAAGGGTTGCCCCCACTCAATCGGGTGGGGGGAAGACTTCAGTTGTTCACAGAGACCTGGCGGGACACAATCCGAGACAGATGGGTGCTCTCCGCAGTAAATCTGGGATACAAATTGGAGTTAAAAAACTCCCCTCCTTCCCGCTTTATAAGGTCAAACGTGCCAAGGGATCCCCAGAAGAGAGGATCCCTCCTGTTGGCACTGGAACAATTATTGCTCCAAGCAGTAATTATAGAGGTTCCCCTGGAAGAATGGGGGTTCGGGTTTTACTCAAACCTCTTTACAGTTCCGAAGCCAAACGGGGACGTGAGGCCCATATTAAATCTAAAAGGGCTAAACAAATTCCTACATATCAGGACTTTCCGGATGGAGTCGATCCGATCGGTAGCCACTGCCCTACAAGGGGAGGAATGGTTAGCCTCGATCGACATCAAAGATGCTTATTTGCACATTCCCATCTTTCCAGCCCACCAAAAATTTCTACGCTTTGCGGTAGAAGGGCGCCATTTTCAGTTCAGAGCCTTACCCTTCGGTCTGGCCACAGCACCAAGAGTGTTCACAAAAATTCTGGCCCCATTATTGGCCAATCTAAGGACACGAGGTGTAACGATAATGGCATATCTAGACGACTTGTTGCTGATAGACCACTCAGTGGAAAAACTAGAAGTGGTTGTTCACGAGACAATCAAGTTTCTGGAATATCACGGTTGGATTATCAACCGAGACAAGTCAGCCCTAAAACCAGTCAAAAGTCTGGAATACTTGGGGCTAAGGCTGGATTCAGACCAGAGAAAAATTTTCTTGCCTCAAGAAAAGGGGTCGTCTTTGAGAGATTTGATCCACTTAGTGGGTTCAAAAAGACAGCCATCCATACGCCTGTGCATGAGGCTGCTGGGAAAAATGGTGGCATCATTCGAAGCAGTACCCTACGGTCAATTCCATTCAAGGAAATTGCAAAGGGCCATACTGTCAGCCTGGAACAAAAAAGTTCAGGCTCTGGACTTACCAATGTCCTTGTCCCCTTCCGTTCGCAAGAGCCTCCGCTGGTGGTTGGTTCCCCAGAATCTGGAAAGAGGGAAATCCTTCAGTCCGATTTCCTGGAAGGTGGTCACTACAGATGCCAGCCTTATAGGCTGGGGAGCAGTACTGGAGCAATGGTCTCTCCAGGGCAAGTGGTCAGAAGCAGAAAAGGCCCTGCCCATCAATCTCTTAGAGATACGAGCAGCCCGGTATGCCCTAGTAGCATGGACATCCAAACTCCAAGGGTCCCCTGTCAGAGTTCAATCAGACAATGCCACAGCAGTGGCATATATCAATCGTCAGGGGGGCACCAGGAGTCGTGCAGCCCAAAGGGAAGTAAATTACATCCTGAAATGGGCAGAAAGATATGTCCCAGCCATATCTGCGGTATTCATTCCAGGAGTGGAGAATTGGAAGGCGGACTTTCTAAGTCGCCAACAATTATGCCCAGGGGAATGGTCCCTTCATCCCGAGGTTTTCCGGACAATATGTCAGCGGTGGGGAACACCGGATGTAGATCTGCTAGCATCCAGATTCAACACAAAAGTGGACAGGTTTGTCTCTTGGACAAGGGATCCCCTAGCGTGCGGCTCGGATGCCCTAGTGTTCCCTTGGGATCAGTTCAAGCTGATATATGCATTCCCACCGCCACAATTGTTACCTCGATTACTCCGCAGAATCAGGGTAGAAAAGAAACCAGTGATTCTGGTGGCTCCAGCGTGGCCCCGAAGAGCATGGTACGCGGAGATTGTAAAAATGTCTGTGGGGAGTCCTTGGACCCTCCCACATCGTCCGGACCTGCTTTCGCAAGGACCGATATACCACCCTTCCTTACCAGCCCTAGGTTTGACGGCCTGGCTATTGAAGCCCACATTCTAAAAAAGAGAGGGCTCTCTAATGCTGTGGTATCTACCATGATCAATGCCAGGAAGCCGGTATCCAGGCAGATCTACTATAGAATCTGGAAGGCGTACATCGCCTGGTGTGAGGCCAAGAAATGGCATCCACGTAAATACGTAATAGGTAGGATTCTGGACTTCCTACAATGGGCTGTAGATAGGAAGCTTGCCTTGAGTACTATCAAGGGTCAGAATTCGGCCTTGTCAATATTTTTTCAAAGGCCCTTGGCTTCGCATTCACTAGTCAAAGCCTTTATACAAGGAGTGATGCGTATTAGTCCTCCGGTTAATATTCCCATATGTCCATGGGATCTAAACTTGGTTCTGTCGGTTCTACAGAAACAACCATTTGAACCATTACAGCATATTTCCTTGGTGCTTCTCACCAGGAAATTGATTTTTCTAGTAGCCATTTGTTCGGCTAAAAGAGTATCGGAATTAGCAGCTATGTCCTGTAAGGAGCCATATCTGGTTATCCATAAGGACAGAGTAGTGTTACGTCCTCATCCAGCCTTTCTTCCTAAGGTGGTATCGAGGTTTCATTTGAACCAAGATGTGGTTCTTCCTTCTTTTTTCCCCAAACCTACTTCGGTAGAGGAAAAGTTATTGCATTCTTTGGATGTAGTAAGAGCAGTTAAAGCTTATCTAAAAGCCACTGCTCAGATTCGCAGAACGGATACTTTGTTTATTCTGCCGGAAGGCCCCAGAAAGGGTCAGGCAGCGTCAAAATCTACTTTAGCCAAGTGGATTCGACAGGTCATAATACAAGCCTATGGCTTGAGAAGGAGACCGCCTCCGTTCAAAGTTAGAGCGCACTCCACGAGAGCAGTTGGAACTTCATGGGCAGTGCATCACTAGGCCTCCCTGGCTCAAATCTGTAAGGCCGCAACATGGTCTTCAGTACACACGTTTACTAGGTTCTACCAGGTGGACGTTAGAAGTCAGGAGGATGTCGCCTTTGGGCGCAGTGTGTTGCAGGCCGCAAAAGATCCTCATGTCTGATAGCGCTCAGCTTATATATGGTGTATCCCCCCCCTCATTTGGCATTGCTTTAGGACATCCCATTAGTAATGACTATGTCGCTCTGTGTCCCGTGATGTACGAGAAAGAAAATAGGATTTTTATAACAGCTTACCTGTAAAATCCTTTTCTTGGAGTACATCACGGGACACAGAGCTCCCGCCCCTCTTTGGGGACACTTATTGCTTTGCTACAAAACTGAGGTGCTCCCGGATGGGAGGGGCTTATATAGGGGAGGGTACTTCCGGTTTTGGAAGTTGCCAGTGCCAGCACCTGACGGTATCTATATAACCCATTAGTAATGACTATGTCGCTCTGTGTCCCGTGATGTACTCCAAGAAAAGGATTTTACAGGTAAGCTGTTATAAAAATCCTATTATTTTTGTGTAGTATTGCATTATTTATGTTCAGTCTGGAAGATATAGATTATTGCATGTGAGTAATTAGTGTTCAACTAGTAAGCAAAACTCGTAATAGTTGATAGCACACATTTTGTGGTGTCTACTCTGAGGTATGACTTAAATTGGATGACATTTAGTTTGGTAAAGCACTGTACTGTATATAATAAACAACAGCCTTTATACTGTTTTATCATTTGTTGCATCTTAGTGATCTTGATCTCCTGCAGTCACTTTATGTATACTTCCACTCCAGTGATGGATATATGGTGTAGCGGGTGTTAACATTTAGGGGGAGTGTCTGGGCTGTAGCATGGCCCAGATGCACTAATTATTAGGGATTTATGGCCATTTTGGTTCGTGGAAGATAATAATGGTGTTCAGTTCCATGCGGCCCCTGGGTGGCGCTGGGGTTGAACCATCATTGTAGGGCCGTGCCCTTTGTGTCCTCTCGCAGCAGTAGTACGGCGGGGCGGGGAACCCACTGTGCCTGCTGGGAGAGGGTATAAAGGGGGCGGACATCTTGCGCACGAGGTCCGAGCCCCAGGCACCTTTAGCCTGGGGGCTGCTGTCCTGTTCGTCTGTGCCCGGGTGCCCTCAGCCTGGGCGCGGGGAAGTTCGAGTTCCATACCAGGCACCTTAAGCCTGGGGTGAGGTACTAGCAAAGGCCTGGGGCCCAGTACCTTCGACTGGGTCCCGCATGGGAGAAGATACCTAGGGGCCCACGAGTGAGGGGACCCGCGTCTTGGGAGAGGAGAACCAGGGAGGTGACCTGGCCTGAAGATCCAGCGCAGCATTGGCTGGTGACAGTGCAGGCCTCTGGGGACCGTCCGGATGGATCATCTCCCTAACAGGGGCAGTCATTAGAAGGTAGTACATGTTCTATGGTCTTTGCAGAGACCCAACTACAATCAGGTCGGTGGCAGAGACCTATCCAAAGGTCTGTGGCAGGGACCTCATCGTTCACCCGGTCTGTGGCAGGGACCAACCTCATGGTCGGTGGCAGCGACCGTGCGCCAAAAGTTGTTGTGAACTCCCAACAGCTTCTCTAATCCAAAAGGATTGTGCCTGAACCCTCTCCCCGCCAAGTTGTGTTTGTATCAACCTGTCTGCTTGCAAAGAGGCATATTTATCTCTGCGGAAATAAATATAGAAGTTGTACTGTCACCTGGTGTGGGCTTACTTTTCTGGGAGAAAAGTGTTCTACATTCATCTATCGACCTGCAAGCGGAGAAGTGGAAGCTCCGGACCGGGACACAGACCCGAAGGAAAATATTTTAGCTCAAACCTCTACACATACACGAGGTGCAAGCTGGTGGTACACCTCACCCTTCTCCCTGGTTCCCCTAGACGAGTCAGCCAGACGTAAAAGAAGAAGGGAGAAAGTGGGTGAGGCCGCTACATGTGGGGGCTCGTCCGGGATTTGTGTTCCGTGTCAATGGAGCTGAAGTTCTCAAAACTTGACTTTTACTCCCCAGAAAAGTTCAGAGAAGGTCGGCCACCCTCCCTGCTCAGTTCGTGGGCGTGACGAGGAAAAAGCCTGCGAAGTGTTGCAGCAAAGGGGAGGAGTCTGGCCATGTGTGGGGATACACGTGGAGACTTTGGCGCCAGTTCTTCAGTACTTGATGGAGCAGTCAATGGTCAGCATGCTTTCTACCGCATCATGGGTCCCCACTGCATCTTCCACAAGGGCAACCCCCGTTGCTGTCTCCGCTATGGATACGGGGATTCGGCTCAAGCCCCGGGGACGATTCGCCCTGTACACATGCAAGGATGTTGAGGCCCTGGGTATGATTTGTCCCGACTGTTCGGGACTGGTGGTACAGCTGAAGCCCTTCGGTCGCTGAGAGGCCTGTGGCGAGTTCATATTTGAAGTGGAGCAACCAATAGAAAGGCCGCAAGCCTTCCACCTCAACTGCCTAACAGGTGCCACCACTCTACAAGGAGAAGTCAGAGCTTGCACAGCCATTCCCTTGCGCACTGCAGAGACTTCAGTGGAAGTCCTGAACAAATGGACGGAGGATTCAAAATCCGAAGATGCTGCTTCGGTCACCACAGCTTCCCTACTTCCAGCGCCCAAAAGGAAGGTCAGTCTCACTAAAGCTTCCAGCGGCCGAGATGGAGGACAACCCCTGCGCTTGCCTGGCCCGGATGGATCCAGTTGGAAAATTCCCGGACCTCTATGTTCAAGTGTCGGCCGGGGTAAGCCAGAGAACGGGACTTGGTGTTTTGTTGGAGGTGTCGAGGATCCACAGTTACCGAAGCCCGTGGGAGGTGGTGATTCCACATCTACAGGGAATTACCTACCCGCAGAGGAGTATGACACCTCCGACCTGGAGTCGATCTCCGATGCAGGAGATGATGAACAAATAGATGAACTATTTGAACGGAAGGGTTGGGACAAAGTACCCCTGGCCTCGTCCCGTGCACCTAGGGACCCACCCATGTCTACAGGGGATAGTACACCCCGGGTGGAGGCCTCGGCGCCTGAGGAGGGATCCAGTCCCCTGCTTGCCCTTCCACCCCCAGAGTTACCTGCGCCATCTGCTAAGGCGAAGAGAGTGCCGCTGCGGGCACCTACGCCCAGTTTGGAGGTGGTCAAAGCACCTCGGCACCCAGAGTCGATTGTCCTGCCTGGTGAGGGAGACCGCTCCAGGATGCCACCCTTGTCCAGGCTACAAAGACTTTTCTGCCAAAAGGTTACCAATGAGTACGGGTGGGAGTACCCGTACTTGTCCAAGGAGTTGTTGTACGAGGTAGAGGCCTGCCGGCAGCGGTGGTACAATGACTTTGTATGGACACACATTAAGGTGCCCCATGCCCTTCGCTACCTCGCATGTTCACCCACAGCTTCAAAGTGGTTTAAGGACTGTAAGACAGAGTGGATGTTGGGTTGGCATATCCATGCTGACCGGGTCCTTATCTGTCGGAAAGATGGGGAAGATGTGGAGTACCATATGGAGACTTTAGATCGGTACTTGAAACCTTTTGTGCTGCCGCATCCGAGGTTTTACTTGTAGGAGGAAAGATTCCTGTTTGTTTTTTCATTGCTGAACATTCCGGAACTGTACCCTGTCTAGGGGTGTTCTACTCTTTGGAGGCATGGGAGCAGTTGTGTTTTTTTTTTTGGTCTCCCTTTGCCTCCCACCGCAAAGATAATCAGGACTTTGGGGTGTAGTCAGGGCCACAGTACAGAGAAGAATCCAGATTTCTACAAGTGCTCTTACCGCAGCGCTGTCACCAGGTGGCAGTGTTGTGCACCGTTCATCACATTGCATCACACACTTCTTGGAAGGAAGGAGGTTTCTTTTCGGAGAGACCTTTTTCACTCCAACACTCATACAATGTGTTAGGCATTGTGTGTTGTTTTCCTCTTTCTTCCCTCTGCAGGAGAACATCAGTCAAGACTGCTGAGAATGGGCGGGTCTTAGTTAGTGATGTGGGAGGGGAGAATGCCATTTGTGTGTAATGTGATGTGCATTTATAATGTGTGTTTCCCTCATGTTCACCTTTCCCTTTCCCTGTTGGGTTCAGGCACAACTTCCACGTTTTTCAAAATTATTTTTGTTTGTGTTTTTGAGAGGCTAGTCTCTGAATCGGGTCTATGTTGGCTCCCTTTGGAGAATGGCGTGTTCCAGACACTGGGGACCAGTGTCTATCTGCCGTGGGGTGTGTGTAGCGGGTGTTAACATTTAGGGGGAGTATCTGGGTGGTAGCATGGCCCAGATGCACTAATTATTAGGGATTTATGGCCATTTTGGTTCGTGGAAGATAATAATGGTGTTCAGTTCCCTGCGGCCCCTGGGTGGCGCTGTCGCCTTGGGCTGGGGTTGAACCATCATTGTAGGGCCGTGCCCTTTGTGTCCTCTCGCGGCAGTAGTACGGCGGGGCGGGGAACCCGCTGTGCCTGCTGGGAGAGGGTATAAAGGGGCGGACATCTTGCGCACGAGGTCCGAGCCCCAGGCACCTTCAGCCTGGGGGCTGCTGTCCTGTTCGTCTGCGCCCGGGTGCCCTTGGCCTGGGCGCGGGGAAGTTCGAGTTCCATCCCAGGCAGGGGTGAGGTACTAGCAAAGGCCTGGGGCCCAGTACCTTCGACTGGGTCCCGCATGGGAGAAGATACTTCGGGGCCCACCAAGTGAGGGGACCCGAGTCTTTGGCGAGGAGAACCAGGGAGGTGACCTGGCCTGAAGATCCAGCGCAGCATTGGCTGGTGACAGTGCAGGCCTCTGGGGACCGTCGGATGGATCATCTCCCTAACAGGGGCAGTCATTAGAAGGTAGTCCACGTTCTATGGTCTTTGCAGAGACCCAACTACAATCAGGTCGGTGGCAGAGACCTATCCAAAGGTCTGTAGCAGCAACCGCGCCCCAAAAGTTGTTGTGAACTCCTAACAGCTTCTCTGATCCGAAAGGATTGTGCCTGAACCCTCTCCCCACCAAGTTGTGTTTGTATCAACCTGTCTGCTTGCAAAGAGGCATATTTATCTCTGCGGAAATAAATATAGAAGTTGTACTGTCACCTGGTGTGGGCTTACTTTTCTGGGAGCAAAGTGTTCTACATTCATCTATCCAACTGCAAGCGGAGAAGTGGAAGCTCCGGACCGGGACACAGACCCGAAGGTAAAGATTTTAGCTCAAACCTCTACACATACACGAGGTGCGAGTTGGTGGTGCACCTCACCCTTCTCCCTGGTTCCCCTAGACGAGTCAGCCAGACGTAAAAGAAGGGAGAAAGCGGGTGAGGCCGCTACAATAGCATTTCTCAGGGTGTCCTGATGATGACAACAGTGGACTATGCCTACTTGTAGTCCCCATCAGAAGTCCATGTGACAGGATGACAATTTAGGAGCGCAGTTATTGAACAGGAATAATATAAGGCTCATCTGGCAGCCTGAGCCTTATATAGTCCAGGCAATGTCCCAGGTTTAAATGATGGAACTCTTGTTCCATCACCGAGCTGCAGGTCTATGCACTCATTGTCTGGTGGAGTGATCTCCTTTACTGCCAACAGTATATACATAGTCCATCAAGGGACCTTCATGGTGGAATCATCAGGTGTTATTTTAATAAAAGCTGCAGATTTAAAAAAATAAAAACTTTTGGAAGTGCATTCGATTGGAACTTCACCCAATAGTGGAAGTTCCACTCTTCCTCTTTCTCCCCTCCCTCCTCCTTCACGTATGGCACATTTTTTTTTTTTTTTTGGGGGGAGCGGGTACCTGGTTTTGACAGGTACTACTCTTTTACTTCTGGTCAGATTGCCATGGTTATATGAACAGAAGTCCAGCCCCCCTCCTCCCCACATTGCTTTCTGGGACATGTCACAGCTGCGGGACCCATCAAATGGCGTGGCTCGCTCATGCACAGTGAGCAGCTAGCTATCTCGCTGCGGGCAGTCAGAGCCGACTGCCCACACTTAGTTTGATGGTGGCTGAAGCCTACTGAAGAAACCGGCCGGATCAGAACACTGCTGGATCCTGGGACAGGTAAGTGTCTATTTATTAAAAGTCAGCAGCTACAGTTTTTGTAGCTGCTGACTTAAAATTTTGCAAAATATGACTGAAGCACCTCTTTAAAAAGTTACACTTTTGAGATTTTTGTGACTGGTATTGATAGGGCATTATTGACTATATTATACTGTATATAACTATCTTAAACGCCAGTTCACACATTCAGATGAGCTGATGTGGATTCACCCCCGTTCTCCCGTGTCCAGGACCTCTTCAGAGCCTCCTCCATCCTCTGGAACTCACTACCTCTCCTAGTCTGTCAACCTTTAGGTGCCCCTGCCAATCAGGGATTAGGACTCGTGGCCAATATGATCTTAGGACTCCTGGCCAATCGGGACTCAGGACCCGCTTCCTGATTGGCCGGGAAGGGAAACAGGAAGACATTAGCGAATATTAATTCGCTAATGTCAAACAACTGGGTGGGCTCGGGCGCAGTGCTCTTCGCCCTGAGCCCACACATTTTTAAGCCAATTAGATCCTCTGGCTCTAATCATGTGCTTCTAAAAATAAAAAAATAAAACATTGGAATCCATGCGTCCGGCGGCCTGCATGTAGATTAGGGGCTGGGCGCAGGCCGTCGCTGCTTGATTGTGTATTTTTTGAGCTTACAGTATGTAACTTTGTGTAGCGCCCTGCTCCTGATGACCAGGCGCTATGTTTAAATCTAGTGGGTGTCTGAGCTGGTAGTTAGCTCAGACTTTAATGATTAAGGCTAAATCAGCCTCGGTTCCGGCTATGGCTGTGCTTGTAAGGGATTTTCCCACTGTTTGCCTGAGGGTGGCATTACCACCACAGGCCAGTGTTGGAAAACAGGCAGGCCAGAGCGTATTGGGTATTTTTCCCTGGGAACAGCTCAGTGGGAGTGGTCTCCCCGCTGAGCATGCTGGGGAAGGGTACTTAAAGGGCAGACGCCATTTTTCGAGGCTCTTGGCCTCGTGGCCCTCCTGGCTCGAGGTATGTGATGGTGAAATTTCAGCCACGGAGCCATGTTGACCCGAGGCTGCATCTCTACCAGGTAGGCCCAGTTATCCTGACTGGGGCCTGCACTTTGAAGGTGATCCTGTGCTGTCTGTCCTGCGGGAGGAAGACACTCAATGGAGGAAACCAGGGGAGGACCTGTCCTGGAGAGGACCAAGCAGAAGGCTGGTGTCTCGGGGAAGGCCTGGGGACTTTATTGGAGGATGCACTGTAGCTTATGTTACCTTACAGTGTGCCGGGTCGGCTTAAAGGCTCTAAAACTGTAAGGCTGGATCTCCGGATACTATATCCTGTGGCAGAGGATTATTGAACAGCTCATATTTATCGTCTGAAAGTCTGTGGCAGAGACTGTTGTTCTTCAATTTGTTCGTGCATCATCCCGGCTGCTAGGCTAGTGAGAGGGGCCTATCCGGGTGGGCAATACCCACTTGAAGGAGAGTGGTGAGTGTGACTTTTTGAAACTTAGAAGTTTCCCCAGTGATCGGCATCTTGTGCCTGAACCTTCCCCTAACCCTCCATCCCTCTACCTATGCAAGTTTGTTTGGAAATAAAACCTGACGAAAAGGATTCATAACTTGTGTGGACATTGAAGTTTCTATAGACTCTCATCCCCTAGACAACGAATGGTGAGGTAACGTGCAAGGCCCAAATCTAAACCAGCAGCTCCTACGGGGGTGTGCTACATTTGTTATTAGAATTCTGTAACTTCCAAAAAAAAATAAAAAAATCACTGAAATGGAGATTTTAGTGATTGGATTCACATATACTTTAACCAATCGAATATAAATGGGTTTCAAAAAAGGTAAAATAGGATAGGACTTTAATTGTGCCTCGGTGGAGTATAAATACACAAGATGCTACAATTATAGTGTAGCGCCCTGCTCCTAATGATCAGGCGCTATGTTAAATCTAGTGGGTATCTGAGCCGCTTACTGGCTCAGATCTGATTATGAAGGCTAAATTGGCCTCTGTTTCGGCTGTGGCTGTGTTGGGAGGACTTCCCACTGTTCGCCTGTAGGCGGCGTTACCACCACAGGCCAGTATTGGAACACAACCAAGCCAGAGCGGATTGGGTGTCCTTCCCCGGGAACAGTTCAGTGGGAGTGGTCTCCCCGCTGAGCATGCTGGGGAAGGGTACTTAAGGGGCAGACGCCATTGTTTTGGGCTCGTTTGCCATGAGGCCCTCCTGGCCCAAGGTGTGTGTTACTGCCTGTCTCGTTTTCCCGCCTCAGGGCCGGCTGGCCCGAGGCTGTGCACCTACAAGATAGGCCCAGATGTCCTGTCTGGGGCCTACGGCTCGGGGGTGGTCCTGTGCTGTCTGTCCTGAGGGAGGAAGCCACTCAATGGAGGAACCCGGGGGAGGACCTGTTTTGGAGAGAACCCAGTGGAAGGCTGGTATCTTGGGAGGAGGCCTGGTGACTTTATTGGAGGATGCACCCTAGCCAAATGCTACCCTGCAGTATCGCCGGTCCGGCTTAAAGGCCCTCATACTGCTCGGCTAAATACTTGCCAAGTCCTTTGGCGGAGGACCAAGTTGCAATTTGTCCACATCGTCCAATCCTGTGGCAGAGTATTGTCTACCTGCTCTACTTTCATCAAGTCTGTGGCAGAGACTTTGGGTCCATGCTCCACCCCGGCTGCTAGGCCAGTGAGAGAGTTCTATCCGGGTGAGCAATTTCCACTCGAAGAAAAGTGGTATGTGTACTTTGTTTAGTGTCGTTTTACAACCTAAAAGTTCCTCAGTGGTCTGCATCATGTGCCTGAACTTCCCCTAACCCTCCGTCCTTTTTTCCCTGCAAGTTGGTGTGAAATAAAAGCAAAGAAAAAGATTTACAACTTGTGTGGACATTAAAGTTTCTCCTGAAGTGTATAGACTCTCATCCCCTAGACAACGAATGCTGGGGTAACGTGCAAGGCCCAAATCTAAACCAGCAGCTCCTACGGGGGTAGTGCTACAATAGAAAAATAGAAAAAGTTTTATTTGACTGCCGTGGGCAGTACTATCTAAAATTACAAAACAATTTAAGACAGAGTACAGTCTCTTATTTTAAATTTGGGGTGTGCAGATCCCGGTGAAATCGGAAGGTGTGGCCTACGCGTTTCTATTTTTTTCACTTTTGCTTTTTCTATTTTTCTATAATTGTAGTATCTTGTGGATTTATACTCCACCAAGGCACAATTAAAGTCCCATCCTACTTTAACTTTTTTGAAACCCATTTACATACCTTTTGGGGATGGTGCCTTCGTAGGAGTACAATTATTTCATGTTCACCCCAAACTCTACACATTTAACCAATCGAAATGTACTTTATTCACATGCTTGAAAGCTACATTCTGATTGGCTGCTATGCCCTACCGCCTTATACACATGACTATATTGACCAGAAGGTGTATACGCAGCTGGTAATGACATACATTTACGCTACAAGAACAAACATAGAAGACATGAACTCACCAGGAAAGCCAAATCATCTAGCCATCTTGCAATGTACTGTGGCTGTATATTGCCAATCCAGGGTTCTTGGTACACTTTATTCACTGCTGTGTAAGCAATGTTTTCAGATGCAGAGTTTAGAAGAGCAAATGGTACACAAATCCACTACGTTTAAAATAAGACAGATGATTAGTATACATTTAATATTTAATGAGCGTTACAAACATTAAGGAGATTAGCTTCTTCTGTCATTTCAATATCAGGCAATTCAGTCTCAGTGCAGATCTGTGCTCATAAACACTGCTGATTAAAGCAGATATCCCTTCCGGCATACCAGGACACTGAAATCTAATGCTGGCTAGGTATTTTTCATTGTCAGGTCACAGCGACAGGCACATGTATTTGCAGTGGGTCATTGATTTTTTTCTGCAGGCATTTGAATAAAATACATTTGGTTTGGTTGTTACATTAGTGATATTCATTGGAAAGTTCTACAGGTGGGGCACTACTAATATATATATATCACTACTATATATATATATCAATGCATTGGGCGTGCCGTGCCAAACTAAGGCCACAGCAAAAATGTTAGCTTTTTTTAGGGGCATAAGTTTGCTAATAACAGGCTTGGGAAGGGAGAGAAAGGGTTAAATTATAGTAATAGGTCCCCTAAACAAACAGTGTAATCCCACACTAACACACACACATCACCATAGCGTAAAACTGTGGTAATATGAGAGCGAATATGGCAATACACATTATCGTGGTAATTGTGACAATGTTAGGGTAACACACTGGCAACTGTGACAATACATGGGCAACAAATGTGGGAAACACATTGGTGATCAGATCATACATGGATTACAGGTGCAAATTTTACAATACATGGGCAACAAAAGGACAATGGTGGAAGTACATGGACAACAAAAGGACAATGATAGTATTAGATGGACAACAAAAGGACAATGATAGTATTAGATGGACAACAAAAGGACAATGATAGTATTAGATGGACAACAAAAGGACAATGATAGTATTAGATGGACAACAAAAGGACAATGATAGTATTAGATGGACAACAAAAGGACAATGATAGTATTAGATGGACAATAAAAGGACAATGATAGAATTAGATGGACAACAAAAGGGCAATGGTAGAAGTATATGGGCAACAAAAGGGCAATGGTAGAAGTATATGGGCAGCAAAAGGCCAATGGTAGAAGTACGTGGGTAAAAGGGTAATGGAATAATTACATGGGCAACCAAAGGGCATTGGTAGAACTATATGGGCAACAAAAGGGCAAATATGGCAATGCATGGGCAATAAATAGGTAGTGGTAGCAATATGTGGGCAAAAATATAGGCTATTGTGACACTACATGGACAGCAAATGGACAGTCATGACAAAAGATGGGCAACAAACAGGTAGTCATAGCTAATATGTGGGCTGCAAACAGGCAGTGGTAGCAAAGCATGGGCAAAATGCAGACATAGTAACACCCAATTTCCTTACCTCCCCCTTACCTGCACCCCTGGCATTCCAGCTTTAGGCTCAAACTCCCCCTGGCCACAAACATATTTTGAACCTGAAATATATCTTCTTCAAGCACTGTAATCTTGAATTGCAAGGGCTTGACTCTGTGTCTGTCTGCAGTTGGTATGTTCTCCTAATGCAGCAACTCAAAATATTGGATTTTCTCTCACTTTCAGTCCAAGTGACAATTGTCAGTAGGACAGACAGAGGGTGAATCTGGACAAATATGCCAATAAAAAAATCCATAACAGGTATTCCAACCCTCCACCATGTAAGACATATGGGTGATTTGCATTTTTTTTTATAACTGTGCAGTAATCCAAGAGCCTCCTGTAATAAAGACCAGTCACTTCTGCTCTCCCTCCTTGTGCAGGGTGACTGGTCTTGTCTCCGCCCCCTCCTTTAGTTTTCTGCAGGCAGTCTGTTGTGGGTGGGGTCTGCTGCATCCCTCCCACAGCTCTGCTCTCTACACAGGCTATGTACAATACAATGATGATGTCACTGCTAGTTTTTACAGGTAGTAAAACTGGGGTTGCAAAGGCTTTTGGTGCATACAAAGTAGATTTACAGTGGCGAAAATAATTATTTGATCCCCTGCAGATTTTGTAAGCTTGCCCACTTACAAAGAAATGAAGGGTCTATAAGGGATATTTTTATCATAGTACCTTGTATTTTAAATGACAGAGACAGAATATCAACCAAAAATCCAGAAAAAACACATGATACAAATGTTATAAATTGAGTTGCAGTTCAGTTAGTAAAATAAGTATTTGATCCCCTACCAACCAACAATAATTCTGGCTCCCACAGACTGGCTACAGTATGTGCTCATGTGGTACACAGATTCAGTTTGGAGCTGTTTCTCTGCTAAAGGTACATTAAGGGGTCAATGGACAGGGCCATGTATTGTAAAATCTTGGATGAGAACCTTCTTCCCTCAGCCAAAACACTGAAGATGGGTCATGGATGGGTCTACCAGCATGACAATGACCCAAAACACACCGCCAAGGCAACAAAGGAGTGGCTCAAGAAGAAGCACATTGAGGTCATGGAGTGGCCTAGCCAGTCTCCAGACCTTAATCCTATAGAAAATGTATGGAGGGAGCTGAAACTTTGAGTTGCTAAGCACAGCCAAGAACCCTTAAAGGGGTTCTAAAGGTTCATGTTGTTTCACCTTAATGCATCCTATGCATTAAGGTGAAAAAACACCTGGCTGTCACGGGCCCCCCAGCCCCCCCGTTTTACTTACCTGAACCCGTTCACCTGCTCTGCACGTCCACGGCGTCCTCTTCTCCACAGAGTCTCGGCATTGATTGGATAGATTGATAGCAGCTCAGCCATTGGCTCCTGCTGCAGCCAATCAAATCTAATGACGCGGCCACCGGGGGCGGGACCGAGTCATACACTCTGTGTCTATGTCTATGGAGCGCAGATGCAAGGTAACCCCCTCGGGAGAGAGCTTCCCAGAGGGGGTTAGCTATTGCGGGGAGGAGCTGAGACAGCCGGCCCCAGAACAGGAGGATCAGGGCCACTCTGTGCAAAACAAACTGCACAGTGGAGGTATATATGACATGTTTGTTATTTAAAAAAGAATACAAAATGAACCTTTACAACCACTTTAAGGATTTAGAGAAGATCTGTAAAGAAGAGTGGACCAAAATCCCTCCTGAGATATGTGCAAACCTGGTAACCAACGACAAGAAATGTCTTACCTCTGTGCTTGCCAACAAGGGTTTCTCCACAAAGTACTAGGTCACATTTTTCTTGGGGATCAAATACTTATTTTACTCACTGAACTGCAACTCAATTTATAACATTTCTATCATGTGTTTTTTTGGGGGGATTTTTGGTTGATATTCTGTCTCTATCATTTAAAATACACCTATGGTAAAAATTATAGACCCTTCATTTCTTTGTAAGTAGGCAAACTTACAAAATCTGGAGGGGATTAAATAATTATTTTCACCACTGTATATACTTTGTAGCTATTGAAGAATATACTTAAAATTATTGTAAAGTTTTTTTTTTTTAAATAACAAACATGTTATACTTACCTGCTCTGTGTAATGGTTTTACACAGAGCAGCCCAGACCCTCCTCTTCTCGGGTCACCCCGCGGCCGCTCCTGGCTCCTCCTTTTCTCTGTGTGCCACCATAGGAAGTGGCCTCCTATAGTGGCACATGTGCGGGCTCAATCCTGAGCTGTGCTCTATAGACACACACACAGTGCAGCCCCCCCCCCTCATCACTGGATTTAATTGACAGCAACAGAAGCCAATGGCTCCAGCTTCTCTTCCTGAGTCCATTGAGGAGGGAGAGAGAGTAGCACAGTGCTGGAGCGAGATTGGGCTCGGGGGGGAGCAGACAATAGAAGCTTATTTGCCTTAATGCAGAGAATGCATTAAGATAAAAAACCTTCAGCCTCTACAGCCACTTTAAATGAAAACTTGTGTTCCTAATGTTCACCTTTAATTCACCCACCTTACTTCACCTACTGTTCCAGGAAATCTAAACTGTTTGCAAAACTTGCATTTTTAGGTCACATGTTCTATTTTTTGGCCCTTCACTGCCCAATCTTTTTGGACCTTAACTGCCCCATCCCTAAAGCCTTGTACACGCGATCGGTTTTACCGATGAAAACAGTCCGATGGACTGTTTTCATCGGACAAATCGATCGTGTGTGGGCCCCATCGTTATTTCCATCTGTGAAAAAAAATAGAACATGTTTTAAATTTTTCCAATGGAAAAAAAACCGATTGGAAATTCTGATCCTCTGTGTGGAACTCCATCGGAGAAAAAACCCACGCATGCTCAGACTGAATTAGGAGACCGGAGCGCTCGTTCTGGTAAAACTAGTGTTCGTAATGGAGATAGCACATTCGTCATGCTGTAACGGACTGAAAAGCACAGAGACTGAAAATTGCGAATCGGCTCTCCCCAAACTTTTACTAACACGCGGTAACACGAAATCAGCAAAAGCAGCCCAAAGGGTGGCGCAGTTGGATTTGAATTTTGTCTAATGGTGTGTAGGCAAGACTGATGGAAGTCAGCTTCATCGGAATTCCGATGGAAAAATCCATTGGATTTGATTCCATCGGAAATCCAATCGTATGTACAGGGCTTAAATCTACTGTTCTAATTTCTAGCTTCCCCTGGAAGCTCCTTGTAGTGCATTTTCAGGTGTCTCAAAGGCATGGGGCTCTATGGGGCAATGGTCTATGAGTATGCCACAAACCAATTAATGGTGTCCCCACTGACCCATTTATATGTCAAACTGTAGGATACTATAATGACTCTCGTAGACAATGCATTTCCAACCAAGCATCTTTAATCTGTGAGATAACAATGAATTCATATGATAGGAGAATGAATCAGAAATCTGTATAACATAAAGCCACACTGCCACATTACCTTTGACAGAATAGCTCCAGGAAAATACATAAAAGAACCATTTGGTTCAACTACTCATTCATATGTCACATCATTGGTCTTAATAATATGTAGCCACACATCAGCAGTTTGAAATCAGACTTGTTAAGGGAAAGGGAGTGCCTACTTTCTTGGGAGGAGGAAGTACCAAGATGGGTTTAATAAAAGAAGAGAGAGTTGACGGCGGGTGACACCAGTATGATGATGCTCAGTAGTCGTTCACATTGCAGGTCTTAAGGGGACAATGGCAATAGTGTGTTTCAGTTTGAAGGGTTTAGCTGTAGCTGTCCTTGAGGTCATTTGCACACTGGACCCAAATTGTAAACATTGTGGGGATTAGGGCTTTACTCACCAGACTGACCATCATGAAGAGTAGCTGAATGACATCAGTATAGGCGACAGAATAGAGTCCACCAAGTAACGTGTACAAAATGACTGTAAAGGCAGAGATAATGATGGATATGTAGCCGCTCACATCCAGAATGACTCTGACAGTGGCTCCTACAAAGAAACATCAGAGGTCAGTCCAGGAAATGTTCCTGAGTTACGATCTTTGTAAATCGAATAAGCAAGCAACAAACGTTTAGCATGCTTTCCAGTTTTTATGCATCATTTTCAGTTGTATTGGAAATGTTCCATTATTTAAATGCATCTCCTACATGTGTAGATGTGATCAGTGCATGACGTACACATAGGGTTGCCACCTCATCCCTTTAAACCCGAACACCCATGAATTACACAGGTTCTGAGTCTAATTAAATGCAGATGAGGCACCAAGTGAGTTTAATTATCACCTTAATCAGCCACAGAACCTGTGTAATTCATATGTGTTCGGGTTTAAAGGGATGAGGTGGCAACTCTACGTACACATGATAATCCAGCCAATGTCAAGTCTTGTGCAAGTGCTTTAAAAGCTCCCCTAAATCCTAACAATCAACTTCCATTTGCTCCCCTTCAGTTGCTAATTTACCATCAAAAACATTTTGTTATATCAGTTCAATGAGTGCAAAAAAATACTCTGTCAGAAATTATCCCACATAGTTTGTATCTTGGGGCCACAGAATAATTACCCCTGAAGTTTAAATAAGTCTGAATAATTTAGCAAAAGGCAGCTGGGAGGGCTGACAACACTCACGCCGCGTACACACGGTCGGAATTCCCTACAGTAAAAGTAAGATGTGAGCTTTTTCGTCGGATATTCTGACCGTGTGTATGCCCCATCGGACTTTTTCTGTTGGAATTTCCGACAGACTTAGATAGAAAGCAGGTTCTCTATTTTTCCGCCGGAAAAAATTACTATCGGAAAAAAACGGAAAAAAAAAACACGCATGCTTGGAAACAATTCGACGCATGCTCAGAAGCATTGATCTTTTTTTTCTCACCTCATCGTAGTGTTGTACGTCACTGCGTTCTTACCACTTGAAAGTTCAGCGAACCTTTGTGTGACCGTGTGTATGCAAGCCAAGCTTGAGCGGAATTCCGTCTGAAAAACCATCCAACTTTTTTCCAACGGAAATTCCGGGGCATCAGTCTACAAAAATGCTATGTGTTGTCAGCCCACAATAGAAAACTAAGAGCTGAGTGCAATTCTTGCAGAGCAAGGGGCATTTTTCAATACCCACAGGGTCTTTAAAGGTATAGAACGTGGAGAGATGTGCATGTAATTTAAAACATTGCTTATGATACAAAAAATACCTACCTAGAGAGGCCAGGATAGACGCAAACCAGAAAATGTCGCCAAGCAATGATGGGATAAACAGGATACTCCCCATTGTGTCCCCAAATGATTCTTGGAGAGGGTCCATCATTGTCACATAGTTTTTAGACCTCATTGGCTTTACAAAAAAGAGAGCACCTGAAAGATGAAAGATAGAAACTCATTTTTTATTTTAATAACTAAGTGTAGCACTACTGGTATATAAATAATATATATAAAAAAATATATAAAGTGTGACTAGGCTAAGCAATACATTAAAATCTACTCAACAATCATGAATGATAAAGCTTATCAAAATGTGCAAAATGAATGTCCATCACACAATTTACAGTCCTTCAAGAATATTTCATTCAGTGTTGCAAAGTTATTAACCATCCGTGATTATTGTGTCCCACTCCACTGTGAATAAAATAATAATAGTCCTGTGTAGGACACCACGTGTTCCCTTCAGGCTCCCAGATCTCTCACCTCCACCCTGGAAGAATGAAGCATATATCAATCACAACCTCCACACTCCCACTTTATAGAACCAGAATCACTTCCACCTCCATCCACAGATGTCTTTCTTAGATCAATGCCTCCAGGGGTTTAGGGATGTGGTTCCTTTAAGAATTCATGCGGCCATAGTGCATAGCTCTCAATAAAGGGAACATAGAGCGAGGGCTCCCACAGTGTAGTACAAACCGCTAATTTATTGAAAGAAACACACTCACATAATAAAAGCATTTACAACTCCATGTACAATAACAGAATAGCCATGATTAAGGCCAGATGGCCGAAATGCATTGGCTTTTTTGACTGTTGTTCACATGCAATAATTAGGTTTTAGCTTACTTCCATGGCACCAGCCTTTCTCCCCTTTTTTGCATGGATTACATGGAGGTTTGCAGAGACTTCCCAGGCTGAGTGCTGTGTTCTTTCACCAGGCATTACACAGGAAGTAGTAGCTCGGATGCACATGCTCCAGAAAGCTGGACTTCCTACTCCGTCACTTCCGGTCCACGTTGTCTGCGTCTATGCCCTACGCGCTATGCCACAGTCACATGACTTCATCAGGAACCCACGGATGGTTACTAAAATTGCAGCACTGAATGAAATATTATTGAAGGACTGTGAATTGTGTGATGGACATTAATTTTGAACATTTGATAAGCTTTATCATTTATGATTGTTGAGTAGATTGTAATGTATTACGTATATACTTTTCGTGTATTAGCAGCAGCTGCATACCCTTGTGTTTTTTTTCTTTTTTTCTTATTCCTTTTGACGTTTTTTGCTTTGCCTTTTTGGCCCATTTCACACCTCCCAATAGTGATGAGCCGAACACCCATGGGTTCGGTTCGCACCAGAACCCGCGAACGGACCGAAAGTTCACACGAACATTAGAACCCTATTAAATACAATGGATGCGAACGTTCGGATTCTAAAGTGCTAATTATAACGACTATTATCCATGTTATTGTCCTAAACAGAGTTTGGGAACCCGGGTTCTGCACCAGGGGACATGTATCAATGCAAAAAGAAGTTTTAAAAACGGACGTTTTCCGGGAGCAGTCATTTTAATGATGCTTAAAGTGAAAAAAAAAAAAGTCAAATATTCCTTTAAATATTGTACCTGGGGGGTGTCTAAAGTATGCCTGTGAAGTGCCACGTGTTTCACGTGTTTAGAACTGTCCCTGCACAAAATAACATTTCTAAAGGAAAAAAAAGCCATTTAAAACTGCTTGCGGCTTTAATGTAATGTCTGGTCCCGGTAATATGGATGAAAATCTTTAAGAAAAATGGCATAGCTACCCCATCAACCCCCCCCCCCCCCTACCCCAGCCCATTACCAGCCCCTTTGGGTCTTGTATGGATATTAAGGGGAACCCCGCACACAAAATAAAAAAGGCCCTATATACTCTGAACAGCCGTATACAGGCGGTGCACACAAGACAGGGACTGTAGGTTTGTTCTTATGTAGAATCTGTTTGTAATTTTGAACAGCTACATTGTTTAAGTCTAGCTCCATGCCAAATTCCTTTTTTTAAGCTTTTTGGAAAACATAGGTAAGGGTTATCACCCCTGTAACATTTGTTTTGCTGTCTGTGCCCCTGTTCAGAACATTTCACCTCACTTTGCGTCCCAATGACAACTGTTTTTGAAATGTGGTGTTTTTATTGAAACAAGGATCGGTGATAAAGCATCAGTAGAGAGGAGACACCTTTCTCCCATATTAATTCTTACAGGAGAGAATTTTCCTTCCAAGGGGTAGATTTCCTCTCACTTCCTGTTGTCTTCTTGCGTTTGCAAGTAGTAGTCGTTTGTAAGTTGGATGTTTGAAAGTAGGGACCTGCCGTATATACTCTGCAGAAATTGGCCCCTTAGGTGTTGGTGTTGGCACAACACTGTAAGCACTCACAGTTACTCTTGGTGGGTGCTGGAACGCCCTGCTGTCAACTATTATATCAGGAATTGTAATAACATATAATTGTTGATCAGTGGTAGTAAAAATTGGGCCTTTGATGGTGGTGCTGGTGCCACAACACTGTAAGGCCTGACAGTTACTCTTGGTGGGCGCAGCAATGGGCCCTGCTGTGAATTATTAGATCAATAATTATAATTGCATGCCCCTGTTGAACAGGGGCTGAAAAATTGGGCCTTTGGTGGTGGTGGTGGTGGTGGTGGTGTACTGTTGACACAACACTGTAAGGCCTGACAGTTACTCTTGGTGGGCGCAGCAATGGGCCCTGCTGTGAATTATTAGATCAATAATTATAATTGCATGCCCCTGTTGAACAGGGGCTGAAAAATTGGGCCTTTGGTGGTGGTGGTGGTGGTGGTGGTGATGGTGGTGCTGGTGCCACAACACTGTAAGGCCTGACAGTTACTCTTGGTGGACGCAGCAATGGGCCCTGCTGTGAATTATTAGATCAATAATTATAATTGCATGCCCCTGTTGAACAGGGGCTGAAAAATTGGGCCTTTGGTGGTGGTGGTGGTGGTGGTGGTGGTGGTGGTGGTGTTGACACAACACTGTAAGGCCTGACAGTTACTCTTGGTGGGCGCAGCAATGGGCCCTGCTGTGAATTATTAGATCAATAATTATAATTGCATGCCCCTGTTGAACAGGGGCTGAAAAATTGGGCCTTTGGTGGTGGTGGTGGTGGTGGTGGTGATGGTGGTGCTGGTGCCACAACACTGTAAGGCCTGACAGTTACTCTTGGTGGACGCAGCAATGGGCCCTGCTGTGAATTATTAGATCAATAATTATAATTGCATGCCCCTGTTGAACAGGGGCTGAAAAATTGGGCCTTTGGTGGTGGTGGTGGTGGTGGTGGTGTTGACACAACGCTGTAAGGCCTGACAGTTACTCTTGGTGGGCGCAGCAATGGGCCCTGCTGTGAATTATTAGATCAATAATTATAATTGCATGCCCCTGTTGAACAGGGGCTGAAAAATTGGGCCTTTGGTGGTGGTGGTGGTGGTGGTGTTGACACAACACTGTAAGGCCTGACAGTTACTCTTGGTGGGCGCAGCAATGGGCCCTGCTGTGAATTATTAGATCAATAATTATAATTGCATGCCCCTGTTGAACAGGGGCTGAAAAATTGGGCCTTAGGCACTGGTGGCACAACACTGCAACCCCTCACAGATACTGTACTTGGAGCACAGCAATGAGGCCTGTTGCAAAGTATTGCATCAAAAATTGTAATTACACGCCCCTGTTAAACAGGGGCTGAAAAATTGGGCCTTAGCCCTATGGGCGTCACCCATAAACCAAAATGATCTTCCAAGCTATCATCATTAATCGTATCATTGAGGAGGAGGAGGAGGATAGCCAGTCAACATAACAGCACAGGCACTCAGCATCAGCATCAGTCTTGAAGGGATGTGACATTTTAAAATCAATTAGTCTGTTATATCAGCATCAGGTGTGTGGTAGCTGGTGGTGATCCAAGACTGGTTCATCTTGATGAAAGTCAGTCGATCAACCGAGTCGGTGGACAGGCGCACCCTGTGATCCGTGACAAATCCTCCAGCAGCACTGAATGTGCGTTCTGAAAGAACGCTGGATGCAGGACAGGCCAGTAGCTCAATTGCATACTGTGCAAGCTCTGGCCAGTGATCCATCCTCAAGACCCAGTAAGCCAGAGGATTTTCGGTGGGGAAGGTGTCCAAGTCTGACCTTGCCCCTAGGTATTCCTGCACCATGTATATCAGACGCTGGCGATGGTTGCTGGAACCGATCATACTTTGGGGCTGCGGACTAAAGAATTGTCTGAACGCATCGGTCAGACGGCCACCTTCCCCACCGCTCCTTCTTTGACTGCCCGAAGCCTCAGCAACTCGTTGTCCAGGACCAGGAGTTTGTAACCTCCCAGTCTCTGGGAACGCGTTGCACAGACCTTTCTGCAAGGCCTCCCGGAGTTGTCTCATCCTCTGCTCCCTCTGCGACGGTAACATAAGGTCCGCAACCTTACCCTTGTACCGTGGATCAAGGAGAGTGGCCAGCCAGTAATGGTCCCTCTCCTTGATCCGAAGAATACGAGGATCCTTCCGCAGACTTTGCAGGATCAGGGAGGCCATGCAGCGTAGGTTAGCTGAGGCATTCAGTCCGGAGTCCTCTGGGTCACTAAGGACGACATGTTCCACAGCCACCTCCTCCCAGCCACGTACAAGTCCACTGGTTTCTTGGGACTGTAAATCATCCCTAAAAGACTGCTGCTGATGATGCTGAGTGCCAGCCTCCACCTCCATGCTGACACAATCCTCCTCCTCCTCCTCCTCCTCCTCTTCCTGTGCGATGGGTGGGACAGAAGGAACACTGTCTGGGTAAAGGGGGCCTTGAGAGGCAAGGAAGTCCTCCTCTTCCTGCCTCTGTTCTGCCTCAAGTGCCCTGTCCATTATTCCACGCAGCGTGTGCTCCAACAGGTGGACAAGAGGTACAGTGTCACTGATGCATGCACTGTCACTGCTCACCATCCTCGTGGCCTCCTCAAATGGTGCCAGGACAGTGCATGCACCCCTGATCATGCCCCACTGGCGTGGTGAAAAAAACCCGAGCTCCCCTGACCCTGTCCTGGTGCTGTAGTCGCACAGGTACTCATTGATGGCCCTCTGCTGCGTGTGCAGCCGCTGCAGCATGGCCAACGTTGAGTTCCACCTGGTGGGCATGTCACATATAAGGCGGTTCTTGGGCAGGTTCAACTCCTTTTGCAGCTCAGCCAGGCGAGCACTGGCATTATAAGATCTGCGGAAATGCACACAGACTTTCCTGGCCTGCCTCAGGACATCCTGTAAGCCCGGGTACCTGCCCAAGAACCGCTGCACCACCAGGTTAAGGACGTGAGCCACACAGGGCACATGGGTCAGTTGTCCCTGTCGGAGGGCGGAGAGGAGGTTGGTGCCATTGTCACAAACCACCATTCCTGGCTTAAGCTGGCGTGGCGTCAACCACCTCTCGGCCTGCCCCTGCAGAGCAGACAGGACCTCTGCCCCAGTGTGGCTCCTGTCCCCCAAACACACCAGCGCAAGCACGGCATGGCATCTTTTTGCCTGCGTACTTGCGTAGCCCCTTGAACGCCTACGGAGCACCGCTGGTTCCGAGGACAAACCACAGGAAGAGGCCATGGAGGAAGAAGAAGAGGAGGGGGTGGAGGAGAGAGGTGTGTCACAACCAGTAGTAGAATTTTGGAGGCGTGGCGGCGGAACAACCTCCAACACTACTGCACCTTGTCCTGCATCCTTCCCAGCTGCCAAAAGAGTGACCCAATGGGCCGTGAAAGAAAGGTAACGTCCCTGTCCATGCCTGCTGGACCATGAGTCAGCGGTAATATGCACCTTACCGCTGACCGCCCTGTCCAGCGAGGCCAAGACATTGCCTTCCACATGCCTGTAGAGAGCCGGAATCGCCTTCCGTGAGAAAAAGTGGCGTTTGGGAACCTGCCACTGAGGAACCGCACATTGCACAAACTCACGGAAGGGGGCCGAGTCTACCAACTGAAAAGGCAGCAGTTGAAGCGCTAGCAATTTAGCCAAGCTAGCATTCAACCGCTGGGCATGTGGATGGCTGGGAGTGAACTTCTTTCGACGGTCCAGCAGCTGGGGCAGGGAAATTTGCCTGCTAGAATCGGACGTTGGTGTACTGCTAGCAGAGTGGCCGCAAGTACTTGGCTGTGACACACCTAATTCTACACCTTCATTCCTCTCAGTGCAGGTTTCAGAGAGGACTGAAGGTATACTGGGGTTGGAGATCCCAGCTGATGCGGTGCAAGGAGAGGTCCGCTTTGTTCTTTGGTGTGGGTCTTTAAGGTAGGCTTGCCAACGAGCTGCATGGCAGGTCAACATATGTCTGATCAAGCATGTGGTGCCCAAGCGGCTGATGTTTTGGCCACGCGATATACGCTTGAGACATATGTTGCAAACAGCAGCTGTGCGATCTGATGCACTCGCCTCAAAAAAAGCCCACACCAAATAACTTTTCGAATGACGGGCAGAGGCAGCGCTCTGCACAGGCGGAGCTCTGCGGTGTGATTCCGTTGGTGTGCTGCCCATACGCTGGCCACCCAAGGGCATCCTGCCTCGTTGGAGATGTGCCTCCTCCTCATCGTCCTCCTCCTCCTCTCCCCTATTAGGCACCCACGTGGAGTCAGTGACCTCATCATCCCCTCCCTCCTCATCACTGGAGCCAATCTGGCAGTATGCTGCAGCTGCTGGAGCATGACTGCCAGATTGGTGTCCTTCTTGAGCATCCCCTCTCTCTGCTCTCACGCTACTGCCTTCCTCTATCTGGGTATCATCATCAGATCCTTCGAAACGCTGGGCATCCTCCTGGAGCATGTACCCAACACTGTGCTCAAACAGTTCGGGGGACTCCTCAGGAGGAGGACATGGTGGGTCTAGGGAAGGATTGACTAATGAAGATAATGATACCAGAGTAGAGGACGCTTTGGCAGCTGCTTTGCCAGTACCCTGAGCCTGGGTGAGAGAGGATGAGGAGGATGAGGTGGGCTTGGTCATCCACTCTACCAAGTCTTCGGCATGATGTGGCTCAACATGTCCAGCTGCCGAAAAGAAGGACAAGCGTGTCCCATGGCCATGTGCTGATGACAATGCACCGCGTCCACGACCAGCACTGTTGCCCCCAGACACAGAGCCTGCTTGCCCTCTTTTTTTGCCTCCTGACTGTCTGCCTCTCCTTGTTTGCCTTCCAGACATTTTAATGGATGGCCTGCAGGGAGATGGGAAAAACAGGAATAAGGGCTACCTTCAGGTGTATACTGTGCAGGAGGCTTAGCAACAATGACACTGACACTGTCCCCTGCCTATCCTTCTCTGTCCCTAAACACAAGGATTTGCAATATGCTTCAGCAAGATTGGTTTAGCACAGAATAGCACACTGACAGTTTCCCTCACTGTCCTTCTCTGTCCCTACAAACAGGATTTAGCACAGAATAGCACACTGATAGTTTCCACGAGTGTCCTTCTCTGTCCCTAAACTCAAGGATTTCAAATATGGTTCAGCAAGATTGGTTTAGAACAGAATAGCTCACTGACACTTTCCCTCACTGTACCTCTCTGTCCCTAAACTGAAGGATTTCAAATATGGTTCAGCAAGATTGGTTTAGAACAGAATAGCACACTGACACTTTCACTCACTGTCCTTCTCTGTCCCTACAAACAAGATTTAGCACAGAATAGCACACCGATAGTTTCCACGAGTGTCCTTCTCTGTCCCTAAACTCAAGGATTTCAAATATGGTTCAGCAAGATTGGTTTAGAACAGAATAGCACACTGACACTTTCCCTCACTGTACCTCTCTGTCCCTAAACTCAAGGATTTCAAATATGGTTCAGCAAGATTGGTTTAGAACAGAATAGCACACTGTCAGTTTCACTCACTGTCCTTCTCTGTCCCTACCAACAAGATTTAGCACAGAATAGCACACTGATAGTTTCCACGAGTGTCCTTCTCTGTCCCTAAACTCAAGGATTTCAAATATGGTTCAGCAAGATTGGTTTAGAACAGAATAGCACACTGTCAGTTTCACTCACTGTCCTTCTCTGTCCCTACCAACAAGATTTAGCACAGAATAGCACACTGATAGTTTCCACGAGTGTCATTCTCTGTTAGGGATGAGCTTCGTGTTCGAATCGAACATACGTTCGACTCGAACATCGGCTGTTCGATCGTTCGACGAAGATCGAACGATTTGGGCCGTTCGCGCCAAATTCGAGTGACGCGAACGGCCCACAATGCACTACGCCATCGCAGTGTCATCCAGGCGCTGTGATTGGCCAAGCATGCACTGTGACCCCGCATGCTTGGCCAATCACAGCGCCGGCAGCGAGGAGAGCAATGATTGGCCACAGGCAGGATGCCTGTGGCCAATTATTGCTGAGGGTGTTTAGTACACGCCCCACACTATAAAAGGCCGCCAGCACGGCGGCCTAGTGTAGTGTGTTCCGGAGCAGGGATAGAGCAGCATAGGCAGGGACAGTGACTTTTATTTCTTTCTTGCTTAACCTGGATTCCTTTAGTTTAGGGAAAGAGAAGGATAGGTAGGGAGAGTGTCAGTGTGTTTTGTGCTTGTGCTATAGTGTGCTTAAAAAAAACATTTTTTCTAGGGACAGAAAACTGTAGGTAGGGAGAGTGTCAGTTTCTTTCACTGTGTAAGTCCTTGTTTCTAGGGACCTGGAAGGACAGTGAGTGAATTCTCCTTGTGCTATATTGTGCTTAAAAAAAACATTTTTTCTAGGGACAGAAAACTGTAGGTAGGGAGAGTGTCAGTTTCTTTCACTGTGCAAGTCCTTGTTTCTAGGGACCTGGAAGGACAGTGAGTGAATTCTCCTTGTGCTATATTGTGCTTAAAAAAAACATTTTTTCTAGGGACAGAAAACTGTAGGTAGGGAGAGTGTCAGTTTCTTTCACTGTGTAAGTCCTTGTTTCAAGGGACCTGGAAGGACAGTGAGTGAATTCTCCTTGTGCTATATTGTGCTTAAAAAAAACATTTTTTCTAGGGACAGAAAACTGTAGGTAGGGAGAGTGTCAGTTTCTTTCACTGTGTAAGTCCTTGTTTCTAGGGACCTGGAAGGACAGTGAGTGAATTCTCCTTGTGCTATATTGTGCTTAAAAAAAAACATTTTTTCTAGGGACAGAAAACTGTAGGTAGGGAGAGTGTCAGTTTCTTTCACTGTGTAAGTCCTTGTTTCTAGGGACCTGGAAGGACAGTGAGTGAATTCTCCTTGTGCTTTATTGTGCTTAAAAAAAACATTTTTTCTAGGGACAGAAAACTGTAGGTAGGGAGAGTGTCAGTTTCTTTCACTGTGCAAGTCCTTGTTTCCAGGGACCTGGAAGGACAGTGAGTGAATTCTCCTTGTGCTATATTGTGCTTAAAAAAAACATTTTTTCTAGGGACAGAAAACTGTAGGTAGGGAGAGTGTCAGTTTCTTTCACTGTGTAAGTCCTTGTTTCTAGGGACCTGGAAGGACAGTGAGTGAATTCTCCTTGTGCTATATTGTGCTTAAAAAAAACATTTTTTCTAGGGACAGAAAACTGTAGGTAGGGAGAGTGTCAGTTTCTTTCACTGTGTAAGTCCTTGTTTCTAGGGACCTGGAAGGACAGTGAGTGAATTCTCCTTGTGCTTTATTGTGCTTAAAAAAAACATTTTTTCTAGGGACAGAAAACTGTAGGTAGGGAGAGTGTCAGTTTCTTTCACTGTGCAAGTCCTTGTTTCCAGGGACCTGGAAGGACAGTGAGTGAATTCTCCTTGTGCTATATTGTGCTTAAAAAACACATTTTTTCTAGAGACAGAAAACTGTAGGTAGGGAGAGTGTCAGTTTCTTTCACTGTGTAAGTCCTTGTTTCTAGGGACCTGGAAGGACAGTGAGTGAATTCTCCTTGTGCTATATTGTGCTTAAAAAAATCATTTTTTCTAGGGACAGAAAACTGTAGGTAGGGAGAGTGTCAGTTTCTTTCACTGTGTAAGTCCTTGTTTCTAGGGACCTGGAAGGACAGTGAGTGAATTCTCCTTGTGCTTTATTGTGCTTAAAAAAAACATTTTTTCTAGGGACAGAAAACTGTAGGTAGGGAGAGTGTCAGTTTCTTTCACTGTGTAAGTCCTTGTTTCTAGGGACCTGGAAGGACAGTGAGTGAATTCTCCTTGTGCTATATTGTGCTTAAAAAAAACATTTTTTCTAGGGACAGAAAACTGTAGGTAGGGAGAGTGTCAGTTTCTTTCACTGTGTAAGTCCTTGTTTCTAGGGACCTGGAAGGACAGTGAGTGAATTCTCCTTGTGCTATATTGTGCTTAAAAAAAACATTTTTTCTAGGGACAGAAAACTGTAGGTAGGGAGAGTGTCAGTTTCTTTCACTGTGTAAGTCCTTGTTTCTAGGGACCTGGAAGGACAGTGAGTGAATTCTCCTTGTGCTATATTGTGCTTAAAAAAAACATTTTTTCTAGGGACAGAAAACTGTAGGTAGGGAGAGTGTCAGTTTCTTTCACTGTGTAAGTCCTTGTTTCTAGGGACCTGGAAGGACAGTGAGTGAATTCTCCTTGTGCTTTATTGTGCTTAAAAAAAACATTTTTTCTAGGGACAGAAAACTGTAGGTAGGGAGAGTGTCAGTTTCTTTCACTGTGTAAGTCCTTGTTTCTAGGGACCTGGAAGGACAGTGAGTGAATTCTCCTTGTGCTTTATTGTGCTTAAAAAAAAACATTTTTTCTAGGGACAGAAAACTGTAGGTAGGGAGAGTGTCAGTTTCTTTCACTGTGTAAGTCCTTGTTTCTAGGGACCTGGAAGGACAGTGAGTGAATTCTCCTTGTGCTATATTGTGCTTAAAAAAAACATTTTTTCTAGGGACAGAAAACTGTAGGTAGGGAGAGTGTCAGTTTCTTTCACTGTGTAAGTCCTTGTTTCTAGGGACCTGGAAGGACAGTGAGTGAATTCTCCTTGTGCTATATTGTGCTTAAAAAAAAACATTTTTTTCTAGGGACAGAAAACTGTAGGTAGGGAGAGTGTCAGTTTCTTTCACTGTGCAAGTCCTTGTTTCCAGGGACCTGGAAGGACAGTGAGTGAATTCTCCTTGTGCTATATTGTGCTTAAAAAAACATTTTTTCTAGGGACAGAAAACTGTAGGTAGGGAGAGTGTCAGTTTCTTTCACTGTGCAAGTCCTTGTTTCTAGGGACCTGGAAGGACAGTGAGTGAATTCTCCTTGTGCTATATTGTGCTTAAAAAAAACATTTTTTCTAGGGACAGAAAACTGTAGGTAGGGAGAGTGTCAGTTTCTTTCACTGTGTAAGTCCTTGTTACCAGGGACCTGGAAGGACAGTGAGTGAATTCTCCTTGTGCTATATTGTGCTTAAAAAAAACATTTTTTCTAGGGACAGAAAACTGTAGGTAGGGAGAGTGTCAGTTTCTTTCACTGTGCAAGTCCTTGTTTCTAGGGACCTGGAAGGACAGTGAGTGAATTCTCCTTGTGCTTTATTGTGCTTAAAAAAACATTTTTTCTAGGGACAGAAAACTGTAGGTAGGGAGAGTGTCAGTTTCTTTCACTGTGCAAGTCCTTGTTTCCAGGGACCTGGAAGGACAGTGAGTGAATTCTCCTTGTGCTATATTGTGCTTAAAAAACACATTTTTTCTAGAGACAGAAAACTGTAGGTAGGGAGAGTGTCAGTTTCTTTCACTGTGTAAGTCCTTGTTTCTAGGGACCTGGAAGGACAGTGAGTGAATTCTCCTTGTGCTATATTGTGCTTAAAAAAAACATTTTTTCTAGGGACAGAAAACTGTAGGTAGGGAGAGTGTCAGTTTCTTTCACTGTGTAAGTCCTTGTTTCTAGGGACCTGGAAGGACAGTGAGTGAATTCTCCTTGTGCTTTATTGTGCTTAAAAAAAACATTTTTTCTAGGGACAGAAAACTGTAGGTAGGGAGAGTGTCAGTTTCTTTCACTGTGCAAGTCCTTGTTTCCAGGGACCTGGAAGGACAGTGAGTGAATTCTCCTTGTGCTATATTGTGCTTAAAAAAAACATTTTTTCTAGGGACAGAAAACTGTAGGTAGGGAGAGTGTCAGTTTCTTTCACTGTGTAAGTCCTTGTTTCTAGGGACCTGGAAGGACAGTGAGTGAATTCTCCTTGTGCTATATTGTGCTTAAAAAAAACATTTTTTCTAGGGACAGAAAACTGTAGGTAGGGAGAGTGTCAGTTTCTTTCACTGTGCAAGTCCTTGTTACCAGGGACCTGGAAGGACAGTGAGTGAATTCTCCTTGTGCTATATTGTGCTTAAAAAAAACATTTTTTCTAGGGACAGAAAACTGTAGGTAGGGAGAGTGTCAGTTTCTTTCACTGTGTAAGTCCTTGTTTCTAGGGACCTGGAAGGACAGTGAGTGAATTCTCCTTGTGCTTTATTGTGCTTAAAAAAAACATTTTTTTCTAGGGACAGAAAACTGTAGGTAGGGAGAGTGTCAGTTTCATTCACTGTGCAAGTCCTTGTTTCCAGGGACCTGGAAGGACAGTGAGTGAATTCTCCTTGTGCTATATTGTGCTTAAAAAACACATTTTTTCTAGAGACAGAAAACTGTAGGTAGGGAGAGTGTCAGTTTCTTTCACTGTGTAAGTCCTTGTTTCTAGGGACCTGGAAGGACAGTGAGTGAATTCTCCTTGTGCTATATTGTGCTTAAAAAAAACATTTTTTCTAGGGACAGAAAACTGTAGGTAGGGAGAGTGTCAGTTTCTTTCACTGTGTAAGTCCTTGTTTCTAGGGACCTGGAAGGACAGTGAGTGAATTCTCCTTGTGCTTTATTGTGCTTAAAAAAAACATTTTTTCTAGGGACAGAAAACTGTAGGTAGGGAGAGTGTCAGTTTCTTTCACTGTGCAAGTCCTTGTTTCCAGGGACCTGGAAGGACAGTGAGTGAATTCTCCTTGTGCTATATTGTGCTTAAAAAAAACATTTTTTCTAGGGACAGAAAACTGTAGGTAGGGAGAGTGTCAGTTTCTTTCACTGTGCAAGTCCTTGTTTCCAGGGACCTGGAAGGACAGTGAGTGAATTCTCCTTGTGCTATATTGTGCTTAAAAAAAACTTTTTTTCTAGGGACAGAAAACTGTAGGTAGGGAGAGTGTCAGTTTCTTTCACTGTGCAAGTCCTTGTTACCAGGGACCTGGAAGGACAGTGAGTGAATTCTCCTTGTGCTATATTGTGCTTAAAAAAAACATTTTTTCTAGGGACAGAAAACTGTAGGTAGGGAGAGTGTCAGTTTCTTTCACTGTGCAAGTCCTTGTTTCTAGGGACCTGGAAGGACAGTGAGTGAATTCTCCTTGTGCTATATTGTGCTTAAAAAAAACATTTTTTCTAGGGACAGAAAACTGTAGGTAGGGAGAGTGTCAGTTTCTTTCACTGTGCAAGTCCTTGTTTCCAGGGACCTGGAAGGACAGTGAGTGAATTCTCCTTGTGCTATATTGTGCTTAAAAAAAACATTTTTTCTAGGGACAGAAAACTGTAGGTAGGGAGAGTGTCAGTTTCTTTCACTGTGCAAGTCCTTGTTTCTAGGGACTGGGAAGGACAGTGAGTGAATTCTCCTTGTGCTATAGTGTGCTTAAAAAAAACATTTTTTCTAGGGACAGAAAACTGTAGGTAGGGAGAGTGTCAGTTTCTTTCACTGTGCAAGTCCTTGTTTCCAGGGACCTGGAAGGACAGTGAGTGAATTCTCCTTGTGCTATATTGTGCTTAAAAAAAACATTTTTTCTAGGGACAGAAAACTGTAGGTAGGGAGAGTGTCAGTTTCTTTCACTGTGCAAGTCCTTGTTTCTAGGGACTGGGAAGGACAGTGAGTGAATTCTCCTTGTGCTATAGTGTGCTTAAAAAAAACATTTTTTCTAGGGACAGAAAACTGTAGGTAGGGAGAGTGTCAGGCCTCGTACACACGACCGATTTTCTCGTCGTAAACAGTCAAGAAAAGTGCCGCGAGAGTTTTTTTGTCTAGAAAAACGTTCGTGTGTATGGTTTTACGACGAGAAACTTGACGAGAATCTCGACGAGAAAATAGAGAACCTGCTCTCTATTTTCTCGTCAGGAGTCCAGATTTCCTCGTCGTGTTTCTCGTCGGCCTGTTTTGTGACGAGAAAATGGTTCGTGTGTATGCTTTTACGACTCTTCAAAAAGCGCGCATGCTCAGAATCAAGTATGAGACGGGAGCGCATCTTCTGGTAAAACAAGCCTTCGTAATGGAAATAGCACATTCGTCACGCTAAAACGAACTGAAAGCACGAAGACTGAAAAGCGCGAATCGTCTCTTCCCAAACTTTTACTTCACACGCGGTAACACGAGATCAGCAAAAGCAGCCCAAGGGGTGGCGCCAAGAAAAAAGATCTTCCCCTTTATAGTGCCGTCGTACGTGCTGGACGTGAGCGCAGAGAACCACGAGGAAATTGGGAAATGCCAGTGTGTACGCATAGAAAGCTTGACGAGAAAATCGACAAGCTTAACAAGAATCTCGTCGAAAAAAACGACGTGTTTTTTACGACGAGAAAATCGGTCGTGTGTACGAGGCCTCAGTTTCTTTCACTGTGCAAGTCCTTGTTTCCAGGGACCTGGAAGGACAGTGAGTGAATTCTCCTTGTGCTATATTGTGCTTAAAAAAAACATTTTTTCTAGGGACAGAAAACTGTAGGTAGGGAGAGTGTCAGTTTCTTTCACTGTGCAAGTCCTTGTTTCAAGGGACAGAGAAGGACACCTGAAGGTAGCCCTTATTGCTTTTTCCCATCTCCCTGCAGGCCATCTATTAGAATGTCTGGAAGGCAAACAAGGAGAGGCAGACAGTCAGGAGGCAATAAAAGAGGGCAAGCAGGCTCTGTGTCTGGGGGCAACAGTGCTGGTCGTGGACGCGGTGCATTGTCATCAGCACATGGCCATGGGACACGCTTGTCCTTCTTTTCCGCAGCTGGACATGTTGAGCCACATCATGCCGAAGACTTGGTAGAGTGGATGACCAAGCCCTCCTCCTCCTCCTCATCCTCTCTCACCCAGGCTCAGGGTACTGGCAAAGCAGCTGCCAAAGCGTCCTCTTCCCTGGTATCAATGTCAGACTCATCATCAGTCACTCCTTCCCTAGACCCACCATGTCCTCCTCCTGAGGAGTCCCCCGAACTGTTTGAGCACAGTGTTGGGTACATGCTCCAGGAGGATGCCCAGCGTTTCGAAGGGTCTGATGATGAAACCCAGCTACAGGAAGGCAGTAGGGTGAGAGCAGACAGAGGGGATGCTCAAGAAGGACACCAATCTGGCAGTCATGTTCCAGCAGCTGCAGCATACTGCCAGATTGGCTCCAGTGATGAGGAGGGAGGGGATGATGAGGTCACTGACTCCACGTGGGTGCCTAATAGGAGAGAGGAGGAGGAGGATGAGGAGGAGGCACATCTCCAACGAGACAGGATGCCCTTTGGTGGCCAGCGTAAGGGCAGTACACCGACGGAATCACACCGCAGAGCTCCGCCTGTGCAGGGCGCTGCCTCTGCCCGTCATTCAAAAAGTTCCTTGGTGTGGGCCTTTTTTGAGGCTAGTGCATCAGATCGCACAGCTGCTGTTTGCAACATATGTCTCAAGCGTATATCGCGTGGCCAAAACATCAGCCGCTTGGGTACCACATGCCTGACCAGACATATGTTGACCTGCCATGCAGCTCGTTGGCAAGCCTACCTCAAAGACCCACACCAAAGAACAAAGCGGACCTCTCCTTGCACCGCATCAGCTGGGATTTCCAACCCCACTATAACTTCAGTCCTCTCTGAAACATGCACTGAGAGGAATGAAGGTGTAGAATTAGGTGTGTCACAGCCAAGTACTTGCGGCCACTCTGCTAGCAGTACACCGACGTCCGATTCTAGCAGGCAAATTTCCCTGCCCCAGCTGCTGGACCGTCGAAAGAAGTTCACTCCCAGCCATCCACATGCCCAGCGGTTGAATGCTAGCTTGGCTAAATTGCTAGCGCTTCAACTGCTGCCTTTTCAGTTGGTAGACTCGGCCCCCTTCCGTGAGTTTGTGCAATGTGCGGTTCCTCAGTGGCAGGTTCCCAAACGCCACTTTTTCTCACGGAAGGCTATTCCGGCTCTCTACCGGCATGTGGAAGGCAATGTATTGGCCTCGCTGGACAGGGCGGTCAGCGGTAAGGTGCATATTACCGCTGACTCATGGTCCAGCAGGCATGGACAGGGACGTTACCTTTCTTTCACGGCCCATTGGGTCACTCTTTTGGCAGCTGGGAAGGATGCAGGACAAGGTGCAGTAGTGTTGGAGGTTGTCCCACCGCCACGCCTCCAAAATGCAAGGCCTCTCAAGGCCCCCCTTTATCCAGACAGTGTTCCTTCTGTCCCACCCATCGCACAGGAAGAGAAGGAGGAGGAGGAGGAGGAGGAGGATTGTGTCAGCATGGAGGTGGAGGCTGGCACTCAGCATCATCAGCAGCAGTCTTTTAGGGATGATTTACAGTCCCAAGAAACCAGTGGACTTGTACGTGGCTGGGAGGAGGTGGCTGCGGATCATGTCGTCCTTAGTGACCCAGAGGACTCCGGAGCGAATGCCTCAGCAAACCTACGCTGCATGGCCTCCCTGATCCTGCAAAGTCTGCGGAAGGATCCTCGTATTCTTCGGATCAAGGAGAGGGACCATTACTGGCTGGCCACTCTCCTTGATCCACGGTACAAGGGTAAGGTTGCGGACCTTATGTTACCATCGCAGAGGGAGCAGAGGATGAGACAACTCCGGGAGGCCTTGCAGAAAGGTCTGTGCAACGCGTTCCCAGAGACTGGGAGGTTACAAACTCCTGGTCCAGGACAACGAGTTGCTGAGGCTTCGGCCAGTCAAAGAAGGAGCGGTGGGGAAGGTGGCCGTCTGACCGATGCGTTCAGACAATTCTTTAGTCCGCAGCCCCAAAGTATGATTGGTTCCAGCAACCATCGCCAGCGTCTGATAAACATGGTGCAGGAATATCTAGGGGCAAGGTCAGACTTGGACACCTTCCCCACCGAAAATCCTCTGGCTTACTGGGTCTTGAGGATGGATCACTGGCCAGAGCTTGCACAGTATGCAATTGAGCTACTGGCCTGTCCTGCATCCAGCGTTCTTTCGGAACGCACATTCAGTGCTGCTGGAGGATTTGTCACGGATCACAGGGTGCGCCTGTCCACCGACTCGGTTGATCGACTGACTTTCATCAAGATGAACCAGTCTTGGATCACCACCAGCTACCACACACCTGATGCTGATATAACAGACTAATTGATTTTAACATGTCACATCCCTTCAAGACTGATGCTGATGCTGAGTGTCTGTGCTGTTATGTTGACTGGCTATCCTCCTCCTCCGAGTCCTCAATGATACGATTGATGATGATAGCTTGGAAGATCATTTTTGTTTATGGGTGCCGCCACCAGTGGCTAAGGCCCAATTTTTCAGCCCCTGTTTTACAGGGGCGTGTAATTACAATTTTTTTAGCAATAATTTGCCATAGGGCTCATTGCTGTGCTCCAAGTACAGTATCTGTGAGGGGTTGGAGTGTTGTGGCACCAGTGCCTAAGGCCCAATTTTTCAGCCCCTGTTTAACAGGGGCGTGTCATTACAATTTTTGAAGCAATACTTTGCAACAGGGCTCATTGCTGTGCTCCAAGTACAGTATCTGTGAGGGGTTGTAGTGTTGTGCCACCAGTGGCTAAGGCCCAATTTTTCAGCCCCTGTTCAACAGGGGCATGTAATTACAATTCTTGATCTAATAATTCACAGCAGGGCCCATTCCTGCACCCACCAAGAGTAACTCTGAGGGCTTACAGTGTTGTGTCAACACCACCACCACCACCAAAGGCCCAATTTTTCAGCCCCTGTTCAACAGGGGCATGCAATTACAATTCTTGATCTAATAATTCACAGCAGGGCCCATTGCTGCACCCACCAAGAGTAACTGTCAGGGCTTACAGTGTTGTGGCACCAGCACCACCATCAAAGGCCCAATTTTTACTACCACTGTTCAACAATTATATGTAATTACAATTCCTGATATAATAGTTGACAGCAGGGCGTTCCAGCACCAACCAAGAGTAACTGTGAGTGCTTACAGTGTTGTGCCAACACCAACAACTAAGGGGCCTATTTCTGCAGAGTATCTACGGCAGGTCCCTACTTTCAAACATCCAACTTACAAACGACTCCTACTTGCAAACGCAAGAAGACAACAGGAAGTGAGAGGAAATCTACCCCTAGGAAGGAAAATTCTCTCCTGTAAGAATTAATATGGGAGAAAGGTGTCTCCTCTGTACTGATGCTTTATCAGCAATCCTTGTTTCAAGAAAAACACCACATTTCAAAAACAGTTGTCATTGGGACGGAAAGTGAGGTGAAATGTTCTGAACAGGGGCACAGACAGCAAAACAAATGTTACAGGGGTGATAACCCTTACCTATGTTTTCCAAAAAGTTTAAAAATAGATTTTTGGGCTGGAGCTACACTTAAACAATGTACCTGTTCAAAATTACAAACAGATTCTACATAAGAACAAACCTACAGTCCCTGTCTTGTATGCACCGCCTGTATACGGCTGTTCAGAGTATATAGGGCCTTTTTTATTTTATGTGCGGGGTTCCCCTTAATATCCATACAAGACCCAAAGGGGCTGGTAATGGGCTGGGGTAGGGGGGGGGGGGGTCATGGGGTAGCTATGCCATTTTTCTTAAAGATTTTCATCCATATTACCGGGACCAGACATTACATTAAAGCCGCAAGCAGTTTTAAATGGCTTTTTTTTCCTTTAGAAGTGTCATTTTGTGCAGGGACAGTTCTAAACACGGGAAACACGTGGCACTTCACAGGCATACTTTAGACACCCCCCAGGTACGATATTTAAAGGAATATTTGACTTTTTTTTTTTCACTTTATGCATCATTAAAATGACTGCTCCCGAAAAACGACCGTTTTTAAAACTTCTTTTTGCATTGATACATGTCCCCTGGTGCAGAACCCGGGTTCCCAAACCCTTTTTAGGACAATAACATGCATAATAGTTGTTATAATTAGCACTTTAGAATTCGAACGTTCGCATCCATTGTATTTAATAGGGTTCTAATGTTCGTACGAACTTTCGGTCCGTTCGCGGGTTCTGGTGCGAACCGAACCCGGGGGTGTTCGGCTCATCACTATTCTCTGTCCCTAAACTCAAGGATTTCAAATATGGTTCAGCAAGATTGGTTTAGAACAGAATAGCTCACTGACACTTTCCCTCACTGTACCTCTCTGTCCCTAAACTCAAGGATTTCAAATATGGTTCAGCAAGATTGGTTTAGAACAGAATAGCACACTGACACTTTCACTCACTGTCCTTCTCTGTCCCTACAAACAAGATTTAGCACAGAATAGCACACTGATAGTTTCCACGAGTGTCCTTCTCTGTCCCTAAACTCAAGGATTTCAAATATGGTTCAGCAAGATTGGTTTAGAACAGAATAGCTCACTGACACTTTCCCTCACTGTACCTCTCTGTCCCTAAACTCAAGGATTTCAAATATGGTTCAGCAAGATTGGTTTAGAACAGAATAGCACACTGACACTTTCCCTCACTGTACCTCTCTGTCCCTAAACTCAAGGATTTCAAATATGGTTCAGCAAGATTGGTTTAGAACAGAATAGCACACTGTCAGTTTCACTCACTGTCCTTCTCTGTCCCTACAAACAAGATTTAGCACAGAATAGCACACTGACACTCTCCCTACCTATCCTTATTTGTCCCTAAACACAAGGAATCCAGGATTAGTAAAGGAAAAAAAATGACACTGTCCCTGCCTATGCTTCTCTTTCCCTGCTCCGGAACACACTACACAAGGCCGCCGCGCTGGCGGCCTTTTATAGTGTGGGGCGTGTACTAAACCCCCTCAGCAATAATTGGCCACAGGCATCCTGCCTGTGGCCAATCATTGCTCTCCTCGCTGCCGGCGCTGTGATTGGCCAAGCATGCGGGGTCACAGTGCATGCTTGGCCAATCACAGCGCCTGGATGACACTGCGATGGCGTAGTGCATTGTGGTCCGTTCGCGTCACTCGAATTTGGCGCGAACGGCCCAAATCGTTCGATCTTCGTCGAACGATCGAACAGCCGATGTTCGAGTCGAACGTATGTTCGACTCGAACACGAAGCTCATCCCTACCTCCCAACATTTTGAGATGGAAATGAGGGACACCTACTAACAAATGTATGTAGTGTGAGGGGGTTAACTCGGTAGTGGGTGTGTGTGACCCCCTGGTTGGGCTCCCCACACAAAAACAGGGCCAGCAGACGGAGTTTGTGGTTTTCCAAATCAAAAGGTGCGGTTTATTTTTCTATGTACAGTGACAAAAACACAGCAAAGCCAAAAAGAAACATAAACAAAGTAAATCCTGGTCAGCTTGACCTCTGACTAAACATGCAGGTTTCCTAACTAACAACTGGGATCAGCCTAGTGCTGTCCTAGTCCCTAAGTCCCTGGTTTAGTCAATGACCAAATAAATAGCCACACAGGCTTTGTCTCACCGCACAGGGGTTCACTCTCCCTAGACAGTCCACACAGGTCTGGGTCCAGGCATGAGCCAACACCTAATGAATCTGGGAGTTTTTGTAGAGGCCTTAAACGAGCTGACAAGCTTCAGCTGATCTCATCAACTCCCTGCCTGCACGACGCCCAGCCCTCTCCCTAGTTGTATAAGTCGGCATAAAGCCTGAATCTGGGAGAAATATATCTACCCCCCTGGATGCAACCAGGTGACTTTACCTTCCTGCTGTCACATACCCCCCCTCTTGTTTTAACCTTGGGGTTGGAACACCAGCAATCAGGCATTCATGTACTCGAGACAAAGCATCCACATTCCCCATTTGAACGCCAGGGCGATGCTTTACTGTGAAGTTGAATTCCTGTAGGGCCAGGAACCACCTATTCACTCTTCTATTTGTCTCCCTGTTTTGAGCCATCCACTTTAACGGAGCGTGATCCGTAACCATGTCAAAGTGCCTACCTAGCAGATAGTACCGAAGGGAATCTAGAGCCCACTTCACCGCTAAACACTCCTTTTCGACCGCGGCGTAATTTACCTCATGGGACTTCAACTTCCTGCTGAGGTAAATGACTGGGTGCTCTTCCCCGTTCCAGACCTGGGACAATACTGCTCCTAACCCCACATCTGACGCATCACTTTGTACGACAAAGTCTTTAGAGAAGTCGGGTGAGTACAACACTGGCTGGCTACATAAGGCTTGTTTCAAGAATTGGAATGCTGCCTCAGCCTCGGGGGTCCATTTAATCATGCCCGACCCTTTCCCTTTCGTCAGGTTGGTTAGGGGCACAGCCTTAGAAGCAAAGTGGGAAATGAAGCGCCGATAATAACCCGCGATTCCCAGAAAGGCCCGTACCTGCTTCTTGCTGTTGGGACGTGGCCAACTCTGGATGGCCTCGACTTTGTTGAGTTGGGGTTTTATCACTCCCCTGCCAATGGTGTACCCAAGATATTTGGCCTCCTCCTGCCCAATGGCACACTTCTTGGGGTTAGCCGTAAACCCCGCTTCCCGGATAGAGTCTAGGACTGCTTGCACTTTTGGCAGATGTGAGGCCCAATCTGTGCTATGGACAATTACGTCATCCAGGTAAGCCGCAGCATACTTCCGATGGGGCCTCAGTATCTGGTCCATTTTCCGCTGGAATGTGGCCGGCGCATTCTGTAACCCGAACGGCATTCTCTTATATTGGAACGCCCCGTCTGGGGTTACAAATGCGGTTTTCTCTTTGGCCGACTTGGCCAGGGGAATTTGCCAATACCCTTTTGTGAGGTCAAGAGTTGTCATGTATCGGGCTGTTCCCAGCCGGTCGATCAACTCATCTATACGTGGCATGGGGTAGGTGTCAAATTTTGTAACTTTGTTCAACTGACGAAAATCGTTACAAAATCGCCAGCTCCCATCCGGTTTAGGCACCAACACAATGGGACTAGACCAATCACTTTGGGACTCCTCTATCACCCCTAAGTTCAGCATTTTCTGTACTTCCTCCCGTATTGCCTCCCGTCGGGCCTCTGGGATCCGATAGGGTTTTAACTTCACCCTTTCACCGGGCGGGGTAATAATATCATGCTCTACCCCAGATGTTTGTCCCGGCAGCTCAGAGAACACCTCCTTGTTGCGAAGCACAAACTCCTTAACCTCCTGCTGTTGGGGTTGTGACAAGGTGGCTGCTATTCCAACCTCCGGAATCACGCAACCAGTTTGAGCTGGTGACCAAGTTTCTGCGACTAGGGACTCTCTATCCCTCCAGGCTTTCAACAGATTAATGTGATATATCTGTTCGGGCTTTCGCCTTCCTGGTTGTCTGACCTTGTAATTCACTTCGCTCACTTTTTCCATTATCTCGTAGGGGCCTTGCCATTTGGCAAGGAATTTACTTTCAACCGTAGGGACAAGTACCAATATCCTATCCCCCGGGGAAAAGGTACGGGTCTTGGTTCCACGGTTGTACACTCTCTGCTGTGCCAACTGCGCTTGGGCCAAATGTTCCTTCACGATGGGCATTACCTGTGCAATTCGATCTTGCATCAGGGCGACATGCTCAATCACACTCCTGTGGGGAGAACTCTCACTTTCCCAAGTTTCCTTGGCAATATCCAACAGCCCTCTTGGGTGTCTCCCATACAGTAACTCAAAGGGGGAGAATCCAGTAGAGGATTGGGGCACCTCCCTAATAGCAAACATCAAATAAGGAAGTAGACAGTCCCAATCCTTTCCATCTCTATCCACCACTTTCTTCAACATTTGTTTTAGGGTTTTGTTGAATCTTTCAACCAGCCCATCGGTTTGGGGGTGATACACAGATGTACGCAATTGCGTCACTTTGAACAATTTATACAGCTCTTTCATAACCCGGGACATAAAGGGTGTACCTTGGTCCGTAAGCAGTTCTTTACAAATACCCACCCGGCTAAAAACAAGAGATAGCTCTTTGGCTATGGTTTTGGCCGAGGTATTTCTGAGAGGGATCGCTTCTGGATAACGGGTGGCATAGTCCATTATAACCAATATGTACTGGTGCCCCCTAGCGGACTTGATTATAGGACCTACCAAATCCATTGCGATTCTCTCAAACGGGACCTCAATGATGGGTAGAGGGACCAGCGGGCTACGGAAATGTGGCATCGGGGCCGACCTCTGACACACAGGGCAGGAGGAACAATAATTTTCTATGTCCTTCATCACCCCAGGCCAATAGAATCTCTGTAATACCCTCTCTCGGGTTTTCTCTGTCCCCAGATGACCTCCAAGAATGTGCCCATGGGCCAACTCCAACACCAACTTCCTGTAAGGTTTGGGCACCACAAGCTGCTCAACGGTTTCTTCTGCCCTTTTTGCCACCCGATACAGTAGGTCCTTCTCTACGCTGAAGTATGGGTAAGTGCAGGTATTATCTGGGTTCACTAACTCGCCATCTATTTTCACTACGTTTTCCCGTGCCTTTATTAGGGCGGGGTCTTTTAACTGTTCTGTGGCAAAATTTTCCCTGTGAACCTCCAGATCAGAAAACTCCACAGACGGTAGGTTTTCGTCTGAGGAGGTGGGCTCCTCTCCAGTTTCTTGAGTCTCCCCTGCCAATACTGACAAGGGAAATTCTGGAGAGTCCTCACCACTCTCAGAGGAGTTCTGGCTATCACATTCCTGGTACATAGGGGCACCAGTGGGGGGCTCAGGATCATCCCACAGTTCCCAGAACTTCGGAAAATCCCTTCCCACAATGGCATCATGCGGTAATTGAGATACTAACCCCACTGGATGAGAGAGGGTACCTTTGGGGGTCTCGAAACACACTGTAGTCACTGGATACTCTCGGGTGTCCCCATGCACACAAATAACAGCTACCTTGCTATTCCCAGAAACCTCTGTTTTAACTAATTCAGCCTTTATCAGGGTCACAAGGCTACCTGAATCCAGCAATACCACAACATTTCTACCATTAATACACATTTTGCATAAATGTTTCTCAGTTGCCCGAATGGCAGTGCATGCGACTGTCGCACACAGCGACTGACGTCGGTCCGTCAGAAAGTCACATTGCATGGGTTCCTCCACAACCGGGCAATTTGCTGCAATATGTCCCGCTTGCCGGCAGCGGTAGCAAACAATCCTTTTGGCTGCCTCTTGAGCCCCTGACTTCCCAGGCTGTTCTCGCCAAACTTTGGGTAGAGCTCCCACCCTCTCACTCTCTCCACCCTCACCCCTTGGAATCCTCTTATCCGCCCCTGGGGATGGTCTGGTCTTAGGGTGGAAAGTCCGAGAGTCTCTGGAAGAGGCCGTCAGGTTCTCTGTAGCCAAGTATTTCTCTACACGATCCACAAGACCACCGGCCGTCTCTGGGTCTCCATGGCTTACCCACTTTTGGATGGCAGTAGGAAGAGCTCTCAAAAACCGATCCATTACAACACGTTCCACAATCTCTGGTGCGGACAAAGTCTCTGGCTGTAGCCACTTCCTGCTCAGGTGAATGAGATCATACATTTGAGACCTGGGGGGTTTTCCAAGCTGGAAAGTCCAGTTATGCACACGCTGAGCCCGGACAGCCAGGGTGACACCCAGTCTTGCCAATATTTCAGCTTTTAGCATCACATAGTCTTTTGCTTGGTCAGGCTCTAGGTCATAGTAAGCCTTCTGCGATTCACCAGTTAACAGAGGAGCCACCAGTCCAGCCCACTGCTCCTCAGGCCACTTTTCTCTTTCAGCAGTCCTTTCAAATGTGGTCAAAAATACCTCTGGATCATCCTCTCCAGTCATTTTTGTCAATAAACGACTCACCCCAAAGGACGCGGTATTAGTGGGACGGCTTTCCTCACTGGTCTGCGGACGTTGCTGCATTACTGCTTCCATTTGTTGTAGTCTCTGCTCTTGCTTCTGTAACAGGTCTATGAAGCGGGCCTCAGATTGCTGCTGGGCTTGTTGCTGAGCTTCCAGACTCTGTTGGTGAGCTTGCTGCTGGGCTGCAAGGCTCCTTTGCAAACCTGCATTTGTCTGCTGTTGATTGGCATTTGCTAGAGCCAGCTGTTTCAGTATCTCCTCCATGCTGGCTTAAAAAACTGCCACTGGTTCTCCACCAACTGTGAGGGGGTTAACTCGGTAGCGGGTGTGTGTGACCCCCTGGTTGGGCTCCCCACACAAAAACAGGGCCAGCAGACGGAGTTTGTGGTTTTCCAAATCAAAAGGTGCGGTTTATTTTTCTATGTACAGTGACAAAAACACAGCAAAGCCAAAAAGAAACATAAACAAAGTAAATCCTGGTCAGCTTGACCTCTGACTAAACATGCAGGTTTCCTAACTAACAACTGGGATCAGCCTAGTGCTGTCCTAGTCCCTAAGTCCCTGGTTTAGTCAATGACCAAATAAATAGCCACACAGGCTTTGTCTCACCGCACAGGGGTTCACTCTCCCTAGACAGTCCACACAGGTCTGGGTCCAGGCATGAGCCAACACCTAATGAATCTGGGAGTTTTTGTAGAGGCCTTAAACGAGCTGACAAGCTTCAGCTGATCTCATCAACTCCCTGCCTGCACGACGCCCAGCCCTCTCCCTAGTTGTATAAGTCGGCATAAAGCCTGAATCTGGGAGAAATATATCTACCCCCCTGGATGCAACCAGGTGACTTTACCTTCCTGCTGTCACAGTAGGCATAGGTCACGTCCCCTGCCACACCTCTTAATGGAGAATTAACCAAAAAAAAAAGGTTAAATAAATCCACAAGGGCGTTTTTTTACCACTACTATTCCTTTATATTGGCTTTTAAAATGTAAAAATGGAGCAATTTAGAAATTGGATGAAAGGTTTACACTGGGGAACACTTTTTGAAAGATAAAAAGTGCATTTTATATACAACTATATGGATCAGACCAAAATGAGGGACAAATGAGGAGGGAGGAGGGACAGAGGGACAATGTTCCAAATCAGGGACAGTCCCTCAAAATCAGGGACAGTTGGGAGCTATGCCATTTACACTTACATTGGTGAGCACTTGACCTGATAGGCGATTGATACATGGCTTTTGTGTGGTAGAGCAGGAGGTATACACTATACATTACATTATTCTATGTTGTCTCTAGAAATATATGTATGAGAAATACAATGCTTTGCAAAAGTATTCACCCCCCTTGGCATTTTTCATGTTTTGTTGCCTCACAACCTGGAATTAACATGGATTGTTTGAGGATTTGCATCATTTAATTTACAGAACATGCCCAAAACAAAGATGTTTTTTTATTTTTATTGTGAAGCAAACAACAAATAGGACAAAATAACATAAAAAGGCAATGTGTATAACTATTCACCCCCCTCCCCCCTAAAGTCAATACTTTGTAGAGCCACCTTTTGCGGCTATCACAGCTCCAAGTCGCTTTGGATAGGTTTCTATGAGCTTGCCACATCTTACCACTGGGATTTTTGCCCATTCCTTCTTGCAAAACTGCTCCATTTTCTTCAAGTTGGATGGTTTGCACTTGTGAACAGCAATCTTTAAGTCTGACCACAGATTTTCTATTGGATTGAGGTCTGGGCTTTGACTAGGCCATTCCAACACATTTACATGTATTCCCTTAAACCACTCAAGTGTTGCTTTAGCAGTGTGTTTGGGGTCATTGTCCTGTTGGAAGGTGAACCTCCATCCTAGCCTCAAATCACACACAGAGCGGTACAGGTTTTTATCAAGAATATCCCTGTATTTAGCACCATCCATCTTTCCCTCAACTCTGACCAGTTTCCCAGTCCCGACTGCTGAAAAACATTCCCACAGCATGATGCTGCCACCACCATGTTTTACTGTGGGGATGGTGTTTTTTGGGTGATGTGATGTGTTGGGTTTGCGCCAGACATAGCGTTTTCTTTGATGGCCAAAAAGTTACATTTTAGTCTCATCAGACCAGAGCACCTTCCTCCATACATTTTGGGAGTCTCCCACATGCCTTTTCGCAAACTCAAAACGTGCCATTTTGTTTTTTGCTGAAAGTAATGGCTTTCTTCTGGCCACTCTGCCATAAAGCCCAACTCTATGGAGTGTACAGCTTATTGTCGTCCTATGTACATGTAGCCCCCTGCTCCTAAATAAAGGGGCTATAATGTAAATTTAGTTTTTGGCTGAGCTGTAAACAGCTCAGATTGATTGTATATAGTTTATTTGGTTTCTGTCTTGAACTTATCTGAGATGTGCATTTCTCACTTTTGCCAGTAGGTGTCACTGGTACCACAGGCCAGTATGAGAATTACAAAAAGTTAAGCTGTAATAAATATTCTCTATTCCAGAAACAGCCCAGTAGGAGGTTCCTGGTCGCTGTGCATTCTGGGAGAGGGTATTTATGGGACAAACGCCATGTGCTCTAGTCAGTTCTTACCTCGTGGCCCTCCTGGCCAGAGGCTATGTTGCTGCATGCTCTGTAAGTAGGCCCAGAAGCTTGTCTGGGGCCTACTAATCCTGAGGTGGTCCTAGGCTGTCTTGCCTGTTTGGAAGAAGCCGCGCCAAGCTGAAGAGTTCCAGGGGAGGACCCTTGCTGGAGAGAACCAGGATGAAGGCTGATCTCTCAGGAGGGCCTGGTGACTCAGTTGAAGGACACACCTACATCTAAACTATCCTCACAGTACTGCCAGGTCGGCTTAAAGGTTCTAGTACTTTGAAGCTGTTCTACAAATCTAATTCAAGGTAACTAGCTCCTGGCTGCTAAGTCTGTGAGAGAGGCTTGTCCAGGAGTTCTACTGGCTTTTAAGTCCTGTGAGAGAGGCTTATCCAGAAAACCATACTGGTTGCTAGGTCTGTGTGAGAGACCTATCCAGGTATTTAAGATCTTCTAAAAGAAAGCTGTTTTTGTCCTTTGGATTCAAGGAGTCTATAAGTGATCTGCTAAAGGTATTGTCAGGTCACCTGAGGCCAGGTGACAGATGCACACCGTTGGGGTTAGGAGTGCACCGCTAAGGTAGTGGACCCTATGGCTGACTGCTGCGGATGGAACTCTGGGTGGTAAAGGAAGGCAGGTCCACTGGAGCATTAACAGGGATCCCACAGGGAGCTAGAGCCTAAGATTCCCCAGGGCACGGAGTCTAAGATCCAGCAGGTGTTCACCAGAGCCTCTAGTGGTGAGGATGGACTGGGCTGCAACTGGATCCAGGTCGTTGCCCCCAGAGTCTCACAGCTCACGCTCACAGTAGGCTATAGAGGATAGAGGGGAAGCAGCAGCTCAGGATAGCAAGAGATAGTAAGGGGATAAGCCAAAGGTCGGGGCGACTAGCAGACAAGGATAAACAAAGGACACGCCAAAGGTCAAGGTCACAAGCAGACAGGGATGGTCGAGAACAAGCCAAGATCAGTAAAACAGAGACAGACGTAGAGCACACAGCAAGCAGGAAACCAAACACACAATAGCTTAACAAACACTGTTGATCAGCAGGGCTGGCTTGCAGTGCACAGGTTAATATAGAGTTCTCTGATAGGGCCTGGGGTGGAGCCATGCTTAGAGGAGAGATTACTCAAGCAGCCAGGTGAGAGTGGCTGACCTCTAAAGCAGGACACATGGAGAAGGTAAGCTGACAGACAAACATTACTGCATAACCATGACAGTACCCCCCCTCTTATGGGCCCTCCCCCTCCCCCACCTGGGCCCAGGCTTAAAGGGAAACCTGAGATGAAACCTCCTCAACAGACGAGGTGCAAAGACCTCAGATGCAGCGATCCAAGACGCCTCCTCAGGACCAAACCCTCTCCAATGCACAAGGTACTGAAGAATGCCTCTGCAGAGCCGAGAATCCAGAACTGAACTAACCTCATACTTTAGATTATCCTCAGAGACCGGAACCGAGGTAGGGAGAGGACGAGAGGATTTATTGAGGACCAAAGGCCTTTTAGGAATAAGCAAGGGCATGAGAGGATCAACAGGGATCTGAGGAGGGTTCCCCAGACCCTTAAAGATGAACTGGACATCTAGCACAGGACCATCAGGCTGGGCAGAGGTCAGTGGAACCCTGAGGTCAGGTTGGTTAGAAGGTGACATGTCACAGGAGTCAAGCTGAATAGCTGAAATACAAGCAGAATGTCCTGAATAAGAAAAAGTAGGAGGCTCATTGGTCATGGGCTGGACTGGCATAACTAGTACAGAGGCCGAGTGAATAGCAGAGTCAGGTGTAGCGACTAACTGAATCGCATCGCAAGGCGTAGCGACTGCAGAACTTGCAGACAAGCTAGCCTGGAGGTAAGCTGGAGGTAAGCTGACAGACAAACAATACCGCATAACCATGACAGGTATTTAAAAACATCCCCTAACCCTCTATCCTACTACTACTTCCAAGTTCTTCATTAAAGCATTGAAAAATACTAAAGTGACTGGCACCCACATTTGTTCTAACTTCCCATTATAACCATGGATTCAGTCCTGAAGTGAATGTAAGCTCGCTCCCTGCCTCTGGAGGTACCTCTTTGCTCCCAGTATACCCAGGGGGCGCTACATACAGATACTCCAGTCTCTGCTATGGAACTCTGCAACTCCTCCAGCATTACCTTAGGTCTCTGTGCTGCCTCTCTGATTAATGCCCTCCTTGCCCGGTCCGTGAGTTTTGGTGTGCGGCCGTCTCTTGGCAGGTTTGCTGTTGTGCCATGTTCTTTCCATTTGGTTATGATAGATTTGATGGTGCTCCTGAGGATCATCAAAGATTTGGATATTGTTTTATAACCTAACCCTGACTTGTACTTCTCACTAACATTGTCCCTTACTTGTTTGGAGAGTTCCTTGGTCTTCATGGCAGTGTTTGGTTAGTGGTGCCTCTTGCTTAGGTGTTGCAGCCTCTGGGGCCTTTCAAAAAGTTGTGTATATGTAATGACAGATCATGTGACACTTAGATTGCACACAGGTGGACTTGTGCATTTCACAAATGATGTGACTTCTGAAGGTAATTGGTTGCACCAGAGCTTTTTAAAGGCTTCATAACAAAGGGGGTGAATACATACGCACATGCCAATTGTCAGTTTTTTATTTCTGAAAAATAGTTTTATGTATATTTTTTTTAATTTGACTTCACCCACTTAGACTATTGTGTTCTGATCCATCACATATAATTCAGCTTAAAAAAACATTGAACTAAAGGCTGTAATGTAACAAAATAGGTAAAAAGCCAAGGGGGTGAATACTTTTGCAAGGCACTGTACATCTGTATTCACAGAAGGCAACTGTTTACACCATACAGTCAAAAGTATGCGAACACTCTTAAAAACTATTGAGTTCTGGTGTGATAAAAGTTTGGGGAAGACCCTTTTTTGTTCCAGCATGACTGTACCCCCGTGTACATAGCTAGCTCCATAAAGACATGGCTTGGTGAGTTTGGTGCGGGGGAACTCAGAAGTCCTGCAAGAAGTCCTGACCTCAACCCTACTGAACACTTTTGGGATGAACTAGAAGGCCGACGACAATAAATGACAACTCCATATTAATGCCCATGCTTTTGGAATGGGATGTCCAAAAAGCTCATATCGGTATGACGGTCAGGTGGTGTGTTGCGTTTGTTAAAAATATGATTTTTATTATATTACTCAGACATAGGATACATGGGACAATTTTACAATAGTGAGTTGGTCAGATTACTGTCAGTCTTTTGGTTTGAGTAGATTTCTCAAACAAATGCTGTTTTCATACAATGGGGTTAGATACCATTGTTGTATGTGTAGCGGTTACTTGAATTTAGGGGAAGCATCTGGGTGGTAGTGTAACCCAGATGCCTTGATTGTTAGGAAATTCAAGGTTCCCTTTGTGAGTCTTGGAGGACTCTGGTGGTGTGAAGTTCCCGCCAGCCTATAGGTGGCGTTGTTGCCTTGGACCGGGGTTGGGTTTGCACCGCAAGACTGTACCTTTTTGTCCTCCCCTGGAGCTGGTACAGTGGGGCAGGGAACCCGCTGTGGCGCGAAGGGAGAGGTCATAAAAGGGGCGGACGCCCTGATCACGGGGTTAGAGTCCGGAGCCAGAAGATGCGGCCGCACCCAGGCATCTTCAGCCTGGGTGCTGGCATTCCGGTGTTCCAGGCCTAGGTGCCCTTGACCTAGCCGGAGCGGAGATGGAGTCCATCTCAGGCACCTTTAGCCTGGGGTAAGGTACTATGGCGGACGCCTGAAGCTCAGTACCTTCGACTGAGTTCCGCGAGGGTGGAGGAATCCGAGGGGGCCCTAACTCCTTGGGTGCCCGTGTCTGAGTTCGTGAGGAATGGTGTGCAGAAACTTCTCTGAAGAGTCCGGCGCAGCATCGCTGGTGACGGAGAGGCCTTAATTTCTCCCTTGGATGGATTTCTTCCTCTGACAGGGGCAAAGCGAGCGAAGGTAATTCACGTTCTACATCACCTAGTCAGTGGCAGTGACTATTCACCACTGGTGACAGCACAGTGGTCAGCAGCAGAAGAGAAAGGATTGTGCCTCGATCTGTCCCCATTTTCCAAAGTATGAAACTGTTTTATTGCTTGGCAAGAAGAATAAAACTGAGTTGGACCTATTCACTGTGTGGAACTCTGGTTACTAGAAGCAAAGGAGTCAGGGACGAAGTACTGGACTTGACTCTAGGACACCTACACAAAACCCAATTTGCTGGCCTTCACCTCTTAGCTATGGAGGACATGGGCTGTGGTGTGTCTTATCCCTCTCTCCCAGGTACCCCTAGACAACAGCCATATAACCGATGAAGATAGAGAGAGGGGTGAGCCCCGCTACACGTGGGGGCATCGTATCCGGGATGTGTATGGTGTCTGAATTCAAACTTTGCTGCCCGGAGGAGTTCCGAGTAGGTCGGCCATATTGGCCAACGCGCCACGAGGCAACCCACAGCTGCGTAGTTCGTGGGCGGGGAAAGGGAAAAGCCCGCGAACAAGTGCAGAAGGTGGGAGGAGTCTGGCCATGTGGACGTACGCACATGGAGATTCCGGCGCAGGTGAGTCAGTGCGCAATGGAGCAGCAAAGAGAGAGGATGGCTTCAAACGCTCCGTGGATTTTAGTTCCTTCCTTCGCGGATATGTCTTCTCTGGCTGCTCCGATTATGGATACGGGGATAAGACTAAGGCCCCGGGGGCGATTGGCTCTGTACACCTGCAGAGACATGGAGGCCCTCAGTGTGATCTGTCCCGGCTGTTCGGGACTGGTGGTCCAGCTGAAGCCATTCGGGCGCTGTGAGGTCTGTAAAGAATTTCTCTTCGAGGTGGAACTATCCACAGAAAAGCCTTGCGCTTTCCACCTCAACTACCTCACAGGGACTGCCACTCCGGAAGGAGAGTTTGATGCTGGTGCGTTCCCCGTGCGCACTAATCCGGGCGAAGTGACTGTCCAAGCGGAGATGAAAAGAGAAAAATCAGAGGATGCTGCCTCGGTCACCAGCAGCTCCCTGCTTCGGCCACCGAAGAGGAAAGTCGGCCTAGTGATGGCCTCGTGTGGTCATGGAAGAGCTTCGCCCGCTGCTTGCCTGGCCTGGATGGATCCGGTAGAAAAAGTCCTGGACATCCCTGTTCTTCTAGAGGCCCAGGTGAGCCAGGGGTTGGGACTGTCTGCGTGGTTACAAGTGGCGGAAGCCCACAGTCGGTAGAGGCCGTCAAGGGGGATAGTTCCGTGATTGGGAATTATCTGCCCGCTGAATGCTACGACACCTCTGACCTGGATTCATTGTCTGACAATGGCGATGATGGGGAGATAGACAAAATCTTCCATCAGAAGGGATGGGACAAGATGAAGCTACCCTTGTCCCGTTTCACAAGGGACCTGCCCATGTTTACTGGAGATAGTACACCTCGGGTAGAGGCCTCGGCACCAAGGGAAGAAGCTGGTCCTCTGTCTGAAGTTCCCCTTCTAGATTCAACATCCATTTCACCCGTTCCTGTTGCGGGAACGCAACGCCAAGCACTGCGGGCTCCTAGGCCCAGATCTTCCGAGGTGGTGAACGCACCTCGCCACCCAGAAGCGATTGTTCCACCTGGAGGAGACCGAGCCACTATGCCACCTTTGTCAAGGCTGCAGCGTCTCTTTGGCCAGAAGGTTGCTCAGGAATATGGGTGGGAAAACCCGTATCTGCCTCGGGAACTGCTCTACGAGGTGGAAGTTTTTCGGCAACGATGGTATGATACCTTTGTGTGGGACAAACTTAAAGTACAGCACGCACGGCGGTACCTTTCCTGTTCGCCAACGGTCACCAAGAAGTTCCAGGACTGTAAAGCTAAGTGGATGCTGGGAAGACATATCCATGCGGACAAAGTGGTGATTTGCCGTAAGGAAGGAAAAAGTGTTGAGTACCATGTGGAGGCTTTTGATGACCGTCTGAAGCCTGTGTCGTTGCCTCATCCAAGGTTTTACCTATAAAAGGAAAAAGAGGGAAAGAGACTCCCGTGTGCTTTTCTTTTCCATTCATGGCTGAACTTTCCGGAGTGCCTTTGCCGGAACACAGGGACTGTGCCCTAGTTTTTTTTTGTATTTGGGCAGTTCTTCTCTTTGGAGAAATGGGAGCTGTTTTTGTTTTGTTCTCCCTCCTTCTCCTTGCACTCAAGAGAAATCAGTGACTTTGGGTTTTAGTTAGTGTAGAGTCACAGAGAAAAGTTCATCTGGAAGTGATGAGTGTCTTGACCGCGGCACTGTCACCAGGTGGCAGTGTTGCGCAACGATTGTTTGTTCGTTTTTTTCGACATTATGCAGCACTTATTGGAGTGAATGGGTTTCTTCTCGGATAGACTCATTCATTCCAAGCAAACACACATATGTTGTTAGGATGTATGTTTCTTTTCTTTCCCTCTGCAGGAGATTCGTCAGTCAAGGCTGCTGAGAATGGGTGGTCCTTAGATAGCCAGGGGGAGGGAAGAATGTAAATGTGTGAGATATTTACAGTGTTTTATTGAAAATGTTTTATAGTTATATTGTTTTAAGTTTTCCCTTTCCCATTCAGGTCTTGGCACAATTCAGGGCTAAATTGTGTAGTTTGGTTTCTGGGCTGAACTTATGTCACCGCCCTTGTGGGATGTGAGTTTGTACCAGACACTGGGGACCAGTGTCAAATCACCAGGGGGAGAGTGTAGCGGGTACTTGAATTTAGGGGAAGCATCTGGGTGGTAGTGTAACCCAGATGCCTTGATTGTTAGGAAATTCAAGATTCCCTTTGTGAGTCTTGGAGGACTCTGGTGGTGTGAAGTTCCCGCCGGCCTATAGGTGGCGTTGTTGCCTTGGACCGGGGTTGGGCTCGAACCGCAAGACTGTACCTTTTTGTCCTCCCCTGGAGCTGGTACAGCGGGGCGGGGAACCCGCTGTGGCGTGAAGGGAGAGGTCATAAAAGGGGCGGACGCCCTGATCACGGGGTTAGAGTCTGGAGACAGAAGATGCGGCCGCACCCAGGCACCTTCAGCCTGGGTGCTGGCGTTCCGGTGTTCCAGGCCTAGGTGCCCTTGACATAGCCAGAGCAGAGATGGAGTCCATCTCAGGCACCTTTAGCCTGGGGTGAGGTACTATGGCGGACGCCTGGGGCTCAGTACCTTCGACTGAGTTCCGCGAGGGTGGAGGAATCTGAGGGGGCCCTAACTCCTTGGGTGCCCGTGTCTGAGTTTGTGAGGACTGGTGTGCAGTAACTTCTCTGAAAAGTCCGGCGCAGCATCGCTGGTGACGGAGAGGCCTCCATTTCTCCCTTGGACGGATTTCTTCCTCTGACAGGGGCAGAGCGAGCGAAGGTAATTCACGTTCTACATCACCTAGTCAGCGGCAGTGACTATTCACCACTGGTGACAGCACAGTGGTCAGCAGCAGAAGGGAAAGGATTGTGCCTCGATCTGTCCCCATTTTCAAAGTAAGAAACTGTTTTATTGCTTGGCAAGAAGAATAAAACTGAGTTGGACCTATTCACTGTGTGGAACTCTGGTTACTAGAAGCAAAGGAGTCAGGGACGAAGTACTGGACTTGACTCTAGGACACCTACACAAAACCCAATTTGCTGGCCTTCACCTCTTAGCTATTGAGGACATGGGCCGTGGTGTGTCTTATCCCTCTCTCCCAGGTACCCCTAGACAACAGCCATATAACCGATGAAGATAGAGAGAGGGGTGAGCCCCGCTACATATGCATGTCCATAGCTACAGTAAACAAGTAAGACATTACTTGTTTGAGATTTCTTTCAGCTCTCAAACTGAAAGAATGACTGTTAGATTACTGACAGATTTGGTTTAAGTAGACAATAGGTAGATAGCATTGTTGTATTAAACAGTCCATTGTCGAATACAGCTACAGTAAACAGGTATGTTTTCTGTTGTTTGGTAACTAACTCAGCCTGACACATAAAAGCAGGCATAAGCTAGGACACACACACATCATGTTGCTGTAAGATCAGAAGAAGCCACTCATCATAAGAAGAAGATGCCTGGTCACCAGGAATGGAGATCATGAACATAGCGTAATCGAAGTTAAGTAACCTTTAAATGTATTTGTACTGTTATAGACCATAGGCTGTTCATTTGCTAGGCATTTTTGCTTGTTGTAGAGATCTGTCAGTCTTGTATTGTATTCCTAATATTGTAATAGTTTTGTATGTACAGCATCTTGTATAGTAAAAGCACATTTACACACTGCAGAAGTCTCAGCTTCCTTGTTATACCACAGAGTAACCTTGCTAGATAGACGCAAGCAAAACATTTGGGGGCTCGGCCGCGATCTATGCTATAATTCAATTGAAGCAGACTTGTTTTTCTGTAGTGTGTTGTGTAGCTTGTGCTAGGTAAAATGCTGCGTAAGCTGTTTAGGAAAAACAAGGCTACAGAGGGTTCTGGTGACCAGAAGAAAGTGTGCAGCTTACCTATCTGGGCCAGAAATAATTAGTGGGAGCCTCTTGCTAAAGAATTTGTGAAGTATGCTTCTCCCTTGAAGCTGACTTGGGGTGATAAAGTCTCAGAGCATTTTGTAGATTTTAGCCTTAAGGGGTTGGATTTAAATAAGAAAGAGAAGAGGACAGTGTCCACAGTGGGTTGGTACTTCCTCCATGTTCTCTATACTGAATCACATAGAAGGGAGAAGGCAGAGGCAGAAGTTAAGGTATTAAAAGACCAGCTAGCAGTTGCTTCAGAGTGTGTACGTTCAACCGCTAGTCGGGCTGATGATTTGCAAGAGCGGTGCGCAGCCCTCATGACCAAATCAATTAATGCCCTAAGGAAAAGGAAGGGGCGTAAACCTGTTAGTAAAGCCAGGGTACCTGCCATTGTCACATCCCAAAATTGGGATTGTGAGGATGTGCTCTCCTCAAATGATAGTGAGGATGAGGCGATAGAGTTTGATATTTCAGATGATGATCTGCTAGTGGGAAAGAAAAAGTATGCCAGACCTCTCATTACTAAGCATAGGAATAGGCAACATGATAGAGAGGATATGGCAGATGGGGAGGTGCATTATCGCAACCCCAGAGATGTTGAAATTGAAGAAGTACGGGAGTTTACACTAACTGAACTCCATGAGCTGGCAAAACAATACAAATGTCTGGGGAGCCCCTATTGAGTTGGCTCCTACGCTTATGGGATGAAGGGGCGGACAGTGTTGTTTTGTCAGGTAAGGAAGCAGTGGCTATGGGAGTGTTAACCCATGATCTACAATTGCGTCAGGCAATGCGAAAAGCCCGAGAGTTTAGCGTGAATTTTTCACTGTTAGACCTTGTGAGAGATGGAATAGTCCGAGTATACGCCAGTCCTACTGACCTGGAAAATACCTACTCCTGGAGATCAATAGGAGAGGGTATTTCCAGGTTACGTGAGATGGGTTGTATAACCGGATTAAATACATTTCCAGAATGGATAGGTCCAGATATGGGACCCTTTACGTCTGCTCTGCGCTCTAAGCTGATGAACTCTGCACCATTTAATCTCAGGGCTCCATTATTGTCTTTGTTGGGAGGCCTGGGATTAAACAGCAAGATTCATGAAGCCACAACCCTTTTAAGCCAGTTGGGGGAGATAGAGGAGGCTAAAACAAAACCTGTCAGGGCAGTAGATAAGCTCAAGGCCAGACAAGAAGAATGCAAGCAGAAAAGAACAGAGAAGAAACGGAATGGGGTAGAGAAGACAGAAGGTGAAGAGAAAACCAGGCTAGTTATTTCTAGGAAAGAAATGTGGGTGGACCTATTAAAGCCAGGAGTACCTAAAGATGAGATAGATGGCATTTCTACTGCAGAAATGCTGAAGAGGTGGAAACATTTAGTAGGGAAAACTGTCAGGGTTAGAAACACTACTCCTAGTGAATATAACATCAGCCTAGACTTAGAGGAAACAGAACAGACCCCTCCTGTTAGCCCCAAACCAATTCCCAAAACTGAACATGAACCCAAGCCCAAATCCCTTTATCCTGGGGAGGAGTTGAAGAGAATCAGAAAAGGGGATTGGGAGGTTCCTTATCCTTTATGAAGGGAAGGTGAGTCTCCTGTAATAGCAGTGAGGGCAGTGACAGCAGGAGACCGACGCCCATATGCACCTGTCACTGTATAGTGGGGGGAAGTCATCTTCTCCTACACATGTAATGGCTTTAATTGATACCGGAGCTGAAGTTACACTTTTGCAAGGAAATCCTTCCTATCACAAAGGAGAAATGATTTATGTAGAAGGTTTGGGAGGGCAAACTACACCAGCAGTTAGGATACGGGTGAAATTGGCTATTGGCAAGGGATCAGGATTTATGACAAATGTTTTGAAATCAGAGTTACCCGAAAATATTCTTGGGATGGATGTACTTCAAGGTCAGTCAATTCAGACTGAAAGAGGTACATTCACATTCGGGTATCCTGATAAAGCGTATCTGGTAAGGGCGGTGAAGGCTGTGGTCAGAGGTCATGCGAAATGGACCCCTGTCTACATTCCTCCACCAGAGAAGCCAGTCTGTCTCAAACAGTACAGACTTCCTGGAGGCCACAAAGAAATTGGGGAGACTATTCAAGAACTGTTGAGAGTAGGGATCCTTAGACCTGCTGTAAGTCCTTTCTTGTCTCCGGTGTTCCCAGTAAAGAAACCTGATGGGACATATAGAATGACTGTGGATTACAGAGGTCTAAACAAAGTGGACCTCCATTGAAGTCAGCTGTACCAGATATGATCGCAATTGTTGAGAAAATTGCTAAAGATGCAGGAGAATATCATGCTGTGATAGACCTGGCTGGCTAATGCTTTCTTTTAAATTTTGATAGACCCAGAGTGTCAAGACCAGTTTGCTATGGTGTGGGACGGCCGCCAGTACACTTTCACTGTCCTTCCGCAAGGCTATCTTCATTCTCCAACGATTTGTCATGGACTGACTGCCCGAGATTTAAGTACCCTGAATTTGAAAGTCGCTGTGTTTCACTACATTGATGACATCATGATCCCTGGGACAAAAGAAGATGTAACTGAAGCACTGCACCTGCTGATACAGCACTTGGAGAACAGAGGGTGGGCTATCAACAGAGACAAAGTCCAAGGACCTGCCACAGAGGTGAAATTCCTAGGAATGATGTGGACTGGGCCACAGAGGAAGATTCCAGAGACAGTTGTGCAAACTATCCAGGCACGTTCGCCCCCTACTACCAAAAAGGAGGCACAGAAGTTCATTGGAGTTGTGGGATTCTGGAGATCGTTCATCCCACATCTTGGACTGATATTGAGGCCTATATACAATGTTACCAGAAAAAAAGACTGAGTTCTCATGGGGTTCAGAGCAGCGGACTGCATTTCCTGGCTGCTAAAGAAGCTATTTTGCAACATCAGGGATTGGGACCCGTGAGACAAGGAGTACCATTTCAGCTGGATGTAGTTGAGCAGAATGGTACCATATCTTGGAGTCTGTGGCAGCCAAATGAAAAGAAAGGACTGAGAGTAATACCTATTGGATTTTGGTCCAAACAACTGACAGGGGCACAGACGAGATACACGCCCCTAGAGAAGTACCTGTTTGGGGCTTACACAGCACTTCAACATGTAGAGACCATTACAGAAAAGGACACAGTCACCATCCATACTGCATTGCCAATAGCAGGATGGGTGAGAAATAATGGACTGACCACTAGGGCAGCTGTAGCTCAGAACCAGACACTGATGAAATGGAAGTGGTACCTTCAAGAAAGAGGGGGTATTGCAGTTGGGGATGTTAGAGACATTTTAAAACAGTTGGCAGGGCTTGTTACTTTTACCAGCACCCGGCCAGAAGAAGAAATTCCTGTGCTGCAGTCATCCCCCATTGAAGAGGCTCCACGCTTTGAGTCTCTGTCAGAAGACATGAAGGAGTCAGCGTGGTTCACTGATGGTTCAGCCATAATCACCTTGTCTGGGCGTAAATGGACAGCAGCAGCCTACAACCCAAGTACAGACACAGTCCTGCAGGAGTCCGGAATCGGAGGGTCCAGTCAGTATGCAGAGTTGAAATCTGCAGTAATGACTCTTCAGGAGGATCCTTCTTCCCATGTCACTATCTACACTGACAGCTGGGCGGTTTTTAAAGGACTGACAACTTGGATGCCCACGTGGAAGTCCAATGAATGGATGATTCATGGAAAGGTGGTGTGGGGAGGCAAGGAAGTCTGGGACTACATCTGGAAGGAAGCTTACTCCTGCACCATAAAAGTGGGGAATGTTGATGCACATGTGCCCCTAGTACCAGACTTTGAGAACTATAACAGAGTTGCAGATGAAATCGCCAAAGTGAAGGCAGTTGTGCCAATTGATTCTGTTTTGATGAACTTGGTCAACTGGGCCCAAAAGCAATCTGGACATTTGGGGCAGAAAGCAACATATGAATGGGCACAGCAGAGAGGATTGCCTATATCCATGGACATGATAAAGACTGTAATAGGGAACTGTACAGTGTGTGGAGAAGTGCGACAATGGCCATTGCAAAAGTACTCCACCGGGTCGATTAAGAGGGGTGAGAGGCCTGCAGAGTGGACACCTATTCAGGACTTATGCTTGTCCATCCTTGCAAACGTGCAGATCAAGCCGCAACGCTTCAACTGCTTCAGAAACTTGTCGTTGCTTATGGTTGTCCCAAACAAGTCCAAAGTTATAATGGTTCACAGTTCACCGGATCAACAGTACAGCAGTGGGCCAAAGATTCGTGAGTGTACTGGTTGTGCCACATCCCATTCCATCCACAGGCAGCTGGTTTGATTGAAAGATACAGCGGACTATTGAAGGACCAGATACGCAAACTTACACCCACACATACACTAAGGGGGTGGGATCCGGTCCTCACACAGGCAGTCATGTTGTTAAATTCTAGGCCAATGGCCAAAAGCACACCATATGAGAGGATGGTAGGGGCTGAGGCACAGATTCCACAGCTGGAGTGCAGAGTTCAGTATTTATGTAAGGTTCCTGAAAGAACAGGGTTTAACAGAAACCATGTTACTGCTTCCCATGACATAGAGTGACGTATCTGAAGCTGAAGCCTATCTAGGAATGAGAGGGAATCTGGCAGGAAGGTTTGAAGTTATATTTGCATTGGCAGATGAGCTTCAAGACAGCGGCTGGGACTCTGACTGGTTAGTGGATACTTCTCAGCAAGAGTGGAAAGTGAGGCTACATAACATCAAAAAAAGTATATAAGAAACAAAAAAAGAAAGTTGAATTAGGTGAAGGCATACATAATATAAGTGGGATTGAACTAACAAAAAACTGAACTACTGGCCCTAGACAAAGGATTAAAATATGCACCAAAAAAGCAGCTCAACAAATTTGAAGCGTATGTGGATATTTTAAAATATACAAGGAAGTTGAACATAAAAAAATATCTATTGAACACTCCAATGAATATGATTAATAAAGTGGACATACCAGGGAGGGTACAACATAGCGAATTACGGAATAAATCACTATTCAACCCACAGGTATCAAATAATCAACATGTGGAAGTGTTCAGTAAGATGGTACTACGAGATTTGGACAAATTGAAAATCAAAAGAATGCCTGATCCACAGGCTATTCATAAAGGAATAAAAGAGCTGGAAAAAATTAACAGGTGGTTATTAGGCCTGCTGATAAAGGGGGTGCCATTGTGGTCCTCTCAAAAGAGTATTATCATAAGGAACTAATGGAGCAATTACCGTATATACTCGAGTATAAGCCGACTCGAGTATAAGCCGAGGTACCTAATGTTGCCCAAAAAAACTAGGAAACCTCACTGACCCGAGTTTAAGCCGATGCCCCACTGTTCCCTAGCTCGCTGTTCCCTGTAAATAGAAATTTTTACATTGTAATTATTAGCTGTAAAGAAGTTGCGGCTGCGGCGTCCATTGTTCGAATTCCGCGGCGTCCATCGTTCGAATTTCGCGGTCTCTTCCTGTTCCTTACTTGATAGGCGAGTCTCAGCAGACACTCTCCGCCTATCACGATCATTCTCTCATCCTTAGTTTTCCCAGCAGACACTGTGTTGGGTATTCCGCCAATCACAGACGTCTGCTGGAAAACTGAGGATGAGAGAACGTTCGTGATAGGCGTCTGCTGAGACTCGCCTATCAAGGAAGGAACAGGAAGAGACCGCAGAATTTTGAACGATGGACGCCGCGGAATTTGAACAATGGACGCCGCAGCCGCAACTTCTTTACAGGTAATATTTACAATGTAAAAATTTATATGACTCGAGTATAAGCCGAGGGGGGGACTTTCAGCCCCAAAAAAAGGGCTGAAAATCTGGGCTTATACTCGAGTATATACGGTAAGTGATATCAATACGTATATCAAATTAAGAGGCAACCCCACAAATGAATATAAAGAAGAACTGTCTGAATTGATTCTAAGAGGTGTTATGAAGAATATTCTAACAAAGAGGGAGGAAAAATACCTTGTGCCTGATATGTGCAGAGTACCGGTGATCTACACAATACCAAAAGTGCATAAAGATTTACAAAACCCTCCAGGAAGACCTATTATTAATGGTATACAAACCCTCAGCTCTAGACTGGGGGAGTATGTAGATACATTTATGCAACCACTGGTGTCAAAGACTCGTGCGTATTTGAGAGATACAAAACATCTCTTACAAATTCTGGATAGGATGGAACTAAATCCGCAACAGAAATATATAATGGCTACAGCAGATGTTGCTTCTTTGTACACCAATATAGAGCATGGACAAGCTATTAGCGCTGCGAAATGGGGATTGGATGTTTTTAGCAATATAGCATCCAAACAAAAAAGATTCATCCTGAGGAGCCTAGCGTTCGGACTTCAACACAACTATTTCTGGTACGGATCTGAGTACTATAGGCAATTAAATGGGATAGCGATGGGCGCCAAGTATGCCCCCAGTGTTGCGAATATCTTTATGGCCGAATGGGAGGAGAAGGCTGTATATCTGGATGAATCTGAACACCTTATGCTCTATAAACGGTTCATTGATGACTGTGTGGTTATATGGAGTGGTGATGAAAACACTCTGATAGAATTCTTTCAAAAACTTAATGATAATCAAAAGAATATCAAATTATCGTACACCATAAGTGATAAGGCCATACAATTTCTGGATCTAGAAATAATACTGGAGAATAATAAGATACAAACCAAAACGCACTTTAAGCCGGTAGAAAGAAACTGCTACATCCCCACAGATAGCTGTCATTTTGACCCTTGGTTAATTAATATACCTAAAGGACAGTTAATAAGGCTCCGGCGGAACTGTACAGACCACAAGATAAAGGGTAAAAAACTGCGCTTAAAGAAAAAAGAGGATGGACCAGTCCAAAAAGCAGAAAAAATAAGTGGGATTAACACAAGTAAAAGTAGAGAGTAAAACTTTGCACTAAAAAAGTCCAATTTGTAGAAATCAATTCAAAATCTCAACGAAAGTCCATATATTCCTTCCACAGAAATTTGAATCTCAAACAATGCCAGCTGACAGGTGCAATGAATGCTTACCAGATCAAAAGCCTTTTAACACAGATGGCTTATACCCAGCCAGGGCCTTTATCCCAGTGGGAGATAACAAAATCCTCTGTGGATGATGATGACTCTCACGACACAGATATGATCGATTACTAGATCCCACGGGCTTCATATAGTGGCATAAATTTCATGGCATAGTAGTGGATTAGACAGAAAAAACAAACAACAATAGCGTAATACTGTTATGGATCACACCAGGTGCCTATATCTTAAAGCAATAGGCACCAATTGCTTAGACAACACCCGTGACTGAAAAACAACCAGTGCACCACCACCACCACAGGGAAAACCTGCTTACCAGATGCCTTTGGTTGTTGAGCATGTGGCCAAACCCAGCCAGGGCCTTTGGGGAGAACCGTCCACTAATGATTGAAAAGACTGCTCTAATCTTCAGACACCCCACACACATCCGTAATGTCGTATTGGATGTTTAACAGAATCACTTCACTTGTCTTTATCAATGTTTCCAAACGTATCCATCAGTTCTGCCTTGCTGGACAGATTTTAGCTGTGTCATGACCTAAAATCTGTCCAGCAAGGCAGAACTGATGGATACGTTTGGAAACATTGATAAAGACAAGTGAAGTGATTCTGTTAAACATGCAATACGACATTACGGATGTGTGCGGGGTGTCTGAAGATTAGAGCAGTCTTTTCAATCATTAGTGGACGGTTCTCCCCAAAGGCCCTGGCTGGGTTTGGCCACATGCTCAACAACCAAAGGCATCTGGTAAGCAGGTTTTCCCTGTGGTGGTGGTGGTGCACTGGTTGTTTTTCAGTCACGGGTGTTGTCTAAGCAATTGGTGCCTATTGCTTTAAGATATAGGCACCTGGTGTGATCCATAACAGTATTACGCTATTGTTGTTTGTTTTTTCTGTCTAATCCACTAGTATGCCATGAAATTTATGCCACTATATGAAGCCCGTGGGATCTAGTAATCGATCATATCTGTGTCGTGAGAGTCATCATCATCCACAGAGGATTTTGTTATCTCCCACTGGGATAAAGGCCCTGGCTGGGTATAAGCCATCTGTGTTAAAAGGCTTTTGATCTGGTAAGCATTCATTGCACCTGTCAGCTGGCATTGTTTGAGATTCAAATTTCTGTGGAAGGAATATATGGACTTTCGTTGAGATTTTGAATTGATTTCTACAAATTGGACTTTTTTAGCGCAAAGTTTTACTCTCTACAGACCACAAGACATTCCTAGAACAAGCAAACACTATTGGAAAGAAATTAATTTCAAAAGGATATAATGAAGACTTTATTCAAGAAAAAATAAGTGAGGTTTATCAAATGCCTAGAGACCACCTAATTAAGGATTAAGATAAGGAGAGTACAGCAACCAAATCTCAGGAGGTACCAATCATTATGGACTTCAATATCCAACACAAACAGTTGGAAAAAATCTTTAAGAAGCACTGGCCGATACTAAAAGCTGATAAACAGTTACAAAGCGTATTACCAGATAGGCCAAGGATTGTATATAAAAGGGCCCCCCCCCTGAGGGATCTGGTAGTGAAAAATATTCCAGATCCTCCAAGTAAATCCAATTCACTTAACCTTTTCCAAGGAAAAGGCTTCTATCCCTGCAAGCGATGCTACGCTTGCAGAGAAACAAAACTGCATGGGGTAAAATGTGTGAATTTTAAATCTAATACTACGCAGAAGGATTACACCATTGATGATTTTATTACATGTAGGACAGAAGGGGTGGTCTATATGCTTGAATGTACGTGTTCATTACAGTATATAGGTAGAACTAAAAGACCCCTCTGGAAAATAATTAGGGAACATGTACAAAATATAAAGGCAGGCTTTCCCAAACACAATGTCTCTCGACATTTTGACCTTTGTCACAATAGAAATCCGGCTGATTTGAAATTTTGGGCTATACAGAAGTTTAAACCACATTGGAGGGGGAGCCACAAGGTAAGAGAAATAAGTAAAAGTGAATCCCGTTGGATTTTTGAAATCCGCACTTTGGCGCCAAATGGTTTAAACATTGATTTTGATTTGAACTGTTTTATTTCAGATTTTTAGTCAATTTAATTTCTTTCCCAATTAGCACTATTCATTGACAACCCCCCCCCTTTGTTTGTTCATTTAGGGGTTTTTGCATGAGTCCCTAGAATCCACCCTATATACATTGGTGGTACCATGCAGAGGGAGGGGATAGTGAAGGAAGGCATTTGGCAATGTATGGATTCTACACATGTATTGGGAGGAGGCGGGTCCAGGTTACTCATCATATCTCCATGGATATACCATATCATGAGAGAAATATATGAATTATATGAGTAATGGGCAGTGTAGTTATGGGGTTTTTTCTGTGTACTCTGATTATTGTAATTATTTTATTTCATTTTAATCATTCATAAAATTTTAATATTACATTTTTATGAGTATATGCACTATTGGATTTATTAGGATTTATTACTATTCTAAATATGGGCATTTTTACTAACTTACCATTCCGCTATTTAATATAGTTTTATTTCTAAATAACTTGGGATCTATTTGGATTTTATACAATGGAGTTCCCCTTTATGTCTACTGATGTCAGTAGTACTTCAAGTGACCACTGGAGGAACCAGTAATATTTAGAATGGTAAATGTGCTATTTAGCATTTATGTATATTGTGGATTTTAGCTGTGAAATGTTTTGTATTTGCTATGTTATTAAAAAGTTTGTATGTTTTATGTATGAATATAAGGAAAGGTACAGAACAGCGCTTACCAGCAATGATGTATCTTTTGTTTAGACCATCACCATGGTAACTAGTGCACGTTCTTCTCGGCCTGCAATAAAAGGACACGCTGCTTGTTCACCGGCATACCCATGATTAAGTCACGTTTCGATGACGCAACGCGTAGGGGGAGGAGCCTAGTGACGCTTCCGGCAGCCTGAGGAGGATGTTTTCATCTCACTGAGCTGTGCTTAAGCGCTGTTTTATATCTATGGTTACGTGAGTACATCCGCAGCTGTTGTGAGGGGTGTGTTACACTGAACACTGCGCAATGATATTTCTCCGTTTTATATCCCCTTTATGTGGACACCTTTGAAAATTGGGAGGACAAGGAAGGTGATTGTTAAAGTGACCGCATTATTATAAGCCTATCTGACTGGAGTTCTAGTCTGCTGTATTGTCTATTGCTGAGCAGGATTGTCTCCAAGTGTGTGATTACTGAACAACCAAACGTGGGTCAAGCCTGCAGAGTGGAAGTTGGGTGTTTTGAGTGGGGCCGCTGTGTCTATTATTTCGTACCATCCATACTGCTCCTTTTTGTTTTCTTTGTATAAGCACTGGCAATATTTTCACTGTAGTTCTAATTATCGATAGTATTCATTTTTATCTTATTTTACTGTGCACATTGTATAGGTTGGTTTCAGCGCATTCTTTTATATTATACATAACATCAAACCTTCCAAAATAAACAGCAGTGATCCTCTGGAAAATATCAGTATATTTCCTCTCCTCCCTATTGATGTTCTTTGGGAGGGTCAGAGGTGCATACAGGCAGGTGGCAAAGTATTGGTCAGATATGCAGGCAAGAAGCCATTTAGAGGAGAGATTGTAGCTGAAGGGCCAGGATCTATTGTTTATGTATTGTTAGAAGGAACAGATAATCCGCTTTGTTTTCCACTCCACAGGCTGTCTCCGATTTGATCCATAGGAAGACAAGAGAAAAGTGGTTACATGATGGAAAGAATGAAGGAAGATCGCAAGAGCTGTGGAGAGCAAGGCCTTTGATGTATTTCAAGCCTGGGCTTATTTCTAAAGAACTTTAGAATGGACTTTCTCATTAACTATTATCCAAAGACTGAAACACATTCCCAGTGACAGAAATATGGGAGGGGTTGCATTTAAGGAAAATTCATGTGTTAGTAATGAAGAGTATTTCTGTGTAGTCTGAGAGAAAAAAAATAAAAAATCATAGGGTGGAATGTGTTGCGTTTGTTAAAAATATGATTTTTATTATATTACTCAGACATAGGATACATGGGACAATTTTACAATAGTGAGTTGGTCAGATTACTGTCAGTCTTTTGGTTTGAGTAGATTTCTCAAACAAATGCTGTTTTTAGGGATGAGCTTCGTGTTCGAGTCGAACATATGTTCGACTCGAACATCGGCTGTTCGATCGTTCGACGAAGATCGAACGATTCGGGCCGTTCGCGCCAAATTCGAGTGACGCGAACGGCCCACAATGCACTACGCCATCGCAGTGTCATCCAGGCGCTGTGATTGGCCAAGCATGCACTGTGACCCCGCATGCTTGGCCAATCACAGCGCCGGCAGCGAGGAGAGCAATGATTGGCCACAGGCAGGATGCCTGTGGCCAATTATTGCTGAGGGTGTTTAGTACACGCCCCACACTATAAAAGGCCGCCAGCACGGCGGCCTAGTGTAGTGTGTTCCGGAGCAGGGATAGAGCAGCATAGGCAGGGACAGTGACTTTTATTTCTTTCTTGCTTAACCTGGATTCCTTTAGTTTAGGGAAAGAGAAGGATAGGTAGGGAGAGTGTCAGTGTGTTTTGTGCTTGTGCTATAGTGTGCTTAAAAAAAACATTTTTTCTAGGGACAGAAAACTGTAGGTAGGGAGAGTGTCAGTTTCTTTCACTGTGCAAGTCCTTGTTTCTAGGGACCTGGAAGGACAGTGAGTGAATTCTCCTTGTGCTATATTGTGCTTAAAAAAAACATTTTTTCTAGGGACAGAAAACTGTAGGTAGGGAGAGTGTCAGTTTCTTTCACTGTGCAAGTCCTTGTTTCCAGGGACCTGGAAGGACAGTGAGTGAATTCTCCTTGTGCTATATTGTGCTTAAAAAAAACATTTTTTCTAGGGACAGAAAACTGTAGGTAGGGAGAGTGTCAGTTTCTTTCACTGTGCAAGTCCTTGTTTCCAGGGACCTGGAAGGACAGTGAGTGAATGCTCCTTGTGCTATAGTGTGCTTAAAAAAAAACATTTTTTCTAGGGACAGAAAACTCTAGGTAGGGAGAGTGTCAGTTTCTTTCACTGTGCAAGTCCTTGTTTCCAGGGACCTGGAAGGACAGTGAGTGAATTCTCCTTGTGCTATAGTGTGCTTAAAAAAAACATTTTTTCTAGGGACAGAAAACTGTAGGTAGGGAGAGTGTCAGTTTCTTTCACTGTGCAAGTCCTTGTTTCCAGGGACCTGGAAGGACAGTGAGTGAATTCTCCTTGTGCTATATTGTGCTTAAAAAAAACATTTTTTCTAGGGACAGAAAACTGTAGGTAGGGAGAGTGTCAGTTTCTTTCACTGTGCAAGTCCTTGTTTCTAGGGACCTGGAAGGACAGTGAGTGAATTCTCCTTGTGCTATATTGTGCTTAAAAAAAACATTTTTTCTAGGGACAGAAAACTGTAGGTAGGGAGAGTGTCAGTTTCTTTCACTGTGCAAGTCCTTGTTTCCAGGGACCTGGAAGGACAGTGAGTGAATTCTCCTTGTGCTATATTGTGCTTAAAAAAAACATTTTTTCTAGGGACAGAAAACTGTAGGTAGGGAGAGTGTCAGTTTCTTTCACTGTGCAAGTCCTTGTTTCTAGGGACCTGGAAGGACAGTGAGTGAATTCTCCTTGTGCTATATTGTGCTTAAAAAAAACATTTTTTCTAGGGACAGAAAACTGTAGGTAGGGAGAGTGTCAGTTTCTTTCACTGTGCAAGTCCTTGTTTCCAGGGACCTGGAAGGACAGTGAGTGAATTCTCCTTGTGCTATATTGTGCTTAAAAAAAACATTTTTTCTAGGGACAGAAAACTGTAGGTAGGGAGAGTGTCAGTTTCTTTCACTGTGCAAGTCCTTGTTTCCAGGGACCTGGAAGGACAGTGAGTGAATTCTCCTTGTGCTATATTGTGCTTAAAAAAAACATTTTTTCTAGGGACAGAAAACTGTAGGTAGGGAGAGTGTCAGTTTCTTTCACTGTGCAAGTCCTTGTTTCCAGGGACCTGGAAGGACAGTGAGTGAATGCTCCTTGTGCTATAGTGTGCTTAAAAAAAACATTTTTTCTAGGGACAGAAAACTCTAGGTAGGGAGAGTGTCAGTTTCTTTCACTGTGCAAGTCCTTGTTTCCAGGGACCTGGAAGGACAGTGAGTGAATTCTCCTTGTGCTATAGTGTGCTTAAAAAAAACATTTTTTCTAGGGACAGAAAACTGTAGGTAGGGAGAGTGTCAGTTTCTTTCACTGTGCAAGTCCTTGTTTCCAGGGACCTGGAAGGACAGTGAGTGAATTCTCCTTGTGCTATATTGTGCTTAAAAAAAACATTTTTTCTAGGGACAGAAAACTGTAGGTAGGGAGAGTGTCAGTTTCTTTCACTGTGCAAGTCCTTGTTTCTGGGGACTGGGAAGGACAGTGAGTGAATTCTCCTTGTGCTATAGTGTGCTTAAAAAAAACATTTTTTCTAGGGACAGAAAACTGTAGGTAGGGAGAGTGTCAGTTCCTTTCACTGTGCAAGTCCTTGTTTCTAGGGACTGGGAAGGACAGTGAGTGAATTCTCCTTGTGCTATAGTGTGCTTAAAAAAAACATTTTTTCTAGGGACAGAAAACTGTAGGTAGGGAGAGTGTCAGTTTCTTTCACTGTGCAAGTCCTTGTTTCTAGGGACCTGGAAGGACAGTGAGTGAATTCTCCTTGTGCTATATTGTGCTTAAAAAAAACATTTTTTCTAGGGACAGAAAACTGTAGGTAGGGAGAGTGTCAGTTTCTTTCACTGTGCAAGTCCTTGTTTCCAGGGACCTGGAAGGACAGTGAGTGAATTCTCCTTGTGCTATATTGTGCTTAAAAAAAACATTTTTTCTAGGGACAGAAAACTGTAGGTAGGGAGAGTGTCAGTTTCTTTCACTGTGCAAGTCCTTGTTTCTAGGGACCTGGAAGGACAGTGAGTGAATTCTCCTTGTGCTATATTGTGCTTAAAAAAAACATTTTTTCTAGGGACAGAAAACTGTAGGTAGGGAGAGTGTCAGTTTCTTTCACTGTGCAAGTCCTTGTTTCCAGGGACCTGGAAGGACAGTGAGTGAATTCTCCTTGTGCTATATTGTGCTTAAAAAAAACATTTTTTCTAGGGACAGAAAACTGTAGGTAGGGAGAGTGTCAGTTTCTTTCACTGTGCAAGTCCTTGTTTCTAGGGACCTGGAAGGACAGTGAGTGAATTCTCCTTGTGCTATATTGTGCTTAAAAAAAACATTTTTTCTAGGGACAGAAAACTGTAGGTAGGGAGAGTGTCAGTTTCTTTCACTGTGCAAGTCCTTGTTTCCAGGGACCTGGAAGGACAGTGAGTGAATGCTCCTTGTGCTATAGTGTGCTTAAAAAAAACATTTTTTCTAGGGACAGAAAACTCTAGGTAGGGAGAGTGTCAGTTTCTTTCACTGTGCAAGTCCTTGTTTCCAGGGACCTGGAAGGACAGTGAGTGAATTCTCCTTGTGCTATATTGTGCTTAAAAAAAACATTTTTTCTAGGGACAGAAAACTCTAGGTAGGGAGAGTGTCAGTTTCTTTCACTGTGCAAGTCCTTGTTTCCAGGGACCTGGAAGGACAGTGAGTGAATTCTCCTTGTGCTATAGTGTGCTTAAAAAAAACATTTTTTCTAGGGACAGAAAACTGTAGGTAGGGAGAGTGTCAGTTTCTTTCACTGTGCAAGTCCTTGTTTCCAGGGACCTGGAAGGACAGTGAGTGAATGCTCCTTGTGCTATAGTGTGCTTAAAAAAAACATGTTTTTCTAGGGACAGAAAACTCTAGGTAGGGAGAGTGTCAGTTTCTTTCACTGTGCAAGTCCTTGTTTCCAGGGACCTGGAAGGACAGTGAGTGAATTCTCCTTGTGCTATAGTGTGCTTAAAAAAAACATTTTTTCTAGGGACAGAAAACTGTAGGTAGGGAGAGTGTCAGTTTCTTTCACTGTGCAAGTCCTTGTTTCTAGGGACTGGGAAGGACAGTGAGTGAATTCTCCTTGTGCTATAGTGTGCTTAAAAAAAACATTTTTTCTAGGGACAGAAAACTGTAGGTAGGGAGAGTGTCAGTTTCTTTCACTGTGCAAGTCCTTGTTTCTAGGGACTGGGAAGGACAGTGAGTGAATTCTCCTTGTGCTATAGTGTGCTTAAAAAAAACATTTTTTCTAGGGACAGAAAACTGTAGGTAGGGAGAGTGTCAGTTTCTTTCACTGTGCAAGTCCTTGTTTCCAGGGACCTGGAAGGACAGTGAGTGAATTCTCCTTGTGCTATAGTGTGCTTAAAAAAAACATTTTTTCTAGGGACAGAAAACTGTAGGTAGGGAGAGTGTCAGTTTCTTTCACTGTGCAAGTCCTTGTTTCTAGGGACTGGGAAGGACAGTGAGTGAATTCTCCTTGTGCTATAGTGTGCTTAAAAAAAACATTTTTTCTAGGGACAGAAAACTGTAGGTAGGGAGAGTGTCAGTTTCTTTCACTGTGCAAGTCCTTGTTTCTAGGGACTGGGAAGGACAGTGAGTGAATTCTCCTTGTGCTATAGTGTGCTTAAAAAAAACATTTTTTCTAGGGACAGAAAACTGTAGGTAGGGAGAGTGTCAGTTTCTTTCACTGTGCAAGTCCTTGTTTCCAGGGACCTGGAAGGACAGTGAGTGAATTCTCCTTGTGCTATAGTGTGCTTAAAAAAAACATTTTTTCTAGGGACAGAAAACTGTAGGTAGGGAGAGTGTCAGTTTCTTTCACTGTGCAAGTCCTTGTTTCTAGGGACTGGGAAGGACAGTGAGTGAATTCTCCTTGTGCTATAGTGTGCTTAAAAAAAACATTTTTTCTAGGGACAGAAAACTGTAGGTAGGGAGAGTGTCAGTTTCTTTCACTGTGCAAGTCCTTGTTTCTAGGGACTGGGAAGGACAGTGAGTGAATTCTCCTTGTGCTATAGTGTGCTTAAAAAAAACATTTTTTCTAGGGACAGAAAACTGTAGGTAGGGAGAGTGTCAGTTTCTTTCACTGTGCAAGTCCTTGTTTCCAGGGACCTGGAAGGACAGTGAGTGAATTCTCCTTGTGCTATAGTGTGCTTAAAAAAAACATTTTTTCTAGGGACAGAAAACTGTAGGTAGGGAGAGTGTCAGTTTTTTCACTGTGCAAGTCCTTGTTTCTAGGGACTGGGAAGGACAGTGAGTGAATTCTCCTTGTGCTATAGTGTGCTTAAAAAAAACATTTTTTCTAGGGACAGAAAACTGTAGGTAGGGAGAGTGTCAGTTTCTTTCACTGTGCAAGTCCTTGTTTCTAGGGACTGGGAAGGACAGTGAGTGAATTCTCCTTGTGCTATAGTGTGCTTAAAAAAAACATTTTTTCTAGGGACAGAAAACTGTAGGTAGGGAGAGTGTCAGTTTCTTTCACTGTGCAAGTCCTTGTTTCTAGGGACTGGGAAGGACAGTGAGTGAATTCTCCTTGTGCTATAGTGTGCTTAAAAAAAACATTTTTTCTAGGGACAGAAAACTGTAGGTAGGGAGAGTGTCAGTTTCTTTCACTGTGCAAGTCCTTGTTTCCAGGGACCTGGAAGGACAGTGAGTGAATTCTCCTTGTGCTATATTGTGCTTAAAAAAAACATTTTTTCTAGGGACAGAAAACTGTAGGTAGGGAGAGTGTCAGTTTCTTTCACTGTGCAAGTCCTTGTTTCTAGGGACTGGGAAGGACAGTGAGTGAATTCTCCTTGTGCTATAGTGTGCTTAAAAAAAACATTTTTTCTAGGGACAGAAAACTGTAGGTAGGGAGAGTGTCAGTTTCTTTCACTGTGCAAGTCCTTGTTTCTAGGGACTGGGAAGGACAGTGAGTGAATTCTCCTTGTGCTATAGTGTGCTTAAAAAAAACATTTTTTCTAGGGACAGAAAACTGTAGGTAGGGAGAGTGTCAGTTTCTTTCACTGTGCAAGTCCTTGTTTCTAGGGACCTGGAAGGACAGTGAGTGAATTCTCCTTGTGCTATATTGTGCTTAAAAAAAACATTTTTTCTAGGGACAGAAAACTGTAGGTAGGGAGAGTGTCAGTTTCTTTCACTGTGCAAGTCCTTGTTTCCAGGGACCTGGAAGGACAGTGAGTGAATTCTCCTTGTGCTATATTGTGCTTAAAAAAAACATTTTTTCTAGGGACAGAAAACTGTAGGTAGGGAGAGTGTCAGTTTCTTTCACTGTGCAAGTCCTTGTTTCTAGGGACCTGGAAGGACAGTGAGTGAATTCTCCTTGTGCTATATTGTGCTTAAAAAAAACATTTTTTCTAGGGACAGAAAACTGTAGGTAGGGAGAGTGTCAGTTTCTTTCACTGTGCAAGTCCTTGTTTCTAGGGACCTGGAAGGACAGTGAGTGAATTCTCCTTGTGCTATATTGTGCTTAAAAAAACATTTTTTCTAGGGACAGAAAACTGTAGGTAGGGAGAGTGTCAGTTTCTTTCACTGTGCAAGTCCTTGTTTCTAGGGACCTGGAAGGACAGTGAGTGAATTCTCCTTGTGCTATATTGTGCTTAAAAAAAACATTTTTTCTAGGGACAGAAAACTGTAGGTAGGGAGAGTGTCAGTTTCTTTCACTGTGCAAGTCCTTGTTTCTAGGGACCTGGAAGGACAGTGAGTGAATTCTCCTTGTGCTATATTGTGCTTAAAAAAAAACATTTTTTCTAGGGACAGAAAACTGTAGGTAGGGAGAGTGTCAGTTTCTTTCACTGTGCAAGTCCTTGTTTCAAGGGACAGAGAAGGACACCTGAAGGTAGCCCTTATTGCTTTTTTCCCATCTCCCTGCAGGCCATCTATTAGAATGTCTGGAAGGCAAACAAGGAGAGGCAGACAGTCAGGAGGCAATAAAAGAGGGCAAGCAGGCTCTGTGTCTGGGGGCAACAGTGCTGGTCGTGGACGCGGTGCATTGTCATCAGCACATGGCCATGGGACACGCTTGTCCTTCTTTTCCGCAGCTGGACTTGGTAGAGTGGATGACCAAGCCCTCCTCCTCCTCCTCATCCTCTCTCATCCAGGCTCAGGGTACTGGCAAAGCAGCTGCCAAAGCGTCCTCTTCCCTGGTATCAATGTCAGACTCATCATCAGTCACTCCTTCCCTAGACCCACCATGTCCTCCTCCTGAGGAGTCCCCCGAACTGTTTGAGCACAGTGTTGGGTACATGCTCCAGGAGGATGCCCAGCGTTTCGAAGGGTCTGATGATGAAACCCAGCTACAGGAAGGCAGTAGGGTGAGAGCAGACAGAGGGGATGCTCAAGAAGGACACCAATCTGGCAGTCATGTTCCAGCAGCTGCAGCATACTGCCAGATTGGCTCCAGTGATGAGGAGGGAGGGGATGATGAGGTCACTGACTCCACGTGGGTGCCTAATAGGAGAGAGGAGGAGGAGGATGAGGAGGAGGCACATCTCCAACGAGACAGGATGCCCTTTGGTGGCCAGCGTAAGGGCAGTACACCGACGGAATCACACCGCAGAGCTCCGCCTGTGCAGGGCGCTGCCTCTGCCCGTCATTCAAAAAGTTCCTTGGTGTGGGCCTTTTTTGAGGCTAGTGCATCAGATCGCACAGCTGCTGTTTGCAACATATGTCTCAAGCGTATATCGCGTGGCCAAAACATCAGCCGCTTGGGTACCACATGCCTGACCAGACATATGTTGACCTGCCATGCAGCTCGTTGGCAAGCCTACCTCAAAGACCCACACCAAAGAACAAAGCGGACCTCTCCTTGCACCGCATCAGCTGGGATCTCCAACCCCACTATAACTTCAGTCCTCTCTGAAACATGCACTGAGAGGAATGAAGGTGTAGAATTAGGTGTGTCACAGCCAAGTACTTGCGGCCACTCTGCTAGCAGTACACCGACGTCCGATTCTAGCAGGCAAATTTCCCTGCCCCAGCTGCTGGACCGTCGAAAGAAGTTCACTCCCAGCCATCCACATGCCCAGCGGTTGAATGCTAGCTTGGCTAAATTGCTAGCGCTTCAACTGCTGCCTTTTCAGTTGGTAGACTCGGCCCCCTTCCGTGAGTTTGTGCAATGTGCGGTTCCTCAGTGGCAGGTTCCCAAACGCCACTTTTTCTCACGGAAGGCTATTCCGGCTCTCTACCGGCATGTGGAAGGCAATGTCTTGGCCTCGCTGGACAGGGCGGTCAGTGGTAAGGTGCATATTACCGCTGACTCATGGTCCAGCAGGCATGGACAGGGACGTTACCTTTCTTTCACGGCCCATTGGGTCACTCTTTTGGCAGCTGGGAAGGATGCAGGACAAGGTGCAGTAGTGTTGGAGGTTGTCCCACCGCCACGCCTCCAAAATGCTACTACTGGTTGTGACACACCTCTCTCCTCCACCCCCTCCTCTTCTTCTTCCTCCATGGCCTCTTCCTGTGGTTTGTCCTATGAACCAGCGGTGCTCCGTAGCCGTTCACGGGGCTACGCAAGTACGCAGGCAAAAAGATGCCATGCCGTGCTTGCGCTGGTGTGTTTGGGGGACAGAAGCCACACTGGGGCAGAGGTCCTGTCTGCTCTGCAGGGCCAGGCCGAGAGGTGGTTGACGCCACGCCAGCTTAAGCCAGGAATGGTGGTTTGCGACAATGGCACCAACCTCCTCTCCGCCCTCCGACAGGGACAACTGACCCATGTGCCCTGTGTGGCTCACGTCCTTAACCTGGTGGTGCAGCGGTTCTTGGGCAGGTACCCGGGCTTACAGGATGTCCTGAGGCAGGCCAGGAAAGTCTGTGTGCATTTCCGCAGATCTTATAATGCCAGTGCTCGCCTGGCTGAGCTGCAAAAGGAGTTGAACCTGCCCAAGAACCGCCTTATATGTGACATGCCCACCAGGTGGAACTCAACGTTGGCCATGCTGCAGCGGCTGCACACGCAGCAGAGGGCCATCAATGAGTACCTGTGCGACTACGGCACCAGGACAGGGTCAGGGGAGCTTGGTTTTTTTTCTCCACGCCAGTGGGGCATGATCAGGGATGCATGCACTGTCCTGGCACCATTTGAGGAGGCCACGAGGATGGTGAGCAGTGACAGTGCATGCATCAGTGACACTGTACCTCTTGTCCACCTGTTGGAGCACACGCTGCGTGGAATAATGGACAGGGCACTTGAGGCAGAACAGAGGCAGGAAGAGGAGGACTTCCTTGCCTCTCAAGGCCCCCTTTACCCAGACAGTGTTCCTTCTGTCCCACCCATCGCACAGGAAGAGGAAGAGGAGGAGGAGGAGGAGGAGGAGGATTGTGTCAGCATGGAGGTGGAGGCTGGCACTCAGCATCATCAGCAGCAGTCTTTTAGGGATGATTTACAGTCCCAAGAAACCAGTGGACTTGTACGTGGCTGGGAGGAGGTGACTGCGGATCATGTCGTCCTTAGTGACCCAGAGGACTCCGGAGCGAATGCCTCAGCAAACCTACGCTGCATGGCCTCCCTGATCCTGCAAAGTCTGCGGAAGGATCCTCGTATTCTTCGGATCAAGGAGAGGGACCATTACTGGCTGGCCACTCTCCTTGATCCACGGTACAAGGGTAAGGTTGCGGACCTTATGTTACCGTCGCAGAGGGAGCAGAGGATGAGACAACTCCGGGAGGCCTTGCAGAAAGGTCTGTGCAACGCGTTCCCAGAGACTGGGAGGTTACAAACTCCTGGTCCAGGACAACGAGTTGCTGAGGCTTCGGCCAGTCAAAGAAGGAGCGGTGGGGAAGGTGGCCGTCTGACCGATGCGTTCAGACAATTCTTTAGTCCGCAGCCCCAAAGTATGATCGGTTCCAGCAACCATCGCCAGCGTCTGATAAACATGGTGCAGGAATATCTAGGGGCAAGGTCAGACTTGGACACCTTCCCCACCGAAAATCCTCTGGCTTACTGGGTCTTGAGGATGGATCACTGGCCAGAGCTTGCACAGTATGCAATTGAGCTACTGGCCTGTCCTGCATCCAGCGTTCTTTCGGAACGCACATTCAGTGCTGCTGGAGGATTTGTCACGGATCACAGGGTGCGCCTGTCCACCGACTCGGTTGATCGACTGACTTTCATCAAGATGAACCAGTCTTGGATCACCACCAGCTACCACACACCTGATGCTGATATAACAGACTAATTGATTTTAACATGTCACGTCCCTTCAAGACTGATGCTGATGCTGAGTGCCTGTGCTGTTATGTTGACTGGCTATCCTCCTCCTCCGAGTCCTCAATGATACGATTGATGATGATAGCTTGGAAGATCATTTTTGTTTATGGGTGCCGCCACCAGTGGCTAAGGCCCAATTTTTCAGCCCCTGTTTTACAGGGGCGTGTACTTACAATTTTTTTAGCAATAATTTGCCATAGGGCTCATTGCTGTGCTCCAAGTACAGTATCTGTGAGGGGTTGTAGTGTTGTGCCACCAGTGCCTAAGGCCCAATTTTTCAGCCCCTGTTTAACAGGGGCGTGTCATTACAATTTTTGAAGCAATACTTTGCAACAGGGCTCATTGCTGTGCTCCAAGTACAGTATCTGTGAGGGGTTGTAGTGTTGTGCCACCAGTGCCTAAGGCCCAATTTTTCAGCCCCTGTTCAACAGGGGCATGCAATTACAATTCTTGATGTAATAATTCACAGCAGGGCCCATTCCTGCACCCACCAAGAGTAAGTCTGAGGGCTTACAGTGTTGTGGCAACGCCACCACCACCACCACCACGAAAGGCCCAATTTTTCAGCCACTGTTCAAAAGGGGCATGTAATTACAATTCTTGATCTAATAATTCACAGCAGGGCCCATTCCTGCACCCACCAAGAGTAACTCTGAGGGCTTACAGTGTTGTGGCAACACCACCACCACCACCACCACCACGAAAAGCCCAATTTTTCAGCCCCTGTTCAACAGGGGCATGCAATTACAATTCTTGATCTAATAATTCACAGCAGGGCCCATTGCTGCACCCACCAAGAGTAACTGTCAGGGCTTACAGTGTTGTGGCACCAGCACCACCATCAAAGCCCCAATTTTTACTACCACTGTTCAACAATTATATGTAATTAAAATTCCTGATATAATAGTTGACAGCAGGGCGTTCCAGCACCAACCAAGAGTAACTGTGAGTGCTTACAGTGTTGTGCCAACACCAACAACTAAGGGGCCTATTTCTGCAGAGTATATACGGCAGGTCCCTACTTTCAAACATCCAACTTACAAACGACTCCTACTTGCAAACGAAAGAAGACAACAGGAGGTGAGAGGAAATCTACCCCTAGGAAGGAAAATTCTCTCCTGTAAGAATAAATATGGGAGAAAGGTGTCTCCTCTGTACTGATGCTTTATCAGCAATCCTTGTTTCAAGAAAAACACCACATTTCAAAAACAGTTGTCATTGGGACGGAAAGTGAGGTGAAATGTTCTGAACAGGGGCACAGACAGCAAAACAAATGTTACAGGGGTGATAACCCTTACCTATGTTTCCCAAAAAGTTTAAAAATAGATTTTTGGGCTGGAGCTACAGTTCAACAATGTACCTGTTCAAAATTACAAACACATTCTACATAAGAACAAACCTACAGTCCCTGTCTTGTATGCACCGCCTGTATACGGCTGTTCAGAGTATATAGGGCCTTTTTTATTTTATGTGCGGGGTTCCCCTTAATATCCATACAAGACCCAAAGGGGCTGGTAATGGGCTGGGGTAGGGGGGGGGGTCATGGGGTAGCTATGCCATTTTTCTTAAAGATTTTCATCCATATTACCGGGACCAGACATTACATTAAAGCCGCAAGAAGTTTTAAATGGCTTTTTTTTCCTTTAGAAGTGTCATTTTGTGCAGGGACAGTTCTAAACACGGGAAACACGTGGCACTTCACAGGCATACTTTAGACACCCCCCAGGTACGATATTTAAAGGAATATTTGACTTTTTTTTTTCACTTTATGCATCATTAAAATGACTGCTCCCGAAAAACGACCGTTTTTAAAACTTCTTTTTGCATTGATACATGTCCCCTGGTGCAGAACCCGGGTTCCCAAACCCTTTTTAGGACAATAACATGCATAATAGTTGTTATAATTAGCACTTTAGAATTCGAACGTTCGCATCCATTGTATTTAATAGGGTTCTAATGTTTGTACGAACTTTCGGTCCGTTCGCGGGTTCTGGTGCGAACCGAACCCGGGGGTGTTCGGCTCATCACTAGCTGTTTTCATACAATGGGGTTAGATGCCATTGTTGTATTCATGTCCATAGCTACAGTAAACAAGTAAGACATTACTTGTTTGAGATTTCTTTCAGCTCTCAAACTGAAAGAATGACTGTTAGATTACTGACAGATTTGGTTTAAGTAGACAATAGGTAGATAGCATTGTTGTATTAAACAGTCCATTGTCGAATACAGCTACAGTAAACAGGTATGTTTTCTGTTGTTTGGTAACTAACTCAGCCTGACACATAAAAGCAGGCATAAGCTAGGACACACACACATCATGTTGCTGTAAGATCAGAAGAAGCCACTCATCATAAGAAGAAGATGCCTGGTCACCAGGAATGGAGATCATGAACATAGAGTAATCGAAGTTAAGTAACCTTTAAATGTATTTGTACTGTTATAGACCATAGGCTGTTCATTTGCTAGGCATTTTTGCTTGTTGTAGAGATCTGTCAGTCTTGTATTGTATTCCTAATATTGTAATAGTTTTGTATGTACAGCATCTTGTATAGTAAAAGCACATTTACACACTGCAGAAGTCTCAGCTTCCTTGTTATAACACAGAGTAACCTTGCTAGATAGAGGCAAGCAAAACAGGTGGCCACATTAAATCACCATGCAGATTCAAACTTCCCAGCTAGTTTTAAATGTGTGGTTGTGATGAAGAAATGTATATGAATGTAATACGCTTTAATAAATTAGACTTTCTCTTTGTGTCAAACAGGAAGGCTGCAATGGGTGTGTTCATGAATTTCTCTTCTGCATGGCTAAGGCACCACAGATGTCATCAGCACCCACGTAATAATGGCCGCTATCCTACCCTGACCCTTTTACCCCAACTAAACTGCAATAAATAACCACCATGACACTATTTTGGAGTAAAATTGTTCATAGTTGCCATTTATTAACCAATAACCAAATATAACAAACATTCTTAAAACAGGAACAAAATTAATAATACAATAACAATAAACATAAGGTTGCCAATCTTTGGAGGCACAAGGTACCAAGTATCCACTTTGTATCTGTATAACTACTTTCACGGTCCCCAGCCGCACCACACCGGCTCAGGGATAATCTCAACTTTCTGCAAATACCTCTTAGTTTAACTTACCAGTTATCCCACCATTAACTGGTATTCCACAGGGCACTCCATACCTTAGATGGGTCCCTAATATGTTAAGCACAGCAGATTTTTAAATGCCTCCAAAGACCCCAACCACCAGGCCACCTAAAGATGAACTGATCCAGTGCAGGGGCGGGCAGGCAGGAACGTTCTTCCTCCACATTCCTTCTCCTGGTGGCTGGGAACTTTCCTGATCTGCCTGGAAGACCCCCTGCAGCCCCTCCTCCCCACTGTGAAACTCATCAATCACAGTAAGTGAACTCAGCTCTTTCTAAACTTTTAAATTTACCCTCCCTCTCTCTGATTCCCCTGTCTCCCAGTCATGCTAGACCTACGCTATTTTTTTTTCATTACTTCGGGCTATGCTTTACAAACAGGTAAGCAAAATAGGTTCCCTTCCTGATCCTCAGATCACTGACAGATCATAGCAATGTGGAGTGGTGCACCACAGCTATGCTTGAAAGGTGAAAAAAAATTAAAACCTCTTCTGTACCCTTCAGCCCTAAATCTGTTCAGCAGCTCTATTAACCAGAAAATACAACATTTTAGTGCAAAACAGTAATGACACAGCACTCCTAAACTATGTAATAAATATCATGTATAAAAACATAATATAATGTAATGTATAGTGCAGGGGTAGGCAACCATAAAGAGGTGGAGATCTACGTGAACATAATGGGAAAAGTTATAGATCACCAGACAGTGTCACCTCCTCACACCTGATTTAAAACTCAAATTGCCCTACTACCATGTCGTAACCCGCAATCGAGTGCATTTCAGGCGATCATGGGTTTAAATCAGGTGGTGAGAAGGCAACTTATCGCCTCCTTGCCACCTGTCAAACACACTCAGATCACTTTTCAGAGGACTCACACTTGTTAATGAGCCCTTAGTTGCATTTCACAGCGGCACCCTTACGGCTCTTTAACACATAATGTTGAGGGGTTGTAAAACCCTGCGGTTGAGTTTACCACCCCAGATCCCTAACCCCTTTAGTTGTTGAGGCAGCAGCCAAATGCGTACATATGTCGCAGCAGGAATTACACCCCGTTACTTTTGGTGGGTGCCACCACCTGCTAATCGTGACCTATTCAAGTAAATGGGGCCACTCTGCAAGTGCCCCACAACTGCATGCTTCTGAGGGGTACAAGGGGTTAAAGTAGTTGGTGAGAATGCAACATAATGCTGCCCGATTTAACCCTTGTTTGCTGTACTGAACTTTCAGAGTGGCCTCATTCACTTGAATGGGTCATGTTTGGCAGCATATCATTGTGAAAGCAGCCCTATTTTGCCCAGTGTATTGCTTCACACAGAGCTGAAGATCTCTTCTTTGCTGCTGCTGGCACCACTCTGGAGACCGCTAGAGAAGATAAGAGGTGGAGTTCAGTTGGTATCACTCCACATGGGACAGGAACCGGCACTACAGAGGGCATCGGCTTATGTGGCTCTTGCTCCCGACTACAGCTCCAACTTTACAAGAAGTCCCTCTGCATTTCACTCTGTTTGATGGTCTGGGATGGCGGGTCAGCAAGCCCAGACCGCGATCTACCAGTTGCCTGGCCACGATCTACAGGTTGCTGACCCCCGGTATAGTGTATACCTCCTGCGCTACCACACAAAAGCCATGTATCAATCCCCTAGTAGGTCAAGTGCTCACCACATTAAGTGTAAATGGGCGAAAAAAATGTCAAAAGAAATAAGAAAAAAAAAAAGAAAGAAACCAAAACAATATGCAGCTGCTGTTAATACACCAATTTGTGTTCCCACAAATAATCAAGTGAAAAAATAATAATAACTAAGTGTAGCGCTGCTGGTATATAAACAATATATATATATATATATATGTAGCACTACCCCAGGATTAAGAGAGCTGCTGGTTTTGTTTCGGGCCTGTACCCTTGCTATCAACGCCAAAAACTTGTCTCAAACCCTCCCTTGGCACAACTGGTCTGTACTGTAATTGCGAACCCACTGATGGTTGGGAACACAATAATACCACACAACATGGCACCTAAAATTGTTACCTGGTATAACCACTCGTCCAGCAGGATCACTCCACGCAGTATTCTGCTTAACCAAAGATCAAGTTTACTTAATGGTAAAAAAGTAGCAGAGTTAAACAGAGGTGCAGTTGACTTATGCAGGGCCCTGCAAAGTCAATGATATATATATGTCAATAGTAAAACACAGCGTTAATGCACACTTTCTTCATAAGTAACCTACCTATGCTCGCAAGCTCCCCCTTAAGGGCAATACCACACCTGAGTCCCGTCACTAACAGTTCTAGTCAGGCCTGACTAAATTCAATGTACAGTTCCTTCAATAGTAGGAGTCTTCGCTAGCAATCGTTGGTGCACATAACATTTGTAATCCGCAGGGTGATTAAAAGAAAGCAAACTGAACTTCCACAATGTTTACGGATGTGAAACTCTCTGGCGGTGTGAACACCAACTTTAAACCATGTGGCCACCGCAAGAAGTTCAACGGCCTTCCGTGTGGCGCACCACTCTAATAATGGCAGGCCTTCAAAAAAAGTCACAGGCCTACCCAGCAGTTAATGAAATCCGGGCAGGTTCCCTTTCACCCAAAGTAGGCCTTTTCTCTCCGGTACGCTCAGCTGTCGGTGTCCCAATCCGCTGTCTCTCCGCAACTCGCAGTCTCCGGTTCCCCACACAGCCGCACTGGATGTCGGTAGATTGACGACTCCAGTCTCTGAGAAGCGAGAGCTGAACACACGGGAGAGGATCCCTCTTTAGACTGAGTGATCCTACTCAATAGCTGTGGGCCCAGGCTTCAGGCCTAGACGCTCTGGTAGCAGGCCTCAACGCAGGCTTCCTGCTTGATCGAAGGTGAAGTCCAGAGAGAGCGAGCGTAGCTCCTCCCTTGCTTTAAGTAACCTCCCCCAGAAAGCTTTGCAAAGATGCAATGCACTTTGGGAGTACAGCTGCACTGTGGGTACCATAGTCTATTTGATACCCATGGCAATGGAGTCCCTTTCTCCCTGTACCATAAGTTCCACAATGCATCATTACAATACAGTCAAACAACAGTCACTGTAATATCCTAAGGAAACTCCGGAGGGAGCTGGGGTAAATTCTCAAGATAACAACAGTCTTTAACACACTATAAAGTGACACCCCGCTACACACTCCCCCCACTTAAAATCTTTGGTCCCCAAAGACATTTGCATTTTCATAGGGAAAGAAAAACTTAGTTAGCATATACAGAAGAAATGCAGTTTACATGCACAAAAGAACCAGGCAGAGGAACCCCCCACCAAACTTCAGAAGGGAGGTTATCCTGCCTACAGGCCTCTTTAACTGGTACGGCCTGACCAGCTGTGCCAGGGGGTGAGCTAGGGTTGCCCTCCACCAAATTAACAGTGGAATGACCAGGCATTTCAACTGTCCTTCTTGAGGTGAGGACAGTTTCTTCAGAGCATTCACCCATTTGATCATAAGTCAGTCTCTTTGGAGGGCGAATTACTCTTCTTTCTCTCTGCTCCTTGGGTGTCACAGTATCAAGGGTGATAGATTCTGCTGATTCTTCAGTTGCTCTCCCTTCTTGTTCAGGCATGTTGGGCTCCATTACTTCAGAAGCGTCTAGTCCATTTTCAGGAAGCAATGAAGTCTCATCAGGGTCTTCTATTTGCAAGGGATCCAAAACATCTTCCACTTCCTTGGTGAGCATGCTGTGTGGCACAAACTCAGTAGCCTCGGGGTGAAGGGTTCCACTGTCAACTACTTCAGCTGGGGACAAGGGAGTAGTCCTGGGTTCTGGCATTTGAGACCACAACCAATCAAGTTCCATCTCTTCATCCTCAGAATCCCTCTCCTTCGAGTCTTCATTTTCCACATCTGGATGTGTTGACTGAGATCTGGTAACTGGTCTGGATCCTTGAGAGATGGAAGGGAGCACTTGTGAATCTGAAGTGGGAGGTAGGCGAACTGCTTCAGAAAGGGGCAACAGATGGTTCCTATGCCAAGTCTTTAATGGGCCTACACTCCCCTCTGGCCTGACTTGATATACTGGAAGGCCTGCCAGCTGCTTGCAGATGATGTACGGCTGAGATCTCCATCGGTCAGCTAACTTGTGTTTTCCAGGGATGCCCAGGATCCTCAATAGTACTCTATCCCATGGCTGCAAGTCCTGTATTCTGACTTTGAGGTCAAAGTTTCTTTTGTTTCTCAATCCCCTTTGGTCAGATGTAGCTTGAGCCTTTGCATAGGACATTTCCAAACTTTTCCGTAGCCGATCCACATCCCCCTTGTGGGAAGTTGCTGAAGCGTGATCAAGTGACGTGCCAAAGGCCAGGTCCACCGGTAGCTGAGCCTCTCGCCCAAACATCAATCTGTACGGAGAGTATCCAGTGGCATCACTGTTGGTGCTGTTGTAGGCATGTACAATGGCAGCCACATGCTTGCTCCAGTGTTGTTTCTTTTCTGAGCTCAGAGTCCCCAGCATATCTAAGAGAGTCCGGTTAAACCGTTCAGGCTGAGCATCCCCTTGTGGGTAATACGGGGTTGTTCTAGTCTTTTTAATGCCTAGCAAGTCTAACAACTTCCTTATCAATCTGCTCTCAAAGTCTCTCCCTTGATCAGAATGAAGGCGTTGGGGCAGGCCATAATGCACGAAAAACTTCTCCACAAGCACTTTTGCTACTGTCGAGGCCTTCTGATCCTTGGTTGGGAATGCTTGAGCATATCTGGTGAAATGGTCTACCACTAACATATTCCCTTTGCCACTCAGATCAGGCTCTAGGCAGAGAAAATCAATGCACACCAGTTCCATGGGTCCCTGACTTTGTAGATGGCCCATTGGGGCGGCTTGATGGGGCAGGGTCTTCTTCTGGATGCAGCAGGCACAAGAATGACAGTACCCTTCTACTTCAGCCCACATACAGGGCCAATAGAATCTGTCTCTCACGAGATGGAAAGTTCTTTCAGCCCCCAGATGACCATGATCATCATGGAGAGCAGTTAGGATCGCCTTCCTGTGTTTAGTAGGCAGGAAGAGTTGCCATTTTTCTTCCAGATCATCAGAGGGGCCCCTTCGGTAGATCACCCGTTGATGTATCTGCAACCGGTCCCATTCCCTGTGTAACAGTGAGGCTTCTTTGGTAGAATCTGTTAGAAGCATCTCAGGGCACTGGTTCTCCAAGGCCTTCAATACCAGCTTTCCCAGGGGGTCTTCCAATTGATCCCTTCTCAAGTCTTTCTTGGACAGTTTAGGCAACCCCTCTTCTCCGACTTGAGTCACATTACAATGACATCCAGGTACCCCAACAGCCGAAACTCCAATCTCTTCAGCCCTTGATCCTCCTCTGGCCTGAAATTCCGCTCCCTGGTTAAAAAGGCTCTCACTCCATCTGGGGTCAACTGAGTCCACTCTTCAGTAGTGTCACTGGGGGCAGGGGACCTTCTTGAGAGGGCATCTGCATCCCTATTTCCAACCCCAGGTCTGGACTTTAAACTGAATGTGAAACCAGAAAGGGCAGCCAACCATCTGCGTCCTGTTGCATCCAACTTGGCAGTGGTCAGGAGATAGGTGAGGGGATTATTATCCGTCTTGACCACAAATTCAGCCCCATACAAATAGTCTTTCAACTTGTCTACTACAGCCCACTTTAAGGCCAGGAATTCCAGCTTGTGCGTGGGGTAATTCTTCTCAGCAGGGGCCAGACTTCTGCTCACATATGCAACAGGCCGCAAGTGACCATCGTGCTCTTGGTATAGCACCCCGCCTAGCCCATCTCTACTGGCATCCACATGCAACTCGTAGGGTTTAGTGGTATCTGCGTAGGCCAAAACGGGGGCAGTGGTTAGGCTCTCCTTCAACTGGATGAAAGCCTCTTCACACTGGGTGGTCCACTGATCCTGAATAGACTCTTTAGGTTTGCGGGGCCCTGGGGTGGGTTTCACTGGGTTGACCGGTTCCTGGGTCTCATCTTCCCATTCACTCTTCAGTAGTTCATTTAGGGGCCCGGCAATCTTGGCAAACCCCTCCACAAATCTTCTATAATAGAAGCAGAACCCCAGGAACGACTTAAGCTCAGTCATGTTGGTGGGCCTTGGACAAGAGGTGACAGCATCCAGCTTCTCGGGGTCTGTAGCTACCCCTTCAGCGGACACGATATGGCCCAGGTAATGGACGGAGGACTGGTAGAATTGGCACTTCTCTAAAGAAAGCTTCAGGCCTTCTTCATGGAGCCTCTTCAAGACCATTTCCAACCGCTCCTCGTGTTCTTCGAGAGTTTTACCGAACACAATAATGTCATCTAGGTACACCAGCACTTCAATGAGGTTCATGTCTCCTACGGTTTTCTCCATCAGTCTTTGGAAGGTGGCTGGGGCTCCCGACAAGCCCTGGAGCATGCGGTTGAACTCAAAGAAACCCACTGGGGTGATGAAAGCTGTTTTCTCCTGATCCTCCGCGTGCATGGGGATTTGATAGTACCCACTCTTCAAGTCCATCACACTGAACCACTTAGCCCCTGACAAACTCTGTAAAGCATCTTCTATTCGAGGGGTGGTGTACTGATCAGGTATAGTCCTTCTGTTCAGTGTTCGGTAGTCAATACACAGCCTCAAGGACCCATTTTTCTTCCGGACTACCACTTTGGGAAAGGCGTAAGGGCTTCGGGACTCTCAGATGATGCCTGTCCTCTTTAATTCTGCTAGTTGCTCACGCAGATCTTCTAGGTCAGCCAAGGGAACCCGTCTGACTCTTTCCCTAAACGGCTTGTCCTCCTGTAGGTGAATCTTGTGGGTGGCACTTTTCGCACATCCCACATCAAACTCATTCTTGGAGAAGATCTTCTGCCATCGAGCAAGTTTGGCCTTGGCCCTCTCTCTCCATATTGGGGGAAGAGTCGTGTCTTCGGAGCAGAGCTTCTCCACAGTAACTTCACCCCTTTCCTCCTTCTCCAAGTCAGATAGGGCGACTGGGGTGGGCGGGTTCACTTGTCCCAACAGCATTCTGGCTGGTACCCTTATCGGCGTGGTAATATAATTCCTAATGCTCACTGAGATCTTCCCATGGCTTTTCTTAAGGGCCTTCAATGGGACCACTTCAGGAATTACTTCTAGTCTCCTTTGATTTTCATTTGGTTCTGGTTCAAGAAAGACAAAAGGGCCGGGTTGCTCCCAGGTAAGCTTTATAGCGACTCTCAAACAAGTCACTTCTCCCGGTTGTGAAACTTTCTCTGTCCTATCCAGCTTCCAGATCTTCCCAACCCCCTCTGTCGGGGCACCCTGTAGCATAGGGTGTACTCTTGGGGTTGAAGTATCCTGTTCTTGGGCCACAGGTGTCAACAGCCTCCTGACCAGGTCAGTGTCGGTTCCTATAATGAGGGAACTCTTGCTGGCTCCTGGCGGTCGGGGATAAACTACAGCCAGGGGTCAAAGGTCAACTTGATTGGAAGGTATCCATCATAAGGAAAAATTCTGTCCCAATGCCCCATATCTCCAGGTCTTCAAACTTTTGTAGCGGTAAATGTCTGAGGTGCTTGCTGTAGAAGTCTCTATATAGAAGAGTTACTTGGGCTCCAGTATCAAGGAGAGCCTTTGTATACTGTAGATTCCTTCTACCTGGATGGAGACAACTGGGGAGGGCCCCACTAATTTGACAGGGATTTTCCTTGGAGAAGCCTTCTTACTTGACTCTGTAACCTGTACTTTTTATCCTCTTTTCTTCTTCTTGAGCCTTTTTCTGGATCTCAATCCTTGTTGGGCCTGGTATGCACTGATCTCCTGCCATTGAGCATTTTTGGACATGGGGATATTATGCTGCTCAGAGGCGACAACAGGGGTGTTTGGTAAAGAATTATTTTCCCCCTGATGTCTTCCTGTGCTATCGAACTTTATGGAGTTGGCTGAGACTGGTGGGCACCCGGTTGACTCCTTCACCGGGGCCCTCTGAAGTTTTCCGCCGGCTTGCGGTATGGCGCTGCAGCAAACTTCCTCATCCTTTGGGCGTTGGGATGGGGAAGTGGATGCAGTCTGGACCACTTCCGTTGCGGTTCCTCCTTTCCAAGTTGCTCCTGAAGCTTTTGTCATTAATGAAGTCAGCATCTCCATCACTTGTGTCATCTGGGACTTTAGGATAGCTACTTCAGAGTCCCGTTCCATAGTTATTGCAGATCTGACCCCGGCTGAAGGGGTAGAGCTGGATTGAATGATTGCTCGTTGGTCGTTCAGCAGTGCCTCCTCACCTCTCACCATTCTGATGAGGTCAGGGTTATTAATGACATAACACCCGCTGAAGTTTTCAAGTGGAGCCAAACTGGATCAGAACGTAAGGCCCCTCTTAGGATTTGCTGCATCCTAGCTTGGTCTATAGCAGATGATGCCATTCCTTTCTTCAAGACTATTTGGCATAACATTCTGTTCAGTCTTCTGATATATTCAGAAAGGCGCTCTCCTGGTTGTTGGAGAGTGTGTTCAAATTGATAGATAAGGTCAACAGCTTTTTCCAACTGTCCGAACTCTTCCTGTAGCATGACCAAATAGTCGTAGGCTGTACAAGTGGTGTTACTGAACCTTAAGTTCCTGACAGCTTCTGCAGCGGCTCCTTTCAAGCTCTCGTTTATGCGCTGCTTCTTTTGGGCGTCTGGCTGTTTCCATCCTTCTAGAGCTTGCATGGCTTGCTCTATCCAGGTGTCAAATTCTTCTTCCCCAGCCGCCACAGGCTGTTTCCCTGAGAAAATCCTCAGTGTCCTGTATCCAGCTTCCACACATACCGTGTTACTCTTTAGGCACTTTGACACAAAGTCTCCCAAAGCGTTAAAGAGCTCTGGACCAATCGTGGTCAGAGGTGCTGGGGAGGTTGTAATTCCTCCTTCCTGGCTTTCTCCTGGTTTTTGCTCTTCTTGACCAGTACCAGGAGACTCTTCACTTGAGGCTCTTGGGTGTACTATATAAAACTTGGTTTTTCCCCCCAAGTTCACGATCTTTCCTCTGAAACTCTCTGGTATTCCCTCTCTCCACTCCAACAGTGCATGGGTGCTAGAAGTCCCCATGTCTGGCCTGAGAGCAAGCACCCATGCTTTCCTATTTGGAGATAATGTCTTTATAATTTTTACAACTTCTTCCCTTTCCCAGTCCTTACCAGGGAGTTCAATTGCCATGCTCACGTCCGAGCGGGCGCCTATCGATTCGCACCACTGGTCCACAATGAAAGGGTCCATGCTGGCACCAATGGGATGGGGCTTGATTGTAGAGTACAGTAGATCCTGGACTTGAGCCCCCACGTGTAGCACTACCCCCAGATTAAGAGAGCTGCTGGTTTTGTTTCAGGCCTGTACCCTAGCTATCAACCCCAAAAACTTGGCTCGAACCCTCCCTTGGCACAACTGGTCTGTACTGTAATTGTGAACCCACTGATGGTTGCCAACACAATAATACCACAAAACAGTAAATTGGCACCTAAAATTGTTACCTGGTATAACCACTCGTCCTGCAGGATAACAGAGAACTCCACACAGTATTCTGCTTAACCAAAGATCAAATTTACTCAATGGTAAAAAAAGTATCAGAGTTAAACAGAGGTGCAGTTGACTTATGCAGGGCACTGCAAAGTCAATGCTATATATATGTCAATAGTAAAACACAGCGTTAATGCACACTTTTTTCATAAGTAACCTACCTATGCTCGCGAGCTCCCCCTAATGGGCAATACTACACCCGAGTCCCGTCACTAACAGTTCTAGTCAGGCCTGACTAAATTCAATGTACAGTTCCTTCAATAGTAGGAGTCTTCGCTAGCAATTGTTGGTGCACATAACATTTGTAATCCACAGGGTGATTAAAAGAAAGCAAACTGAACTTCCAAAATGTTTATGGATGTGAAACTCTCTGGCGGTGTGAACACCAACTTTAAACCATGCGGCCACCGCGGGATGCTCAACGGCCTTCCATGTAGCGTACCACTCTAATAATGGCGGGCCTTCAAAAAAAGTCACAGGCCTACCCAGCAGTTAATGAAATCCTGGCAGGTTCCCTCTCACCCAAAGTAGGCCTTTTCTCTCTGGTACGCTCCGCTGTCAGTGTCCCGATCCACCGTCTCTCCGCAACCTGCAGTCTCCGGTTCCCCACACAGCCGCACTGGATGTCGGTAAATGGACGACTCCGGTCTCTGAGAAGCGAGAGCTGAACACACGGGAGAGGATCCCTCTTTAGACTGAGTGATCCTACTCGATAGCTGTAGGCCCAGGCTTAAGGCCTAGACGGCTCTGGTAGCAGGCCTCAACGCAGGCTTCCTGCTTGATCGAGGGTGAAGTCCAGAGAGAGCGAGCGTAGCTCCTCCCTTGCTTTAAGTAACCTCCCCCAGAAAGCTGTGCGAAGATGCAATGCACTTTTTGAGTACAGCTGCACTGTGGGTACCATAGTCTATTTGATACCCATGGCAATGGAGTTCCTTTCTCCCTGTACCATAAGTTCCACAATGCATCGTTCCAATACATTCAAACAACAGTCACTGTAATATCCTAAGGAAACTCCGGAGGGAGCTGGGGTCAAATCTCAAGATAACAACAGTCTTTAACACACTATAAAAGTGACACCCCGCTACACATATGTAAAGTGTGACTATGCTATGCAATACATTACATTATATTCAACAATCATAAATGATAAAGCTTATCAAAATGTGCAAAATAAATGTCCATCACACAATTCACAGTCCTTCAAGAATATGTGATTCAGTGTTGCAATGTTAGTAACCAATCCGTGATTATTGTGGCCCACTCCACTGTGAAATAATTAATTTTTTTCCTGTGTAGGACACTATATGCTCCCTCCAGGCTCCCAGAACTCTCACCTACATTTTGGAAGAATGAAGCATGTGTAGCGGGGTCCTAAAATTAGGGGAAGTGTTTGAGTGGTAGTTGTGCTCAAACACCCCAATTGTCAGGATTCTGTCAACCATTTTATCCACAGGGAGAGTATTGGTGTGTAGTTCCCTGTGGCCTGCAGGTGAGGCTGCCATAGTAGGCCAGGGTTGAACCACTGATACAGGGCTATACCTTGTGTGTCCCCTCTCAGCAACCGTACCGTGGGTGTAGCAGGCCTGCTGTGCATGCTGGGAGAGGATATAAAAGGGGCAGACGCTGCCTGTTCGAGGTTCTGTCCGTTCTGTCATGGTCGGGGGTCCTACCCCAGGAGTGTGTTCCTGTCCGCCCTGGGCACCTTTGGCCCAGGGGCGGAGGTCGGTGAATCAGTCCCAGGCACCTTCAGCCCTGGGACTGCAGCAAAGGCCTTGGGCCCAGCACCTTCAGCTGGAGCCCATCAAGGATCGAGGAATCCCAGGGTGCCGCCTTGCGAGGGGACCCATATCTTAGACGAGGAGGCCGGGGGAGGAACTGTTCCGAGGGACCGGTGAAAAGTCACGGTGAAGGAAGGGTCCCGGTAACTCTCTGGAGGGATGTCTTCTCCTTACATAGAGGCTACGTTTTGAAGATCAAGTTCACCAGGTCTGTGGCAGAGACCAAGTTCACCAGGTCTGTGGCAGAGACCAAATTCAACCAAGTTTGTGACAGAGACTGTGAGTTTAAGTTGGAGTACCATTTGGCTGCTAGTCCCTATCTAGGGAGACTATCCATTTGGGCTGAGTCTGCTTGAGAAGCCAAGCAGTGAAGTGATTGTGTTTGTGCCTGGACCTCTCCCACATCTTATGCTGTTCTGTCTTTTATTCCAACCTTTTCCTATCAGAGACTGTTATCTTACTAAAAGAGAAAATAAACTCTGCGTTGGACTTGCAGCTGGTGTGGACATTCAAGTTACTGAGGGGAAACAAGGACTTATCTCCATCATTTGTTTGAGGTGAGGAACATTCTCTGACTTTCTGACTGTGGAGACCCATCAACAACACCGCTCAACCTCCTCATACGGGAGGGTACGGGCTTGTGGCGGGGGTGTGCCCTCCCTGCCTGCGAGGAGCCAAGACCGGGTGTAGGAGAGGGGGTTAGGGCCGCTACACATGTATCAATTCTAAAATAAACATATTGACTTAAATCGATCTAAACAAGATCATAAAGATAGAGAATCACTTTCAATCTTGCTTTGCAGAAATCCTTGCTCTGCAGCTTCCTTTCTTTGACTGAAAAGTCACTACTGCAGTGATTCTTTCCAGTTATTTGAACAACAGCCAATGAAACAGCTGGACATATAAGTAAATGCTAGAGCTGCATCTGATTATAGAGAAAAGACTTAAAATTTCAAGATGTACTATTCTATAAATAGGAAAAACCTATATAACATTTATACTGTATTTACTTTTAAAGTGGAACTAAATTCTTTCAATCAACATTAACTATTTCTAGGCCTTATGCTGCTAGCTTTAGTAAATAGATAGGAAAGTAAATCATATTTACTTATTCTAAACATTGTTTTATACATTTCTTCATTTGTTAGTGGTTTCTGGCCTAGGTCGACTGTTTTTATGCATCCTAGGACTCATCTTTGTCATTTTTTCCTTTCATCTGATCTCATGCCTGTGTTTCGTCAGATATGGCGACCCTTCAGAATGTGTAATGGAAGTGATGTTCCGTCGCTGCCATCTTGCTACACCCCGCACTCGTCCACAGTAAGAATACACTTAGAAGGGGGAAAGTGGACAGCTTGTTACACCCACCGGAGTTTTACATTTTACACCTATTTTTAACAGTAAAGTGAGTTTATATAGTGAAATACAGTACTTAGAACTCCATCTGACTGGTTAGAAGTTGAATTTTCAAAGCAGCGGCAAGCCTGCTCATCTCATAGGTTTGCTAATCTGATAGAAGTTTGCTGCTTTTAAAATTCAACATCTAAACTTTCATACGGGGTGCTAAGTAATGTATTTCACTATATAAACTCACTTTACTGTTAAAAGTAAGTGTAAAATGTAAATCTCCCCTTCTTAGTGTAACCTTACTATGGAGGAGTGCGGGGTGTAGCAAGATGGCGGTGATGAAACATCACTTCCATTACACATTCTGACGGGTCGCCTAATCTGACGAAACACCTGCATGCCTGAGCTAAGGGCATATGGATTCAGGGAAGTCAATGCTACATGAATGATCTGCCCTTACTCAAGATGGTCACTGCTACAAATGCTAGGGGGTGTTTCATAAAGTGATTTCTTATGAAAATAAAGTATGGAGACATGGATGGATGGGCAAGTTTGCATTGAAAAATTTTAATTAATTAAATAGTGTATTCGGTTTATGGTTCTCAGATGCAGTTGTGTAAGTTCAGTCAAAATCTAACTAAGGCTAAACCTTTTCCCACCCCTATTCTAAGACCATTTTATTTACCCTGTGAAAGAAAAGATGCTTATACTTACCTTTTCTGAAACCACCCTGGTCCAGTCACATGATCTCTCCAGTGATGGCTTCAGTGTGGACAATAGAACACCGACAATGGCTGCAAATGGCAGTGCAGTGACATCACCCATAGACTTACTATGGGGCATTCGTTGACGGGTGCCCCTCCTCTACTCTAAAGCCGGCGCTGGGACTTGATCATGTAACAGGACTGGAGCGGTTTAAGAAGCAAGGAAAGTAAAAGCAGTTTTTCTTTCACAGGGTAGATTGAATAGTCTGAGAATGGGGGTGGGATAAAGAAAGAAAGAAAGGGAGAGAAAGAAAGAAAGGAAGAGAGAGAAAGAAAGAAAGAGAGAGAAAGAAAAAGAGAGAGAAAGAAAGAAAGAAAGAAAGAGGGATGGGTGAGAGAGAAAGAAAGGAAGAAAGAGAGAGAGAAAGGGAGTGAGAGAGAGAGGGAGAGAAAGAAAGAAAGAAAGAAAGAAAGAAAGAAAGAAAGAAAGAAAGAAAGAGAAAAGAAAGAAAGGGAGCGAGAGAAAGAAAAAGAGAGAGAGAGAGAGAAAGAGAAAAGAAAAAGAGACAGATGGCAAGATAAAGAAAGGAAGAAATAGAGAGAAAGGGAGCGAGAGAAAAAAAAGAGAGGGGTAGAGAGAAAGAAAGAAAGAAAGAAAGAGAAAGGGAGAGAGAGAGAAGAAGAGAGAGGGAGAGAGAGAGAGAGAGAGAGAAAGAAAGAGAGAAAGAAAGGGAGAGAGATAAAGAAAAAGAGAGGGAGAGAGGAAGAAGGAAAGAAAGAAAGAAAGAAAGAGGAAATGGTGAGAGAGAAAAAAAGGAAGAGAGAGAGAGAAAGAAAGAAAGAAAGAAAGAAAGAAAGAAAGAAAGAAAGAAAGAGGAAATGGTGAGAGAGAAAAAAAGGAAGAAAGAGAGAGAGAGAAAGAAAGAAAGAAAGAAAGAAAGAAAGAGGAAATTTAGAGAGATAAATAAAGGAAGAAAGAGAGAGAGAGAAAGAAAGAAAGAAATAGAGGGAAGGGTGAGAGAGAAAGAAAGGAAGAAAGAGAATGAGAGAAAGGGAGAAGGTGAGAGAAAGAAAAAGAGAGAGGGAGAGAGAAAGAAAGAAAAAAAGAAAGAAAAAGAGAGAGAAAGAAAAAGAGAGAGGGAGAAAGAAAGAAAGAGATGGAGGGAGGGAGAGAGAAAGAAATAAAGATGGATGCAGGGAGGGAGAGAGAAAGAAAGAAAAGAAAGCAAGAAAGAAAGCAAGAAAGCAAGAAAGCAAGAAAGAAAGAAAGAAAGAAAGACAAATTATATGAATAGAGTAGAGAAGGGTTAGAACTTCTGGTAAGTTTTTATTGGTATCTTCCAGATTGGGGGGATCTTCTCTGTGCATTCACTGGGATGGGAAGTGTGCACAATGTCTTCAACAGGGACGAAAACTTCAATAAAGCACGTTATTTATATCTTTGCTGTACTGTGGAAGAAATCTTATTTCATGTCTGCCATTCTGATGTTAAAAGAATTAACGATCTGAAGAATTGAACCATTTGTACAGAAAGAACCTGCCAGGTTCTACTTTAGAGAAAAATCAATTTAGAGATCATGTACAGTACAAGGAAAGAAAACAAATTAATTCTGCTGCTGCTACATCAATGTGATAAAAGATTTTCCAATGTTAGTGGAACACAATCTAGGATCTTGACTCTCTAACCTATCACATCTTTCTATTATCAGAGATGTTTATCAACATCCTCCTAGTGTATGTCTCTTTCTAACAAGCACTCTCTGAAGCTGGAATATCGAACAGGAATATGACAAAGAGCCTAAAGTGATCACAAATGTAGGCAATTCAAATTTATTTTAATCGTTAAAGAAAATAATTTGTTGGACCTTGAAGAAGGGGACATACCCCGAAAGCTTGTCCTGAAAAATTCTATGTTAGTGCAAATAAAAAAAGTATCACGGACAGTACTTAATTTACAGCTGTATTAAATCCAAAACCAAAAATGTCATTGTGTTAATGTTTGGGCATCAAACAGGAAATTGTGACAATACAGTATGTTGGCAACAAGCAGGCAACCATGACATAGTGAGGGCAGTCAATGGGCAATTGTGATAAAAGACAGCCAGTCAATGAATGAGTAATCATGACAATATGTGGGCAGCAGGGCTGCTGTTAGATACCAAAGGCCCCATACAGCCAACATGACAGCCCCCCAAATATACACAGTTCACTATGCTTCAGTTATGAATAAACACAATGAGTGATCGGCGGTGCGTCCATGAAGGTCGCAAGAGCGCTGCCCCCCCTCTCCTGTCACTCTCTAATCACCATAGATAGATTCATGCATTGCATGATTCTATCTATGGTCGCTGCTGACACTCCCTATTCAGGTGTCCGACCCCTTTTCGGTCACCGGGCACCTGAATTACAGCGGTTGGGGTGTATTTTGGAAGCACCTGATTAGAGCTATTGGCTCTAATAGGTGCCAAAAAATGTGAGAAGCGGGCCCAATGCTGTGCGTTTGCTTCTCACTCAGCTGTATGTTAGCAAAACAAAGGAATTTGCTTTGCTAACATTAAACCCCCCTTTCAGCCAATCAGGTGCGCCGGGTCTGTGTTACCTGTCACCTGATTGGCTGAAATGACAAACACTGTGATTGGACGCCTATCATGCGTCCAATCATAGCAGAGGAGGAGTGGGCAGGAGAAAACATCAGATCGGGGAAGAAATGGAGGACACCGGACACCGCTCACCGTCACCCGCTGCCCACCCGAGACAAGGTAAGTGCCGGGCAGACGGGGGGCACAGTGGCAGCATTTGGGGCACAGTGGCAACGTTTAATGGGCAAAGTGGCAGCATTTGGGGCACAGTGGCAGCGTATGGGCACAGTGGCAGCATTTGGGGCACAGTGGCAACGTTTCATAGGCAAAGTGGCAGCATTTGGGGCACAGTGGCAGTGTGAAGAAGTCACGTGATGTGATGACACGCGTCAGGATTTCAGCACAGATACACCCATAGCTGGACGTGAGGAAACGAGCTTGGCGCTCGTAGGATACCGGAGCTCTCCCTCTCCCACTTTTACATGTGATTTTTTTTCCATTGCTTTTAATAAAGACGTCTAGTAGTTTACAGTTTCACACTATGTGCCTTCCAATTTTTTTTATTCCATTGGTATTGTGCACTCTGTGACCGATATTGGAGGGACCTAATGGGCTTAGCCTGCAGCGCAGACATTACGAGTGCGGCGCTCGTGGATTGTTGCCCACGCTCACCTCCACCAAAAGTGAGTGTGAGAACATCTACTGCAGCCACTCCATTTCTGTGATTCTCAGAGCTACACCATTATTCCTTGTTTGTGTTTCTTTCCCATGCATCTTTACCTGGGAGGCATCTTGCAATCACTTCTATTGGAGGGGTACTATCACTGAAGGTTGCAGTCTGAGAGACGAGTTCAGTGCTCGTGGATTGATGTGCATGCTCGCTTATTTAAAAGTGAGTTTGAGAAAATCTATTTTCAGTCAATCAACCTGGTACCACAGAGTTATGCTATATACATTTTTTATTTTCCTCTTCCGTTTACATACCTTTATACATCCCATGGGAGTGTGAATGAGATTTTTGCTGAGAGGACTATCTATTGCTGCCTATAACAGGAGTGCACTTCATGCTGTTTATTGCAGCCAGGAGGTAAGCTGCTTGAAAACACAGTGGTGGATCTGCACTGAAGAGTTTTTTGGTAAAACACCCTAGCAACTAATGGTGACGGGATTCACTACAGTACTGAACTTTTATCCTTTAGAGTTTATTGGGTACATTTTGGACTTATTTTTTGCAGTTCACACATTGCTGTGCTGCGTTTTTTTCTTGTAACACACGTTTTGTTTTTTTTTGCACTTTTTTTGCACAATTTTTACTTATTCAGGACATTATATATCTGTATTTTTTTGCAAGTGTTCACGGTCACTATATGTGACATTTATATGTATCAACTTTTTTTGCATTTGTGTCACTCATTTGATGGTATCATGTCACTCATATTCTGGTCCTCCTTTATTAGATTGGCTCAAGCCCCTTCCCTCACCTTTCCACTATAGTTTAATCACAGAGCAGTCACCATCACTTATTTATATTTTTAATTTGTCTATTCTGGATTGGACCCCCTGGTGTTTGCTGCAGTGTCCCTCCCACCGTTTGGCCCCATCTGCCCAGTCTGGCTAGCGTGGGTGTTCCTTATATTTTGACAGTGTTTGGGCACAGTGGCAGCATTTGGGGCACAGTGGCAATGTTTAATGGGCAAAGTGGCAGCGTTTTGGCACAGTGTCAACATTTCGGGGACAGTGGAAGCATTTGGAGCACAGTGGCAACGTTTGATGGGCAAAGTGGCTGCGTTTGATGGCACAGTGTCTGCGTTTGATGGGCACAGTAGCGGTGTTTGATGGCACAGTGGCAGCATTTGATGGCATAGTAGCGGCGTTTGATGGCACAGTGGCTGCGTTTGATGGGCACAGTGAGGCTGCAATTGATGGGTGTTTTTTTTTTCAGAATTTGCGCCCCCCGAAAACTTTTGAGCACCAGCCGCCACTGTCGGTACCGATCACTCATTCACTAAAGGAAGGGCCTGGTAATTAATATGTAGCGGGTGGTTACATTTAGGGGGAAGCATCTGAGTGGTAACTAGGCTCAGATGCACTGATTGTTAGGTTTCATGGACCATTTCTGTCCCTGGGAGATGGTACTGGTGTGTATTTCCCTGGGGCCTATAGGTGGCGCTGTTGCCATGGGCCCGGGTTGAACCGCAGTACAGGGTTGTGCCTTTTTTTTGTCCCCTCTTGGCAGTAGTACGGCGGGGCAGGGAACCTGCCGTGCCTGTCGGGAGAGGATATAAAAGGGGGAGGCCATCTTCCAGAGGGGTCGGTTCCGCGCTCAGGCACCTTAGGCCTGGGTGCGTGTGTGTTGCCTCCGGGTGCCCTAGGCCCGGAGGCGGAGCTGCTGTTCCATCTCAGACACCTTCAGTCTGGGGTGAGGTACTTTGGAGAAAGGCCCAGAGTCCAGCAGCCTTCGGCTGGGATCCGCCGGGGACCGAGACTCCCAGGGATCTGCCTTGCGAGGGGACCTGTATCCAGGATGAGGAGGCCAGGGAGGTGACCCTTTCTGAAGACCCAGCGCAGAGTCGTGGTGACAGATGGGGCCTCTGGTAACTCTCCGGAGGGATGTTCTTGTCCTATAAAGGGCTAGTTCACTAACGGAAGGAAGTGTGTGTTCTTTAGGTCACAGTGGCAGTGACACTATGCACCCAAGGTCAGTGGCAGTGACTTTCATCTTTTTCACCCGGTCAGTGGCAGTGACCAACTTCATGGTCTGTGGCAGAGACCGTGCGCCAAGCCTGTTCGTGCTAATCGGAACAGGAGAAAACCCAAATTCAAGTTTGTGCCTGGACCTCCTCCCACCTTATCTGACCTGTGTCGTGTCCCAACCTGTCTGCTTTCAAAGAGACTGTTTATTGTGCTACAAAGAATAAATAAGAGTTGGACATTTCAGTTGGTGTGGACAGTTGCTTACTGGGGAGAACTAAAGACTTGTTTCTGACTACCGCAGAAGCGAGGTCAGCACTGGAGATTTCTAAACACTGGCTGCAGGCAGGCCCGAGAAACTAACACCGCTCAACCTCCCTATTCAGGAGGGTACGGGCTTGTGGTGCGGTGTGCCTCATTCTTTCCTGCGGAGGAGCCAAGCAGAAGAAAAGCAGGTAAAGTCTGGGGTTGGTGCGCTACACGTGGGGGCTCGTCCAGGATGTGTTTGCGGCCACAGAGTGAAACCCCCCCCAGAAGCTGAACTTTTATTCTCCAGTGAAGTTCCGTGGAGGTCGGCCATGTTTAGAACTGCGCCACGAGGAGAACCCTGACTGCGTAGTTCGTGGGCGTGTCTATTCAGAAAAGCCAGCGAGTGATGTAGGAGATGGGAGGAGTCTGACCATGTATGGAGTTACACGTGGGGATTTTGGCGTGAAAAGGTCAGTGCGCGATGGAGCAGCAGATGGTCAGCATGTCGTCTCATGCATCATGGGTTCCAGCTTCTACAACCGTGAAAATGTCCTCATTCGCTGCTTCGCTTACGGATACAGGAATTCGGCTCAAGCCCCGGGGAAGATGTGCCCTCTACGTGTGCAAGGACATGGAGGCCCTCGGTGTGATTTGTCTCGGCTGCTCTGGACTGGTGGTTCATCTGAAGCCATTCGGGCGATGCGAAAGCTGTAAGGAGTTTCTGTTCGAGGTGGAGCAACCTACAGAGAGGCCTCGGGCCTTCCACCTCAATTGCCTTACGGGCGCCACCACTCTGGAAGGAGGAATCAAAGCTTGTACATCCACCCCTGCGCGCACTGACGAGACTTTCGGAGGAAGTCAAAGAGGAGATCGCTTTAGCGAGTGAGAAACCGGAGGATGCTGCCTCGGTAACAACGGAGTCCTTTCTCCCACCGCCCAAGAGGAAGATGGGTCTTGTGAAGGCTTCCCGCAGCCATGGTGGAGCAACGCCCCAGCACTTACCCGGAACGGATGTCTCTGAAGGGAAAAGCCCTGGACGTCCGAGTCCTTCTTCAAGCCGAGGTATGCCAGGGGGAGAGACTTTGTTAAAGGCCCCTAGCCCTGGGGATTCACATGCTAGTGAGTTGGCCAGAGGGGGTGAATCGTCCTTCACCAGGAATTACTTCCCTGCGGAGGAGTACGATACCTCTGACCTAGAGTCTGTCTCAGATGCGGGTGATGATGCTGCAATTGACAAACTATTTGAGAGGAAGGGATGGGATAAGATGCCCCTGTCCTTGTTCCATAAGCCTAGGAACCCACCCATGTTTGCTGGGGAAAGTACACCCCGGGTGGTGGCTTCCGAGCCTCCTGCCCTTCCACCGTCGGGAGCACCTGCTTCCGCCACTACTGCTACTGCGAGACAGGTGTCACTGCGGGCCCCTGCAACTGGCCCGGAGGCCGTTAAAGTGCCTCGACACCCGGATGCTGTTGTTTTGCCTGGCGCAGGAGACCGTACCAATATGCCACCGCTGTCCCCCTTACAGAGACTCTTCAACCAGAAGGTTGCCAGTGAATATGGGTGGGAGTATCCGTACCTACCCAAAGAACTTCTGTTTGAGGTTGAGGCCTGTAGAGATCGGTGGTACTCGGAGTTTGTGTGGACACACATTAAAGTACCCCAGGCCAGAAGGCTTTTTTCGTGTTCACCTGCCACCACTCTGCGGTTTAAGGATTGCAAAGCAGCTTGGATGTTGGGTCGGCACATTCATGTGGACAAAGGTCTTATCTGCCGGAAGGACAAGGACAATGTGGAGTATCACATAGATACCTTCGATAGACATTGGAAGCCGCTGGTGTTGCCTGACCCACACTACTATTTGTGAGAGACCAGACTCTTGTGTTTTGCGTTTGAACTTTTTTTTTCTTCTCCAGGAACTTTGCCCCATGTTAAAGGGTATTTTACTCTTTGGAGGAGCGGGAGCTGTTGCTGTTTGTTGTTCTCCCTTCTCTTCCCACTGCAAAGATAACAAGGACTTTTGGGGTTGTAGTTAGTTGAGGGCCACGGTTCACAGAGAAGAGAATTTCCTCGCCATGAACAGGTGTTCTGACCGCGGCACTACAATAGGTGGCGGTGTTGCGCAACTGTTATATCGTAAGCCTTACACTGCACTTACTTTTAGAGCGAAGAGGTTGTTTTCTTTAGGGAGGAATCTGTTCATTCTAAATTACATATTGTTAGATTATGTGTTTTCTTTTTTCCCTCTGCAGGTGAACGACAAGCAAGACTGCTGAGTATGGGGTGGGTCTTATCTAGTTCTGCGGGAGGGAATTGTAAATTTTTACTGTAATATTTGAGTGATCTTAATATGTTTTATACACGTGTACACCCTCATTCCCATCTGTGTTTCTTTCTTTTCCTATGTTAGGTTCCGGCACAAAACAAACAGAATTTAAAATTGACATTTTTGTTAGTTTGTCTCTGAATCTGGTTTATGTTGACTCTGGTTGAGGAGGCATAAATTGGTTTCAGACACTGTGTTCACAAGTGAGGGGGATGTGTAGCGGGTGGTTACATTTAGGGGGAAGCATCTGAGTGGTAACTAGGCTCAGATGCACTGATTGTTAGGTTTCATGGACCATTTCTGTCCCTGGGAGATGGTACTGGTGTGTATTTCCCTGGGGCCTATAGGTGGCGCTGTTGCCATGGGCCCGGATTGAACCGCAGTACAGGGTTGTGCCTTTTTTTTTGTCCCCTCTTGGCAGTAGTACGGCGGGGCAGGGAACCTGCCGTGCCTGTCGGGAGAGGATATAAAAGGGGGAGGCCATCTTCCAGAGGGGTCGGTTCCGCGCTCAGGCACCTTAGGCCTGGGTGCGTGTCACCTCCAGGTGCCCTAGGCCCGGAGGCGGAGCTGCTGTTCCATCTCAGACACCTTCACTCTGGGGTGAGGTACTTTGGAAAAAGGCCCGGAGCCAAGCAGCCATCGGCTGGGATCCGCCGGGGACCGAGACTCCCAGGGATCTGCCTTGCGAGGGGACCTGTATCCAGGACGAGGAGGCCAGGGAGGTGACCCTTTCTGAAGACCCAGCGCAGAGTCGTGGTGACAGATCGGGCCTCTGGTAACTCGCCGGAGGGATGTTTTTGTCCTATAAAGGCTAGTTCACTAACGGAAGGAAGTGCGTGTTCTTTAGGTCACAGTGGCAGTGACACTATGCACCCAAGGTCAGTGGCAGTGACTTTCATCTTTTTCACCCGGTCAGTAGGGATGAGCTTCGAGTTCGAGTCGAACTCATGTTCGACCCGAACATTGCCTGTTCGCCGAACAGCGAACAAATTGGGGTGTTCGCGGCAAATTCGAAAAATCTATGGGAGAAATCTAAAGTGCTAATTTTAAAGGCTTATATGCAAGTTATTGTCCTAAAAAGTGTTTGGGGACCCGGGTCCTGCCCCAGGGGACATGTATCAATGCAAAAAGAAGTTTTAAAAACGGCCGTTTTTTCGGGAGCAGTGATTTTAATAATGCTTAAAATGAAAAAATAAAAGTGAAATATTCCTTTAAATTTCGTACCTGGGGGGGGGGGGGGGCGTGTATGATATGCATGTAAAGTGGCGCATGTTTCCCGTGCTTAGAACTGTCCCTGCAAAAAATTTCATTTTTGAAAGAAAAAAAGTCATTTAAAACTCACTCGCGGCTATTAATGAATTGTCGGCTCCCGGCAATACATACAAAAGTCATTGATATAAAAAAAAAAAGCGTGGGGGTTCCCCAGAATTCAATTACCAGGCCCTTCAGGTCTGGAATGGATATTAAGGGGAACCCCGCCGCAAATTTAAAAAAAAATGGCGTGGAGTCCCCCTAAAAATCCATACCAGACCCCTTATCCGAGCACGCAACCTGGCTGGCCGCAGGGGAAAAGGGGGGGACGAGAGAGCGGCCCCCCTCCCTCCTGAACCGTACCAGGCCACATGCCCTCAACATGGGGAGAATGTCCCCATGTTGATGGGGACAAGGGCCTCATCCCCACAACCCTTGCCCGGTGGTTGTGGGGGTCTGCGGGCGGGGGGCTTATCGGAATCTGGAAGACCCCTTTAACAAAGGGGACCCCCAGATCCTGCCCCCCCATGTGAATTGGTAAGGGGTACATTGTACCCCTACCATTTCACGAAGAAAGCGTAAAAAAATGTTTAAAAAAACACACAAACACCTTGAAAAAGTCCTTTTATTTAAAAAAAAAACATTCCAGCGGTGAAATCCAGTGTCCCGCGGCGATCCCGATGTCCAGCGCTGTCCTTCATTGGTTGTGCCTGAGCGGACCTGATGGGGGAACTCCCTCTCAGTGTTTTAAATGTATAGACCCGCCCCTTCTAAAGTTCCCCATCAGGTCCGCTCAGCGGACCAGATGCGGAACATGAGAAGGGGCGGGTCTATACATGTATTACCAAAGTGAGAGCAGTTCCCCATCAGGTCTGCCCCCTCGGTATGTCGGACCCGCCTACGTCATTGGCTTGAGCGGGGAACTTCCTTCACTGTGTAATTTAAATTTACATAGTGAAGGAAGTTCCCCGCTCAAGCCAATGACGTAGGCGGGTCCGACATACCGAGGGGGCGGACCTGATGGGGAACTGCTCTCACTTTGGTAATACATGTATAGACCCGCCCCTTCTCATGTTCCGCATCTGGTCCGCTGAGCGGACCTGATGGGGACTTTTAGAAGGGGCGGGTCTATACATTTAAAACACTGAGAGGGAGTTCCCCCATCATGTCCGCTCAGGCACAACCAATGAAGGACAGCGCTGGACATCGGGATCGCCACGGGACACTGGATTTCACCGCTGGAATGTTTTTTTTTTAAATAAAGGACTTTTTTCAAGGTGTTTGTGTGTTTTTTTTTTAAACATTTTTTTACGCTTTCTTCGTGAAATGGTAGGGGTACAATGTACCCCTTACCAATTCACATAGGGGGGGGCCGGGATCTGGCGGTCCCCTTTGTTAAAGGGGTCTTCCAGATTCCGATAAGCCCCCCGCCCACAGACCCCCACAACCACCGGACAAGGGTTGTTGGGATGAGGCCCTTGTCCCCATCAACATGGGGACATCCTCCCCATGTTGAGGGCATGTGGCCTGGTACGGTTCAGGAGGGAGGGGGGCGCTCTCTCGGTCCCCCCCCTTTTCCCCTGCGGCCGGCCAGGTTGCGTGCTCGGATAAGGGGTCTGGTATGGATTTTTAGGGGGACTCCACGCCATTTTTTTTTTAAATTTGGGGTGGAGTTCCCCTTAAAATCCATGCCAGATCTGAAGGGCCTGGTAATTGAATTCTGGGGAACCCCCACGCTTTTTTTTTTTATCAATGACTTTTGAATGTATTGCCGGGAGCCGACAATTCATTAATAGCCGCGAGTGAGTTTTAAATGACTTTTTTTCTTTCAAAAATTTAATTTTTTGCAGGGACAGTTCTAAGCACGGGAAACATGCGCCACTTCACATGCATATCATACACACCCCCCAGGTACGAAATTTAAAGGAATATTTCACTTTTATTTTTTCATTTTAAGCATTATTAAAATCACTGCTCCCGAAAAAACGTCAGTTTTTAAAACTTTTTTTTGCATTGATACATGTCCCCTGGGGCAGGACCCAGGTCCTAAAACACTTTTTAGGACAATAACTTGCATATTAGCCTTTATAATTAACACTTTAGATTTCGAACGTTCGAGTCCATTGTATTTAATAGGGTTCTAAAGTTCACACGAACATTTTGTCTGTTCGCAGGTTCTGGTGCGAACCGAACAGGGGGGTGTTCGGCTCATCCCTGCCGGTCAGTGGCAGTGACCAACTTCATGGTCTGTGGCAGAGACCGTGCGCCAAGCCTGTCCGTGCTAATCGGAACAGGAGAAAACCCAAATTCAAGTTTGTGCCTGGACCTCCTCCCACCTTATCTGACCTGTGTCTTGTCCCAACCTGTCTGCTTTCAAAGAGACTGTTTATTGTGCTACAAAGAATAAATAAGTGTTGGACCTTTCAGTTGGTGTGGACAGTTGCTTACTGGGGAGAACTAAAGACTTGTTTCTGACTACCGCAGAAGCGAGGTCAGCACTGGAGGTTTTTAAACACTGGCTGCAGGCAGGCCCGAGAAACTAACACCGCTCAACCTCCCCATCCAGGAGGGTACGGGCTTGTGGTGCGGTGTGCCTCATTCCTTCCTACGGAGGAGCCAAGCAGAAGAAAAGCAGGTAAAGTCTGGGGTTGGTGCGCTACAAATATATTTACCGGACCCTTTCCTCACTCTCCATCCTGAAGGGATCCTATTGTGTGCTTTCAATGCTTGCAGGAAAGAGAGGAGAGAAGCTGGAAGCACCGCAGAGGTGGGGGGGGGGGAACACAGGGGGCCTGGTCAGCGGAGGGAAATGTATGGATCACATGGAGGGTGATCATTGCGATGGGAGGGATTACTGTAACCGATCCCCTGTATGGCTCTCTCTGCAGCAGCTGAAAGCTAGCAGACGGGGGAGGAGAAGAAGCCAGGTTTCAGCTGCTGCAGAGAGAGTCATACAGTGGATCGATTCCAGTCATTGCCCCCCTGCCGATCACCCTGCCTGCCCATATCCAATTCTCCCTGCTGCCTGGGCCCCCCACTGGCCATGTGCTCCTTGCTGTGAAGGCCAGTATAGGTGAGGACAGTAGCTATTTGTTTGTACTGTTTAAATACTGGTGAGAGAACGCACCGGATACCTTCACTGCCATTGTATTATGTGATGGGTGTCCAGTGTGCCCCTGTGCCTTTAAGGAGGGGTGGGCTCCTTCCAGGCTCACATGCCCTCTGCCTATTCATTATATTGTATGTGCTTCTACGATGGAGTCTCTCAAAAATGTACAGAGATAGGACTGCAGATAAAACTGGGGTGCCTTGTCGCAGCCTCCGCAGCTTATGCATGTATTTGCAAATGTGTGCTAACTAGAACCCTGTTTTTAACTCAAACTTTTAGACAGGATAATTCGGTTGGTAGCAGACTAGCTATCGAGTTGAGCTGGGAATTTTCTTTGGTTTTACTTTACATGCATTGCCCTTTGTTTGTACCCCCTTATCTAGGGCCCTGTGGGTAACAAATGTGCAACAGTGACATAAATGGTGAAAATAAAAGTGAGAATAAATGGAGCTCATTCTCCCCCCCCCCCCAAACTACTTAGCCGGACACTCTGGGAGAAATTAAAAAGGTATGGTCAATGTGCAGGTGTGGGTGGCCACGATTTCTGCACCAAGGTTTTCCAGTGCCGCCATTGGAAAGAGGTTAGTAGCCACCTGGGTAGGGATATTAGTTTAGAATAGATTAGGGGGTCAAGAATGAAGCTGGGGAGATTTGATTCTAAAATAATGCTAGATCTACTGTATATCTTAACTAAGGAGAAACAAAAGGAAAATAGACAACCTTTGCTCACCAATAATAAATGTTGCTGCAAAGCCCAATGGAGCATGAACCCAGGCAAGTCCTCTTGTAGGAAGATAGACGATCTCTGCTGTTCCATTAATATAGGCACCACCAACCCATGTAGCTGTTTAATACAAAGAAAAGAAGAAATAACTGCATACATCATGTTAGAATGACCCCATCATTTGTACTGGAATATTCAGTGGGTCAACAATTTTACCTTACTTATCATACTTGCTCTGTACATGTGATAAAGAGCAGACTGTTTCTAGTCTAGAAATATAGATAATTTCCACTTTGCTTTGTAAACTGTGCACCTTTCATTCCCTGTTCATAGATTTTAACTTTGTGATAATATTGCTCAATTTTACTGCAGACACTCACCCATAGTTAAAATTCTGTATAATAAAAAGATCCTTGGGTACAAATGGAGAACTCAGTTTGTTGTGTCAAAGGTGACCTTAGCATAGAACTGTGACCAGGTGAAGTTACTTTGTCTGCCACTGGATGGCTCTCTTCGCAATATAGTGTGGTAGAGGGACTTATGTAATTGTGTGTTAGGTCCCCTTTACAGGAAACCTTCCACTTGTGATGTAATGGGTGGAGTTAGTGCCCATATACAGTATCTAAAAAAAAAAAAGTGAGTACACCCCCCCCCCCACACCCCCCCCCCCCCCCCCCCACACACACACACATTTTTGTAAATATTTTATTATAACTTTTCATGTGACAACACTGAAGAAATTACACTTTGCTACAATGTAAAGTAGTGAGTGTACAGCTTATATAGCAGTGTAAATTTGCTGTCCCCTCAAAATAACTCAATATACAGCCATTAATGTCTAAACCGCTGGCAACAAAAGTGAGTACACCCCGAGTGTCCATGACAGGTTACCATTCATTAACTTTACTTCAATGGACTACATTTCCCAGCAGTTCCTTTTTCTTCTTCCAAAGGCAACTCCAGGCAAAAGGGCATGGCTGCATCTCAGGCAACAAGCAGCCAAGTTATGGTGCAAGGGACCATACTTCGGGACACAAGTCCTCTTGCAAAGACATCTCCAGTCTGCCCACATGACAGCCGAAGACAAAGAAATTCTCTTCATCATTTGCAAACACAGTCTGCTGAAAGTCACAGATCACTCTTCAGTGCGGAACACCTCAACAACTTCGGTTCTAGCCAACGTGGCTTAAGGTATCACTCACTGTATCTGCCGGCAACATTTAGTCCCGTACAGTCCTAGCAATACAGCTTTCTGAGGTGTTCCCCATTAACAAAGATCTTTGTGCAAAGAAAAGAGTAGCTTCAGCAAAGCATCCTTTGACTCCACAACTGCACATTTGTAATCCACAGAGATGATATTGGTATTTTCCTGCAATGGTTACCAGTAATACCCAGGATCGGGTAGGATCAAGGTTTCTCCCTTGGTGTTTTCTGCTGTGACGAAACGTTTATGGTCTCTTTTATCCAGTCTGCGAATAACCACACTATCCAAGTTGATCTTCCAGCCGTAGCCCAGGTATCTACTACAGAGTGGTATTTTGCAACCACCTTAGGAAATTCCAGGTGGAGAGGAATATGTAGAAAACTGCGCACAGCCTCATCCACCCACTGAGCCTCTTTGTCGAAGATCTCATCTTCCTCCAGATGAGCTGGTTTGTATGGGTACAAGTATCCATATTCAGACGCTACCTTCTTTATTATAATGCGCTGTATTTTGGACAGCCGAGGCAGGGTCTTAGGGTTTCAATACCTAGGTAGAACACGTGCGTCTGGGGCACGCAGGACTGAACACCCAGCAACCATCTCTGGCTTATGATCCGCTTTGGAACTTAGCATGGGCGTGAAAGGCCGGGCCGTGGGAACCCATTGATTCCCTTAATCCTCCTCACAGGTCCTGACAATGCTAATCAGCGGTGCTGCACTGGCTGACAGCATAATCTGTACATTTGCAGTAGTTGTAGCAGGCACTTCATCCGCCTGCTCATTACTAGTTAACTTGTCATCACTTTCTCCCCATTTTCCTGAGTAGGACAGGGTGTCCGAGAACAGTTCTGACAGACTATTGGACGGAATGTCCGAATCCGAGCTGGTCGAGCACTCTTCAGCCAGGAGGTAGTTGCTCTTGGCTTTCACCTTGACTAGCACCTCCATGACATCCCCTCTCATGGCCACCAGTATCACTTCCCCAACAGGCACACCACTCTCACGTCTCATTGGCTTACTAGGCCCCCGGTATTTTTCTCTCAAGTGGGCCCGACTTCAGCCTTTAGCAGCGATCTGTGCGCTGGGTAACACCTTCCTGCACGACTTGGGTGACAACCGACGATTTTGGGGCATCAACATTTTTGTCCCAATCCACTTGCAGGATCCGTGGGGGTAAAGTTGGAGGCACAACCTCAAACAGATGCTCTCCACAGCGTCCACAGACGATCCAAGGCCTCAATTGCGTAGTCAGGCCAGAACACTTTTCACAGATCAGTCCTAGAGACGCATAGCCTCCAGCCGTATACAAGGCAAACTTCATGCCCTTTCATGTATACCACACTCCGGTGTCAGTCAAGACAGGTTTTCTGTCACTCAGATCGAAACAGACACCCGGAGCGTACTTTCGCCAATCCGCAATCTCACTCACAAACTGCACCATCTCCTTCACTAACCCACAATCAGACACACGTGGCAGCACTTCCTTATCCTCCTCTGCAGAGTGAGGACTCCCCTCCCCCCCCCTGCCAACAAATTGGTGCGAAAGTTCTTTGGGAACTGTGGCGCCTGCCTTCTTCTTGCTGCGGTGTGCCAAAACTGTAATGGAGTCCATTTTGGAGACTGTATATACCCTCACAGTGCTGGCGGGAAGTGTCAAAAAACCAGACTGATCCTCTTCTCCGAGCAATGAGACTTGGTGGTTCTTCCCCACATTGGTAGTACACACGACAACACAGTCTATAAGAAGGGTAAATGTTACTTGCCACCTTCCCACGGAGCCAGACGAAATCCAGATGGAGCTGAAGCCGGTTGCTATGGGCGACAGCTGCAAGGACAATGCCTTAATCCCATGTTGGGCACCAAATGTAGCAAGGTCTCTGGCCTTTTTCAGTCTAATGAGGACCTTCAAGGCCAAAGATAGCTGACATCCTTCAATAAATAGTGGGTTGTGAGGCATAGTGGGTGCAAAGATGGTGAAAGTCATTGGGCGACAGACACTTCTTGGATGTAAAAGAGGTTTTTATTTCTTTTGACAGTCCTTTTTGTATTTTTTGGGGGAAAGAGGATTAGGGCCAGGACACCCTTAAATAGTTATAGATTCAAGTGGCAGACTCCGAGACTTCAATAGGAGGACAGCCGTGCAGGGAAAGGCCCCAGCGAGGCACCACTTGGCATCACTTTTGGTTGGACTGCAAGCCCAACTTACTTCTGGATTGGCCCTCACAATGCAGGGAAAGGCCCCAGCGAGGCGCCACTTGGCGTCACTTTTGGTTGGACTGCAATCCCAACTTATTTCTGAATAGGCAGCCAGATGCAATCGGGATAGGTCCAATCTCCGGCCTAGCAGCCTGTGGCGTACAACACAAGTCCACCCAGACAGCCATCCGGGTGGCACAGAACACAGATCACCAGACCTCACCCGAATATATAGGTTCTCCCAGCAGGCCAAGGGATTCAAGAAAACCCCTGCCCATTAGCTGAGACACCCTATATACTCATAACCTGACCTTGGGTTGCCCTTCTCAAGTACCCGGCCACCGAGTAGTAGAAGAGAAAAGTGCAACAAGGCCAAACTTAGGGAGAAATCAATAGATCCCTATCAATCGACCAAGATAACTACTCTTGACAAGTAAATTTGCGAGGAGCTCCCTGACTAAACCCCAGGGTGCTACACAGTTAGTCATGTCTATGGGCAGCTGTACACAGTACCCAAGCTTTCCAGGGAGGGGAAATAAATCAGAATACATTAGGGAAATACATCAGAATTTACGTTGCATGGGCTCAAATGCTTGCAAGGAAGAGGCCTTAAAGTTTATTTACTCTAAGAAGTAAATGTTTAAGTGGTCGTAGCCAGGACCCAGTTCTACTTGAAAAGGAATAAATACAAAATAAATGCACTGTGCCCAATTGATAAACATAAAAAAGTAACAAAAACTAATTATTACAGATAAATCAGCATCTACCTCATGAATAATATGCATGCATTGTCAAATCAGTAGCAAAGGAGCTCCAAATATATACATTTGAATGTCATAAATGAAGCCCATAAGACAAGATTCCATGATTAAACACCCAAGATGCAAATTAAAATCTTTCTGCCACCATTGTGCGGATAATATAGATATCAAAAACACCCTGGGACTAATCCCATAGGAAAGTAGCTTACCATCACAATTAACCCTCAAGATTACAAGAAGGTCTGAAAGTGTTTTTGTATAATCTACTCCAGACTGCCATCCTTATATATGAATCCAGATCACAGAGGGATGCATCAAGATGGAAATCCCATATGCATGGAAAAAGTCTAACAATAGTGCCACAACCCAGGCACTCTTGTATCTCAAAAGCTTCCAAGCATCACAACATTTGTAGCGCTACCCCCAAGAAAGGGGTAAAGGATCTATACCCCAATGGTTGCCTCCGACACCTCTGACACTCTTTGGTTTCCGACATCCTTGTTATAACTAAAAGCACTTAGAAACACACTTAAGCAAGTAAGGCAGATGAATCTTATTTTACTAAAAGATTTTGTTGTAGCAATGAAAACTAAGTAACTTACACTTGACACCTGCTGAGGATTTGCAACAAATAACTCTGACAGCAGAAACAGTCAAAGAATAATCAAATAATGTATCACCAATGCCCCACTCCCAGTAACAGTATGGGGTGCCACTGTGCACATAGCATGGACTTCATGCATGCACTTCACTTCACTTATCTCTTCTGTACCTGGGCACTGGCTGAGGACCTCTGTGGTGCGAGTCTGCTCCTGTTGCTATGGGAGACAGACCGTTCATGGAGAGATTTCAGACAACTTTCTCCTAAATGAGGCTATCCCACCTATCTCGGACACACACTTAATGACAGGCTGCTTGTAACTTCTGTTACCCTAGGTAACCCTCATGTCTTCACACTGTATTACTCTTGTACTGATGTCTTTGTACCCCCAAAGTACCTTAGTGACCTGAACTATGGGATTGTGCTGGTTACTTGCATTACACCCCTTTAGTAACTTTAGACCAGGCGTGAACAAGGTTCCAAAATTTCTTAAAAAAGAGCAAATTAAGTACTGTCCGTGATACTTTTTTTATTTGCACTAACATAGAATTTTTCAGGACAAGCTTTCGGGGTATGTCCCCTTCTTCAAGGTCCAAGCAGTACTGATTCACAATTTTTTTAGCAGAATGTTGAAACAAAACAAGAAAAAAAAAAAAAATCTCAGAGGGAAAGGAAAAAAAACACATACAAATCAATGGTAATAAAGATAGCAGCAGAGTTAGTGAGATAAGACAGAGTTAGTGAGATAAGACAGAGGGAGAGCTATAGACTTGAGGGGGGAGATGCTAGTCACAGAGGGGGTCATAAAACCTTAGTATAATGGGTAAGGAAACCAATATCTAAATTTAGGCCATTCGTTTTTGTGTTAAAAAGAATTATCATTCTTAGTTCAAATGTTTTCCTTTCCTGGATAGTTCTGAAATTCCCTTTAAGAACTAAAACATTGAGGTCTTCTATAGTGTGGTCTGGTTGTGAGAAGTGATGTCCCACAGGTGTGCAGAAACTCTCTTCTTTATGTTCCTTGATGGTATGTCTGTGAAAATTCATCCTCGCTTGCAACTTCTGTCCTGTTTCACCAACATAAGATCCTTTGCCACACCTGTTGCATTGGATGAGGTACACAACATTTCTCTGTCACAATTGCACTAATACGGCTACAATTACGTCAAGTATGTTAAAAAAGAGCAAAAGACATTACAAAGTCCAACATGCTAAAACATTTTTTTCTTCCTACGTCTATAACCCTAACCCAGGCTGTGTGCTGCCCTGGCATACCTGCAAAGTTAGAGTCCATGTTAAATACATAGTCCATCTGTGGCATTCTCCAGCAGCCGGTGTCTTTGGGGTGAACCCCAAGTTCTGCCAACTTTTACACTCGGCAGTATTAAGAGACATTCTTCTGCTTCTCAGGGGTGCTGTTCTCTAACTATTTCCCCTACGGGTCCTGGCCCCTATTGTCTTTGCTCAAGGGCTCTCTCCTCCCATTCTCTCATCTTCTCTCCTCTCTGAGCCACTGTCCCACACAAGATAATACAAGATCAGTGGGTCGGACAGGAGAAACCAACCAAAAAAAAAAAAAATGAATCGTGAAATCACTAATTCTTACCCTCCCATTCAGGACAGCACCTAACTGGCTATTTTCAACCCGCTTACAAGATAGACACATAGTCAAACATGTTTTAATATGAGCAATGCTAAATGTTTTGTTTTATGTTTTTAATATTGTTTGTGACAATAACTAGTAGGTATTTCTATTGACCCTTGTGCACTGGCTTGATTCTTTTTTTATCATTTCAGGCACAGATGTGGCTTAGCTACTCTCGCTGGACTGCATGGGACCCATTTTAGGATCACAATTGTCAAATGACAGAGGAGCGGTGTGCTCTCGTTCTGGGAGGACGTCATGTGACTGTGCTAATAAGTGCGAGTAAAAAACCAATAGTGATAAATTAGTTGTACATGTACCAATACCTCAATTTATATAAATGCAATATTGAATACTGTATATAAGTGTCCTAATATATTGTATAGACAAAAGTTCAACAGAAGAAATGTCCGAAGTTTGCTGCTGAAAAAGAAATCCTCAAGTTTTCATGTGACTCCAATACTCAGTGCTGACAACCAAAAACTTGAAGTGATGTAGATTGTGCTCCTTCACCAAGGAAAAACATACACCCAAAGTGCTGTAGTAAATCCTGCTTACCAGAAGTAGTTGACCACTTTAACTAAAAAGTAGGTCAAAATCGCTTGTACAGGGTAGTGCCTGTCCACATGGATTGGACCTAGAAAAAATCCTTCCTCCTCATAAAGCCATGACCGGAAAATTAAGATGGAAACATTCCATAGTGTAAAACCGTTTTTTAATTCGTATAAAAAACATAAAAAGAGCCAAATGGCTACTCACATTCACAAGTGCCTATTCCCGGCACTGGGGCTGCAGGCTCTCAGATAGTGATGAGCCGAACACCCCCGGGTTCGGTTCGCACCAGAACCCGCGAACGGACCGAAAGTTTGTACGAACATTAGAACCCTATTAAATACAATGGATGCGAACGTTCGAATTCTAAAGTGCTAATTATAACGACTATTATGCATGTTATTGTCCTAAAAAGGGTTTGGGAACCCGGGTTCTGCACCAGGGGACATGTATCAATGCAAAAAGAAGTTTTAAAAACGGTCGTTTTTCGGGAGCAGTCATTTTAATGATGCATAAAGTGAAAAAAAAAAGTCAAATATTCCTTTAAATATTGTACCTGGGGGGGCGTGGCTTAGCGTATGGAGGAGTAAGAAGCTTCCTCCAGGAGCTCCCGCACACACCGGGTTCATCGCGGCCACCAGCACGTTCCAGACCATCTAAACAGGTCGGTGATGGGGAGGAAAGGTGGGGGAGAAAGCCGTCATACCCCCGATCCGAGCAAAGAGGGGGATATAGACAGATTTTTTTTTAAAAAGCTGTCGTCGGAGCAGCGCGGCCCCCCCTCATCCAAGATGGCGTCGACCCGCTCCTCGGGGACACATGCGGCCTCTCATGGACAGGCTTTCCAGCACCATGCACCTCACACCAGATCTAGGGTGCGAGCCAGCTCTCCCCCTGACTCAGACAACGGCTCCACACGTTCAGCCTGCCATTCCCCTGCCTCGCACCGCTCCTATGGGGCTTGGGACATGGAGGCCTATATCAAAGCCCTCCCCACTAGACATGATTTTGAGGCCTGTGTACAGAGGCTTGAGCGTTCATACAAGCAGGAAATTGCTGAGCTGCGCAGGGATGTCACTAGCAGACTGGAGGAGGTGGAACACACCGTCGAAGAGACTGTAGCTGCCATACAATCACATGACGCCATCCTGGATGAGCACACCCTGCAAATTCAGCACCTTATGTACCATCAGGACGACCAGGAGAACAGGGCCAGACGCAATAACATCCGCATCCGTGGCCTACCTGAGTCTGTGGACACTAAAGATCTAGCCCCGGCTGTCATCGCTATGTTTAATGACCTGCTCCAGAGAGAGAAAGACGCGCCTCTGGAACTTGATTGTGTCCATAGAGCCCTAGGCCCTAAGAATCCTAATCTGGAACACCCCAGAGATGTTATCTGCAGGGTCCACTTCTACGCGATTAAAGACGCCATCATGCAGGCGGAGCGAAAGCGAGAGAACATTTGTTTCAACGAGTCCCAGATTTCCTTACTACCAGACGTCTCCAAGCTGACCCTTGACATGCGCCGGGCATTGAAGCCCCTCACTGGGGCCTTACAAGCTAAACAAATCAAATATCGTTGGGGCTTCCCCTTCCACCTTTTTGCCTCGCATGAAGGGAAATCGGCAGTGTTTCGTGCACTTGGCGATCTCCCTAAATTTCTAGGGACCTTCGAACTGCCTCAAATATCTCTACCTGACTGGCCCCTTCGCGCAGCCACCCCCGGATTCCCGGTCGCCTCCGGATGGCAGAAGCGATCCAAGAAACCCAGGCGTTCCAGATCAGAAACCTCCAAGTCAAACGCTGGATGATTTAATGCTATCAACCCTTCGTGTAGCTGGGCTTTAGACCCGCAAAGTCGCCCCTGTTCTCAGGTTACAGTTTTGTTGGGGCGCTCCCCTACTAACTTCTGTCTTACTTCCTGCTCACAAGGGACATTCCGCCATATTGTGTGTTCCTTCAATTTGTTCTCTCTGAACGTTGACCCCCTGTGAATTTCTCCTTCCCCCATAAGTAATGTCTGTCCTCCATTATCACATTGAATCCCCCCCCCCCTATACCTAAAGAGATTTATTATGATTTTGTTTGGAAGCCTGGTGTAGGACCCCTGCGGCTGTCAGTTGTTCTCGCAGGTAGTCCGGGTCTTATACTCCCGGACTTAAGTACATGAATGTATAACTAACTGCGGCCGTCGGGGGCCCTGTACCGCTTTACTTATGGATATGTTTATATGTTTATTTTTTGCAGCCCGGTGTGTGCGGGCACCTCTGTGCACTGTCTACGACCCCCCTCCTAGGTTTACAGCGTCCTATTAGGACTCCGCTGACATGTTGCTTGCAACGTTACTAGTTTGGCCGTTTAGGCCCTATTTTCTACTTCTCCTCTCTTTCTCTCTTTCCCCTCTTTTTCTGGACCTCTCATTTCCTGTGCTTCTTTGTAGTCAATCCTACACCCCTCCCTTTTCCCTCCCTACCCCTTTCCCAGCGACAGCGAGCTCGGAACTAATTAAGATTTATTCCCATCCCATAGTACTACCCTCATGGCAACGCCCGCCTCCCTAAAAATCTCTTCCCTGAATTGTAGGGGCCTTAACGCCCCGGAGAAAAGGAGACATATCCTCTACCATTTCCACAAATTACGAACCCAAATCCTTCTCCTCCAGGAAACTCATTTCCGTTCCGACACCATCCCACAGGTTTTCCATAAAAGGTACCCTACCTGGTTTCACAGCACCAACCCTGCCGCAAAATCTAAAGGCGTATCTATTGCTTTTCACGCCTCTTTCACCCCTGACGTGCTTGACACGCTCATAGACCCCGCAGGGAGATATGTTTTTCTTAAATTGTCGTATTTGAATGTGATTTATACTGTAATTAACGTATACTCTCCTAATCAGGACCAACCGCAGTTCATCTCTAAGGTGGCCGCACGCCTGAAAAGGTTTAGTACTACCAACATGATCCTGGGAGGTGACCTCAACGCGGCTCTGATACCTCGCCTTGATTCCTCGACGGGTAAGTCCTCACTCTCCCCTGCTTCTTTGACCAAAATTAAAACCGCTCTATCTGACCTATCTCTGGTGGATGTCTGGAGGGTGTTACACCCTTCCACAAAGGACTATACATATTTCTCCCCAGCACACTCCTCTTACAGCAGACTAGACTACCTATTCATCTCCCAAACCCTATTGGACTGTTCTCCTGACGCCTCGATTGGCCTTACTCTTTGGTCAGACCACGCACCCATTCACTTGAGCTTGGGTAGGGCTCCCTCCCCCAAGACCAGGTGTTCCTGGCGGCTCAACGACAACTTACTCTTAGATACAGTGTGTGCTCAAGACATCATCCGGACCATACAGCACTTTATTGCAGACCACGCACACGACGACACTAACCCTCTTACGAAATGGGAGGCCCTCAAATGTGTCCTTAGGGGCAAGTTTATTCAGCACGGCTCTAGGCTTAAACATGCACGCACGGCAGAGATAACCAGACTGTTAGCTTTAATAGCTTCACTGGAAGAGTCCCACAAACAATCCCCTGTGGCCGGGATTCATCTTGAGCTGGTTAATGCCAGGCGGGACCTTCTGCAAATCTTTTCAGAACGTTCCCTGGTGGCTAGGGATAAGGGGCGATTCACCCATTACTCCCAAGCCAACAAGTGTGGTAGACATTTGGCCCATACCCTACAACCTCAGCAAGCCCGAAAACATATCCCCTTTATTCACTCCTCCTCTGATGGGAAATTGAGTTCTAACCTAGCCATAGCCGATGAATTTCGCAAATATTATTCCAATTTATATAATCTACCCTCCCAAATCCCCTCTCCTAGGTCCCCCCTGTCTGGCTCCGAACAGGACATGTCTTCCTATATTCAAGAAACCTCCCTGCCCCCCATACCATCCTCGGATGTTGAGGAATTGGAGTCCCCACTTTCTGAGGCAGAATTTCTATTAGCTATCAAAGAACTCAAAAATGGTAAAAGCCCAGGACCTGATGGGTTCTCTTTGCGCTTTTACAAGAAGTTTGCTCCTCAGCTTACCCCCTTCCTTGCAAATGCCTTTAACGCCATTAATGATAATCTCTCCCCCTCTTCGTCCTTGCTTCACGCCCAGATTGTGGTGATTCCGAAACCCGGTAAAGACCCCTCCTTATGCGCCAATTATAGGCCGATTTCCTTACTCAATATAGACTTGAAATTGTTCGCCAAGATCCTGTCGAAGCGTCTATCCCCATTACTACCTGACATCATACATAGGGACCAGGTGGGTTTTGTCCCTGGCCGAGAGGCGCGGGACAACACCACTAAAACTGTTCATCTTATAGCATACGCTCACCGTAATCGGATGCCGGCCTGCCTCCTCTCCTGTGATGCGGAGAAGGCCTTCGACAGGGTCAGCTGGCCGTTTCTCCGAGCCACCCTCACCCAAATAGGACTAGGACCTAAGACGCTCTCGCGCATTATGGCCCTGTACGCTACGCCCTCCGCCTCTATCTTAGTAAATGGTACTCACTCGCGTACATTCATGATAGCTAATGGTACCAGGCAAGGATGTCCCCTTTCTCCTCTCCTTTTCGCTCTTGTTATAGAACACTTGGCCCAGGCCATCAGAGCAAACCCGAGCATAAGTGGTATTCAGACCCCTCCTCACATTGTAAACTCTCCCTATATGCTGACGACCTATTGCTTTATGTGACACAACCCCACATTAGTATCCCATCCATCCTAGCAGAGATCAACCGCTTCGGATGGCACAGTAATTATAAGCTTAACATCTCCAAAACGGAAGCCCTTAACCTATCACTTCCACATCATACCCTTTCTTCCCTCAAGACTAATTTCTCCTTCCAATGGCAAGCGACATCCATTTCGTATTTAGGTACGTCCATCCCAACACGCGCGGCGGATATCTATACTCTGAATTTTGGCCCTCTGCTCACTAAGATCAGGCGTCTAACCGAGAGCCGGATGGACAGACCACTCTCTTGGTTTGGTCACATGAACACCCTAAAAATGGACATACTCCCCAAATTATTGTACTTATTCCAAGCCCTCCCCATCTCCCTCCCGTCCGCATTTTTCCGCACCTTGCGCTCTTTGGCTATACGCTTCGTCTGGCAAGGGAAGCACCCCAGATTGAATCATAATCTTTTATGCACCGCCATCTCTAAAGGTGGAATGGGTCTGCCGGATTTTGAGCTTTATCATTCCTCAGCCGTGTTATCACGGATCCTGGAGTGGTTCCCCCGCCCCTTTGTCAAAGCCACTACCCTGGTGGAACAAGACTTGTCCCCGTTGGATCTTCGGGCCCTCCTATGGGGTTTTGAACATACTCCGGGGTCTTTCGCTGCATTGTCTCCCCTCACCAGGGATGCTCTGGTGCTTTGGTACCGAAGGAGAGAGGCCTATGCTTTATCCACTGAGCCAAGCCCACTCACCCCATTATTTGACAATCCAGCCCTTCCGGAGGGCAGGTCCATCCACACACTTGACGGCTACGACAGAGCTTCCTGGCCCACGGCACGACAATTCGTTGACTCTGCGCAGGGTACCTTTAAGCCAAACCATAACTCTACGTCTTCCCACTTGACTTGGCTCACCCAACTACACCTGACTTCCTATTGTAAAGGACTTCACGAATCCGCACAGATCCATAGACCCCTGACCAGTTTTGAACAAATATGTACACTTCCTGACACCCCCCGCCATACCCTTTCCTTGACCTACAAACTGATTCTAGACCACACTCATGACTCCTTACCTAAATTTACAAAAGTTTGGTCGGAGGAGCTTGGGAGAGATATTACAGAGGCAGAATGGAGTAAAGCCTTTCTCTTTACCCACAAATCATCCATCTCTAGCTACTCCCAAGAAAAAAACTATAAGGTGATTGCCAGATGGTATCGAGTCCCGACCACCCTCAGGATCATGTACCCCTCAGCTGCGGACACCTGCTGGAGATGTAACTCGGCAACAGGTACATACAGTCATGTCTGGTGGGAATGTGAAGTAATTCGACCGTTCTGGTCTCAGATTTTTCAAATTTATTCTGAGATTTATGATATGCCTCTTCAGCCTTCTCCTTTTATTGCCCTCCTCTCCATCCTACCGGGTACTATCAAATTCCAAAAACACAATCTTCTTAAATTTTTCCTTAGCGCGGCTCGACGTCTCATCTCTAGGCATTGGAAAACCACTTCCCCTCCCTCGATTGTAGAATGGGTGAATGAGATGAATACTAGTATGCTAATGGAGGAAATGATTGCCAACTCTCTAGACAGACATGCTAAATTCTCCTTTAGCTGGAGTATATGGAGACATTACTCAACTTCGGATAAGTTGAAGGATAGGCTCCCAATAGGGCCTACTCCCTGAGGCCTTACCAGTCCCCTACCTTCGGGTTCCCTGCCATGTTCGGATACCCTTCCATTGATCCGCAGCTCGCTGTCCCCCTCGCCCCCCCCTCCCCTCTTCTCCTTCCACCCTTCCCTTTGCACTACACCCCCCTTCTAAACTCTAGATCTCCTTTTCTATCTTTATTTCTTCCTATCTCTTTCTGGGGCCTCCCCTAAAGTTACTTGGAGATGCTTTCACATGTATGCGGTCCAGTTTCTGTTCACACTGTCATCGCTTGTTAGACTTCACCAATAGGTGTTGGCATGGTGTCGTTTGTACAGATATTCATGTCATCCCCTAATGACTCCTCCGATCCAGGATTGCAGTGGGATCCCACAGGGGCATCCTGGTCGGACGGAGTGGATGATGTATCTTCAGACGACACTGTTTGATTTGTGTATTACTTCACACCTCTTCTAATGAGCTAGTTGTTATTTGTATATTGCCGTATACATGATGTAACGGGAGATTACCCCTTACTTATCGGTCCAGGTTGCCTCTTGCTGGGCTCCTGGATTTTTGTATTTTTTCTGTACAATTGAAACTTTGTCAAACAATAAAAACTAATTGAACCTAAATATCGTACCTGGGGGGTGTCTAAAGTATGCCTGTGAAGTGCCACGTGTTTCCCGTGTTTAGAACTGTCCCTGCACAAAATGACACTTCTAAAGGAAAAAAAAGCCATTTAAAACTGCTTGCGGCTTTAATGTAATGTCTGGTCCCGGTAATATGGATGAAAATCTTTAAGAAAAATGGCATAGCTACCCCATGACCCCCCCCACCCCAGCCCATTACCAGCCCCTTTGGGTCTTGTATGGATATTAAGGGGAACCCCGCACATAAAATAAAAAAGGCCCTATATACTCTGAACAGCCGTATACAGGCGGTGCATACAAGACAGGGACTGTAGGTTTGTTCTTATGTAGAATCTGTTTGTAATTTTGAACAGGTACATTGTTGAAGTGTAGCTCCAGCCCAAAAATCTATTTTTAAACTTTTTGGAAAACATAGGTAAGGGTTATCACCCCTGTAACATTTGTTTTGCTGTCTGTGCCCCTGTTCAGAACATTTCACCTCACTTTCCGTCCCAATGACAACTGTTTTTGAAATGTGGTGTTTTTATTGAAACAAGGATTGGTGATAAAGCATCAGTACAGAGGAGACACCTTTCTCCCATATTAATTCTTACAGGAGAGAATTTTCCTTCCTAGGGGTAGATTTCCTCTCACTTCCTGTTGTCTTCTTGCGTTTGCAAGTAGGAGTCGTTTGTAAGTTGGATGTTTGAAAGTAGGGACCTGCCGTATATACTCTGCAGAAATAGGCCCCTTAGTTGTTGGTGTTGGCACAACACTGTAAGCACTCACAGTTACTCTTGGTTGGTGCTGGAACGCCCTGCTGTCAACTATTATATCAGGAATTGTAATTACATATAATTGTTGAACAGTGGTAGTAAAAATTGGGCCTTTGATGGTGGTGCTGGTGCCACAACACTGTAAGCCCTGACAGTTACTCTTGGTGGGTGCAGGAATGGGCCCTGCTGTGAATTATTAGATCAAGAATTGTAATTACATGCCCCTTTTGAACAGGGGCTGAAAAATTGGGCCTTTCGTGGTGGTGGTGGTGGTGGTGGCGTTGCCACAACACTGTAAGCCCTGACAGTTACTCTTGGTGGGTGCAGCAATGGGCCCTGCTGTGAATTATTAGATCAAGAATTGTAATTACATGCCCCTGTTGAACAGGGGCTGAAAAATTGGGCCTTAGGCACTGGTGGCACAACACTGCAACCCCTCACAGATACTGTACTTGGAGCACAGCAATGAGCCCTGTTGCAAAGTATTGCTTCAAAAATTGTAATTACACGCCCCTGTTAAACAGGGGCTGAAAAATTGGGCCTTAGGCACTGGTGGCACAACACTGCAACCCCTCACAGATACTGTACTTGGAGCACAGCAATGAGCCCTGTTGCAAAGTATTGCTTCAAAAATTGTAATTACACGCCCCTGTTAAACAGGGGCTGAAAAATTGGGCGTTAGGCACTGGTGGCGGCACCCATAAACAAAAATGATCTTCCAAGCTATCATCATCAATCGTATCATTGAGGACTCGGAGGAGGAGGATAGCCAGTCAACATAACAGCACAGGCACTCAGCATCAGCATCAGTTTTGAAGGGATGTGACATGTTAAAATCAATTAGTCTGTTATATCAGCATCAGGTGTGTGGTAGCTGGTGGTGATCCAAGACTGGTTCATCTTGATGAAAGTCAGTCGATCAACCGAGTCGGTGGACAGGCGCACCCTGTGATCCGTGACAAATCCTCCAGCAGCACTGAATGTGCGTTCCGAAAGAACGCTGGATGCAGGACAGGCCAGTAGCTCAATTGCATACTGTGCAAGCTCTGGCCAGTGATCCATCCTCAAGACCCAGTAAGCCAGAGGATTTTCGGTGGGGAAGGTGTCCAAGTCTGACCTTGCCCCTAGATATTCCTGCACCATGTTTATCAGACGCTGGCGATGGTTGCTGGAACCGATCATACTTTGGGGCTGCGGACTAAAGAATTGTCTGAACGCATCGGTCAGACGGCCACCTTCCCCACCGCTCCTTCTTTGACTGGCCGAAGCCTCAGCAACTCGTTGTCCAGGACCAGGAGTTTGTAACCTCCCAGTCTCTGGGAACGCGTTGCACAGACCTTTCTGCAAGGCCTCCCGGAGTTGTCTCATCCTCTGCTCCCTCTGCGACGGTAACATAAGTTCCGCAACCTTACCCTTGTACCGTGGATCAAGGAGAGTGGCCAGCCAGTAATGGTCCCTCTCCTTGATCCGAAGAATACGAGGATCCTTCCGCAGACTTTGCAGGATCAGGGAGGCCATGCAGCGTAGGTTAGCTGAGGCATTCGGTCCGGAGTCCTCTGGGTCACTAAGGACGACATGATCCGCAGCCACCTCCTCCCAGCCACGTACAAGTCCACGGGTTTCTTGGGACTGTAAATCATCCCTAAAAGACTGCTGCTGTTGATGCTGCTGAGTGCCAGGCTCCACCTCCATGCTGACACAATCCTCCTCCTTCTCGTCCTCTTCCTGTGCAATGGGTGGGACAGAAGGAACACTGTCTGGGTAAAGGGGGCCTTGAGAGGCAAGGAAGTCCTCCTCTTCCTGCCTCTGTTCTGCCTCAAGTGCCCTGTCCATTATTCCACGCAGCGTGTGCTCCAACAGGTGGACAAGAGGTACAGTGTCACTGATGCATGCACTGTCACTGCTCACCATCCTCGTGGCCTCCTCAAATGGTGCCAGGACAGTGCATGCATCCCTGATCATGCCCCACTGGCGTGGAGAAAAAAAACCAAGCTCCCCTGACCCTGTCCTGGTGCCGTAGTCGCACAGGTACTCATTGATGGCCCTCTGCTGCGTGTGCAGCCGCTGCAGCATGGCCAACGTTGAGTTCCACCTGGTGGGCATGTCACATATAAGGCGGTTCTTGGGCAGGTTCAACTCCTTTTGCAGCTCAGCCAGGCGAGCACTGGCATTATAAGATCTGCGGAAATGCACACAGACTTTCCTGGCCTGCCTCAGGACATCCTGTAAGCCCGGGTACCTGCCCAAGAACCACTGCACCACCAGGTTAAGGACGTGAGCCACACAGGGCACATGGGTCAGTTGTCCCTGTCGGAGGGCGGAGAGGAGGTTGGTGCCATTGTCGCAAACCACCATTCCTGGCTTAAGCTGGCGTGGCGTCAACCACCTCTCGGCCTGGCCCTGCAGAGCAGACAGGACCTCTGCCCCAGTGTGGCTTCTGTCCCCCAAACACACCAGCGCAAGCACGGCATGGCATCTTTTTGCCTGCGTACTTGCGTAGCCCCTTGAACGCCTACGGAGCACCGCTGGTTCAGAGGACAAAGCACAGGAAGAGGCCATGGAGGAAGAAGAAGAGGAGGGGGTGGAGGAGAGAGGTGTGTCACAACCAGTAGTAGCATTTTGGAGGCGTGGCGGTGGAACAACCTCCAACACTACTGCACCTTGTCCTGCATCCTTCCCAGCTGCCAAAAGAGTGACCCAATGGGCCGTGAAAGAAAGGTAACGTCCCTGTCCATGCCTGCTGGACCATGAGTCAGCGGTAATATGCACCTTACCGCTGACCGCCCTGTCCAGCGAGGCCAAGACATTGCCTTCCACATGTCGGTAGAGAGCCGGAATAGCCTTCCGTGAGAAAAAGTGGCGTTTGGGAACCTGCCACTGAGGAACCGCACATTGCACAAACTCACGGAAGGGGGCCGAGTCTACCAACTGAAAAGGCAGCAGTTGAAGCGCTAGCAATTTAGCCAAGCTAGCATTCAACCGCTGGCCATGTGGATGGCTGGGAGTGAACTTCTTTCGACGGTCCAGCAGCTGGGGCAGGGAAATTTGCCTGCTAGAATCGGACGTCGGTGTACTGCTAGCAGAGTGGCCGCAAGTACTTGGCTGTGACACACCTAATTCTACACCTTCATTCCTCTCAGTGCATGTTTCAGAGAGGACTGAAGTTATAGTGGGGTTGGAGATCCCAGCTGATGCGGTGCAAGGAGAGGTCCGCTTTGTTCTTTGGTGTGGGTCTTTGAGGTAGGCTTGCCAACGAGCTGCATGGCAGGTCAACATATGTCTGGTCAGGCATGTGGTACCCAAGCGGCTGATGTTTTGGCCACGCGATATACGCTTGAGACATATGTTGCAAACAGCAGCTGTGCGATCTGATGCACTAGCCTCAAAAAAGGCCCACACCAAAGAACTTTTTGAATGACGGGCAGAGGCAGCGCCCTGCACAGGCGGAGCTCTGCGGTGTGATTCCGTCGGTGTACTGCCCTTACGCTGGCCACCAAAGGGCATCCTGCCTCGTTGGAGATGTGCCTCCTCCACCTCCTCCTCCTCCTCCTCCTCTCTCCTATTAGGCACCCACGTGGAGTCAGTGACCTCATCATCCCCTCCCTCCTCATCACTGGAGCCAATCTGGCAGTATGCTGCAGCTGCTGGAACATGACTGCCAGATTGGTGTCCTTCTTGAGCATCCCCTCTGTCTGCTCTCACGCTACTGCCTTCCTCTAGCTGGGTTTCATCATCAGACCCTTCGAAACGCTGGGCATCCTCCTGGAGCATGTACCCAACACTGTGCTCAAACAGTTCGGGGGACTCCTCAGGAGGAGGACATGGTGGGTCTAGGGAAGGAGTGACTGATGATGAGTCTGACATTGATACCAGCTGCTTTGCCAGTACCCTGAGCCTGGGTAAGAGAGGATGAGGAGGAGGAGGAGGGCTTGGTCATCCACTCTACCAAGTCTTCGGCATGATGTGGCTCAACATGTCCAGCTGCCGAAAAGAAGGACAAGCGTGTCCCATGGCCATGTGCTGATGACAATGCACCGCGTCCACGACCAGCACTGTTGCCCCCAGACACAGAGCCTGCTTGCCCTCTTTTATTGCCTCCTGACTATCTGCCTCTCCTTGTTTGCCTTCCAGACATTGTAATGGATGGCCTGCAGGGAGATGGGAAAAAAAGCAATAACGGCTACCTTCAGGTGTCCTTCTCTGTCCCTTTACTTAAGGATTTCTAAATCTGGTTGAGGATGATTGCTTTCGCACAGAATAGCACAATGACAATTTCCCTGACTGTCCAAAAAACAAGGATTTCAAAGATGGTTGATGAGGAATGCTTTAGCACAGTATAGCACAATGAGAATTTTCCTCACTGTCCTTCCCTGTCCCTACAAACAAGGTTTAGCACAGTAAAACACACTGACACTCTCCCTACCTATAGTTTTCTGTCCCTATAAAAAATTTTTTTTTTTAAAGATGGTTGATGAGGAATGCTTTAGCACAGTATAGCACAATGAGAATTTCCCTCACTGTCCTTCCCTGTCCCTACAAACAAGGTTTAGCACAGTAAAACACACTGACACTCTCCCTACCTATAGTTTTCTGTCCCTATAAAAAATGTTTTTTTAAAGATGGTTGATGAGGAATGCTTTAGCACAGTATAGCACAATGAGAATTTCCCTCACTGTCCTTCCCTGTCCCTACAAACAAGGTTTAGCACAGTAAAACACACTGACACTCTCCCTACCTATAGTTTTCTGTCCCTATAAAAAATTTTTTTTTTAAAGATGGTTGATGAGGAATGCTTTAGCACAGTATAGCACAATGAGAATTTCCCTCACTGCCCTTCCCTGTCCCTACAAACAAGGTTTAGCGCAGTAAAACACACTGACACTCTCCCTACCTATAGTTTTCTGTCCCTATAAAAAAATCTTTTTTTAAAGATGGTTGATGAGGAATGCTTTAGCACAGTATAGCACAATGAGAATTTCCCTCACTGTCCTTCCCTGTCCCTACAAACAAGGTTTAGCACAGTAAAACACACTGACACTCTCCCTACCTATCCTTCTCTTTCCCTAAACTAAAGGAATCCAGGTTAAGCAAGAAAAAAAAATGTCACTGTCCCTGCCTATGCTTCTCTTTCCCTGCTCCGGAACACACTACACTAGGCCGCCGTGCTGGCGGCCTTTTATAGTGTGGGGCGTGTACTAAACACCCTCAGCAATAATTGGCCACAGGCATCCTGCCTGTGGCCAATCATTGCTCTCCTCGCTGCCGGCGCTGTGATTGGCCAAGCATGCAGGGTCACAGTGCATGCTTGGCCAATCACAGCGCCTGGATGACACTGCGATGGCGTAGTGCATTGTGGGCCGTTCGCGTCACTCGAATTTGGCGCGAACGGCCCAAATCGTTCGATCTTCGTCGAACGATCGAACAGCCGATGTTCGAGTCGAATGTATGTTCGACTCGAACACGAAGCTCATCCCTACTCTCAGAGGAATTGAATGGGAAAGTCCGCTACGATCAGTCCACTTGCATGGACGGCGTGCGTTCCACCTCCCTCCTTCCGCTAGCCACACAGGCCGGATGTAGGCGTAAAAACACGTGACCAGATACCGCCTCGACGTACGTTTCGTAGGATACTACGTCATCAGGAAGCGTATCTGGTCACTGGAGGTCACGTAATATATACTGTGTGTGATAAAATACCCGGGAAAACCAAGTTAAACTGCGCAGCCTCAGTCTCGGTTCAGACTAAAACAAACACAAAGATCGCGTTTACATAGATAAGTATACTGGATATGTAGATATGAATTTACAACATGCCCAACCTAAACCAAACATTTATTATTTAATAATATAACAAAGATTAGTAGTCCGAACACTCCCTTCAGACAATATTCAGGTTCATTATTTTTTATCCACGAAGACACAATACGTACTCTAGTGTCCCCTAGTGTAGGTATTACAAACTTCGCCCAAAACTACATTGTTAGAAGTGTGCTATCTCATATAGCCATTTGGGAAAAATTATATATAAAAAAGAAGATGGTATATATAGAGATTCTTTCCACAAAAAAATATCCATATAAATTATGGTGGATAATCTAGATGTCATCCACCAAATACCAGAAATAATAATGCCTTAGAATAAAATACTAGAGGTTACCCTTCCTCTTCAAATTGGTGCCAATAGACACCACAGGAGAACTGCATATATAGAGACGAGATAGACTTCATCAGTCTCTTGTACATATGCAGTTAGAATGGATCAAAGGTCATAAAACAAAAAAAATTATATAAATAATAAAAAAAATATATATATATATATATATATATATATATATATATATATATATATATATATATATATATGTAGCGGCCTCACCCTCTCTCCAACTTCTTCATCTGTTACACACCAACTCATGTCTAGGGGTTTCTGAGTTGTGAGAGTGAGATGCGCCACGGCCCATGTCCTCCCCATTACAATAGGGAGGTGAAGGCCACTTCCTGATGTTTCCTCGGGCCAATGTGTTCTGCGAATGTACCGAGTCTGTACTTACAAGCTCACCAGCCTCCCCTCTGCTTCCAGTAACTGGAGTTCACACACCGGAGAAAGGTCCAACACTTGTTTATTTGGCACTCCAATAGCAAAGCACGATAAACAGTTCTTTTAACAGCAGACTGGTTGGGACCTATAACCTTGCCAACGGTGGGATGAGCAGATCAAGGCACTTCCTAACGTTTCAGTTCTATGCCACTATACTATGACCAGCGGCGCCTAAGCCAATCCGGCTGTTACAGAACAGGAAGGATGGGGTCTCTTCCAGCAACCCCTATGAACAGCAATGGAGCCCTCTTCGATGCGCTGTGGCCCCTATCAGGGGGATGTGTCCTCCCAAGAGAGTTCCCAGAGGCCCACTGTCACCGGGTTGGTGCTGCTCCGGGTCTCCAGTGGGTAACCTCCCCGGCCTCCTCACCTCAGGTACGAGTCCCTCCGCTCAGGGACCCTCGGACAGTCCACCCTAGCGGGACCCAGTCGTAGGTACTGGGCCCCAGGCCTCCTCGATAGTACCTCACCCCAGGCTAAAGGTGCCTGGGATGGACGCCAACATGACTCCGGACCAGGCCATGGGCACCTGGACCAGACTCCTGGATCTCCCGCACCCAGGCCTAAGGGCCCTGGGTGCAGCCCGCAACCCTCCTCCTCCGAGGACCTCCTTCTCCGCAAGAACCTCGTGGCAAGGGCGTCTCCCCCTTTTATCTCCTCCCATCAATGGCCCGGCGGGTTCCCCGCCCCAGCCATACCATCTCCGGGAAGAGACCAAACAGGGAGCACTGCAGGGGATGATTCTACCTGAAGCCTGTGGGTACTACGCCACCCACAGGCAAAGGAGAATATTACATCCTCCAATCCTCCACGAAACAAAAAGGGGTCTGAATCCTAACACAATTATACACCTGGGTTACACTATTGCCCAGGTGTATCCCATCAATTTGAGGACCCCGCTACATATATATAAATAATGTATATATAAAAAATTGCTAATCATTGGAGAGGAAACAATTGAGATCTAGCTCTATATTCATACCAAGCGGATGCATACACTTTAGTCTATAGAGCCACTTGGTCTCGTTTTTTGAGACCTCTCTGGTCATATGTGTACCTCTCCAGTGTCTAGCAATTTTATCGATCCCATAGAATTTACACAACGAGGGGTCACTATTATGGAACATTTTGAAATGTCTTGAAACACTATGATTAGGATAGCCATTTTTTATGTTTTTAAGATGTTCATTGATTCTAATTCTCAGGTTTCTGGTAGTGCGGCCTACGTACTGAAGGGAGCAAGGACACTCTAGCACATATGTCACATGATCTGAATTGCACGTGATAAAGGACTTAATATCAAAAATTTTTTGAGTAACTTTGGACTGAAAGTTTAAGATTTTTTTAGGTGCCCCTGCTTTTCTAGTCGTTTTACAGGCTTTGCACCTAGTGCAGTAATGGAAGCCTACACTATCAAGGAAGGTGGAGATTTTTTTGGGGGGGTCTGGTACATTCTTAGCAGTTTTTATTCTGAGCCCTGGGGCTCTTCTATAGATAAATTTGGGTTTTACAGGAATAGTGGATTTCAGATCAGGATCCTTAAGCAGGATTGGCCAATGTTTTTTGATAATAGCTTCGACCTGCTTATACTGTCTATTGAATCCTGACACAAATGCTACTTCCCCTTTAAATTCTGATTTTACCTTGGTTTCTAGGAGGGATTTTCTATCCATGGCGGATACTTGTGTTAATACCTGGGTGAGTGCCCCCATGGAATATCCCTTTTCTAGGAACTTTGCTTTGAGTATTTCGGCTTGTTCATAAAAATCAGTATCATTGGCACAATTGCGCCTGAGTCTCATGAACTGTCCCTTGGGCACTGCCCCTATCCATTGGGGATGGTGGCAGCTGCGGGTTGGGACAAACCCATTTCTATCCATAGCCTTAACCACTTAACGACCGCCCACTGTAAATATACGTCGGCAGAATGGCACCGACAGGCAGAATCACGTATATGTACGTGATTGCCTTTGTATAGTTGGGGGGTCCGATCGGACCCCCCTTCTTTACAGTGAGCGGTCGTTTTACCTTCGGGAGCGATCCAGCATGAGGGGACGGCCGTTCGATTCCGGCCACCCCCTCTCGATCGCTCCCGGCGAATGAGAGCTTCCCCTGCCTGTGTGCTTGTTTACACAGGCTGGAGGAAGTGATGTCATCTCTCCTGCGGCGCTCACATATACCGAGCGCCGTACAGGAGAAGATGCAGGTTAGTGCACACAACACTACACTGACACCAGGACACATAGGTACATAAATCGCCCCCCCAGACACCCCCAGATCACCCCCCAGATCACCCCCCAGCCCCCAGTCACAGTGTCACTGATTGCAGTGACCATTTATTTAGTGATCACTGCAATCAGTGACATTTGACTGTAAAAGTGTCAGTACATTTAGTTTTAGGTCCAGTGTAGCCCCCTGACCCCCCCTAATAAAGGTTTAACCCCCTGATCACCCCCCAGATAACCCTTTCACCCCCTAGTACCGCCGTCGCTAAGCGATCATTTTTCTGATCGATGTCTTCGCGTCGGTGATGCTGATCGGTAGCCAGTAATTTTTTTTAGGTTCGCCGCAGGTTTTTATAGCGTCGGGTACCCCCATATATTACCTAATAAAGGTTTAACCCCCTTGATCGCCCCCCAGGTAACCCTTTCACCCCCTAGCACCGCCGTCGCTATGCGATCATTTTTCTGATCGATGTCTTAGCGTCGGTGATGCTGATCGGTAGCCAGTAATTTTTTTTAGGTTCGCCGCAGGTTTTTATAGCGTCAGGTACCCCAATATATTACCTAATAAAGGTTTAACCCCCTTGATCGCCCCCCAGGTAACCCTTTCACCCCCTATCACCACGGTCACTAAGCGATAATTTTTCTGATCGTTGTCTTGGTGTCGGTGATACAGAAAGGTAGCCAGTAATTTTTTTTTAGGTTCGCCGTCAGGTTTTTATATAGCGTCAGGTACCCCCATATATTACCTAATAAAGGTTTTAACCCCCTAATTGCCCCTAGTTAACCCTTTCACCAGTGATCATCATATAAGTGTTACGGGTGACGCTGGTTAGTTAGTTTGCTTTTTATAGTGTCAGGGCACCCGCCGTATATAACCCAATAAAGGTTTAACCCCCTGATCGCCCGGCGGGTGATATCAATTAGGTTTTAGCGTCAGAGAGGGTCTGCGTCACACCCCAGGCAGCGTCAGGTTAGTGCCAGTAGCGCTAACACCCACGCGTGAAGCATACACCCCCCTTAGTGGTATAGTATCTGATCAGCTCAATATCTGATCTGATCAGATCTATACTAGCGTCCCCAGCAGTTTAGGGTTCCCAAAAACGCAGTGTTAGCGGGATCAGCCCAGATACATGCTAGCACCTGCGTTTTGCCCCTCCGTCCAGCCCAGGCCACCCAAGTGCAGTATCGATCGATCACTGTCACTTGCAAAACACAACACACATAACTGCAGCGTTCGCAGAGACAGGCCTGATCCCTGCGACTCCAGTGCTGTAGGAGGTGATTTCACCACCACAGTTAAAAAAAAAAAGCATATATGCCAAAGCATTGGGGCAGCAGGGGCGGAGGAGCGATTTTGCTCCTAATGCCGCGTACATACGGTCGAAATTCCGACGGAGGCTTGCCCGTGGAAAAGTCTGACCATGTGTACGCGGCATAACTTTTGCGAGAAGATGCCCCCATCCTTCGGCATATATAAATGGTGCATGTATGCCCATCATTAGAAGTGGGTGGATGAAGGGCGGTATTCTAATGGTGGGCATACCCACCGATCAATCTTTTTTTTTCGTTCAGCAAACAGGCTGCATGAAAAAAAAGATTACAATACATGTCCAACAAGGACCAGCAACGTACTGGTATGTTGCTGGACTTTGAATGTTTATACCAGAATGATGCCTGCGGGTTTAGGTATCATCTTGGTATCATTCTTTTCAGCCAGCGGCCGGCTTTCATGTAGAAGCAATCCTAGTGGCTAATTAGCCTCTGGACTGCTTTTACAAGCAGTGGGAGGGAATGTCCCCCCCGGATATAAAAAGCGCCATTGGGAAATTGGGAAAACATTTTATCACACCGATCTTGGTGTGGTCAGATGCTTTGAGGGCAGAGGAAAGATCTAGGGTCCAATAGACCCCAGTTTTTTCAAAAAAGAGTACCTGTCATTACCTATTGCTATCATAGGGGATATTTACATTCCCTGAGATAACAATAAAAGTGATAAAAAAAAAAATATGGAAGCAACAGTTTAAAAAAAAAAAAAAAAAAGCAAAATTAATAATTAAAAAAAAAAAAAAAAAAAGCACCCCTGTCCTGCCCTGCTCTTGCCCAATGGCGAACGCAAGCGTCGGTCTGGCGTCATATGTAAACAGCAATTGCACCATGCATGTGAGGTATCACCGCGAAGGTCAGATCGAGGGCAGTAATTTTAGCAGTAGACCTCCTCTGTAAATCTAACGCGGTAACCTGTAAATGCTTTTAAAGGCTTTTAAAAATGTATGTAGTTTGTCGCCAATGCGCGTTTGTGCGAAATTTTAAAGCATGTCGTGTTTGGTATCTATGTACTCGGCCTAAGATAATCTTTTTTATTTCATCAAACATTTGGGCAATATAGTGTGTTTTAGTGCATTAAAATAAAAAAAGTGTATTTTTTCCCCAAAAAATGCGTTTGAAAAATCGCTGCGCAAATACTGTGTAGAAAAAAAAATGCAACACCCACCATTTTATTCTGTAGGGCCTTTGCTTTAAAAATATATATAATGTTTGGGGGTTCAACATAATTTTCTTGCAAAAAAAAATGTTTTCATGTAAACAAAAAGTGTCAAAAAGGGCTTTGTCTTCAAGTGGTTAGAAGAGTGGATGTAAGCTTCCTAATGTTGTGTATAAAATGCCAGAACAGTTCAAAACCCCCCCAAATGACCCCATTTTGGAAAGTAGACACCCCAAGCTATATACTGAGAGGCATGTCGAGTCCATGGAATATTTTATATGTTGACACAAGTTGCGGAAAAAATAAAAAAAATTTTTTTTATTTTTTTTTTTGCACAAAGTTGTCACTAAATGATATATTGCTCAAACATGCCATGGGCATATGTGGAATTACACCCCAAAATACATTCTGTTGCTTCTCCTGAGTACGGGGATACCACATGTGTGAGACTTTTTGGGAGCCTAGTCGCGTACGGGACCCCAAAAACCAAGCACCGCCTTCAGGCTTTCTAAGGGTGTCAATTTTTGATTTCACTTCTCACTGCCTATCACAGTTTCGGAGGCCATGGAATGCCCAGATGGCACAAAACCCCCCCAAATGACCCCATTTTGGAAAGTAGACACCCCAAGCTATTTGCTGAGAGGTATTGTGAGTATTTTGCAGATCTCGCTTTTTGTCACAAAGTTTTGAAAATTGAAAAAAAAAAAGAAAAAAAAAAAAAGAAAATGTTCTTTCTTCATTTTCAAAAACAAATGAGAGCTGTAAAATACTCACCATGCCTCTCAGCAAACAGCTTGGGGTGTCTACTTTCCAAAATGGGGTCATTTGGGGGGGTTTTGTGCTATTTTGGCATTTTATGGCCTTCAAAACTGTGATAGGTAGTGAGGAGTGAAATCAAAAATTTGCGCCCTTAGAAATCCTGAAGGGGTCCCGTACGTGGCTAGGCTCCTAAAAAGTCCCACACATGTGGTATCCCCGTACTCAGGAGAAGCAGCAGAATGTATTTTAGGGTGCAATTCCACATATAACCATGGCATGTGTGAGCAATATATCATTTAGTGACAACTTTTTGTAATTTTTTTTTTTTTTTGTCATTATTCAATCACTTGGGACAAAAAAAAAAAAATATTCAATGGGCTCAACATGCCTCTCAGCAATTTCCTTGGGGTGTCTACTTTCTAAAATGGGGTCATTTGGGGGGGTTTGTACTGCCCTGCCATTTTAGCACCTCAAGAAATGAGATAGGCAGTCATAAATTTAAAGCTGTGTAAATTCCAGAAAATGTACCCTAGTTTGTAAACGTTTAACTTTTGCGCAAACCAATAAATATACGCTTATTGACATTTTTTTACTAAAGACATGTGGCTGAATACATTTTGGCCTAAATGTATGACTAAAATTGAGTTTATTCGATTTTTCTTATAACAAAAAGTAGAAAATATAATTTTTTATCAAAATTTTCGGTCTTTTTCCGTTTATATCGCAAAAAAGAAAAATCGCAGAGGCAATCAAATACCATTAAAAGAAAGCTCTATTTGTGGGAAGAAAAGGACGCAAATTTCGTTTGGGTACAACATTGCATGTCCGCACAATTTACAGTTAAAGCAGCGCAGTGCAAAATTCTGAATTCTCCTCTGGTCCTTTAGCTACCAAATGGTCCGGGGCTTAAGTGGTTAAAGTACGTTTTTGTCTCATAGATCCCATGGTTCTTGGTTATAGTCAAATCAAGATAGTTCACACTATTAAGATTAAATTCTGCCGTGAATTTTAGACCATATTCATTTGTATTAATTTTTTCTAAAAATGATGTTAAACTTGACATAGGTCCATCCCATAGCAAGATGACATCATCGATATATCTTTTATAAAAGATCAATGATCTATTCTTGTCTTTAAAGATGGTCTCAAGTTCCCACTTATTGAGAACCACATTAGCCACACTAGGGGCGTACCGTGCCCCCATGGCCACACCTCCAGTCTGGTTGTAGAAGTAATCTCTAGCCCAGAAAAAAATATTGCCCATAGCTAACTCCAGGCCCCTAACCAGATAATTAATCTGGGCCTTTTTGAGTTTGGATTCCCTATAAAGCGCCCATTTCATGGCTGACAGGGCATCCTTATGTTTGATATTAGTATATAATGATTCAATATCTATTGTAACCATAATTGTGTTTTCTGTGGCTTTGATTTCATTCAAAAGAACCATGAGATCTTTACTATCTTTCAAGTAGGAAGGGCTTTGTGACACTAGGGGTTTGAAGAAACCATCAAGGTATTCCCCCAACCTAGAGAACAAGGAGTCCAGCCCACTAATAATAGGTCGGCCTGGTGGAAACTCCTTGTTCTTATGTACTTTAGGCACTATATAAAGTACTGGGAGCTTTGGTGCCTGTATTTTAATATAGTTTGCTTCCTTGGGGTTTAGCAGGGACTTGGATATTCCCTCCTCTACCCAAAGATTCAATTCTTCTTTTAATCTGATTGTAGGGTCTCCTTTTAGCTTTTTATAAGTAGCTGTGTCATTAAGTAATCTTTCAATTTCTTGGTAATAATATTCGCGAGTAAGTATCACCAAACCTCCCCCCTTATTTGCTGGTCTCACCACTATTTGTTTATTTTCTTCCAATAATTTAATTCCTTCCCAAATATTTTTGTTGGATCCATGATTTTGAATAGCTAGTTCCCTGGCTTCATCTTGCACCATATTCCTAAAAACTTCTATATGATGATTTTTACCTTTACCCGGGTTAAACACTGAATTATTTTTTAACCCACTATGCACATATTGCTGGTCAGTGGTATCCCCTCCTGTTCTCGATCCTAAATTAGCATAGTGTTTTTTTATGTTCAATTTGCGGACATATTTTTCAATATCTATGAACAACTCGAATTTGTCCACATTTTTATCAGGTGCAAATTTTAGCCCTTGATTTAACACTTCCCATTCTTGATCAGTAAGAGTTACCCCTGCTAAGTTGTAAATTCCTCCATTTATCTGTTCCTTTTTCTTTTCTTTTCTCTTTCCTCCTCGTCGCCCTCTTTGTCTATGGGGTCTTTGGGGACCTGTGGAGTGCTGGATGGGATACGGTAAGGTTCCTTCCAGTCTCTCCATTCCCCCCCCTGGTGGGAATTCTGGTAAGGACCCGGTCTTCCTCTAAAGTTACCTCTAAAAGATCCACGTGGGGGTCTGGGTGGATAGTAACTTCTATTCTGTTCATAGTATCCATAATCCTGCCCCCTATTTTCCAGTGGTGCAAACCTATTATAGGTGTGCACTGGATGAGCCGTTGGATATGGGTATGGATTGGGTTGTGGTTAATAAGAGTTTTTTGGCATATGATTAGGTGTTTTGATAATTTTTTTAGGGGTACTAGAGGTTTTTGGTTTGTTTTTTGGGGCTGCCGTCATAAGGACCTCCGCTTCCCATTCTATTGTTGATTCCGATACAGGGGCAGAAGCTATCGTGTCTTGCCATTTATAGACCTTGTTATCCTCAAAGTCCTTTATATCTCTCTGATATTTTTTTAATTTTTTGTTTTTAATTTCCCCGTCATATTTAATTAGATGGTTTTGTAAACTTTTTGCTTTCTCTTCATATTCATTGTTAGTTTTAAAAGGTTCCATTCTTTCTTTGAGGTCTGCTATTTTGGCCTCCTAGGATGACGTTTTTGTTTTTTCGTCTCCTAATCATGAGTTGCATGAGCTTTTGCTCACATGCATTAAAAAACTGGTACCATTCGTCCAGCAATTGGAGGTCTTCAATCCCATCATTGGGACTGACATCCCACCTTAACCTTCTGGGAGTAAGATTTTTTCCAATGTACATTTCAAACGAGGCTATGTCCCACCATAGCCTGATTTGTTTTTCCATGTCAAATTGTAACTGTTTAAAACCCCTCTCGAGGTCTATATTGGGACTAGGAGTTTGTTGAAAAATATCCTCTATGTTGATATGTCTTTCTTTCATGTAATTGAACACATCCATGTCTACGTGAGTGGTAAGATATCAAACCCGTGAGCAGGATACTCCAAATGTGTAATTTTAAGTAAACTCTGCGACAAAATGATATAATAGATAATAAGTATAAAATCACCCAGGTCAAATATATTGACCTCAAAACTAAACTAAAGCAGCTCCCCTGAGAAGTGAATAACTCCCAGTGATGTGTAGAAAAAATAATTAGGGGGCGCTAATAAGTGCGAGTAAAAAAACAATAGTGATAAATTAGTTGTACATGTACCAATACCTCAATTTATATAAATGCAATATTGAATACTGTATATAAGTGTCCCAATATATTGTATAGACAAAAGTTCAACAGAAGAAATGTCCAAAGTTTGCTGCTGAAAAAGAAATCCTCAAGTTTTCATGTGACTCCAATACTCAGTGCTGACAACTCAGTGCTGACAACCAAAAACTTGAAGTGATGTAGATTGTGCTCCTTCACCAAGGAAAAACATACACCCAAAGTGCTGTAGTAAATCCTGCTTACCAGAAGTAGTTGACCACTTTAACTAAAAAGTAGGTCAAAATCGCTTGTACAGGGTAGTGCCTGTCCACATGGATTGGACCTAGAAAAAATCCTTCCTCCTCATAAAGCCATGACTGGAAAATTAAGATGGAAACATTCCATAGTGTAAAACCGTTTTTTAATTCGTATAAAAAACATAAAAAGAGCCAAATGGCTACTCACATTCACAAGTGCCTATTCCCGGCACTGGGGCTGCAGGCTCTCAGAGGAATTGAATGGGAAAGTCCGCTACGATCAGTCCACTTGCATGGACGGCGTGCGTTCCACCTCCCTCCTTCCGCTAGCCACACAGGCCGGATGTAGGCGTAAAAACACGTGAAAGGGAAGCGGAGGTCCTTATGACGGCAGCCCCAAAAAACAAACCAAAAACCTCTAGTACCCCTAAAAAAATTATCAAATCACCTAATCATATGCCAAAAAACTCTTATTATCCACAACCCAATCCATACCCATATCCAACGGCTCATCCAGTGCACACCTATAATAGGTTTGCACCACTGGAAAATAGGGGGCAGGATTATGGATACTATGAACAGAATAGAAGTTACTATCCACCCAGACCCCCACGTGGATCTTTTAGAGGTAACTTTAGAGGAAGACCGGGTCCTTACCAGAATTCCCACCGGGGGGGGGGAATGGAGAGACTGGAAGGAACCTTACCGTATCCCATCCAGCACTCCACAGGTCCCCAAAGACCCCATAGACAAAGAGGGCGACGAGGAGGAAAGAGAAAAGAAAAGAAAAAGGAACAGATAAATGGAGGAATTTACAACTTAGCAGGGGTAACTCTTACTGATCAAGAATGGGAAGTGTTAAATCAAGGGCTAAAATTTGCACCTGATAAAAATGTGGACAAATTTGAGTTGTTCATAGATATTGAAAAATATGTCCGCAAATTGAACATAAAAAAACACTATGCTAATTTAGGATCGAGAACAGGAGGGGATACCACTGACCAGCAATATGTGCATAGTGGGTTAAAAAATAATTCTGTGTTTAACCCGGGTAAAGGTAAAAATCATCATATAGAAGTTTTTAGGAATATGGTGCAAGATGAAGCCAGGGAACTAGCTATTCAAAATCATGGATCCAACAAAAATATTTGGGAAGGAATTAAATTATTGGAAGAAAATAAACAAATAGTTGTGAGACCAGCAGATAAGGGGGGAGGTTTGGTGATACTTACTCGCGAATATTATTACCAAGAAATTGAAAGATTACTTAATGACACAGCTACTTATAAAAAGCTAAAAGGAGACCCTACAATCAGATTAAAAGAAGAATTGAATCTTTGGGTAGAGGAGGGAATATCCAAGTCCCTGCTAAACCCCAAGGAAGCAATCTATATTAAAATACAGGCACCAAAGGTCCCAGTACTTTATATAGTGCCTAAAGTACATAAGAACAAGGAGTTTCCACCAGGCCGACCTATAAAGCCCTTCCTACTTGAAAGATAGTAAAGCTCTCATGATTCTTTTGAATGAAATCAAAGCCACAGAAAACACAATTATGGTTACAATAGATATTGAATCATTATATACTAATATCAAACATAAGGATGCCCTGTCAGCCATGAAATGGGCGCTTTATAGGGAATCCAAACTCAAAAAGGCCCAGATTAATTATCTGGTTGGGGGCCTGGAGTTGGCTATGGGCAATAATTTTTTCTGGGCTAGAGATTACTTCTACAACCAGACTGGAGGTGTGGCCATGGGGGCACGGTACGCCCCTAGTGTGGCTAATGTGGTTCTCAATAAGTGGGAACTTGAGACCATCTTTAAAGACCAGAATAGATCATTGATCTTTTATAAAAGTTATATCGATGATGTCATCTTGCTATGGGATGGACCTATGTCAAGTTTAACATAATTTTTAGAAAAAATGAATACAAATGAATATGGTCTAAAATTCACGGCAGAATTTAATCTTAATAGTGTGAACTATCTTGATTTGACTATAACCAAGAACCATGGGATCTATGAGACAAAAACTTACTTCAAGGCTACGGATAGAAATGGGTTTGTCCCAACCCGCAGCTGCCACCATCCCCAATGGATAGGGGCAGTGCCCAAGGGACAGTTCATGAGACTCAGGCGCAATTGTGCCAATGATACTGATTTTTATGAACAAGCCGAAATACTCAAAGCAAAGTTCCTAGAAAAGGGATATTCCATGGGGGCACTCACCCAGGTATTAACACAAGTATCCGCCATGGATAGAAAATCCCTCCTAGAAACCAAGGTAAAATCAGAATTTAAAGGGGAAGTAGCATTTGTGTCAGGATTCAATAGACAGTATAAGCAGGTCGAAGCTATTATCAAAAAACATTGGCCAATCCTGCTTAAGGATCCTGATCTGAAATCCACTATTCCTGTAAAACCCAAATTTATCTATAGAAGAGCCCCAGGGCTCAGAATAAAAATTGCTAAGAATGTACCAGACCCCCCCCCAAAAAAATCTCCACCTTCCTTGATAGTGTAGGCTTCCATTACTGCACTAGGTGCAAAGCCTGTAAAACGACTAGAAAAGCAGGGGCACCTAAAAAAATCTTAAATTTTCAGTCCAAAGTTACTCAAAAAAATTTTGATATTAAGTCCTTTATCACGTGCAATTCAGATCATGTGACATATGTGCTAGAGTGTCCTTGCTCCCTTCAGTACGTAGGCCGCACTACCAGAAACCTGAGAATTAGAATCAATGAACATCTTAAAAACATAAAAAATGGCTATCCTAATCCATAGTGTTTCAAGACATTTCAAAATGTTCCATAATAGTGACCCCTCGTTGTGTAAATTCTATGGGATCGATAAAATTGCTAGACACTGGAGAGGTACACATATGACCAGAGAGGTCTCAAAAAACGAGACCAAGTGGCTCTATAGACTAAAGTGTATGCATCCGCTTGGTATGAATATAGAGCTAGATCTCAATTGTTTCCTCTCCAATGATTAGCAATTTTTTATATATACATTATTTATATATATATATATTTTTTTATTTATATATTTTTTTTTGTTTTATGACCTTTGATCCATTCTAACTGCATATGTACAAGAGACTGATGAAGTCTATCTCGTCTCTATATATGCAGTTCTCCTGTGGTGTCTATTGGCACCAATTTGAAGAGGAAGGGTAACCTCTAGTATTTTATTCTAAGGCATTATTATTTCTGGTATTTGGTGGATGATATCTAGATTATCCACCATAATTTATATAGATATTTTTTTGTGGAAAGAATCTCTATATATACCATCTTCTTTTTTATATATAATTTTTCCCAAATGGCTATATGAGGTAGCACACTTCTAACAATGTGGTTTTGGGCGAAGTTTGTAATACCTACACTAGGGGACACTAGAGTACGTATTGTGTCTTCGTGGATAAAAAATAATGAGCCTGAATATTCTCTGAAGGGAGTGTTCGGACTACTAATCTTTGTTATATTATTAAATAATAAATGTTTGGTTTAGGTTGGGCATGTTGTAAATTCATATCTACATATCCAGTATACTTATCTATGTAAACGCGATCTTTGTGTTTGTTTTAGTCTGAACCGAGACTGAGGCTGCGCAGTTTAATTTGGTTTTCCCGGGTATTTTATCACACACAGTATATATTACGTGACCTCCAGTGACCAGATACGCTTCCTGATGACGTAGTATCCTACGAAACGTACGTTGAGGCGGTATCTGGTCACGTGTTTTTACGCCTACATCCGGCCTGTGTGGCTAGCGGAAGGAGGGAGGTGGAACGCACGCCGTCCATGCAAGTGGACTGATCGTAGCGGACTTTCCCATTCAATTCCTCTGAGAGCCTGCAGCCCCAGTGCCGGGAATAGGCACTTGTGAATGTGAGTAGCCATTTGGCTCTTTTTATGTTTTTTATACGAATTAAAAAATGGTTTTACACTATGGAATGTTTCCATCTTAATTTTCCGGTCATGGCTTTATGAGGAGGAAGGATTTTTTTCTAGGTCCAATCCATGTGGACAGGGACTACCCTGTACAAGCGATTTTAACCTACTTTTTAGTTAAAGTGGTCAACTACTTCTGGTAAGCAGGATTTACTACAGCACTTTGGGTGTATGTTTTTCCTTGGTGAAGGAGCACAATCTACATCACTTCAAGTTTTTGGTTGTCAGCACTGAGTTGTCAGCACTGAGTATTGGAGTCACATGAAAACTTGAGGATTTATTTTTCAGCAGCAAACTTTGGACATTTCTTCTGTTGAACTTTTGTCTATACAATATATTGGGACACTTATATACAGTATTCAATATTGCATTTATATAAATTGAGGTATTGGTACATGTACAACTAATTTATCACTATTGGTTTTTTACTCGCACTTATTAGCGCCCCCTAATTATTTTTTCTACACATCACTGGGAGTTATTCACTTCTCAGGGGAGCTGCTTTAGTTTAGTTTTGAGGTCAATATATTTGACCTGGGTGATTTTATACTTATTATCTATTATATCATTTTGTCGCGGAGTTTACTTAAAATTACACGTCATGTGACGGTGCCCCAGAACAGCCGCGCTCGTGGGGGCGCGCAGCGCGGCTGCGCAATGTTCCTACAACACGGCGCTCTGTCCAATTACAGCCGGTCACATGTAAATGCGGAAGTGCCGGTAATCGGCTCTCCTCGCCCCACACTGACAGAGTGTGTGGCGAGGAGAGCCGATCAGCAGCATCTCCTCGCAGGGCAGACCAGGGCAGGTAATCATGGCACTGATCATCAGTGCCCTGATTACAGTAAAGCCCCAGCAGTGCCCATCAGTGCCACCAATCAGTGCCAATCAGTGTCACCAATCAGTGCCATCAGTGACACCAATCAGTGCCCATCAGTAACACCAATCAGTGCCCATTAGTGATGCCAGTCAGTGCTGTCTTTCAGTGCTGCCCATCAGTGCTGCCCATCAGTGCCCCTTAGTGCCGCCCCTCAGTATCGCCTATCCGTGCCACTTATCAGTGCCTCCTATCAGTGCCCACCAGTGCCGCCTATCAGTGCTCATCAGTTACGCATATCAGTGCCACCTATCAGTGCCCATCAGTGTGGCATATTAGTGCCTCCTCATCAGTGCCCATCAGTGCAGCCTATCAGTGCCCGTAAGTGCCGCCTCATCAGTGCCCATCAGTACAGCCTATCAGTGCCCATAAGTGCAGCATCATCAGCGCACATCAGTGAAGGAGAAAAATTACGCATTTGCAAAATGTACTGACAGAAACTAAGAAAACCTTTTTTTTACAAAATTTTCTGACCTTTTTTTTCTTTTTTTAGAAAAAAATACAAAATCCAGCAGTGATTAAATACCACCAAAAGAAAGCTCTATTTGTGTGAGAAAATTTATTTGGGTACAGTGTTGCATGTCTGAGCAATTGTCATTCAAAGTGCAACAGCGCTGAAAGCTGAAAAAATGGCCTAGGCAGGAAGGGGGTGAAAGTGCCCTGTATTGAAGTTATTAAGATGCAACTTTTAGGGTGTCCATTATTTCATGTGCTGAACAGATCTCTAAGCAGAAATTACCTTCTCTGAAATGCACATGGCCACATAATCAATAGATCCAGAATTACAGGCAGCTGAAGTTGCATGTAAAGTTCTAATTTTTCCATCCCCTGAGCCTTCTATTAATAAATGAGTAAGGATAACAATTAAAATTATGGTGAGAAGGGACAACAGGAATCAAAAGCCCTCCAATCAAATCAATGCTTAGCACTATATTAGGCTATATTTGCACTATACACCAGCAGTTCTGGATTTGCCTTATAATGAGTAATAATCCACTTATTTTTGGGATATGTAATGGAATGAGAGTTTTGACTATATTTGTTTTAAAAAGGCTCTACTATACTATTGATCAGTGAAGAAAAGCTATCACATTAAGCAGCCTTTCTCAACCAGGGTTCTGTGGAATCCTAATGCCGCGTACACACGACCATTTTTCTCGTCGGGAAAAATGTAATTTGTTCTCTTTGACAAGAAAAACGTCCGTGTGTGGGCTTTCCAGCATTTTTCCTGACGAGAAAAACGGCAAGAATCACGACGAGAAAAATTAGAACATGCTCTAATTTTTCTCGTCGTGATTCACGCCATTTTTTTCCGCTGCAGTTTTCCCATGGGGAAACACTGCCAGGGAGCCTACACACGGTCGTTTTTCATGACCAAGAGAAAAAATGTCATGAAAACCGGCCGTGTGTAGGGGACCAAGCCGGTCCTCGTTTTTCATGTCGATTTTCTCGGCGGTGTTTTCACCGCCAGAGGTTGCTTGTGGTTCCTTGAGCTTGTCAGCAGTGATCACCTCAGCAAGAGGAGCATTTCTAAAAGGACCATCAATATAAGCTTGTACTTTTCCACTCATCTCAAAGTAAGGGTGGCGCTTTTGGGCTGACCAACAAATAACATGTAAAACGCCACCTTTCTATTGTCCACCAATGTAAAGGAATACTACAAGATTTACTGTCTCTGTTTCATTTACTGGTCAATTAATAATATTCTTTCATGTCAAGATAATTACTGAAAACTGTTTATTTTTCTTATGGAGTGGAGAGTTGTTAAAAATCTTCTCTGGGTGTCAAATACAAATAAGTAACACCACATGTTTAATTTAATATCTACAAATTACTAATCATTGTAATGTACCCTAGCTGTGGATATATGCCTTTTTAGCTGGTGTTGCCTAAAAACCTAACAGTTATTTCAAGGGTTCTTCAATGATAATATGGTTGAGAAAAGCTGCATTAAACGCTTAGACAGGCTAAAACAGGTAAAGCCAAACTGTTGTTGTAAGAAAAGAGATCTGCATATAACTGCAGCTGCCGTTATCTCTGCATCTACTGATCATTTTGACATACAGTTCTCACTAAATTACCTCCACTTACGTCTTTTTTATTGAAGGTTTATTTGGAATTACCATGGAGACATGTTTAATTTAAATTTGACAGTATTAAAAAATATGAAACATCTATTTAATTATTTGGTGGTCCAAAATCCATTTGGATTTTTATGTGCTCACTAATGTCAGTAGAAATAAACATTTTAAAATTGAAAACTTAAGTTTATAGGTTTACTTTTACTGTACTATTAATCAGTGACAGTCATTACTTTGTTTATATTATATATACTGTATATATATATTATATAATACATTTATTACATATTAAATAATACCATATTATACTATATAATATTATTTTTAATAGTGTATATATAATATAATATTATATTATATATATATATATAATCGGGTATTATTTATTGTAATAATTTCCATAATACCCAGTTATAATTTGTCCCAACCCCTGACATTGTCTCTTTTTCTGGACAGTAGGATAAAACAGAATTTTCAAAATTGTGTTCCTTTAAACTTTTAAAATTTTTCTTAAAAAAAAATTCTGATAAATATTTTTGTTACAATCACTTTATCTATAAATCAAGTGATGATCTTACCAGTAGTTGTGAACAGTCCCACAAGCATATTCAGGTTTCTTCCTCCGACAATAGCTACCTCCGTCCCCTTTTTGTTCTTCTCGCTCTTTTTGGCTCTCCAGGCTGCCCAGAGACCAGTGGCCAAAGTCATTGCATAGAAAACGATGATGGCTATCAGCCCAGGAACATTGAGTGCCATTATTACCCACAAGAATTTGTTCAATAATTCTTTGTAGTCTTTCAAGGTTTAGGGGAGCAAATCTCATTCACTGACAAGTCTAACAGCAAGAAATTCTTTGCATTTCCAAATACACCCAGCTGATCTATATATTGGCTCACCATATGCTACAATAATGCTGGGTCAGCTTCAAGGATGGACCTCCTGTACTTTTGTAGAGAGAGAAAAAAAGCAAACTTTTTCTTGTCCCTCCAACAACAACTTGCCAGAGAGGAGGTGTTTGGCTTCTTTCCAGAGGCTTCATTCACATGTCCGAGAAGAGAAAAGCTTGTATGTTCAATTGATTTTTCTCCCTTTTCTTCTCTCTTCCATTCAACTTTCTGGAGTTTGGGGAATACAGGCTAAGCAATTTTAACTTACTCAAGTGCAAAAAAATGGTAATTTAGTTATGGAACCACAATGCTTGTAACCATATGTAAAAAAAAAAATCAATGAGTGGTGTTGCGCTCTAGTGGGTAACAACTTACTAATAAACTATATAGAGTGCTATAAATTTATGCTAAACATCAAATGTGCAAATGATCATAATACACAGTATAAAGTGCTCAGTGCTCAAAATCAAATAGGATTCACAGTGTGCACAATCAAATAGTCTCAGATAGGATTCACAGTGTACAAGTTATTCCAACATTATAGCATCCAGATAAAAAAAAATAATCAAAAGTGCTAGTGCTAACAAAGTACAAGAATAAAGTCCAAAAGTGCACATAAATCTTCAAACCAATACGTAAAGTGCAATGTATGAAGTGCTGTGCTCCAAGTGCCAGTGCCACATTGTGCAGAAATAATCTTTTTGTGAGTGAGTGATAAAAGTCCTCTTCGGTGTACAAACACCTGAATGTACAATGGCTGTAATCAGAGCCGCTGTTAGAAATCATGGGGCCCCATACAGCCTACCTGGCAGGGCCCCCCCACATGGCAGGAGTGGAGCCTGAAATAACCAAGCACCCCTTCCCCTAGCCCACAGGCAGCCAGTGGAGAAGAAGGAGACAGCGTGGACTGTGTACAATGGAGAAATGTAGGGTTTAATATACATATGCAGGAATCAGAAGTGGGTAATGTACATGTTTCAGGGGTCAGAAGTGGGTAATGCATAGAATGCAGGGGGTTTGGAGTATGTAACATACAGAATAAAAGGGTCAGGAGTGGGTAATGCATAGAATACAGAGAGTCTGGAGTATGTAGTATACAGAGTGCAGGGGTCAGGAGGGGGTAACAGGCAAAGGTAGCAAATAGGGGTATACAAAAGTTATCTCCCGTGTGGCATTTGATGGCCAAAAATGACCCATACCATTAAGGGGGGCCACTTGTAACGATGTACAATGAATGTAGATGCAGCAGGATGCAGGTTTTTATGGATTAAATCAGGAGGCAACTTATTGTTTTCCCACCACCTAGCAAAAACCCACTGAAAAGTAATCCACTTTGGATCACTTTTCAGCGGCCAACATAAGCATTCACTAATACACACTAATAATGCCCCTGAGATGTGTCACTCCAACCATGTGGTTACTGTGGCAGCATTTAATACTGTATATTAAAGCAATATAAAGTACAGCAGTGAATACCCATAATCTTTTAGATACATGGAAGAGCAGTATGCAGTATGGCCAACCTTATGCTCAGAGCCTGGGCCCAGTCTCCGCCTCCCCCCCAACATCCCCCGACTTCACAAGCACCTGGTCCTGCCGGCTTCTTTTATCTGGGGTCCTCATGCAGTGCTTCTCCTGGGGTTGGGGGGTTGGATCCTCTGGAGCTGAGAGCCTGGGGACTGGCCAGATGCTGAACTTCTCTAAAACCTCTGTTCCTTCCTCCTGGGCATGGAGTTGGACAGCCGGAAGCAGAAAGCGAACTATTTAACCACTTAAGGACCGCCGCACTACGATGTACGTCGACAGAATGGCACGGCTGGGCACAAGGGAGTACAGGTAGGTCCCCTTTAAGATCCCAGCCGTGGGTCGCGCGCACGCTGCTGGCGGCGTGCTCGTGACCTGGTCCTGAGCTCCATGACCGCGTCTGAGGGACCCGTGGACCCGATCGCCGCCGGTGTCCCGCGATCGGGTCACAGAGCTGAAGAACGGTGAGGGGTAAGTGTAAACAAACCTTTCCCCGTTCTTCCTAGTGGCAGTGTCAGTGATCGTCTGTTCCCTGGCATAGGGAACGTCGATCAGTGATGTCACACGCCAAGCCATGCCCCCCCCCCACAGTAAGAATCACTCATTAGGTCACACTTAACCCCTTCGGTGCCCCCTACATGTTAACCCCTTCACTGCCAGTGTAATTTTTACAGTAATCAGTGCATATTTATAGCACTGATTACTGTAAAAATGACAATGGTCCCAAAATGGTGTCAAAAGTGTCTGATGTGTCCGCTATAATGTCGCAGTCACGATAAAAATAGCTGATCGCTGCCATTACTAGTTACGCTATAACTTTTGCGCAAACCTCATCAATAAACGCTTATTGCGATTTTTGTTAACAAAAATATGTAGAAGAATACATATCGGCCTAAACTGAGGAAAAATAATAATTATTTATATATTTTTTGGGGATATTTATTATAGCAAAAGGTAAAAAATATTGAATTTTTTTCAAAACTGTTGCTCCATTTTGGTTTATAGCGCAAAAAATAAAAACCGCAGAGGTGATCAAATACCACCAAAAGAAAGCTCTATTTGTGGGAAAATGTTGTTTGGGAGCCACGTCGCACGACAGCGCAATTGTCAGTTAAAGCGACGCAGTGCCGAATCGCAAAAAGTGGCCTGGTCCTTTAGCTACAAAATGGTCCGGGGCTTAAGTGGTTTAACACTTTCAGGAGTAATCTGCAGCCGCATGTCCAGAGATTACATTACACAAGTCTCGGCCGGCGTATTGATATAGAAGAGAACGGGACTTGTGTAATGGACATGCGGCTGCAGATTACTCCCGAAAGTGTTTAAATAGTCTGCTTTCTGCTTCCCCCCTGGCATACTACATGGGACCCGAGTGCAGGATTAGTATAGTGCTCATAATTCGGGAGTCCCCTCTCTGTCTCCGGGCCCCCCTGCAAGGCCGGGCCCGGTACAGGAGGGCTGGTGGTCCCCCCTTGTCAGCGGCCCTGGCTGTAATGTAACAGTGTAATAATGATTGATGGTGGTAAACAAATCCCGGATCCTGCAGTTGATTACCGCTAGCGTTCCTTATGTGTAATGCTATTCGGGGGGAATCAATGAAACTTATTATCCTGGTAAGGCTTGGTACCCTGGTGAATGATCCTCATTTGTAGTACTATATCGCTTCTGTGTTAGTGACAATAGAAATCCTCCCAGGTAGGTGCATGAATAACATGAAGAAAGAAAGTGGGGGGACCCAGATAGTGAAGAATGTAAAAACTGGGTGTTTTATTAGATTGCAGCCAATAAAAATACTCACATTAACCACTTAAGCCCCGGACCATTTGGTAGCTAAAGGACCAGAGGTGAATTCAGAATTTTGCACTGCGCTGCTTTAACTGTAAATTGTGTGGACATGCAATGTTGTACCCAAACGAAATTTGCGTCCTTTTCTTCCCACACATAGAGCTTTCTTTTAATGGTATTTGATTGCCTCTGCGATTTTTATTTTTTGCGATATAAACGGAAAAAGACCGAAAATTTGGAAAAAAAATGATATTTTCTACTTTTTGTTATAAGAAAAATTGAATAAACTCAATTTTAGTCATACATTTAGGCCAAAATGTATTCAGCCACATGTCTTTAGTAAAAAAAATGTCAATAAGCGTATATTTATCGGTTTGCGCAAAAGTTATAGCGTTTACAAACTAGGGTACATTTTCTGGAATTTACACAGCTTTTAATTTATGACTGCCTATCTCATTTCTTGAGGTGCTAAAATGACAGGGCAGTACAAAACCCCCCCAAATGACCCCATTTTAGAAAGTAGACACCCCAAGGAAATTGCTGAGAGGCATGTTGAGCCCATTGAATTTTTTTTTTTTGTCCCAAGTGATTGAATAATGACAAAAAAAAAAAATTACAAAAAGTTGTCACTAAATGATATATTGCTCACACATGCCATGGTTATATGTGGAATTGCACCCCAAAATACATTCTGCTGCTTCTCCTGAGTGCGGGGATACCACATGTGTGGGACTTTTTAGGAGCCTAGCCACGTACGGGACCCCGGAAACCAAGCACCGCCTTCAGGATTTCTAAGGGCGCAAATTTTTGATTTCACTCCTCACTACCTATCACAGTTTTGAAGGCCATAAAATGCCAAAATAGCACAAAACCCCCCCAAATGACCCCATTTTGGAAAGTAGACACCCCAAGCTGTTTGCTGAGAGGCATGGTGAGTATTTTACAGCTCTCATTTGTTTTTGAAAATGAAGAAAGAACATTTTCTTTTTTTTTTTTTCTTTTTTTTTTCAATTTTCAAAACTTTGTGACAAAAAGCGAGATCTGCAAAATACTCACAATACCTCTCAGCAAATAGCTTGGGGTGTCTACTTTCCAAAATGGGGTCATTTGGGGGGGTTTTGTGCCATCTGGGCATTCCATGGCCTCCGAAACTGTGATAGGCAGTGAGAAGTGAAATCAAAAATTGACACCCTTAGAAAGCCTGAAGGCGGTGCTTGGTTTTTGGGGTCCCGTACGCGGCTAGGCTCCCAAAAAGTCTCACACATGTGGTATCCCCGTACTCAGGAGAAGCAACAGAATGTATTTTGGGGTGTAATTCCACATATGCCCATGGCATGTTTGAGCAATATATCATTTAGTGACAACTTTGTGCAAAAAAAAAAAAAAAAAAAAAATTAATTTTTTCCGCAACTTGTGTCAACATATAAAATATTCCATGGACTCGACATGCCTCTCAGTATATAGCTTGGGGTGTCTACTTTCCAAAATGGGGTCATTTGGGGGGGTTTTGAACTGTTCTGGCATTTTATACACAACATTAGGAAGCTTACATCCACTCTTCTAACCACTTGAAGACAAAGCCCTTTTTGACACTTTTTGTTTACATGAAAACATATTTTTTTTTGCAAGAAAATTATGTTGAACCCTCAAACATTATATATATTTTTAAAGCAAAGGCCCTACAGAATAAAATGGTGGGTGTTGCATTTTTTTTTCTACACAGTATTTGCGCAGCGATTTTTCAAACGCATTTTTTTGGGAAAAAATACACTTTTTTTAATTTTAATGCACTAAAACACACTATATTGCCCAAATGTTTGATGAAATAAAAAGGATGATATTAGGCCGAGTACATAGATACCAAACACGACATGCTTTAAAATTTCGCACAAACGCGCATTGGCGACAAACTACATACATTTTTAAAAGCCTTTAAAAGCATTTACAGGTTACCTCGTTAGATTTACAGAGGAGGTCTACTGCTAAAATTACTGCCCTCGATCTGACCTTCGCGGTGATACCTCACATGCATGGTGCAATTGCTGTTTACATATGACGCCAGACCGACGCTTGCGTTCGCCATTGGGCAAGAGCAGGGCAGGACAGGGGTGCTTTTTTTTTTTTTTTTTTTTTTTTTTTATTATTATTAATTTTGCTTTTTTATTTTATTTTTAAACTGTTGCTTCCATATTTATTTATTTTTATCATTTTTATTGTTATCTCAGGGAATGTAAATATCCCCTATGATAGCAATAGGTAATGACAGGTACTCTTTTTTGAAAAAACTGGGGTCTATTGGACCCTAGATCTTTCCTCTGCCCTCAAAGCATCTGACCACACCAAGATCGGTGTGATAAAATGCTTTCCCAATTTCCCAATGGCGCTTTTTATATCCGGGGGGGACATTCCCTCCCACTGCTTGTAAAAGCAGTCCAGAGGCTAATTAGCCACTAGGATTGCTTTTACATGAAAGCCGGCCGCTGGCTGAAAAGAATGATACCAAGATGATACCTAAACCCACAGGCATCATTCTGGTATAAACATTCAAAGTCCAGCAACATACCAGTATGTTGCTGGTCCTTGTTGGACATGTATTGTAATCTTTTTTTTCATGCAGCCTGTTGGCTGAACGAAAAAAAAAGATTGATCAGTGGGTATGCCCACCATTAGAATACCGCCCTTCATCCACCCACTTCTAATGATGGGCATACATGCACCATTTATATATGCCGAAGCATGGGGGCATCTTCTCGCAAAAGTTATGCCGCGTACATATGGTCAGACTTTTCCACGGGCAAGCCTCCGTCGGAATTTCGACCGTATATACGCGGCATTGGGAGCAAAATCGCTCCTCCACTCCTCCACCCCTGCTGCCCCAATGCTTCGGCATATATGCTTTTTTTTTTTAACTGTGGTGGTGAAATTACCTCCTACAGCACTGGAGTCGCAGGGATCAGGCCTGCGAACGCTGCAGTTATGTGTGTTGTGTTTTGCAAGTGACAGTGATCGATCGATACTGCACTTGGGTGGCCTGGGCTGGACGGAGGGGCAAAACGCAGGTGCTAGCAGGTATCTGGGCTGATCCCGCTAACACTGCGTTTTTGGGAACCCTAAACTGCTGGGGACGCTAGTTATAGATCTGATCAGATCAGATATTGAGCTGATCAGATACTATACCACTAAGGGGGGTGTATGCTTCACGTGTGGGTGTTAGCGCTACTGGCACTAACCTGACGCTGCCTGGGGTGTGACGCAGACCCTCTCTGACGCTAAAACCTAACTGATATCACCCGCCGGGCGATCAGGGGGTTAAACCTTTATTGGGTTATATACGGCGGGTGCCCTGACACTATAAAAAGCAAACTAACTAACCAGCGTCACCCGTAACACTTATATGATGATCACTGGTGAAAGGGTTAACTAGGGGCAATTAGGGGGTTAAAACCTTTATTAGGTAATATATGGGGGTACCTGACGCTATATAAAAACCTGACGGCGAACCTAAAAAAAAATTACTGGCTACCTTTCGGCATCACCGACACTAAGACAACGATCATAAAAACGATTGCTTAGCGACAGTGGTGATAGGGGGTGAAAGGGTTACCTGGGGGGCGATCAGGGGGTTAAACCTTTATTAGATAATATATGGGGGTACCTGACGCTATAAAAACCTGCGGCGAACCTAAAAAAAATTACTGGCTACCGATCAGCATCACCGACGCTAAGACATCGATCAGAAAAATGATCGCATAGTGACGGCGGTGCTAGGGGGTGAAAGGGTTACCTGGGGGGGGATCAAGGGGGTTACACCTTTATTAGGTAATATATGGGGGTACCCGACGCTATAAAAACCTGCGGCGAACCTAAAAAAAATTACTGGCTACCGATCAGCATCACCGACGCTAAGACATCGATCAGAAAAATGATCGCATAGCCACGGCGGTGCTAGGGGGTAAAAGGGTTACCTGGGGGGTGATCAAGGGGGTTAAACCTTTATTAGGTAATATATGGGGGTACCCGACGCTATAAAAACCTGCGGCGAACCTAAAAAAAATTACTGGCTACCGATCAGCATCGCTGACGCTAAGACATCGATCAGAAAAATTATAACTTAGTGACAGTGGTGATAGGGGGTGAAAGGGTTACCTGGGGGGCGATCAAGGGGGTTAAACCTTCATTAGGTAATATATGGGGGTACCCGACGCTATAAAAACCTGCGGTGAACCTAAAAAAAATTACTGGCTACCGATCAGCATCACCGACGCTAAGACATCGATCAGAAAAATGATTGCTTAGTGACAGTGGTGATAGGGGGTGAAAGGGTTATCTGGGGGGTGATCAGGGGGTTAAACCTTTATTAGGGGGGGTTAGGGGGCTACACTGGACCTAAAACTAAATGTAGTGACACTTTTACAGTCACAAATGTCACTGATTGCAGTGATCACTAAATAAATGGTCACTGCAATCAGTGACACTGTGACTGGGGGCTGGGGGGTGATCTGGGGGTGTCTGGAGGGGGCCTGGGGGGGCCATTTATGTGCCTATGTGTCCTGGTGTCAGTGTGCTGTTTTGTGTACTAACCTGCATCTTCTCCTGTACGGCGCTCGGTATATGTGAGCGCCCCAGGAGAGATGACATCACTTCCTCCTTCCTGGCAGGCAGGGGAAGCTCTCTCATTCGCCGGGAGCGATCGAGAGGGGGTGGCCGGAATCGAACGGCCGTCCCCTCATGCCAGATCGCTCCCGAAGGTAAAACGACCGCTCACTGTAAAGAAGGGGGGTCCGATCGGACCCCCCAACTATACAAAGGCAATCACGTACATATACGTGATTCTGCCTGTCGGTGCCATTCTGCTGACGTATATTTACAGTGGGCGGTCGTTAAGTGGTTAAAAACATCTACAAACGCAAAGCAAAAACGAGCAGCGAGCTCGTGGCCTGACGTCACTTCCAGTGCCCGTCTAGTCCGACGCGTATCGTCATGATCACGTGACTTCTTCAGGGTAGAGGTCAGATCAGGCAGTAAGCAAAAGAGTAGTCAGGGTCCAAGCCAAGGTTGAGGCAGGCAACAAGCATAGAAGTAGTCGGGTCCAGACATAGGCAGGCAGCAAGCAAGACAGTAGTCAGGACAGTCGGCGTTGCAACAAACAGGCAACTGGCAGGCAAGTATTTTAGCTCTCAGCTACAACTCTCAGGTAGCTGTTGATAAGACATAGCACTAGCCAATTCAAGGCTAAAGACTTTTCTGATCAGGGGACATGCCTAGTGTCGATTCAGGGAACTTTGGAAGTTGATTATTTGCTAAAGTGGAACACTGCTATGTGTTTCCCAATACCTGAAAGCACCATGTATTTGTGCCAGCTGACTCAGTGGAATGAGGAGCACGGGGGGGGGGGGGGGTTCTGGCATGATAAATAGGGTGTGGTTTGGGACCGTGTTTAGGTAACCCACATAGCGCATCAACATTTTTGTGTACTTTGCAAAGTGTTCTTATAGGACATAAGAGACCTGAAGACCCTTTGTGCAGGTGGTGAGCTTACATATTTTATCCAAACATATTTTAACAGCTTGCCTAGATGAAGGGACTGATTTACTAAAGTTTCTATGCCTATCCTGATGCATTTATCAGGAGTGGACAAACAGATTGTATTTTTATTGTATATAATATGCACCCATGATGCATGCAAACGTGTACAGGCTGCGTGTATATGCTGAAGTTACCAACAGGTGTTTATCAATGGAGTGTACCAGAATCCAAACACTCATCTCTCAAAAGGGATGTAGGGCTCTGTAGAAGGACTTATTGAAACATGGATGCCTCTTTGAATAGGGGAGCCCCAGATTTACAACCCCCAGGTGATTGAGTAAGGGTACATAGTACCCCATTTTACTCATACACAAAAATATATATATAAATAATAAATGTAGCAAAGTCCCGGGGGCCCCTGAGGCCTAATGGTGACCTCCAGAGTTAGGGACAGCTGAACTCCTTCTGTGTAGAGTGGGTTACAAGGCATGGTGGGTGTAATGCAAGATGAAATGTTGGGCGCCAGACACTTTTTGGATGCAAAGAGATTTATTGTCTCTTGAACAGAACTGGGGGAGAGAGGGCTAGCGCAAGGACATCCTTAAGTAGATGCAATGATAATTGGCAGACTCAGAGACTTCTATAGATAGACAGCTATACAGGTGAAGGCCTCCAGTCGGATACCACTTCTGTATAGGTAGGACTGCTGTCTCCTATGACAACAATCTTGTAGCAGTTACTAACGGTAGTTGTATTCAACTATTGGCAACACAAACAGTTCTGAGCTTACCCCACAATCACTCACTGTGGATCTTCACTTGATGAACTCCCAGTCTTCTACTAGACTTTGGATCCAATAGCCGCTGGATCCCCTGAGCTCTTCCACTTTTAGCATCCAGTATCTTCCTCAAGCGTTACCCCTGCTTCCCTGCTGGGTCCCTGGCTTGGCACTCACAGATACTCTTCAAGCGTCACCCCTGCTTACCCGCTAGGTTCCACGCTTGGCACCCACTGATGCGCCGCAAGCGTCACCTCTGCTGTCCCACTGGGTCCCTGGCTTGGCACTTGCTGAAGTTTTCCCACTTCTTCACCGTCCCCGGCTGGTAAGAAGACTGCTCAGGTAATGGCTTCAGCTTACCCACAGTGGTCACCGGTAACAAGGTGGTTAGTCCCTTAGCAGCGACAGCTTCCCCCTCTACCTCCGACCATAGCTGGTTCCCCTTCCGGCTGAACCGCTACTTCTGGTTGGACTACAAGCCAGTAGTCCCAACCCTACACTGCTTCTCCTGCTCCTGGATAAGCCTCAGGCAGCCTAGCAGCCAGGTGTCCCCAGGATAGACCTCAGGCTTCCGGCCTAGTAGTCCGGGGCAGCATATCACACGTCCACCCTGACAGCCGCCCAGGTGGCACAGTGCCCCTATCACCTGACTTCACCCAAATAAATAGGTTCTCCCAGCTGGCTAAGGGACCAAAGAAGATCCCTGCCCATTGGCTGAGACGCCCCATCCAGTCATGTCTGAGCTTGCAAAGCCCCTGTCTTATCTAATGTCACTAGCATGGTGCCACCCAGTGACAGAAGAAAAAGAGTGCAACAAGTCCAGATTTGGAGAGGAATCAATTGATCTCCTAACAATTGGCCAAGGCAACTATCGCCTGGCATCTAAATTTTATAGCAACCCTGCCTAAACTTCAGGGTGCTACATAAATAAACACACTCACACTGTGAAAAAGTTCTTCATTAGAAAAATAAAAAAAATAAACAATCTCCCCTGGTGTAAATCCAATGTTGGTGGAATCCTTGTTGGTGTGCTGCTATCCATTTTTTCTTTAACAATGGTCATGACATATTTGGTTAATTACACCATTCAAGATACCTGACAGCTTTTTTACAAACAAAAGCTGACGGTGATCTGTCATTTTATTTAGTTCTTCTAAGAAGGGGTGAACAAACTAGCACTACCACAACTAATTTAGTTGTGGTAGTGCTAGTTTGTTTACCCCTTCTTCGAACTGCGGGCAAGCCGGGTTTGGGTCTAACATATGTATTTATACCCCTTGACAAACGTAAATGTATTTTATTGGGATTTTATGTGATAGACCAACACAAAGTAGCACATAGTTGTGAATTAGAAGGAAAATTATAAATGGTTTTCAAATTTCTTTACAAATAAATATCTGAATAGTGTGGCAATACTTTGTAGAACCACCTTTGTCTGCAATTACAGCTGCAAGTCTTTTTGGGTACCATATTTTCCGCACTATAAGGCGCACCGGATTATAAGGCGCAGTCTCAATTACGGGTCTATTTTTGTACTTAACCCATACATAAGGCGCACTGGACTATAAGGCGCATGCTAAAACATACGGTCTACAAAAATAAATTTAACGGAAGCAAAACAGTGAGTTTAGTTGAACTTTATTCTACTATTTAACAATACACTCACATTATTTTTTAGTCTCGTTGCCAGGCGGCTGTTAAGCAATGATGCCGGCTTTTGCAAAAGCTCGGACAACAGTTAAAGCAGATACCTTGCTAACGTGCTGTACATATTACGTAATGTTCTCTGACTGGTTTATCGCTGCCAGCGTACGTAGTGTACGTATTACGTCTCTGTGTCAGTGGGAAATGGTCCGACAGTTAACCAAGCGGAGTGCTTACCAAAGTCGCACAACAAAATTTTTACAGATTTTGGAACTCAGTGCACACATAAGGCGCACCGGACTATAAGGCGCATGGCCGATTTTTGAGAAAATTTTAGGCTTTTAGGTGCGCCTTATAGTGCGGAAAATACGGTATGTCTCTACCAGCTATTCACATCTAGAGAGTGACCTTTTTGCCCATTCTTCTTTGCAAAATAGCTAAAGGTCTGTTAGATTGGACGGAGAGCGTCTGTGAACAGCAATTTTCAAGTCTTGCCACAGATTCTCAATTGTATTTAGGTCTGGACTTTGACTGGGCCATTCTAACACATGAATATGCTTTGATCTAAAGTTCTAAACCATTCCATTCTAGCTGTGGCTGTATGTTTTGGGTCGTCGTCCTGCTCTACCCCAATCTGTCTGGTTATCTCCTACTCTGTCCACTTTTAGCTGATCCCTGAAAACTCATCTCTTCAAGGAGACCTATCCTGCATTCAGCTAACAACTGTGTCTTCTACTTCCCTCATCAGTTCATCACTCACAGTTACTACCTTTTTTTTCCCCAGCCCCTCCCTATTAGATTGTAAACTCGCAGGAGCAGGGCCCTCCTAACCCTCTTGTATTGAATAGTATTGTTGCTGTATTGTCTCTCTTTATATTGTAAAGCGCTGTGCAAACTGTTTGTGCTATAAAAAACCTGTAAAATAATAATAACAATGTGCATTGCTTACTCCTGATCCCTGCACCCTTTATGTACTTGCTCCTGGTTTATGCACTCTGTATGTTACACATCCCTTACCCTTGCACTTTGTGCATTGCACACTACTGACCCCAGAACTCTGTGCATTTCGTATTCCTGACCCATTTCCTCTCTGCATTACTTACTCCTGACCCCTGTACTGTGTGTTACACACCTCTAAACTCTGTGAATTCTGCAGTCTGTGAATTACTTACTCTTGACCCCCACACTACTGACCCCTGCACTCTGTGTGCTATGTTCACCTGATCCCTGAACTCTGTGCATTAGTGACCCAGAAGAGTAGGCTCAGGTTTAAATTAACCAGGCCTCACATCTCCCACTGCACAATTTGGCCACAACCGTCAATCATCATAGCGTGCTAAGCATGCTTCATCGTTCCTTTTCTACACCAGTGGGGTATATTTTTTTAGGCGTAGTTAAAAATGGTCCAGCAGCGATCATTGCCGGTGAACTGTCATTACAGTGAACAGGGACGGCAGTCACAGCAAGATGCTCAGGGCCGCAGCAGGAAACTGATTCCTGCCACAATTCGCACCTTCCTACATCACCGGTGTGAATGTAGCCTAAGGTGTTCTCAAATTTAATTTAGAAGATCTGGTAAACTCACTTAAGAGTGAACCTGTGGCTAGATCAGGCAAACTAAAGTATTTGCATTTTCTGAACAAGCAATAAAAGTACTATAAAACAAACCCGCAATCATCTCTGTATCTATATATTGTGAAGAAATAATCTTCAAAGTTCACAACAAAGGCATTGTGTTTTTCTATGAGAGCATAATCTTGGCAACCTGCCAAACCTCTAATGTACACACAGCAGGTGTTTCTAAGCCAGGGGTGTCCAGCTGCTGCCCCATGGGCCACCCTCTGATGTGGCCTGCCACCTCCTGCTCTGGGATGGTGGGTCGGCAAGCCCAGATCGCTGGTTCCGAGCCCGCCATCCCCGAGCATTGGTGTGAAGAATGGAGCCGTCTGTAGAGGAAGCATGCAGCTGCAGTAGAGAACAGAGCCGATGCTTCCAGTAAAGCGAGTGAGTGATACCAAATGCACTCCTAATCTTGGGAAAGCAGCTGCCAGCCATACCCACCTTGGGGGACTGCCAGCAGCATCCACCAGCCATACCCTCCCTGGGGGACAGCCAGAAGCAGCCTCCAGCCATACCCGCCCTGGGGGACAGCCAGCAGCAGCCGCCAGCCATACCCACCCTGGGGGACAGCCAGCAGCAGCCTCTGGCTATACCCGCCCTGGGGGACAGCCAGCAGCACCTGCCAGCCATACCAGACCTGGGGGACAGCAGCAGCCACCAATCATACCCGCCTGGGGGACAGCAGCAGCCAGTCATACCCACCTAGGGGGCAACAGCAGCCAGCGATAGCTGCAGGAATCCTGAGGAAGAAGTAAAGATTCAGGTCAGTTTTCAATTAAAATCAAACAGCAATGGGCATACAGTATCTGTTCTCTACACTGGTACACTAGCTACACTGGGCTGCTTTCAAACTGATCCACAGGATCCTGCACTGAGACACAGACTTCTGTTATTACCTGCGGATTTGGTGCACTTTTAGAAAGTGCACCACACCTGCAAGATATTATAGAATTCTATGGCAAAGTGCAGCTATCCCACAGAAAGTCACAGGTGTACTGCGCTACACCCGTGGTGTGGGTAAACTGCAGCACATAAGTGTGAAAGTAGCTTTAGTCTCCTTTCACATGATCAGTCCAATCATGTCCGTCTGTCTGCTTTTTAGGTGGACCCAATCGGACCCTCTATTCACCTCTACGAAGCGTCAGATGTAAACGGATTTGTGTCCATTTACACCCGCCTACCTCCAATCCGATCTGTAAAAACAGGAGATCCGTCCCCTTCCGTCTGGGCGAATAGAATTGGAGCGCCCACAGAGTAGACTGGGCTGTGTCCTTGTTAGCTCTGCGGATGCGGAGTGGACACGGACCTGTCATCCGCCTGCTCTGCTCATTGTGACCCATGACCAGTTACCAAGTCGCTTAAGTGGCTTTCGCTCTTCAAAAGTTTGGGCACCCCTGTTCTAAGTTGTTAGAAACTGTCTGAAACTAACTCTAGAGTCTTTGCTGTAATCTTTAAGGATCTTTGAGAAGGAATAACTTTGAGGCGTATGCGCGGCTGCCTGAAGAGACAGTAAAGTCCCCTTAGAGCTCCGCTCCACGGGAGGGAATACCGGAGAACTACAGGTCCCAGCGGCGCCGAAATTGTTCCATAACAGCTGCGGAATCTCAGCACAGCATACTCGTTCATATACTATGGTGTTTAAAGGTAATAAACTAAAATTTAAACAGAGTAAACCCAAAGGAACGGTCCACAGGCTGACGGCTGACATGGCGGCTTCTCCCTCCTCCTCACAGCGCTCCTCAAAGGCCTTTGTGAAGACACAGTTTATTAGTCATACAACTCCACACAATGTTGGTGAGACTGAATGTAAAACCTCTACCATACAGACTGAGGTCCAGCCTGACTTGTTCAAAATTTTTCAACAAATGCTACAGAAAGCGCTTAAAGAGACCTCTGACCATATAACTAATAAACTTACCAGAGAGATAAGGGAGCTAGGCCAGAGAACAGCTGAATTGGAACAGAGAGTTGATGTAATTGACAATTATACACAGAACTATAGCTCCGAACTCTCATTTATTAAAGAAGAAAACATCATACTACAGGCACGTTTAGAAGATCAGGAGAATAGGGACCGCAGATCAAATTTAAGGATCAGGGGGGTCCCTGAAATTGTCCTGGACTTACAGGCAACCATAACAGCGCTTTTTCAGGAACTAATACCTGGTATCCCTGTTGATAGACTTGAAATGGACAGAGTACACAGAGCTCTAGCTCCACGTAAACCCAATGGTCCCCCTAGGGACATAATAGCCAAGCTGCACTTCTACCGTACCAAAGAACAGCTGCTAGCAGCCGCTAGAAGTAAAGATACCCTCAGCTTCCAGGGTAATACTTATCAACTGTTTACTGATCTGTCTCCTCTTACAGTAGCTAAGAGACGTGCACTTAAACCACAATTACAAGTGCTCCAGCGTAACCAAATCTCTTACCACTGGGGATTTCCCTTTTGTCTCCGATTCACCCATTTGGAAACCAAATACGTATGCCGCTCCTCAGAGGACCTACAGTCGGCACTAATTGAAATGGGTCGGATAAAGCCATAATTAATCACCAGTCACGCAGACGTTCAACCTCTCGATCTTTCCAGCAACAATTTAAAACAGGTCCTGGAACATCCTCCACCATTCATCAAAATCTTCATAAGCGCGGTCGCTTTGACATTTCATCACCCGTCAATGAAGACACTATGGGTTGAACTAAACTTCTGACTAGAAGCATTTTTCCCTTACAGGTCTCCAGCATTACTAATTTGTAGGGCTGCGGAAATTAACCTCTTAATTGTTCGATTAATCGTTAATTTCTTTGATCGATCAAAATAATTTTGATCGAAGACGATCCGTGGAGTGAGCTCCGCGGTCTCGTCCATAGGAAAGGCCGCGGCTTCGGCCTAGCTCCGGAGCCACGGCCATCTTGGTCCACCCGGTGGCGGCCTAGTAGCGGCACGCTGGCGTCATCATCAGCTGCCTGCTTGTGCCTTCTACTCTGCGGTTCTGCCTGGATTTTATGGTATGGGGGGGCGATGTGGGGAGATGTGGACATTACAGTATGGGGGGGCAGATGTGGACATTACAGTATGGGGGGGGGCAGATGTGGACATTACAGTATGGGGGGGCAGATGTGGACACTACAGTATGGGGGGGGCAGATGTGGACACTACAGTATGGGGGGCAGATGTGGACATTACAGTATGGGGGCAGATGGTGGACATTACAGTATGGGGGCAGATGGTGGACATTACAGTATGGGGGCAGATGTGGACATTACAGTATGGGGGCATATGTGGACTTACAGTATGGGGCAGATGTGAAAATTACAGTATGGGGGGGCAGATGTGGACACTACAGTATGGGGGCAGATGTGGACATTACAGTATGGGGGCAGATGTGGACATTACAGTATGGGGGCAGATGTGGACATTACAGTATGGGGGCATATGTGGACTTACAGTATGGGGCAGATGTGGAAATTACAGTATGGGGGGGCAGATGTGGACACTACAGTATGTGGGGAGATGTAGACATTACAGTATGGGGGGCAGATGTGGACATTACAGTATGGGGGCAGATTGTGGACATTACAGTATGGGGGCAGATTGTGGACATTACAGTATGGGGGCAGATGGTGGACATTACAGTATGGGGGCAGATGGTGGACATTACAGTATGGGGCAGATGTGGACTTACAGTATGGGGCATATGTGGACTTACAGTATGGGGCAGATGTGGATATTACGGTATGAGGGAGATGTTGATATTACGGTATGGGGGGGGAGATGTGGAAAATTGTAAAAACTTTATGTGCGTTATAATTAATCGAAATTAGTCGATTACAATTTTCGTGTTCGATTAATCGATTTTTTTTAATCAGTAACAGCCCTACTAATTTGTCTTGCTACCTAATTGCTACAACAATTCTAGGACAAGTTATGGTTTATGGTCTATAGGCTTAGTTACAGTTTAAGATATAGAACAAATTAATTTGTTATTTTTCTTCTCTACTTTTCGGTAATATACTCCTAAGTTCGTTTTTTAGAAGGTTCCTGTTGTTCTCCGGTGTTGTTCTTCCCATAGGAATTTCTTGCTGCCCCCTACACCACCAGAAGACTCCTGATCTGGGACTCTCCTGGTGGGTCTGGACCTTCTCAGAGGGTTTCGATCACTCTTCTGAAACGTTCTTACATCCTATGGTTATTCGTTAATTTTATGCTACAATGTTGCTATAATGGGTTAGATTTATTGTTTTACTTTGTATTTATTTTTTTCTCTTTTTTTCTTATCTGCTCTTCCTCTTTCCTCTTCCCCTGGTCGATGACTCAGGCTCATGGAAAGTGCTATGATTGTAACAAATTAACGCTCATCTTATTTGACCTATGGGTCCTATAAATGTCTTATCTTTAAATGTACAAGGGTTAAATATCCCTCACAAACAAACTAAGGCTCTACGCTCCTTCATGACTAAGAAAGCTCATATTATTTGTCTTCAGGAAACTCATTTCACTGATAAAGCCCGCCCTAAATTTCTCTCAACTTCCTATCCACAATTTTATTCTGCATCAACGAAGGTTAAACAGCGCAGAACTCTTATTGGTTTTCATCGTTCCACTCCGTTTAACATAATATCACAAATTAAGGACACTGAGGGTAGATACTGTATATTCTTCTTACCGGCTTTATTTCAGACAGTCCTATCACAATTGTATCTTACTATGCCCCCCTATAAACGCCCAATAGCTTTTCTTTCTCATCTTTTCCAGGTGGTAGAAGCTCATAAGTTTGGCACAGTTATTCTATGTGGTGATTTTATTGCAACTGTTTTCCCCTTTCTTGATAAGTCTCCGTCTGGTCCTACTGATAACTCGTCTAAACTAACATTCCAACATTTGCTCACTACACATAGCTTAGTAGACACGTGGAGAGAAATAAATCCTACCAGTAGACATTATACCCATTACTCTTATATACACAAATCCTTTTCACGCATAGATCACATCCTAATCCTATCTAGTATGTTGCCTGAAATCATCTCCTCCAAAATCATCCCCTTTCCATGGACTGACCATTGCGCAGTATTTATTACCATTTCCTCCACCATTCCCAGATCACACGATAAAAATTGGTGTATTAATTACTCAATCTTGACTCATCCATCCCATAGCATTGAAATTGAGAAAATGATTACTGACTACTTGAAAACTAACGATACAGATGATATTTCTGACCTCACTTTATGGGAGACTCATAAAACTGTCATTAGGGGTGGTTTGATACAACAAGCATCTAAAATTAACCACCTCGCGCCGGCCGTACGACTATATACGGCCGCAAGGTGGCTCTACAAATCCGGGAGGGCGTGTTTTTACGGCCTCCGCTTCTTTGGCCACTGGGGGGCGCGCGCGCGTGCCCGGCGCGTCACTGTGATGCCGATGCGCGTGCCTGGCGGCCGCAATGTCTGCCAGGCACCCGCGATCGGCGGTTACACAGACAAGGACATGGATCTGTATGTGTAAACACACAGATCCATGTCCTGTCAGGGAGAGGAGACCGATGCTGTGTCCCTTGTACATAGGGACACAGATCGGTCTCCTCCGCCAGTCGGTCCCCTCCCCCCACAGTAAGAATCACCAATAGGGAATACATTTAACCCCTTCCTCGCCCCCTAGTGTTAACCCCTTCCCTGCCAGTCACATTTATACAGTAATCAGTGCATATTTATAGCACTGTTCGCTGTATAAATGTGAATGGTCCCAAAAATGTGTCAAAAGTGCCCGATGTGTCCGCCATAATGTCGCAGTCACGAAAAAAATCACTGATCGCCGCCATTACTAATAAAAAAATTTTTTTTATAAAAATGCCATAAATCTATCCCCTATTTTGTAAACGCTATAACTTTTGCGCAAACCAGTCAATAAACGCCGATTGCGGTTTTTTTTACGAAAAATATGTAAAAGAATACGTATCGGCCTAAATTGAGGAAAAAAATATATTTTTTAAAAAAATTGGGATATTTATTTAGCAAAAATCTAAAAATATTGTGTTTTTTTCAAAATTGTCGCTATTTCTTTGTTTGTAGCGCAAAAAATAAAAACCGCAGAGGTGATCAAACACCACCAAAAGAAAGCTCTATTTGTGGGAAAAAAAGGACGTCAACTTTTTTTGGGAGCCACGTCGCACGACCGCGCAATTGTCATTCAAAGTGTGACAGTGCCGAAAGCTGAAATTTCGCCTGGGCAGGAAGGGGGTTTATGTGCCCAGTAAGGAAGTGGTTAAAGGAGAACGCAAATTATTATTCGCTAAGCTCGAGGCTATATTCAATTCATGCCACTCGGCTTTTCAAGCCTCCCCGAATGCCATTAACAACTGGAAAAGGCCTGTCTTGATCTCGATCTCTTTTTGACAGACTCAGCAGATAAACTAATACGCAAACATCAACATATACAATATCTCAAGGCTAATAAACCTGATACCCCTATGGCTAGAAGTCTAAAATTCACACAACATACACAGTTACTAGGCTTGTGCAATTCGTTTCGTAACGAATCGAAATTCTTCAGAATTTAGCAACATTCGGACATTCGAATTTCCGAACAAAGCAATTACGAATAAAACCGAATCCGAAATAAATTATACCGCAAATAGCGAATGCCCGAATGTCTTCGGCATAATTCGTTATGAAAAAAGTTACGAATGTACGAATCCATACGAAGCACAATAACACTCACTCTGCTCTGCTCTATGCTCTCTGCTTCTCCCTCACCGTGCTGAACTCCCTCTCAAAATGGTGTACAGGGGCGGAGGCTATAGCCGCATGTAAAAAACGAAAGTAAAATACGAGATTTCTAATCCATTCGAAGCACAATAACACTCTGCTCTGCTCTCTGCTTCTCCCTCACCGTGCTGAACCCTCTCAAAATGGTGTACAGGGGCGGAGGCTATAGCCGCATGTAAAAAATGAAAGTAAAATACGAGATTTCGAATCGTTACAAATAACCACTATGTATTTAGAAAAGAACAAATCTATTCGAAGCACATTAGGCATAATAGGCAGCATCGTTGTGAGAGAGACACGGAAAATCACGAATCAACGAACCCAAAAAAAGTTACGAAAGTAGGAGTTGTGTCCAGAATCAACGAAAAACAATGTACCCTACCGAAAATACGAATTATAAATCAACTAAAAATTCAACGAAAAATTTCGCTTGCGAAAATACGAATTAGTCCGAACACGAAAAATCCCATCTAGCAAAATTACGAATGATTACGAATCAACAGGACCGAAAGAAACGAACCGAAACGAAACAAATTTTTCCGTTGTGCACAAGTTTAGATTGAAAATATCCCGCAAAGCATACACCAGTAACCCAGTTAAGATTTTAGAGATTTTTTGCTCTAATTTGGCTAAACTATTCTCCCCTGCCCTGAACTTTGATATTACAAAAGCTGACTCTCTGTTTTCTAATATCAACCTTTCAGCTCTAAACTAAGAACAATGGGAACTCCTTCATTGTCCTATTACAGATACAGAAGTTTTAAATGCCATAAAAACCCTAAAACTTCATAAGAGACCGGGTTCGGATGGATTTTCGGCAGCTTATTATAGGAAATTTATACAAATTTTAACGCCAGTCTTGACCAGAGCCTTTCATTCGATCCTGACTGGACAGTAATTTAAAACGGAGACTATTATTGCTATGATCCCTAAACCACACTCTGACTCTACTTCCTGGGCCAATTATCATCCCACTTCACTCCTAAACCTAGACATAAAGTTAATAGCTAAAATTTTGGCCACCAGATTAAATAATATCATCGGCCGCTTGATACATAAAGACCAAACAGGTTTTATGCCTAAGCGTCACTTGGCCATACATGCAGTACATTCTTCAAAAATTGGGTTTTGGTAATCATTTCCTGACCTAGGTCTCCTCCCTATACAACAACCCGAAAGCATATATTAAATATGCTGGCTACAAATCACCAATGTTCAATATTCAAAGAGGTACTAGACAAGGATGTCCCCTTTCCCCATTACTTTTTGCTTTACTAGTTGAACCCCTAGCACAACTAATTAGAACTAATCCCGACGTTAGGGGTATAGAATTAGGAGGTCATCACCATAAAAAATGTCTCTTTGCGGACGATATACTCATCTTTCTATCACATCCTCACATATCAGTCCCAAATTTACTGAAAATATTACATAAATTTGCCCAAATCTCAGGACTTCATGTTAACCCTACGAAATCAAATGCGTTAAACATTTCCCTACCACAACAGATCTCCAACTCGCTCAAACCTCTTTACCGTTCAATTGGGTTCCAAAACAACTTCCTTATCTAGGCGTTCAACTCACAATCTCCCTTAAAGATATTTTCACCACTAATTATCTACCTCTTCTGAAACAAACTTCAGGCTTATTGAAACTATGGACCACTCTTCCACTGTCATGGATGGGTAGGCCTAACGCCATAAAAATGTCTATACTACCTAAATTTATATATTTATTTAGGGTGCTTCCCACTCCATTACCATCTTACTTCCTAAGACTCACTCAAAATAGAGTTATGTCCTTTATCTGGGGCACAACTAAACCACGAATTTCTAAATCTACGCTTTACCTATGTAGCGGGCATGCACTTTCCCTGTGTATTTAAAACTGGCAAAGACACCAGTAATGTGCAGTTCCCTGCAGCTCAGCGGGTGGTGCTGTCGCCTTGGGCTGGGGTTGAACCATTGCTGAGTGCCGTACCCCTTTTTGTCCTCCCTCGGCAGTGGTATGGTGGGGCGGGGAACCCGCCGTGCCTGCTGGGAGAGGGTATAAAGGGCGCGGCCATCTTTGTCACGGGGTTGAGTCCCAGGCACCCTCAGCCTGAGGGCGGTGGTTTGTGTCGGTTCTCTAGGCGGCCCAGGCCTGGAGGACGTTCGGAGGTCGTGGTCCCTCCCAGGCACCTTTGGCCTGGGGTGAGGTACTCGGATGGAGGTCTGGAGCTCAGTGCCCACCACTGAGTTCCGCGAGGGAAGGAGATCCTAGGGGACCCCGAGAGTGGGTACCCGAATCCAGAGGCGTAATGGACCGGGAGGGGGTACTTGCTTGAAGACCTGGTGTAGCATATCACCAGTGACGGGTGAGCCTCCACCGGAGACCGCCTGGAAGGATATTTCCCCTCGATTGGAGACCGCAACCCACTTTCAGAAAGGAAAGTGGAGAGTTCATTGTGTCTGGGCCTATTCGTATCCACACCCCTCTGTCTGTTCTACTCGTTGAGGGAGTCCAACTGTTTGTGCATTACTCTGTTATCGGAAGAATAAAGGAGTGTTGGACTTTATTGGTGTGGGGCTCATTTTCTGGCAGACATTGTTCAGGAAAACCACCAGGAGGAGGCTCCAGATGCAGAACACAGACCCGAAGGTAAAAGAGGATTGTCTCTCACTGCACATACATCTGCGGGGGAACTTGGCGTGGTGACCGCACACTCTCTCCTCAGAGGTACCCCTAGACAAGAGCAAGAACAGTTGAGAGGAGAGAGAGGGGGCCGCTACACCTACATAAGATGAGTGGTGGATTGGGATTACCTAACTTCTCCTCCTATTACAACGCTTCACAAATTGCATCTCTTTCTAAGTGCCATACTGCAGTGGAAACACCTATATGGGTTGCTGTTGAATCAATAGATACTGATCCCATATTGGTGGCTAATATGTTATGGCTCAAGCCCACTGATAGATCTCATTTTTCTAACCCCATAACAAAGCATTCCTTAGCATTATGGGATAAATTTAAAAGCTCACATAAGCTCCAATCCCCACATACTCCCTTGCTTTCGTTCCTAAAGAATCCTGCCTTCTATCCGGCCTGGAAATATCCAAATTCATTCTCAGCATGGTCCTCTGCAAACCTGATTCATCTACACAAACTAACATCTACTACTAATTTTCACACATTCCCTGTACTTTGTGAAACTTTTGGGCTACCCAGAACTGAATATTTCCGCTATTTACAAATAAAGAATTTTTACGAACCATTTATTAATACGGATTCATTGCTTACTCAAATGTCTCAATTTGAGTGGATATGTATAAGCAACCCACATACTAGAGGACTCATTTCAATTCTATATTACCTACTCACTGCGAATCCTAATGATGCATTACCCTTATACGCAACTAAATGGGCACAGGATATGATTCATTCTTTTGATATCAAAGATTGGTCAAGTATATGGCTAGCCACAAAAACTTCCTCTCCAAATTGCTATACAGTAGAGACAAATTAGAAAGGTTCTAGCGCGCTAGGTACCTAGTCCAAGCTAGAGTTGCAAAATTTGCCCCCACATATTCACCGAATTGTTTCAGAGGATGCGATTTACCAGGCACACATTTCCACATTTGGTGGCAATGTCCGGTTGTCCAAGAATTTTGGACAAATATATTTTCAATGGCATCTAAAATTCTTGAAATGCCAATTACTCCAGACCCTGCTACTGCTTTACTAAACCTTAAACCTTCCACACTTACCCATACACAATTTCAACAAGGCTACTTTCACACTGAAGCGCTGGATGAGCTGGCGGTATAGCGGCGCTATTTTTAGCGCCGATATACCGTCGTTTTTGCCGCGATTTGCAGGCGCTAGCAAGGGGATTTTAACCCCCGCTAGCGACCGAAAAAGGGTTAAAAACGCCCGCAATAACGCCTCTTTGCTGCGTTTTGCGGGCGTTTTGGAGACGCTACCCCATTGATTTCAATGGGCAGGGGCGCTATAGGAGCGGTATTTTTACCGCTTCTATTGCGCCTCAAAGATGTGGCTTGCAGGATTTTTTTTACCCTCCTGCAAGCGCAACACTCCAGTGTGAAAGCCCTCGGGCTTTCACACTGGATACAATGCAGCGGCTTTTTTAGGGTGCTTTGCAGGCGCTATTTTTAGCGCATTAGCGCCTGCAAAGCACCTCAGCGTGAAAGGGGCCTTACTAATTCATCTCACTACAGCTGCCAAACAAACTATTGCCAAAGCTTGGAAAACAAATTCTCTAATTTTAGCGGAAGCTAAACACAGAATGAATAGAGCACTGTTATATGCAAAAATGACGGCTATCGAAGAAAATAACATTAATAAATTTCGTAAAATGTGGCAGCCTTGGGTGAAACATTACTTCCCCACTGGCTTTAACCAGTCTTTTGTAGCGGGTATATACATTTAGGGGCAGTATCTGGGTGGTAGCATGACCCAGATGCACTGATTGTTAGAGTAATGCTATTTATTTGTGTGAAGATATCAGTGGTGTCAGTTTCCTGCGGCCCAGTGGGTGGCGCTGTCGCCTTGGGCCGGGGTTGAACCACCAATGCAGTGCCGTACCCTTTGTGACCTCTCGCAGCAGTTGTACAGCGGGGCGGAGAACCCGCTGTGCTTGCTGGGAGGGGGTATAAAGGGGGCGGACATCTTGCGCACGAGGTCGGAGTCCCAGGCACCTTCAGCCTGTGGGCTGCTGTCCGCGGTCGGTGTCCAGGCGCCCTTGGCCTGGACACGTGGAGTTCGAGTTCCATCCCAGACACCTTAAGTCTGGCGTGAGGTACTTTACAGAAGGCCTGGGGCCCAGTACCTTCCACTGGGTCCCACGAGGGATGGAACATACCTAAGGTGCCCCAGGTACAGGTGCCTGAATCCAGGGCATAAGGGACCGGAGATGTGTCCCTCCCAAAGACCCGGGGCAGCATATTGCCGGGGACGGGTGGGCCTCTGGAGACCGTCCGGATGGATGTCTTCCCTGACAGGGGCCATTCTCTCAAGGAAGGTAGTTCAAGTGCTTATGGTCAGTGGCAGCGACCCAACTAAACCCAGGTCGGTGGCAGAGACCTACACTCAGGTCTGTGGCTGAGGCCTCAACGTTCACCAAGGTTTGTGGCAGGAACCAAATTTCACAATCGGTGGCAGCGATTGTGCGCCAAGCCTATTTGCACTGTATGGAATAGGAGAGAGCTTGTGCCTGGACCTACTCGTACCCACACCCTGTCTGTTTGTGTCAAGTTCAACCGGTACTGTTCATTGCTACAAGATAAATAAAAAAGTGTTGGACTGTTCATGGTGTGGAACTCTATTACTGGCAGCAAAGTGCTCTGTCTCTAGAGGTGGCAAATCAACCTCCACAGGAAAACAGAGGCTCCGTACAGAACGCAGACCCGAAGGTAAACTTGAACTTAGCTCAAACCTCACACACACATGAGGTAAGAGCTGGTATTAGTGTTTCTCACCCTCCTCCCTCAAACCCCTAGACAAGCCAGCCGTATTATATCAAGGGAGTAGGGGGTGAGGCCGCTATACTTTGTTGTTACCAAACTGAATCTTCTACAGTCTTTCAAAGTATATATACATAAAGGTCAGGAGTCAGACCACCGTCCCGGGTGTTTATGATTTTCCTCACACTATTAACTTTCTCTTCCCCTGTAATCTTTATTATTATTTTTATTTTTTTCTCCTCTTCTTTTTTTTTTTGTTTTCTAGTAAATTGATCGCAAAGCAATTTATCATATCTTTAATCTAAGGTTACTCACCAATAATTCTATTATGGTTTTATGTCTTATTAATTTACAACAATATCTTGACATTGGATCGACACATCTTCTGTTTTTTCCCTTTTTTTCATATATTTTTTCAATTTCTTGAGTGTATTTAATAATCATAGTACATAGTTAACTGTATATGTAAGGATTTATTATGTTGTACTAGGAACTGTTAATGTAACCCAGATATATATATATGCTTATGTAATTCAGTACATTTCCTTTTCTATTTTCTCCTTCCCCAGTTTATGTTCCCCTATTGAAATCTCAATAGAAACATTTGACAAGGAGAAGGAATAACTTCACAATAAAATCAGTATGAGAAGTCAATGATGTCTTGAATAGTTAAATGTCCATGGTCGGGGGGGGGGGGGGGCACAGGTGCAATTTAAGCTTGTTTCACCATACAAGTGTAGCGCACCAACCCCAGACTTCACCTGCTTTTTTTCTGCTTGGCTCCTCCGCAGGAAAAGAATGAGGCACACCGCACCACAAGCCCGTACCCTCCTGAATAGGAAGGTTGAGCGGTGTTAGTTTCTCGGGCCTGCTTGCGACTGGTGTAAAAAGGCCTCCAGTGCTGACCTTGTTTCTGCAGTAACCAGAACAAGTCTTTAACTTTCCCCAGTAAGCAACTGTCCACACCAACTGAAAGGTCCAACACTTGTTTATTCCTTTATGCACAATAAACAGTCTCTTTTAGAGCAGACGGGTTGAGACAAATACGGATCAGATAAGGTGGGAGGAGGTCCAGGCACAAACTTTAAATTTGGGTTTCTCCTGTTCTGAATAACACTAACAGGCTTGGCGCAAGGTCGTTGCTACCGACCATGAGGCGGTCCCTGCCACAGACCAGGTGAATAGGGCCTCTGCCACAGGCCCGGTTGTTGGGTCTCTGCCACCGACCGGATTCACTATGGGTCTCTGCCACAGACCATGAGAACGTGGATTACCTTCTAAAAGTATTGACCCCTGTCAGGGAAAGGACATCCATCCGGAGAGTTACCAGAGGCCCCACCGTCACCAGCGATACCGCACCGGGTCTTCGGGAAGGGTCACCTCCCCTGGCCTCCTCATCCTAGATTTGGGCACCCACTTCCAGGGGGCACCCTAGGAGCCCTCTAACCCTTGTGGGACCCAGTCGAAGGTACTGGGCCCCGGGCCTCTCTCGAAGTACCTCACCCCAGACTGAAGGTTTCTGGGATGGAACAGCAGCTCTGTCTCTGGGCCTAGAGTACCCAGAGACCTCCCGACCGGCCTCCGGGCCCAGGGCACCCGAAGGCGACACACACGCACCCAGGCTTAAGGTGCCTGAGCGCGGAACGACCCCCGCTGGAAGATGGCCGCCCCCTTTTATATCCTCTCCCGACAGGCACAGCAGGTTCCCCGGCCCGCCGTACTGCATGCCGAGAGGGGACAAAAAGGATACAACCTCGTACTGCAGTTCAATCTGGGACGCACAGCAACAGTGCCAACTATAGGCTCCAGTGAACTTAACCACCAGTACTATCTCCCAGGGATAGAAATGGTCAATGAGACCTAACAATTAGTACATCTGAGCATGGCTACCACTCAGATGCTTCCCCCTAAATGTAACCACCCGCTACACATCCCCCTCACTTGTAAACACTGGTCCCCAGTGTCTGAAACCAATTTATGCCTCCTCAATCTAAGTCAACATAAACCAGATCCAGAGACAAACAAAAAAAATGACAATTTAAAATTTTGTTTGTTTGTGCCGGAACCTAACATGGGAAGGAAAAACACAGATGGGAATAAGGGTGTACAAATATGTAAAACATTTTAAGATCACTCAAACTTCACAGTAAATATTTACAATTTCCTCCCGCAGAACTCACTAAGACCCACCCCATACTCAGAAGTCTTGCTTGTCGATCACCTGCAGAGGAAGAAATAAAAACACATAATTCCAACAATATGTATTTTAGAATGAACAGGTCTCTCCCTAAAGAAAAACCTGCTCACTCTAACATTAAGTGCAATGTAAAACCTTCAATGTAACCGTTGCGCAACACCGCCACCTTGTGGTAGTGCCGCGGTCAGAACACCTGTTGATGACAACGAAAATTTTCTTCTCTGTGAACTGTGGCCCTCACTAACTACGACCCCAAAGTCCTGGTTATCTTTGTGGTGGGAAGAGAAGGGAGAACAACAACAACTCCCATTCTTCCAAAGATTAAAATATACCCTTTAACATGGGCAAAGTTCCTGAAGAGAGGAAAAGAAAAAAAAAAGTCAAGCGCAAACACAAGAGTCTGGTCTCTCACAAATAGTAATGTGGATCGGGCAATACCAACGGCTTCCAGTGTCTATGGAAGGTATCTATGTGATACTCCACATCATCCTCATCCTTTCTGCAGATAAGCACTTTGTCCGCATGAATGTGCCGACCCAACATCCACGCAGCTTTGCAATCTTTGAACCGCAGAGTTGCGGCAGGTGAACGAGAAAAGTATCTTCTAGCGTGGGGTACCTTGAGGTGTGCCCACACAAACTCCGAATACCACCGGTCCCTGCAGGCCTCAACCTCGAACAGAAGCTCCTTGGGCAGATACGGTATTCCCACCCATATTCACTAGCGACCTTCTGATTAAAGAGTCTCTGCAAGTGGAACAGTGGTGGCATGGTGGCACGGTCTCCTGCGCCAGGCAAAACAACAGCGTCCGGGTGTCGAGGCACTTTAACTGCCTCTGGGCCAGTTGCTGGGGCCCGCAGTGACACCGGTCTAGCAGTAACGGTAGTAGCGGAAGCAGGTGCTCCCGATTGTGGAAGGGTAGACAAGGGGACAGATCCCTCCTCAGGCTCGGTGGCCACCACCCGGGGTGTACTTTCCCCAGTAGACATGGGTGGGTTCCTAGGCCTACGGAACAAGGACAGGGGCATCTTATCCCATCCCTTCCTCTCAAACAGTTCGTCAATCGCCGCACCATCACCCGCATCTAAGACGGACTCTAGGTCAGAGGTATCGTACTCCTCCGCAGGGAAGTAATTCCTGGTGAAGGACGATTCACCCCCTCTGGCCAACTCACTAGCATGTGAATCCCCAGGGCTAGGGGCCTGTAACAAAGTCTCTCCCCCTGGCTTACCTCAGGCTTGGAGAAGGACTTGGACTTTCGGGACTTTTCCCTTCAGAGACATCCGTTCCGGGTAAGCGCTGGGGCGTTGCTCCACCACGGCCGCGGGAAGCCTTCACAAGACCCATCTTCCTCTTGGGCGGTGGGAGAAAAGACTCTGTCATTGCCGAACCAACATCCTCCGGTTTCTCACTCGCTACAACGAGCGCCTCTGTGACTTCCTCCGAAGTCCCGTCAGTGCACGCAGGGGTGGCTGTACAAGCTTCGATTTCTCCCTCCGGAGTGGTGGCGCCGGTAAGGCAGTTGAGGTGGAAGGCCCGAGGCCTCTCTGTAGGTTGCTCGACCTCAAAAAGAAATTCCTTGTAGCTCTTACATTGCCCGAATGGCTTCAGATGAACCACCAGTCCTGAGCAGCCGGGACAAATCACACCGAGGGCCTCCACGTCTCTACACACATAGAGGGAAAATCTTCCCCGGGGCTTGAGCCGAATCCCCGTATCCATAACCGAAGCAGCGAATGATGTCATTTTCATGGTATTTGAAGCTGGAACCCATGAGGCATGAGAGGACATGCTGACCACTTGCTGCTCCATCGCGCACTGACCTTTTCCGCGCCAATGTCCCCACGTGCAACTCTACACATGGTCAGACTCCTCCAATCTTCTTCATCGCTCGCGGGCTTTTCTGAATAGACACGCCCAAGAACTACGCAGTCAGGGTTCTCCTTGTGGCGCAGTTTCAAACATGGCCGACCTCCACAGGACTTCACTGGGGAATAAAAGTTCAGCTTCTGGGGGGTTTACACTCCATGCCCGCAAACACATCCTGGACTCGAGCCCCCACGTGTAGCGCACCAACCCCAGACTTTACCTGCTTTTTTTCTGCTTGGCTTCTCCGCAGGAAAAGAATGAGGCACACCGCACCACAAGCCCATACCCTCCTGAATAGGGAGGTTGAGCGGTGTTAGTTTCTCGGGCCTGCTTGCGACTGGTGTAAAAAGGCCTCCAGTGCTGACCTTGTTTCTGCAGTAACCAGAACAAGTCTTTAACTTTCCCCAGTAAGCAACTGTCCACACCAACTGAAAGGTCCAACACTTGTTTATTCCTTTATGCACAATAAACAGTCTCTTTTAGAGCAGACGGGTTGAGACAAACACGGGTCAGATAAGGTGGGAGGAGGTCCAGGCACAAACTTTAAATTTGGGTTTCTCCTGTTCTGAATAGCACTAACAGGCTTGGCGCACGGTCGCTGCCACAGACCATGACGCGCACGGTCGCTGCCACAGACCAGGTGAATAGGTTCTCTGCCACAGGCCCGGTTGTTGGGTCTCTGCCACCGACCGGATTCACGATGGGTCTCTGCCACAGACCATGAGAACGTGGATTACCTTCTAAAAGTATTGACCCCTGTCAGGGAAAGGACATCCTTCTGGAGAGTTACCAGAGGCCCCACCTTCACCAGCGATACCGCGCCGGGTCTTCGGGAAGGGTCACCTCCCTGGCCTCCCCGTCCTAGATTCGGGCACCCACTTCCAGGGGGCACCCTAGGAGCCCTCGATCCCTTGGGCACCCAGAGGCGACACACACACGCACCCAGGCTTAAGGTGCCTGAGCGCGGAATGACCCCCGCTGGAAGATGGCCGCCCCCTTTTATATCCTCTCCAGTCAGGCACAGCAGGTTCTCCGCCCTGCCGTACTGCATGCCGACAGGGGACAAAAAGGATACAACCTCGTACTGCAGTTCAACCTGGGACCCACAGCAACAGTGCCACTTATAGGCCCCAGTGAACTTAACCACCAGTACTATCTCCCAGGGATAGAAATGGTCAATGAGACCTAACAATTAGTACATCTGAGCCTGGCTACCACTCAGATGCTTCCCCCTAAATGTAACCACCCGCTACACAAGTGTAGTGGGTGCTATATTTATAGGAAGTATCTGAGTGGTAATAAGGCTCAGATACACAAATTGTTAGGGTTCATAGACCATTTCTGTCCCTGGAAGATAGTATTGATGTACAGTTCCCTGGAGCCTATAGATGGCGCTGTTGCCATGGGCCCGGGTTGAACCACAGTACAGGGTTGTGCCTTTTCTTGTCCCCTCTTGACGGCAGTGCGGCGGGGCGGGGAACCTGCTGTGCCTGTCGGGAGAGGGTATAAAAGGGGCCGCCATCTTCCAGTCGGGGTTGTTCCACGCCCAGGCACCTTAGGCCTGGTTGTGTGTGTGTCGCCTCAGGTTGCCCTATGCCCGGAGGCCTGCTGGTCGGTCGTCGTGGGTCGATGCCCAGGCACCTTAGGCCTGGGTGTGTGTGTCGCGTCTGGGTGCCCTAGGCCCGGCGGCGAAGTTGCTGTTCCATCCCAGACACCTTCAGTCTGGGGTGAGGTACTAAATAGGAGGCCCGGAGCCCAGCAACCTTCAGCTGGGGTCCGCTAAGGATCGAGAGCCCCCAGGGTACCGCCTTGCGAGGGGACCCGTATCTTGGATCGAGGAGGCCAGGGAGGTGACCCTTTCTGAAGACCCAGCGCAGAGTCGAGGTGACAGTGAGGGCCTCTGGTAACTCTCCGGAGGGACGGTTTTCTCTTTGACATGGGCCAAGTTCTCCAAGAAGGCAGTGCATGTTCTGTAGGTCAGTGGCAGTGACTCTACGCACACAAGGTCAGTGGCAGTGACCAAATAGGGCAAGGCCCTATTCACCCGGTCAGTGGCAGTGACCATCTTCACCAAGTCAGTGGCAGTGACTTTCATATTCATTAGGTCTGTGACAAAAGTCGTACGCCAAAACTGTTCGTGCATATCAGAACAGTAAGAGAACCAAGATTAAGTTTGTGCCTGGACCTCCCTCCCACCTTATCTGACCTGTGTCTCGTCTCAACCTGTCTGCTCTTAAAGGGACTATTTATTATCCACGTGAAATAAATACAGAAGTTGGACTTTCAGTTGGTGTGGACAGTTACTTTACTGGGGAGAATTAAGTTCCTGGCCAAGGCAGAAGCAAGGACATCTTGGGAGGATTCTAACACCAGCCGCAGGCAGGCCCGAGAAAACTAACACCGCTCAGACTCCCCATCCAGGAGGGTACAGGCTTGTAGTGCGGTGTGCCTCAGTCTTTCCTGCGGAGGAGCCAAATAAAAAAAGCAGGTAAAGTCTGGGGTGGGTGCGCTTTACAAGTAAAGAAAACTCAAGTGATACATGTACAGAATTACAACTAAGTGCAGCTTTCTAATGAATCACAGCTTAAAGAGAATGAAAAGTAAGACCAAATGTTTGGCCTGATACACTGCTGCTGGGGTGAATGGCAGGGGGTAAAAGGATTATCTCTTTTAGGAGAGCACTAATTGCAGTATTTGGGAGCCTAATCTTCACCCATTAATTAAGGGTTACTTGTCTTTTTTCCAGGTGGGAACTAAGCCAGGCAGAAGAGGAGCTCCAAGCTCAGGAATTCTTTGCAAGAGTTTATTGTACAATAACAGATCCACAAGGCAACCAGCACATTGTTAAACAGTCCCCGCACTGCTCTCTTGATCTTCTGCCAGCTCGAACACACAATGTTGTTACACAAGTGTCCTTTGAAGAAAAAGACATAATAATTGCTGTTTGTAAGAAGGAAATGTTTATATTCATGCTTGTTACACATCCAGTCAGCATTGTGTGATCGAAAAGGAATGATGTGTATTTAAAGGGTCAGTCCACCCAGAACTGATATTTCCGTTTTTGGTAGATAATAAAGAGTTACACCATCATGAGTTTTCGGTTTCTCTCTTAGACACATTTGGTGAGATTCCCAGACTTCTGTTTCTGGGGCTGCACACTAGCTGTGGACATGGCAACCAACTCCGATTCTTTCCATTGGATATTTAAAGGGCATATAAACTCCAATGCCCTGTACACACGGTCGGAATTTCCGATGGAAAAAGTCAGATGGGAGCTTTTCATCAGATATTACGACCGTGTGTATGCTCCATCGGACTTTTTCTGTTGGAAATTCCGACGGACTTAGATAGAGAACATGTTTTCTATTCTATCGGAAAATCCGTTTGTCTGTCTGCAATTCCGACGCACTAAAAACCATGCATGCTCAGAATCAAGTCGACGCATACTCGGAAGCATTGAACTTAATTTTTCTTGGCTCGTCGTAGTGTTGTACGTCACCGTGTTCTTGACGGTCGGAATTTGGTGTGACCGTGTGTATGCAAGCCAAGCTTGAGCGGAAGTCTGTCGGAAAAACCATCCGATTTTTATCCAACCGTGTGTACAAGGCATTACTGGTTGACATTTGCTTGGCTAAAGCAACTAAGGCCCCTTTCACACAGGCGGACCGTATGTCCGCTTTTTCATCCATCCGTTTATGGATGAAAAAGGGACATAAATGTATCCCTATGGGATGTTCATCCGCTGACACCCGATCTCATCCGTGTCCGCTATGCTCCGTTTCTGCAGACGGAGGAAAATCCTATTTTTCCATCTGTCTGCAGAGCGGATCAGATGAACACGGACAGACGGTCCGTGTTCATCCGATCCCCCCATAGAGCGGAGATCTGACAGGGCGGTCCCTGCACAGTGTGCAGGGACCGTCCTGTCATCTGCCGGCTCAGCGGGGATCAACGGAGCGATCCCCGCTGAGCAAGCGGATGTTCACGGGGCACATCATTATGGGATCCGCCCATGTGAAAGGGCCCTATGTTTATTTAATACTGTTCTGAACTTATTTCTTTGCACTTCTAATGTCCCAAGCCTCTTTTAACCAACTTCTTTCTACAATAACTTGCACCATCATTACTCTAGACCAGGGGTCTCCAAACTTTTCAGTATGAGTCCCCTTTACATCAGAGTCCCCCCTTGCGTCAGGATCCCCATCTGAGTACCCCATTAAATCAGGGCCCCCATCAGAGTCCCCTTTACTTTAGAGTCCCCAATGGAGTCCCCCTAACATCAGAGAGACCCCATACATCTGGGTCCCCTTCAGAGTTCACCCCTCAGATCAGAAGCAGAGACCAGAGACAGCCTCTGCACATCGAGGCTACTGATTCTAGGCCAGATAAAATATTGTAGTGGACTAGATGTGGTCCATGAGTCATAGTTTGGAGACCTCTGCTCTAGACCAGAGTACAAAGGGCCACATCATATATTTTACAAATTTTTATGACCCCAAGAAAATCTCATTTGTAAATAGTTGTTCCTTATATATATGAATGCCCAGCAGAATCCCCCTTTACATCCATGTGTGCCCATCGAAACACCCCATACATTCAATCGTGACCATTAGAGTCCCCCTTACATAATTATGTAACCTGGACAGTAGCTGATAACTTTTTCCTTTGTTGCTCCTATATTATCCTTTTGCATTGTGGACAGGGCTAAACTGAATATTCATGCAGAATGCAGAAGCCATCTTTAAAGCGGAGTTCCACCCAAAAGTGGAACTTTCACTTAAATGCTTCCTCACATTTCAGGGGGGAGGAGGGGAAGGGGACCCGTTTATGACAGGTCTCCTTACCCACTTCCGGGAGACAGGCCGTGGCCCGATCTCCCAGAAGTTCGGCCCACTCCTCCTTCCCCCGCTGTCGGGCCAATTAGAAAACGCGCTTTGCGCATGCGCAGTAGGGAACCGGCAGTGAAGCTGAAAGGGTTCACTGCCTGGTTCCCTTACCAGGAATGGCAGTGGCAGCACCCGGGAGTCGATCCGAAGATCGGCTGGGGTGGTGACATTGCGGGCTCCCTGGACAGGTAAGTGCCCTAATATTAAAAGTCAGCAGCTGCAGTATTTGTACTTTTTTATTTTTTTGGGCTGGACCTCCTCTTTAAGGATATCACTTTGTAATGCTCATCTAGAGAGTGTCTCCTATGCAGGGGCAGCCATCTTGGCTGGGTTTGGATCAAGTCCCATCAAGCCTGGAGGAAGTTGATTGGTTGATGCAACAGAGCAAGGAGACTGGGCTGCAGGCTACTGAGGGGAGAAAAGAGGACAATCTTGAAGCTGGAGAGGGGTGAAAAAAACTGGGCTTCTTGCTGAACAGAACTCTGCCATAGCTGACCACAATTGGGAGAGATGGCTCATTGCGCAGTGCAAGGTGTGATTTAGATGCCTGGTGTGATCAGACTGTACTAGAGAGCACTCTTACCACGTATAAGGAAGGAAAAGAGGGACTGTCTCAGCAGGACTGGAAAAGAGACATCACAGCAACTTCTATCCTTGTTACTGTGATGTTTCTGAGGGCACTTGTACGGAGACCCAGAGGCAGTGTTAATTTTGGCCAAAAAATTTGAATTAGTTTTAGTCTTATGCTGCGTACACACGATCGGAATTTCCGACAACAAAACCGTGATTTTTTTTCCGACGGATGTTGGCTCAAACTTGTCTTGCATACACACGGTCGCACAAATGTTGCTCGGAAATTCCGATGGTCAAGAACGCAGAGACGTACAACACTACGACGAGCCGAGAAAAATTAAGTACAATGATTTTGAGCATGCATCGAATTGATTCCAAGCATGCGCAGCACTTTTGTGCGTCGGTAATGGCTACACACGGTCAGAATTTCCGACAAGAACTTTTGTTGTCGTAAAAATTGAGAACCAGCTCTCAATCATTTGTTGTCGGAAACTCCGACAGCAAATGTCCGATGAAGCCTACACACGGTCGGAATATCCGACCAAAAGCTCACATCGAACATTTGTTGAAGGAAATTCCGATCATGTGTCTTTTGACTAAAATGCCATTTTAGTTTTAGTCCCATTTTAGTCATCTGCAATTGTTTTAGTTTTAGTCGTATTAAGTCGACTAAAACCTCCAGTACATTTTAGTCGACTAAAATCATTTTAGTTGACTAAAACTAATTTTAAGCGTCTGAAATCTAATGGGTTTAGTTAAATTGTAATGCATTATTTAAGCATTTCTCTACCATTTCCAAACTTATTATATACTCCTGGAGTGAAAATCTAATGTAGCAAGGTCCCCTTGAGGACTGCTTGGATTTACCTGCTCATCTGCATCACCGTGACCCTGTGAACCTTCCAACCTACCTGACACTCAGGGTTCAGACATCTTTCCACAAACATCTTTAAATGACACGTCAAGTCAACGTGTTTATATTATCTCAGCTTTTACTGGAGTAAGCAAGATATTATTAATTTACAGAAGAGAGTAATAGATCAACCGAGTTCTGAATAACAGCCCAGACTCATGGAGGAATTCCCCGAAAAGAAAGTTTAAGAACAGTTAACGGTATAAAGATACAATACACTCATATGTACGATGGAATATCACCTGAAGCATGACCTGTAGGACAATAAATGGTTAATGCAGGTAGTCACACTCTAAAGGGGAACCCCAGGCCAGCCTATTCAACCTTTAAATCCTAATAAGAGATCAAACAGAATGAGGATAGTGTAGGGCCCTTAAAATAGCGACAATAGCAATGTCTGAGGTGCAGGCCTGATAGTCTTCACCGGCAGATGGAGCTCGTTAGATTATATCCAATAAGGCACAGTGCTGTATTAACAGAATGACTGGCTTAAACAGGCTAATGGTACTCCTTGAAATGGTTGTAGGTAAAGGTGTCTATGTACAGTGTTCAAATAGCGGTGCAGTAAAGTGTTCCCAAGGTAAAGGTGTCTATACACAGTGTTCCAATAAAGTAATCAGAAAAAGATTGCAGAAGATGGGCAATTGCCCTCTCACCAACGACTGGACCGAACTAGATGCCTTACAAGCAGCGACCAGTGAAGAGACATCCGTCAATGAAGCCACCAATGATGACTCACAGGTACGAAAGATGTCTGACAAACAGCAAGCAGGTTTTTGGGCACTCTGAGGCCGGGCTGGAATTCTTGAACACTGCGTAGTAAGCAGCAAAACACCTCTCTCCACGTCACGGAGAGATGTGCCTCGCGCCAGGCCCAGGAAGAAGAGAGTGCGAGGCGGATCTCCTGGCTCCTTTATAGTCTCTCCTAGAAGTCTCCTCGAATGGTAGCAAGGAGCCCTGGGATGTGTAGTCCCGGCGTATGGCTATGCAATGGAATCGTCGGTCAGAAAAACTACTCCCACAATCCATTGGTTTCGGCTCACGGATATGGTGACAGTCATTGGAGCCCAGCGTTAAAGGGATACATTGATAGATGAGGAATGACGGAGAGAGCCCACCTTTGCTACACTAATATGTTATTATTTATGGTAATAAGTGGAGGTGCACCAAAATGTCGGCCGTCGAAAATTATCGTCCGAAAACAGTGTTTTTTCATATGGCCAAAAGGAAAAAACAGCCAATACTGAAAAGGGGGCGTGGTCCGCCCTGGGTGCCGCCAATTGCGGGAGTGTCATCCTGGTGCGCCCAGTCCTCTACTCCCTCCTCCTCCCCCCCTCCTCCTCTCCTCACCACGATCTCTGTGTGTCACAAAGCTGAATTGCCCAGGCCATAGTAACAGTGTCCGGCCTCCTGTGATAGACGGCACACTGATCCAATGGCGGGACATTAAATTAGTGTGACGTGATCACAGGAGGCGGGACATTGTTACTGTGGCCGGGGCAATTCAAATCCAGCTCCGTAACACATGGAGATCACCGCTGATGCGGGCACTGGTGGGGCTGCTGGGCACTGGCAAGCTGCATATTATGGGCACTGGTGGGGCTGCTGGGAACTGGCAAGCTGCATATGATGGGCACTGACAGGCTGCATATGATGGGCACTGGCAGGCTGTATATGATGGGCACTGGCAGGCTGCATATGATGGGCACTGGCAAGCTGCATATGATGGGCACTGGCAAGCTGCATATGATGCGCACTGGCAAGCTGCATATGCTGGGCACTGGCAGGCTGCATATGCTGGGCACTGGCAGGCTGCATATGATGGGCAATGGCAGGCTGCATATGACGGGCACTGGCAGGCTGCATATGACGGGCACTGGCAGGCTGCATATGATGGGCACTGGCAGGCTGCACATGACGGGCACTGGTGCGGCTTCTGGGCACGGGCAGGCTGCATATGACGGGCACTGGTGAGGCTGCTGGGCACTGGAAGGCTGCATATGATGGGAACTTTTGAGGCTGCATTGATCTCCTGTTCTATGTCTGCAGTCTCTGACCATTTCCTGTATCATGTCTGCTAGAGGTGCACCGAATGAAAATGTTGCTAATACTATTGGCAATGTGTTTAAGTTTAAGCAAGAGATTGCAGACATGATACAAGAGATGGTCAGAGACTGGGGACATGATACAAGAGATGGTCAGAGACTGCATTTTTCTTGACCTTTCTTGCACTAAGGCTGGGTTCACACTTGTGCAGTGCAAATTCCAGCTCTCTTATCTCTGCAAAAAGATAAGAGAACTGTTCAGCAGATCATCTCTGTTTTAGCTGCGAATTTGGTGACCTGGGAGAGAGGAGGGGGAGGGGGGAAGTGTAGTGAACAGAAGGAGAGAAATCCTGATGAGAACTGAACACATCTGCGAATCAGATGCGTGGCCATAGAAGATAATGCACCTGAATTCGCACTTGAGCCGCACCGCAATGCCTAGAAAACGCACACGTTTTTTTGGCAATGCGCAGTGCGAATGCATCGCGCATATGTGAACCAGCCTCATTGAAATCAATGTATTTTAAAATGTTATGCAAATTGGATGCGGTATTAACCCGGCCTAAAGGTGCCAATAATGGCCAACAATAAATTCATAATAATTTAAATTGATGATATTAATTAAAAAGTTGAATATAATACAAATAAATATAAAAATATAAATATTTTTTTTAAAACTGTCATTTTCGCTATCGGTTTTCGGCCTAGTGCATTCTTCATTTTCGGTTTCGGTTTTGGCAACTAAAAATTTCCATTCGGTGCACCCCTAATATTAAGGTTTGAACATGCACTACAGACACAGATTTAGTTGTTATATAACGTCTTTAAGGTAAACCAAGTTTTGTTACAAGAATATTGCTTTTTTGACAGAAGTGTAACATTAAGATAAAAAAATAAAAACTCTGTGTGATTATGCCACCATGCAGTGCACATTTACATGAACGAAAGTGCCTGGTTACAGAAAATATATAATGTTTTTTTTGGGTGGGGGGGGAGGGGTGTGTTTATGTAATCTTCAGGCCTAAATTGTGCATGGGTTCAGGGTTAATCCTGCACAGATCAGACCGTGTGCTGCTCCCCGTAGTGGTCAAGCTGCGAAGCCTATTGACAAGGAGGTCTTCTTCAGGGGGGAATAGAGTACAACAGAGCCTTGGGGAATTTCCGGGTCAGAATACAATAACCCATAACAACAAAAAACAATAGCTCAGTCATACCTCACGTGAAAGCAAATAAATGATAAGAGTCCCATCATGTGCTCGAGATTACCAGGAGCAATCGAGCATGACAGGGAAATACACAAGTGTAGCGACCCCCTCACCCCGTCCTCTTTAGCTAGGGGTATGTCACGCGACAGAGTGAGGTGCGCTACGGCCCATGTCCTCCCCATAACTGTGGGTGAGGTGAAGGCCAATATCTGATGTTTCCTCGGGCCGGTGTGTCTTGGGCATGTACCGAGTCTGTTGTGCAGAAAACCACCAAACTACCCTTTGCTCCCATTAACAGAGTCCATACACCGATCACAGTCCAACTGTTGGTTTTATTTCGTATCTCCACATACAGGCAATGCGATGGCAGGATACGGTGGGATGAGCAGGTCGAGGCACTATACTGATCTGGGTCCCTACACCCCCTGTGCTATGACCAAGGGTTGCAGGAGTCTTAATTCGAATACCTCCGCTGCGTTGCAGCCCCTATCAGGGGAAGATGTCCTCCAAGAGAGTTACCGGAGGCCCATCCGTAACCTGGGTTGACGCTGCACCGGAATCTTCGGACGGGTGACCCCCCCCCCAGCCTCCTCACCTCAGATGCGGGTCCCCTCGCAAGGAGCACCCTGGAATCACTTCACCCTTGCGGGACCCAGTCGGAGTCACTGGGTCCCAGGCCTCCTCAATAGTACCTCATCCCAGGCTGAAGGTGCCTGGGATGGAATCCCAGCTTCATTCCGGCCAGGCCTAGGGCGCCTAGGCCGGAACCTTGAACCGCCCGCACCCAGGCCGAAGGTGCCTGGGTGCGTGACGAGATGATCCCCCCGAAGACCTCATGGCGAGGGCGTCTCCCCCTTTTATCTCCTCTTTCAACACCACGGCGGGTTCCCCGCCCCAGCCGTACCATCTCCAGGAAGGGACAAAAAGGGTAGCACTGTGGTGATGATTCTACCTGAAGCCTGTAGGTACTCCGCCACCCACAGGCAAAGGAGAATATTACATCCCCTAATCCTCCACGAATAACAAAAAGGGGTCTAAACCCTGACATAATTACACACCTGGGTCACACTACCCCCAGGTGTATCCCACTAAATCTGAAGACCCCACTACACACTCCCCCTTGTGATTTGACGCTGGTCCCCAGCGTCAGGTGCACACCCATGTCTCCCAAGGAGGGATGACATGGAGCAAGCCCCTGAGGCTGTCCCCAAATCTGTGAATACTAAGTGTGCCAAGACCTGCTCAAAAGGGAAAGGAAAAATATAAAACGATAAACTTTTGCATAAAATATCTATTCTGTACACATGTACAATCCCTCCCATCACTGTCTAAGAACCACCCCATACTCAGTAGTCTTGACCGATGAATCTCCTGCAGAAGGGAAACAAAAACAACATCCTAACAATCTGTGTTAACTTGGAATGAATAGGTCTGTCAGCCGAGAGACCCACTCACTCCAATAAGCAAAGTGATGCATGTGTAAAATTTTCAAACAGTTGTTGCACAACACTGCCACCTGTTGACAGCGCCGCGGTCATGACACTTGCCGAGATCTTCCTTCTTCCTGCTTTTCTACGCTAACTTTTACCCCCAGAGTCTCTGCCTTTGGCACATGAAGAAGAGGGAGAAAAACAACAGCTCCCAAGTCTCCAGTGAGTGAAAGAAAAGCCCAAATCAAAACAAAAGTATGGCGCAGTTCTGAGCGTCTGGGTATGTTCCTTCCAGAAAGTTCAACAGCAAACAAAAGAGGAGCTCACTTCTCCTACAAGTAAAACCTTGGATCCGGCAAAAACAGGGGCTTCAGGTGCTTGTCAAACACTTCCACCGAATATTCGACATCCTCTCCTTCTTTCCTGCAGATGAGCACCTTATCGGCATGAATATGGCGCCCCAGTCTCCAATCAGCTCTACAGTCTCTAAACTTTTTAGATACAGGCGGCGAACACGACAGGTATCGCCGGGCATGAGGCACTTTGAGCTTTTCCCATACAAACTCGTCGTACCACCTTTGTCGCAAAACTTCGACTTCATACAATAAGTCCCGAGGCAAGTAGGGGTACTCCCACCCATATTCACGGGCGACTCTTTGGGAGAAAAGTCTCTGCAATCTGGCTAGAGGTGGCATCACATCTCGCTCGCCTTCTCCTGGCTGTAGGATGGCCTCCGGGTGCCGAGGTACCTTCACCATCTCGAATTGCTTTGCCTTTGGTGCCCGCAACGAAGCACGCTGAGTCCCCACTATCGGAGCGGGTGATGTGGTTGAAAGTGGAAGGTCGGTCGGAGGACTAGATTTCCTCGGGAACTCCGGGGCCTGCGCCCGGAGCGTACTGTCTTCCATGGACATGGGGGAATCCTGCGGTTTACACAGCACAGGTAGTGGGCGTCTGTCCCAGCCCTTCCGGTGAAACAGTTCGTCTATTTCTCCATCATCACCACAGTCTGACAACGACTCTAGGTCGGAGGTGTCATACATCTCGGCGGGAAGGTAGTCTCTAGTAGACGGAAGGCTACCCTCCCTTGCGGGCTCCACCGACTGTGGACTCCCGACACCTCCAACCAACACCACAGTCCCAGCCCCTAGCTCACCTGGACCTTCTGAAGAACTGGGATGTCCGGGACTCTCTTCTCTACCGGCGCCATCTAGGCCAGGCAAGCGGCGGGGTGAAGCTCGACCACGACCATAGGATGCCTGTACCAGGCCGACTTTCCTCTTCGGAGGTGGCAGCAGGGAATCTGTGGTGACCGAAGCAGTGCCCTCGGATTTCTCTCTTTCCGTCTCTGGTTGGGCAGTCACGTCGCCCCGGTCAGCGTGTACGGGGACCTCCGCAAAGGCCTGGATCTCTCCCTCCGGAGTGGCGGTTCCTGTGATGCAGTTGAGGCGAAGGGCCCGGGGCCTTACTGTGGATGATTCGACCTCAAAAAGAAACTCTTTGCACGCTTCACATCGCCCGAACGGCTTTAGTTGGACCACCAGTCCCGAGCATCCGGGACAGATCACACCGAGGGCCTCCGTGTCTCTGCATGAATACAGAGCCAACTGTCCTCGGGGCCTGAGCCTTATCCCCGTGTCTGTCAGGGGAGCAGCAAATGCAGTCATCTTCATAGGGTAAGATACCGGCATCCACGGAGAGCTTGAATTCATTCCGACCACTTGCTGCTCCATCACGCGCTGACCACGCGCCGGAGTCTCCACGTGTATCTCCACACGTGGCCAGACTCCTCCCACGACTTGCATGTTTTCGCGGGCTTCCGCCAGCCTCCGCCTACAAATTGCGCAGTCACGGGGTGCCTCGTGGCGCAGTGCATTAACAGTCCCCACATGTAGTACTTCACACGGCTGGACCTCTCCCTTTTTACGCTCCTCCGCGTGGGCCTTTCCCGACTTAGGGTCATGTCCACAACTCCGAGCAGGGATGCACTTTAGCCAATCACATGGCCGACCTGCTCGGAACTCCTCCGGGCAGCAAAGTTCAAACACAGACGTTCTCAGTTCCATCGTTGAGACACACACGCATCCCGGACGAGCCCCCACGTGTAGCGACCCCCTCACCCCGTCCTCTTTAGCTAGGGGTATGTCACGCGACAGAGTGAGGTGCGCTACGGCCCATGTCCTCCCCATAACTGTGGGTGAGGTGAAGGCCAATATCTGATGTTTCCTCGGGCCGGTGTGTCTTGGGCATGTACCGAGTCTGTTGTGCAGAAAACCACCAAACTACCCTTTGCTCCCATTAACAGAGTCCATACACCGATCACAGTCCAACTGTTGGTTTTATTTCGTATCTCCACATACAGGCAATGCGATGGCAGGATACGGTGGGATGAGCAGGTCGAGGCACTATACTGATCTGGGTCCCTACACCCCCTGTGCTATGACCAAGGGTTGCAGGAGTCTTAATTCGAATACCTCCGCTGCGTTGCAGCCCCTATCAGGGGAAGATGTCCTCCAAGAGAGTTACCGGAGGCCCATCCGTAACCGGGTTGACGCTGCACCGGAATCTTCGGACGGGTGACCCCCCCCCCAGCCTCCTCACCTCAGATGCGGGTCCCCTCGCAAGGAGCACCCTGGAATCACTTCACCCTTGCGGGACCCAGTCGGAGTCACTGGGTCCCAGGCCTCCTCAATAGTACCTCATCCCAGGCTGAAGGTGCCTGGGATGGAATCCCAGCTTCATTCCGGCCAGGCCTAGGGCGCCTAGGCCGGAACCTTGAACCGCCCGCACCCAGGCCGAAGGTGCCTGGGTGCGTGACGAGATGATCCCCCCGAAGACCTCGTGGCGAGGGCGTCTCCCCCTTTTATCTCCTCCTTCAACACCACGGCGGGTTCCCCGCCCCAGCCGTACCATCTCCAGGAAGGGACAAAAAGGGTAGCACTGTGGTGATTATTCTTCCTGAAGCCTGTAGGTACTCCGCCACCCACAGGCAAAGGAGAATATTACATCCCCCAATCCTCCACGAATAACAAAAAGGGGTCTAAACCCTGACATAATTACACACCTGGGTCACACTACCCCCAGGTGTATCCCACTAAATCTGAAGACCCCACTACACAAGCAAAAGATGGACTCCAAGGGTGGGGTATAAGAATAATAAATTCTTATGCCCTGTACACACGATCGGATTTTCCGATGGGATAAAATCCGATGGAATTTTCCGTCGGAATTCCGTTCAAGCCGTCTTCCATCAGTTTTGCCTACACACTGTCAGTCCAAATTCCGACCGTCCAAAACGCGGTGACATACAACACTACGACGAGCCGAGAAAAAGGAAGTTCAATGCTTCCGAGCATGCGTGGGTTTTTTCTCCGTCGGAGTTCCACACAGACGATAGGAATTTCCCATAGTTTTTTTTTCCATCGGAAAAAAATAAAACACATGTTCTAAACACCGACGGAAAAATCCGATGGGGCCCACACACGATCGGAATTTCCGATGAAAAAAGTCCATCCGACTTTTTTTATCGGAAAATCTGATCGTGTGTACAAGGCATAACAGGTCAATTGCAATGAAAAATCCAACAGAGGAATATCAGTGGTCCAACAGGGAAAACCCCTGGGTGAGTATAATAATCAGGGAACTCTCTCAAAGACAATAGGCAATGAGCAACAATCAGGGTGTTTTACTAGCAGCAGAGTCAGACCTGGCAAATATCCCACACCTTATGAAACTTTTTTGGCCACTCACGAGAGAAGTCATATATCCGACTTCCAATTCAGTATTATAGCTTTTCTGGCATAAAAGATTGGGGACTATGGATTTTGATGGTATGTGGTGGAAAAGGTACTATTTTGAGTCTTTTAGCCAAAAGTGGGCCTGGTTTATTGACTCCAGTGTAAAATTATTATTTGTTCCACCAATGCTCTTTCTCATTTTTTTTTTTTATTTAAGAGTAAATTCCGGTATATTTTAATGAATTTCAATTGTTTTTTTAGGAGATGGGTGTATGTGTTTTTTTCCCCTTTTCTGTTGTTCAAGGCATTGGGAAAGATCGGTGATTTTGGAGTTCCATTGCTTTGCTTGGTCACTGCTACACTAATTATGGTACCCTGTAAGGTGGCTTTGTGGACTTCCTACAGAATAATAGGAAAATTGGTGGATGTGACATTTACCTTAAAATAGGATCTGATTGAATATTTTATTTCTAGACATGTTTGGTGGGATGATGGCAGAGAATTATTAAGACTCCAGTTATGGTGGTGAAGCATTGGTGGACAATGATGGAGCATTCTAGCATGACAGGGGGGTGGTCAGACCAGAGAAAATTGATACATTGGTTTTGAAATGGAAGGGACAAATTGCTGCTTTGTAATAAAAGTAATCGATGAGTCCAAAGGTATTATGGGGCTAATGCCTTGTACACACGATCGGAATTTCCGATGAAAATAGTCTGACGGAATTTTTTCATCGGATATTCCGACCGTGTGTGGGCCCCATCTGACTTTTTTCCATCGGAGTTTAGAAATAGAACATGTTTTATTTTTTTCCGATGGAAAAAAATCCTATCAGAAATTCCAATCGTCTGTGTGGAACTCCGACGCAGAAAAAAACACACATGCTCAGAATCAAGTCGACGCATGCTCGGAAGCATTGAACTTAATTTTTCTTGGCTTGTCATAGTGTTGTACGTCACCACATTCTTGACGGTCGGAATTTGGTGTGACAGTGTGTATGCAAGACAGCTTGAACGGATTTCCGACGGAAAATTCCATCAGAATTTATCCCATCGGAAATTCGATCGTGTGTACAGGGCATTAGAATAAAATGACTAATCTCTATTTTGCGTATTTAATGCATGTTAGAGGTCCATTAAGGCCTCAAGGTTTTTCACTTTAATGTATTCTATGCATTAAAGCGGAGCTCCGACCGTAAAAATTTTTTTTAAAAGCCAGCAGCTACAAATACTGCAGCTGCTGACTCTTAATAAATGGACACTTACCTGTCCTGGAGTCCAGCGACGTTGGCAGCAGAAGACGAGCAATCGCCCGTCTCTCGGCTGCCCCCACCGCCATCATCAGTGAGGGAATCAGGAAGTGAAGCGTTGCGGCTTCACTGCCCGGTTCCCTACTGCGCATGCGCGAGTCGCGCTGTGCCGTCCTCACTGTTCCCCGCTGTGACCTGGGAGCCATGTGTTTCCCAGAACACAATGGGGGGGGGATTGACGCACTACCCGCAGGTCCCCGCAGAATCTATGCTCGGAAGTGGGTGCAGATACCTGTCTTAGACAGGTATCTGCACCCCCCTCCCCCCTGAAAGGTGCCAATTGTGGCACCGGAGCGGGGGAGGAATCCGATGAGCAGAAGTTTCACTTTAGGGTGGAGCTCCGCTTTAAGGTGAAAAACCCTCTATGTTGCAGCTGCCCCCCCCCCCCTATTCCTTACCTGAGCCCGATCGGATCCATCGATGTGCATGAGCACAGTGGCTTCAGCTGCGGTCTCTCTCCTCATTGGACAGATTGATAGCTGCAGGAGCCATTGGCCATTGGAGCCATTGGTCCTGTGACACAGGAGCAGGGGGCGTCAATGGACTCGGGAGAGAGCTTGCATGGGTGCCCCCAGAGAAAGCGGCTTTCCAGGGGGGCACCCGATGAAGGGGAGGGGCCAGGAGCGCCCGCTGGGGACCCCAGAAGAAGAGGATCGGGGCTGCTCTGTGCAAAGATCAGTTTTGCACAGATCAGGTAAGTAAAAGTATGTTTGTTATTTTTTTATAATAAAAAATAATGGAAGGTTTACAAACACTAAGTTATGCTCTGGTGGAAAGGTTGCATATAAGTATACTGTGTGATAGTTAGCAAGGAGAAGATGGGGAATGTACTTTTTTTTCCAAGAATTGAAACGTTTTTTTTTAGCAAACAATTACCATCATCGAAAATGAGTGTAGTTTTTTTTCTGCAGCAAACCACAGAAATCATTAGCATTCACTTGGAGTCTTTAATCCCTGAAACACAAACTGCGCGGGATCCCCAGGGAACCTGTAATACCAAGGTCTAATTGACATCTTGGCTGCCATTTGTGAGAGCCTGGGTTTGAGAACCTGGCCCTACCAACCATTAGGCTATCGCTGTGTTTTTTTATTTTTTTTATTTACAGCCAAGAATAAATGCAATGGGGGCAATCTGAATCTCTATGAGTTATTATTTCCAAACGGCAGGAAACATTCACAGCAATCATGGCTTTTATTTGACGAGGTTCTACATGCCGTTCAAGTGGGCTGCAAGGTGCCAACAGAGAATGCACCTACCACCTACGCTTTATGACAAAAAATAGCTGCAATCCTAAGGATCAAACATAAATCGTGGTGAAAAATGAGAAGCAGTCACACAGTTCAATGTAAAAGGTTAAAGGGACACGCCATCCAAAAGTGCAGACCCTTCAACTGTACAAGCGGCATGTATTGGTCTGTACCTGGTCACTATTGTATTTCTCTGCTCACTCTTTGATAATAGTAATATGCTCTAGTGACAGGACCTCCCTCCCTGTGCTTCAAGATAAACTCCATCTCTTCCACTTCTCAATGAAGTGTACTCGGGTCCTCCAAGGGCATCGCCCCCTTGGAGTCGCCCCCAACATGGTGCACCCTGTAAGAAAATTCTGTAGCACCCTCCTAGTTCAGAGTAGGCTTTGCTAGTTCCTCTGTAAACAGTGGAGCAGGGGTTGATTGCTTAGGGCTTTTCAGTGTCTCACATGCTTCTGTTCTGCTACTTACTCCTGTCTTCCAGAGATTTCTAGAAGTATAGTGGGAGGGAGAGCAGTACAGGCAGCCTGAATATTTATGGCACTTTGGTCAATCCCTGGGGAGGTGTGTCAAGAAGGTGGGGGAGAGCCCATAAATATTCTGAGACCTGGCAGCAGTGTTGAGCGTTCCAGGGTCCAGCCTTCTGGAGGAGACCCCTGTTCAAGGGGCTCTGCCCCTGGGGCAGAGAGAGGGAGGGAATGAGAAAGACAGAGGAGCCTTTTGAAGACATTGTAGCCCCAGCTAGACTTAGCTGGGGGCCTACCAAAGAGAGCCAGATCTAGAGACTGAGCAGAGCCAGAGGAAAGTGGGTGTAGAAAGCCTGACCATTCTTGGGACTGAGTGAGTATGAGATCCTGCTATAAAGAGAAGTGACTTGGGGTGGTTTATCTCACAAGCAAGTGCAGTGCAGCCAGGAGTTGTGCAAGACAGCCAGGATCATGCAATACTGCTAAAGTGTACCCAGTGCAGCCAGGAGTTGTGCAAGACAGCCAGGATCATGCAATACTGCTAAAGTGTACCCAGTGCAGCCAGGAGTTGTGCAAGACAGCCAGGATCATGCAATACTGCTAAAGTGTACCCAGTGCAGCCAGGAGTTGTGCAAGACAGCCAGGATCATGCAATACTGCTAAAGTGTACCCAGTGCAGCCAGGAGTTGTGCAAGACAGCCAGGATCATGCAATACTGCTAAAGTGTACCCAGTGCAGCCAGGAGTTGTGCAATACAGTCAGGATTTGTACAGATCAGCCAAGAGAATACAATGCAGCCTGAGGTTGTGCAATACAGCCTGCATTTTGTACAGAACAGTCATAAGCCTAGCACTCCTCAAGTTCTACAGTTCTGGGGTATCCTATGCTCCCCATCCCTATACAAGCCCATGTTAAATAAAAAAAAACCCTAAAAGAAGCCCTTATACTGATTCTTGAGCCAAAGGAAAAATGCTGAAAATGCTGTTTGTCTGGCTGTGCATGCTGTGAGTGGGGGGAAATAGGCCCAAATAACCAGCGGCTCCCACAAGGGTAGCGCTACAATTCTATCACCTCCTGTTTGGAGGTTGTCATGACTCTGCTGAGAACAGAGCTTTAGCCAAGGATCTGATGTGCTGTTCGATCCCCTAAACTGGGTGGAGAGGACTCCTGAGCCACCTGAGACAAATTGGACCCCCAGGGCAACGTGGCATGGGAATTACATACAGTTTCCCATATACCTACTAGGGTTTGGGACCCTGCACCCCACTAAACCTCTCCTCTTTGCCGCTTGTGAGACATGGCCTGCCGACCGACACCAGAACCCTTGTCAAAACAATAGGGGCCTTTGTCAGGTGAGAGACACCGAGACAACAACCTCCAGTGTGCTGGTACCCTGAGAGAAAAAATCCCTGTACTCTGCTAGTGCCCTGTCACCCCAGTAGTAAAAATGTTAGAATACTTGCTGCACTACTGCTGTTGTGACCTGTATTTCCACCACAGAGACTTGCTGTTACCTGTAGTCCCACATAGAATGCTGCCAGAGCTGGAATAAATGGAAGATGGTTAGTGGTGAAGGTGATACTTGCCATCGGGGCCCTTTCTCTTATATGCCTATGCTGTAACATTTTTTTTAATGCACATTGCTGCATACGTTTGATGCCGGGTACACACAACCGTTTTTCATGACAAGAAACATTTTTTTTTTAGATTGGTCGTGAAAACTGTCGTGTGTATGCTCCATAGCATTTTTCTCGACGAGAAAACTGCCGGAATTTTTTTTTAGAACCTGCTCTATTTTTTCTCGTTGTTTTTCACGTCGTGTGTACGCTTTTACGAGGGGAAAAAAAAACGCGCATGCTCAGAATCAAGTGTAGCGGGTATGTGCTTTTCTGTTTGAATCTGATGGGGAAACTGTGATGTATGGTTCCCTGGGGCCCACCGGGTGGCGCTGTCACTTTGGGCCCGGGGTTGAGCCATCATTGCAGTGTCGTACCTCTTTTTGGCCTCTCTCAGCGGTTGTATGGTGGGGCGGGGAACCCGCCGTGCTTGCTGGGAGAGGGTATAAAGGGGGCGGCCATTTTTGGTGGGGGGGGTCGAGTCCCGGGCACCTTCAGCCTGAGGGCGGTGGTTCGTGTCGGTCCTCTAGGCGGCCTAGGCCTGGAGGACGTTCGGAGGTCGTGTTCCATCCCAGGCACCTTTAGCCTGGGGTGGGGTACTTGGATGGCGGTCCGGGACTGAGGGTCCCGGATTAAGGCTCCGCGAGGGAGGAACTTCCTAGGGGACCCCGGGAGGGGGTACCTGAATTCAGTGGCGTAAGGGACCGGAGGGGGTACTTACCTGAAGACCTGGTGCAGCAAATTGCCAGTGACGGGTGAGCCTCCGGAGTCCGCCGGGAGGGATGTCTTCCTTGATTGGGAGCAGAAACCTACTTCTGGGAAGGAAGTAGAAGAATTCATTGTGCCTGGGCCTACTCGCATCCATACCCCCCTGTCTGTTTTGTTGAGGGAGTCCAACTGATTGTGTTCACTTTTCCATGAGAAGAATAAAGGAGTGTTGGACTTTAGTGGTGTGGGGCTCATTTACTGGCAGACACTGTTCGAGAAACCAGGAGGAGGCTCCAGATGCAGAACACCGGCCCGAAGGTAAAAGAGAATTGTCTCCCACTACACACACACACCTGCAGTGGGAACTTGGCGTGGTGACCGCGCACTCTCTCCTCAGAGGTACTCCTAGACAAGAGCCAGAGCCAGAAGAAAAGAGAGGAGAGAGAGGGGGGCCGCTACACGTGGGGGCTCGGGTCCGGTATGGTGTTCGTGTCCGAGTAGGTCGGCCATATTATTGGCCAAAGTGCATCCCTGCTCGAAGTCGCGGACATGACCAAGTAAAGGGAAAGGCCCGCGCAGAAGAGCGAGAAGAGGGGGGAGCTCAGCCGTGTGAGGGACTACACGTGGGGGCTTCTATTTGCACTGAGCCATCAGGCACACCCTCACTGCTTAGTTCGTGGGCGTGACCCAGGAAAGAAAAAAAGCCCGCAAACTAGAGTGCAGAGGGGAGGAGTCCAATACGTGTGAAGGACTATACGTGGGATTTGGCGCAAAAACGTTCAGTGCGCAATGGATCAGCAGCAAGTCACCATGTTCGGACAAACAGCGTGGGTTCCACTTCATCCTTCCACCACGTCTTTGACTGCTGCTGCTCTGGTGACCGATACAGGAATTCGGCTAAAGCCAAGGGGACGATTCGCCCTGTATTCATGCATGGACGTTGAGGCCCTGGGTGTGATTTGTCCCGGCTGCTCGGGACTGGTGTGTCATCTGAAGCCATTCAGGTGATGCGAAGTCTGTGGGGAGTTCCTATTCGAGGTAGATACAGTCATTGAGAAGCCAAGAACCATCTACCCCTGCCGTACCACAGGCAGCACCACTCAAGTTGGAGGAATCACTGCTTTGACAGCCATCCCTGTGCGCACTGCAGCGACCGCGGAGGAGGTCGTGAGTACTCAAATACGGAAGAAATCCGAGGATGCTGACTCGGTCACCACTGTCTCACAGCGTCCACCGCCGAAGAGAAAGACCGGTATGGTAGCCCCGTCCAGCGGTTGCGGTGGACCATCTCGCCTGCCTACGCTCGGCCCGGATGAATCCGGTGAGAAGAGTTCCGGACGGCCTGTCTCAAGAAAAGACCGAGGTAAGCAAGGTGGAGGGACTTGGTGTGTGGGCGGAGGTGTCGGGGATCCACAACCCTGTGTGTCCGTGGGGGGTGGTAGTTCCGTTTCCACTACAGGCTACATACCCGCGGAGGAGTGGGACACCTCCGACCTAGAGTCGCTCTCCGATCTGGGAGACGATGTCGCCATTGATGAACTGTTTGCTCAAAAGGGCTGGGACAAAGTACCTCTCGCCTCGTCCCGCAGAACCAGGGACCCACCCATGTCTACAGGGGATAGTACACCCCGGGTGGAGGCACCAGCGCCTGAGGAGGGGTCCCGTCCCCAGCCTACTCTTGCCTTCCTGGTGCCACCTGCACCTAATGCCGGGGAAAAGAGACTGTTGTTGCGGCAACCTATGCCCAGACCAGATGTCATCAAGGTCCCTCGCCACCCGGACTCAATAGTCTTGTCTGGCGAAGGGGACAAAGCCACTATGCCTCCTCTGGCGAGACTACAACCAGAAGGTTGCTGCTGAGTATGGGTGGGAGTACCCATACTTATCCAAGGAGTTATTGTATGAAGTGGAAGTTTGCTGGGAGCGCTGGTACAATGACTTTGCGTGGACCCACCTTCAGGTTCCACGCGCCCGCAGGTACCTTGCGTGTTCCCCCAAGGCCTCTCAGCGCTTCAAAGACTGCAAAGCAGAATGGATGCTGGGACGACATATCCACGCGGACAAGGTGCTGATCCGACGCAAGGAAGGGGAAGATGTCGAGTACCATCTGGAGACCATGGATCAGCACTTGAAGCCACTTGTTCTGCCGCACCCTCGATTCTATCTATAGGAGAAGAGAGACTCCGTTTTTGTTGTTTGCATTGCTGAACTTTCCGGGGTTGTTGTTCTTGTTACCCAGAAGAGTTGAAGGACTGTTCCTGTTTGTTCTTCAATTTTCTAGCAAGTAATCATGGACTCTGGGGTAGATGGGGCCCAAAGAAGAAGGAAAGTTCCACGAGAGCAGTTACCGCAATGCTGTCACCAGGTGGCAGTGTTGCGCATCGATATCACTGTTCACACACACACTTTTATGAAGGAAAGGATTTCTCTGCGGAGAAGTTTTTTTCATTCTCACACAAATACATACGTGCCAGGGATTTGTGTGTTTAACTTTTCTTTTCCCCTCTGCAGGAGAGCATCCCATCAAGACCACTGAGATTGGGGTGGGTCTTAGCCAGGATGGGTGGGAAGAGTGTAATGTAAAAATGTGATTTTCAGTGTTATGGTAAGTGTTGTTGTTTCCTTTTCCCTCCCTTTTCATGTGAGGCTCAGGCACAACTTCTCTAGCTAGTTTTAGTTTTCTAAAGTTGTTTTGGATTTTTTTCACATTTTTCAGTCGGTTTCTGGATTGGACTATGTCAGCCCTTGAGGGCATGGTTTATTCCAGACACTGGGGACCAGTGTCAAACCACCAGGGGGAGAGTGTAGCGGGTATGTGCTTTTCTGTTTGAATCTGGTGGGGAAACTGTGATGTATGGTTCCCTGGGGCCCACCGGGTGGCGCTGTCACTTTGGGCCCGGGGTTGAGCCATCATTGCAGTGTCGTACCTCTTTTTGGCCTCTCTCAGCGGTTGTATGGTGGGGCGGGAAACCCGCCGTGCTTGCTGGGAGAGGGTATAAAGGGGGCGGCCATTTTTGGTGGGGGGGGGTCGAGTCCCGGGCACCTTCAGCCTGAGGGCGGTGGTTCGTGTCGGTCCTCTAGGCGGCCTAGGCCTGGAGGTCGTGTTCCATCCCAGGCACCTTTAGCCTGGGGTGAGGTACTTGGATGGCGGTCCGGGACTGAGGGTCCCGGATTAAGGCTCCGCGAGGGAGGAACTTCCTAGGGGACCCCGGAAGGGAGTACCCGAATTCAGTGGCGTAAGGGACCAGAGGGGGTACTTACCTGAAGACCTGGTGCAGCAAATTGCCAGTGACGGGTGAGCCCCTGGAGACCGCCGGGAGGGATGTCTTCCTCGAGTGGGAGCAGAAACCTACTTCTGGGAAGGAAGTAGGAGAGTTCATTGTGCCTGGGCCTACTCGCATCCACACCCCCCTGTCTGTTCTGTTCGTTGAGGGAGTCCAACTGATTGTGTTCACTTTTACATTGAGAAGAATAAAGGAGTGTTGGACTTTAGTGGTGTGGGGCTCATTTACTGGCAGACACTGTTCGAGAAACCAGGAGGAGGCTCCAGATGCAGAACACCGGCCCAAAGGTAAAAGATAATTGTCTCCCACTACACACACACACCTGCAGTGGGAACTTGGCGTGGTGACCTCGCACTCTCTCCTCAGAGGTACCCCTAGACAAGAGCCAGAGCCAGAAGAAAAGAGATGAGAGAAAGGGGGGCCGCTACACAAGTATGAGACGGGAGCACTCGTTCTGGTAAAACTAGCGTTCAGAATGGAGATGGCACATTCATCACACTGTAACGGACTGAAAAGCACAAGGCTGAAAAGCGCGAATCTTCTCTCACCAAACTTTACTAACACGAGGATCAGCAAATGCAGGCCAAAGGGTGGCGCCATCCAAATGGAACTTCCCCTTTATAGTGCCGTCGTTCGTGTTGAACGTCACCGCGCTTTGCTCGAGCATTTTTTTTCATGAACGTGTGTATGCAAGGCAGGCTTGAGAGGAATCACGACGAGAAAAATTACGTTTTTTTGCATGACATGAATAACGGTCGTGTGTACGCGGCATAAGAGTTTTTGTTGCATTTTTTTATTCATCTTTTTGTGTTTTATTAGAACATTTTATGTGTTTGTTCCTTCTGCATAGGAGAAGCATTCAGAAAGGGGGGTTTCCATGGTGTCAATACACAAAACTGCATGATACAGACATTTTTGTGCATTTATAATAGGCCTGCTTAGATGCAGCATTTTAAAATGCATTATCTGCATGCAGCTATACTTTGTAACATTTAAAACTGTTAACAAAAAATTATTGAAAGAGAAAAAAAGGCTGGAGAAGGATGAGTATATAGGGAGTCAGCAGCTATTGGAGGGGTCACAACAATAACTGACACTCACTATTTAAAAACCTTTGTGCCCCTTTATTAAGTTCTCCATTGTACAGACTCTTCCACCTAGTATGTACAGAATTCAGTCCATTTTTAAAGCTCACTTATAGAACTTACTCTATCTCTAAGTAGCACTACCCCCGCAGGGGCCGCTACTACCGCTAGTAACTGGTTCCCCTACTCCTGCACAGCCAGTCAACACGCATCCTCCGCCTCCATCCAAATACAAGAAGTCAACCCCTTGGCTTTGTTTTTATGTTTTATTAGGGGTAACAACTTAGGGTGAAGGGATATATGGGATGCCCAACGTGAATCAAAGGACAATAACCAGCGACAACTTCTTCCCTATGTACAAGGTCTTGAACTGTCCTCCTTTCCGGACACTGAAAAGCCTCGTACACACAATCAGATTTTCCGACGTGAATTGTGTGATGACAGACTGCTGGCTGAAAATCCGACCGTTTGTACGCTCCATCAGACAATTGTTGTCGGATTTTCCGCGGATAAATGTTGGATGGCAGGCTTTAAAATTTTCCGCGGACAACGGTCTGTTGAAGGAAAAGAAATTACCGCTCCCAAGCCTCCGAATTCGTAGAATGCTTCCGCCCCACATCAGACTCACAGGTGCTGGCTCTGCACAATGTAGGTGATTAAGAAAGAAAGTCCTGGATGGCCGCACTCCGTGGAAAAATGCCTATTTATTTAGTAAAATCCATAACACAGCACAGCATACAAACTTAGAAATGTGAACAGGTACAGGGCTAACGCATTTCACATCATATGATGTTTTACTCATAGCTAAAGAACAATAGATTCAATCGTGTATAAGAGGGAAAGTGGAGTAAACCGCCGTCCAATAGGAAAATGCAAACACAGGTGGAAATTGTATACACATAATTGAATCTGCTGTGGTCAAAACACACACAAAGGACACACACCTGTGAAGGAAGAAAAAACACATAATAGCAATCAGGATATTTACATAACCGTAGTATAGGTGAATATAATCAAATATACATCTAAGGATGAGTTGAATAAAAATGAAGCTGTTATGGTTATTTAGGGGAAAATATATAAAGTGTGTGTGAATGTGAATGAACCAGATAGGTGCAAAAGGAAAAAAGAGAGAAAAAAAAAGAGAGAAAAAAGAAAGAGAAGAATAAGGGAGGAAGAAAAAGATGAGAGAGAGAAAACAAGAGTAGAGAACACAGGAGTAAAAAGACACGAATGACAAATAAATGAAATGAAGATAATATAAGAATGAAAATGAGAATGACGGAAAAGTACAGGGTGTATTAGTAGTGAGTGTGAAACAAAAGTGAAAATGGACCATAAATGAAATAATAAGGGCTCTTTCACACGGAGGTCCGTTCAGGTCCGCCTGTCAGTTTTTTAGGCGGACCTGAAACGGATCCTCCATGTACCCCTATGGAGGCACGGATGTCAGCGGAGACATGTCCGCTGACATCCGCTCCGCTCCACTCCGCCAAAGTGTGACGGAGGAAAACCCTATTTTTCCTTCCGTCGGCGGAGCGGATCGGATGACAACGGACTCTACGGTCCGTGTTCATCCGATCCCCCATAGGGGAGAGCGGCGCTCTGACAGGGCGGTCCCTGCACAGTGTGCGGGGACCGCCCAGTCATCAGTCGGCTCAGCGGGGATCAACGGAGCGATCCCCGCTGAGCAAGCGGAGCTTCACGGGGCGGATCATGACTGATCCGCCCCGTGTGAAAGGACCCTAACTGTATTGGTATTGAACATGTGTTATCTAGGATTACATGTGTGTACTTAATGGAATAATGTGTCTGTGGCCTCGTGTGCTAGTGCTTATATAAACGAAAATGTGTGTGTGCGTGTATATGTAGATAATGGAATCTAAAAAGGTTTGAAAAACAAAAACAAAAGGCTAAAGCTAACAAGGAATGAAGCTAAAAGGCAAACTAATTATAGGTCTAAAACTGTATATATGTTATTAGTACATGTTGAAAAAGAAATGAAAAGGAAAAGAGGTATCTCTTGATGGGATGCGAATGTATGCTAAAAATATCAGGAGACATATATATATGTGTAGCGGCCTCACCCCATCTCTCTTGTCTAGGGGTATGTCACACGACAGGGTGAGATGCGCTACGGCCCATGTCCTCCCCATAGCTGTGGGTGAGGTGAAGGCCAGCACCAGATACTTCCTCGGGCCTATGTGCTTTTGTCTGGAATACAGTCCTGCTGCGTCAACACTTCCCTTTGCTCCCATTAACCAGAGTTCCACACACCGATCACAGTCCAACTCTTGCTTTATTGTACATCTCACAATAAACAGTGCTTCAGTAGCCAACTGGTTGCGACTTGATAACATTTTAATACGGGGGTGAGCAGGTCGAGGCACTATCCTGGTTATTAACTAAACCACTGCGATCTCGCCAGCGGTTACTATAGCATTCAGCTAGAAAGGACTTAGAATCTGATAGTCTCTACCAGCGACTCAAGAGAATATAGATAGGAGTACCTTCGCTGCGCTGCGGCCCCTATCAGAGGAAGATGTCCCTCCAAGGGAGTTACCAGAGGCCCATCCATCACCGGGTTGATGCTGCTCCAGACTCTCCAGACGGGTAACCTCCCCGGCCTCCTCACCTCAGACATGGGCCCCGTCCACCTCAGGGACCCTCGGACGTCTCCACCCTCGCGGGATCCAGTCGAAGTCACTGGACCCCAGGCCTCCTAGTTTAGTACCTCACCCCAGGCTGAAGGTGCCTGGGATGGACTCCACTCCATTCCGGTCAGGCCTAGGGCACCTAAACCGGAATCCAGAACTGCCCGCACCCAGGCATGAGGTGCCTGGGCGCGTGAAGAACTTCCTCCAGAAGACCTCGTGGTTAGGGCGCCTCCCCCTTTTATCTCCTCCCATCGACACCACGGCAGGTACCCCGCCCTCGCCGTACCATCTCCGGAAAGGGACAAAAAGGCTAGCACTGTAATGGCAAATCTACCTTGAGCCTCCAGGTACCCCGCCACCCAGAGGCCAAGGAGATTATTACACCATCCAATCCTCCACGAACACAAGTGGTCCACTATCCCTATACTTCCACACCTGGGTGTCCCACCTAAATTTAGAGACCCCGCTACATATATATAAAACAGGATGTATAAGGAATATGTATACATATATGTGTGATCATTGTACGGTAAAAACCGGACCCCTAAAATGGTGGCAAAGGCCGATGGTCCAAAAGTATTAATATAAGAAATGAATATAATAACATGTATCTCATAGAAGAGAAGGAAGAGGGGAAAAATTAAGAAAAGAAAATAGAAAAAGAGGAAACAAGACTTTTTAGCCGAAACTCCATCACTATAATGAATAAAAATATCACTGGATATGTCCAATAAGATAGTGAAAAGTATGTATAGTGACACAAAAAAGGGGGTGGGGGATAGCAATAGAGGAGAGAGGAAAAAAAGGAAAGGGAAAGAAAGAAGGAGGGGGAAGGGAAAGAGGGGGGGGGTGTGGATAAGACTGGAAAAGAGGGGAAGGGAGGGGGAAAAGGGACGGTGAAAAGGGGGGGAAAAGAAAGGAAGGGTAAAGTGAAGGGAAAAAATTGGAAGGGAAATAAGGGGGGAGGTGAGGGGGGTGTGGATAAGGCTGGAAAAGAGGGGAAGGGAGGGGGAAGAGGGACGGTAAAAAGAGGGGGAGGGGGGGAAAGAAGGGAAGGGTAAAGTGAAGGGAAAAAAAATTAAAATATGAAAATGTGGGGATGTGAATGGGAACCGACAGGGGGCAGGGCAATATGGTATGTTAATGTAATAGTAAGAACACTGACAGTGTCATAATAATAATAACAATGCTTCATACTGCATGCCAACCTAAGGTTCCAAAAGCTGGACAATAATCAATATTCTAGAGGAAGGAACGTGTAAACATGCAAAAAGGGAAAGCTTTCATACATATATACATGAATGTACACATAGGGAGAACCATACATATACCTATGAAAGAGCAAATATCTGGTTCCAGTATATGGAAACGAAATATAATTGTTGAAATTGAACCTTTTAAAATGAGTATTATATAAAGATAAGCCCTAATATATGCTCAAAGCAATGTATATATGTGTGTTCTCTCAGAAGCTAAGTGGTTAACTGACCAAAGAATGTGTATGGGGTATACTAAGAATCTGAAAAAGCAAAGGTCATTGATATAGTGCAGGTTAAAAGGAGGTAGGATGATATTCATATGATGACACTTGTTAGTAAAAATGGGGCACGTCCCATTCGAAGTTAGGTCCCGAAGGACGTCTGGTATTTAAAAGGAAACCTTTTTAGATTCCATTATCTACATATACACGCACACACACATTTTCATTTATATAAGCACTAGCACACGAGGCCACAGACACATTATTCCATTAAGTACACACATGTAATCCTAGATAACACATGTTCAATACCAATACAGTTATTTTTTCATTTATGGATTAGTCCATTTTCACTTTTGTTTCACACTCACTACTAATACACCCTGTACTTTTCCGTCATTCTCATTTTCATTCTTATATTATCTTCATTTCATTTATTTGTCATTCGTGTCTTTTTACTCCTGTGTTCTCTACTCTTGTTTTCTCTCTCTCATCTTTTTCTTCCTCCCTTATTCTTCTCTTTCTTTTTTCTCTCTTTTTTTCCTTTTGCACCTATCTGGTTCATTCGCACACATTTTATATATTTTCCCCTAAATAACCATAACAGCTTCATTTTTATTCAACTCATCCTTAGATGTATATTTGATTATATTCACCTATACTACGGTTATGTAAATATCCTGATTGCTATTGTGTGTTTTTTCTTCCTTCACAGGTGTGTGTCCTTTGTGTGTGTTTTGACCACAGCAGATTCCATTATGTGTATACAATTTCCACCTGTGTTTGCATTTTCCTATTGGACGGCGGTTTACTCCACTTTCCCTCTTATACACGATTGAATCTATTGTTCTTTAGCTATGAGTAAGGCCCCATGCACACGAGACGCTGTTATTTGCTGTTAAACGCGCGTTCAGAGGCAGTTGGACGCTTTTTTCAACTGCCCCTGAACCCATTCAATGTTATCCTATGTGTCCATGCACACACTCTCGTTTTTTGGCGTTCACAAGCAGTTGCGTTTAACCTCGTTTTTCCAGAAGCAAAAAAATGGGTTTAGACGCAAAAGTTTTCCACGTTTCAGACGCTAAACGCTGCTAAACGCGGCTAAACACGGTACCGGCGTTTTGCCGCGTTTGCGTTTATAAGCGTTTTTAAAGGTGACTTAGAAATCTCAAAAATGATGGCAAATGATGAAAAACCATTAAAAAAAATATTAAAAAAAACTGCAATTGCTTGCATTGCACTTTAGACAATCCACAACTTGTGGCAGGTGACGTGGCAAGTGGACAATCCACAACTTGTGGCAGGTGATGTTGCCAGGTGACGTGGCAGGTGACGTGGCAAGTGGACAATCCACAACTTGTGGCAGGTGACGTGGCCAGGTGACGTGGCAGGTGACGTGGCAAGTGGACAATCCACAACTTGTGGCAGGGGACCTGGCCAGGTGACGTGGCAGGTGGACGATCCACAAATTGTGGCAGGTGACGTGGCAGGTGGACAATCCACAAATTGTGGCAGGTGATGTGGCCAGGTGATGTGGCAGGTGACGTGGCAGGTGGACAATCCACAAATTGTGGCAGGTGACGTGGCAGATGATGTGGCAAGTGATACGCTAACTATAAGTACACTGCTGCTCTCTCAGCTGCTGGTCTCCCAAAATGGCTGAAATGGTTAAATAATACTGTTTTTTGAGCTTAGGGAGGGTCTTATGATGTTTCTTAACTAAACGCCTATAGACGCAAACGCGGTAAAACGCAGCTAAAATCGCGGCAAAACGGGCGTTTTTAAACGTGTGTTCAGCAGAGTTTGCCCCGGCGTCTCGTGTGCATGGGGCCTAAGCATCATATGTTGTGAAACGCATTAGCCCTGTACCTGTTCACATTTCTAAGTTTGTATGCTGTGCTGTGTTATGGATTTTCCTAAATAAATAGGCATTTTCCCACGGAGTGCGGCCATCCAGGACAACGGTCTGTTGTTGGATTTTTCGAGCGTGTGTACACAAGTCCGTCAGACAAAAGTCCAAACACGCATGCTCGGAAGCAATGCTCACGAAACACAACATTAGCAGAAGGTGCCTAAAGGGTGGCACCCAGGGCCGCTGATAGGGCAGTACAACCAGCCCTGTTGTACCGGGCCCGCCCCATCAGCTCAACAAAGGGGGCCCGGGAAGCTTTTAAAGTTCATTTCTGGCTAAATAAATAAAAGGGTTTTACTTAGGCACACCCCTGCTCCTACTTGCTTTCCAGTGTGTAATTACATTTTCCTGGCCCCCATCAGCTCAACAGAGGGGCCCAGGAAGTGAAAGCAGAGGAAGGACTTTTTTTTCCATTTTCGGGGCGCAAGCATATAAGCAGGGGCCGCATAATGCGCTGCACTAATTCTGGCCGCTGCCGCCCATTGCTTGTACCTGGCCCTGGCAGAGTGATTCATTTGTACACAACTTCCTCAGTAAGTGCCGCGGTCTGAGGAAAAGACTTATGTGAGGCGGGCAGGTGGCTGAGAGGGCGCAGGAGACCTAATCCGGCAGTGGGGAGCGAACAGTGCACAGCTTCAGGCAAGCGGCGGCATACACTGCACACAGTCACACTGATTACTGTGGAATGAAGGTACGGACCCCAGACTCCCCACTGTGTGCCTATCATAATTACTATGATGATGATCACAGCACAGCAGGTCCCCTATTGCTCTCCCACAGTGGCACTTGGTTGCTGGGTGCTGACTTTGCTAACTCTTAGCTGTACTGTATACAGACTATAAAACAAAACAGCCATAACAAAGTCAGCACCCAGCAACCAAGTGGCACTGTGGGAGAGCAATAGAGGACCTGCTGTGCTGTGATCATCATAATAATTATGATCATAAGATGCTACCTTACACTTGTGTTTGGAGGAAAGGGGGGCACTAAAAATGCACAGCTGAGTCACATTTTTACCACTCCCCTTGAGGCTGGGTTCACACTAGTGCGACACGACAGCCGTCCTTCTTTGGATCTGACTTTGCCCTGCGACAGGAAGCCGACATTTGTCCGACTTTCAATGAACGGGGATCCGACTTGGATCCCCGCCAATGGCAGGCACTGTGTTTGGTATGAATCTTGAGGGGGAACTCCACGCCAAATTTTAAATAAAAAACCAGCATGGGTTCCCCCTTCAGGAGCATACCAGGCCCTTGGGTCTGGTCTGGATTTGAAGGGGAACCCCTACGCCGAAAAAACGGCTTGGGGGTCCCCCCCAAGGTCCAAACCAGACCCTTATCCGAGCACGCAACCTGGCAGGCCGCAGGGGAAGAGGGGGGGGCGAGAGAGCGGCCCCCCTCCCTCCTGAACCGTACCAGGCCGCATGCCCTCAACATGGGGGGTTTGGTGCTTTGGGGCAGGGGGGGCGACCTGCGGCCCCCCCACCCCAAAGCACCCTGCCCCCATGTTGATGAGGACAGGGCCTCTTCCCGACAACCCTGGCCGTTGGTTGTCGGGGTCTGCGGGCGGGGGACTTATCGGAATCTGGGAGCCCCCCCCTTGATAAGGGGGCCCCCAGATCCCGGCCCCCCCACCCTATGTGAATGAGTATGGGGTACATCGTACCCCTACCCATTCATCTGGTGGGAAAAAAATGTCAATAAAAAAACCACACAGCTTTTTAAATTAATTTATTGCACAGCTCCGGGGTCTTCTTCCGACTCCGGGGGTCTCCGCGCTCTCCGGTTCTTTCTTCTGCCGGGCCTCCGCTATCTTCTTCCAGCTCTTTTGCTAGCGGGGCCTGGTCTTCTCCGTAGCCTTCTTCTTCAAGACCCGCTCTCCGGTTCTTCTCCCGCTCTCCGGTTCTTTCTTCCGCCGGGCCTCCGCTAACTTCTTTTAGCTCTTTTGCTAGCGGAGGCCCGGTCTTCCCATCGTCTCGTCCGGCTCTCCGTTGTCCTTCTGCCGGCCCCTCCACTACCTTCTTGTAGCTCTTTTGCTAGTGGAGGGGCCGGTCTTCCCGTCGTCGCCGTCGCCGTCTTCTTCTCTCTTCTCCTCCTCGATGTTGACGCGTCGCTTCCTCCCGCTGTAATACTGGCTGTTCGCTCCGCTCCGCATTAATATAGGCTTCTCATGACATCACAGTCACATGCTCCGGTGGCCCAGGAGCATGTGACTGTGACGTCATGGGAGCATGTGACTGTGACGTCATGAGAAGCCTATATTAATGTGGAGCGGAGCGAACAGCCAGTATTACAGCGGGAGGAAGCGACGCGTCAACATCGAGGAGGAGAAGAGAGAAGAAGACGGCGACGGGAAGACCGGCCCCTCCACTAGCAAAAGAGCTAAAGAATTTAGTGGAGGGGCCGGCAGAAGGACAACGGAGAGCCGGACGAGACGACGGGAAGACCGGGCCTCCGCTAGCAAAAGAGCTAAAAGAAGTTAGCGGAGGCCCGGCGGAAGAAAGAACCGGAGAGCAGGAGAAGAACCGGAGACCGGGAGAAGAAGAAGGCGACGGAGAAGACTGGGCCTCCGCTAGCAAAAGAGCTGGAAGAAGATAGCGGAGGCCCGGCAAAAGAAAGAACCGGAGAGCGGGAGACCCCCGAAGTCAGAAGAAGACCCCGGAGCTGTGCAATAAATTAATTTAAAAAGCTGTGTTGTGTTTTTTCTTGACATTTTTTTTCCACCAGGTGAATGGGTAGGGGTACGATGTACCCCATACTCATTCACATAGGGTGGGGGGGCCGGGATCTGGGGGCCCCCTTATCAAGGGGGGGCTCCCAGATTCCGATAAGCCCCCCGCCCGCAGACCCCGACAACCAACGGCCAGGGTTGTCGGGAAGAGGCCCTGTCCTCATCAACATGGGGGCAGGGTGCTCTGGGGTGGGGGGGCCGCAGGTCGCCCCCCTGCCCCAGAGCACCAAACCCCCGATGTTGAGGGCATGCGGCCTGGTACGGTTCAGGAGGGAGGGGGGGGCGCTCTCTCGTCCCTCCCCTCTTCCCCTGCCGCCTGCCAGGTTGCGTGCTCGGATAAGGGTCTGGTTTGGATTTTGGGGGGGACCCCCACGCCGTTTTTTCGGCATTGGGGTTCACCTTCAAATCCAGACCAGACCCAAGGGCCTGGTATGCCTCTGGAGGGGGAACCCATGCCGGTTTTTTATTTAAAATTTGGCCTGGAGTTCCCCCTCAAGATTCATACCAAACACAGTGCCTGCTATTGGCGGGGATCCAAGTCGGATCCCCGTTCATTGAAAGTCGGACATATGTCGGCTTCATGCCGCAGGGCAAAGTCGGATCCAAAGTAGGACAGATGTCGTGTCGCACAAGTGTGAACCCAGCCTCAAGAACCTTTTGCCTAAGCTTAACAATTAGGTCTGCCTGTCTGTCCGTTTTTCAGGTGTAGTCAAATTTTAGAACAGCCTGGAGAAAGATAAAAATCACTTAAAGGGAATGCAGCATTTTATTTTTTATTTTTTTGAGGCAGGTGGGCAGGGTTGGGGGGGCCCCATCAGGTAGGCTGTACGGGCCCCATGATTTCTAACAGCGGCCCTGGTGGCGCCAAAGAGCTAAAAAACGACGTAGTACGTCTAGTACGCAACTACATTCGTGTTTTTTGGCCGACAATTGTGTGCCGTTTGTATGCAAGACAAAATCCAGGCACACGCCCTTCGGACAAAAGTCTGAGGCTTTGTCTGCGGAAAATCCGATTGTGTGTACAAGGCTTTCGTCTCTGAAGATAAACCGCAAAACCCCTTAAGGACTAGGAACTCTCAGTCCCTTTAAAAAGTAGCACACTGTGTTGTAAGCTGTATACAGGAGTATCTCCAACTCCTGTATGAGGTCAGGACTCTGTGCAGGCCAGTCAAGTTCCTCCACCCCAAACTCGTTCATCCATGTCTTTATGGACCTTGCTTTGTGCACTGGTGTGCAGTCATGTTGGAACAGGAAGGGGCCATCCCCAAACTGTTCCCACAAAATTGGAAACATGAAATTGTCCAAAATGTCTTGGTATGCTGACACCATAAAAGTTCTCTTCACTGGAAGTAAGGGGCCAAGTCTAACCCCTGAAAAACAATAGATGTGGATGAACGAGTTTGGGGTGGAGGAACTTGACTGGCCTGCACAGAGTCCTGACCGCAACCTGATAGAACACCATTGGGATGAATTAGAGCGGAGACCGCAAGCCAGGCCTTCTTGTACATATCAGTGCCTGATCTCACAAATGCGCTTTTGGAAGAATGGTCAAACATTCCCATAGACACACTCCTACACCTTGTGGACAGCCTTCCCAGAAGAGTTGAAGCTGTTATAGCTGCAAAGGGTGGGCCAACTCAATATTGAATCCTACGGACTAAGACTGGGATGCCATTAAAGTTCATGTGTGTGTAAAGGCAGGTGTCCCAATACTTTTGGTAATATAGTGTACTGTATGTGTTAGGCAGTCGTCAGGGGATAACCCTGCTAAAAAAAAAAAAAGTAGAAATAGAAAATATGGTTATGAAAATGATAACGGCATGTATATAAAACAAAGTTGATAGGAGAACGATAATTTGAATCTTTAAATCTAAATGGCTGTTTTGAAAATCAGAATATGGTTGGCTGTTATACAGTGGAACCTCGGATTGCGAGTAACGCGATTAACGAGCGTTTCGCAACACGAGCAATGTATTTTTTAAAATCCTAACTCGGTTTGCGAGTGTTGTCTCGCAAAACGAGCAGGATTCAAGCCAAAGCGGTGTGCAGTACCGCGTTTGGCCTGAGGTGGGAGGGGGCGCGGAAGCCAAGAGGAGCCGAACGGCGCCGATCGTAGCCGATTGGCGCAGTTTGGAAATGATCGGAAAGACTCGGAAATACGCAGTTCCTGAGCCTTTCCAATGTTTGCCGAGGTCAGCCGAGCTGTCCTCTCCTCTGGCCTTTTCGTGTGTTCCCGAGGCTCTCCAGCGACCCCCACCTCTGGCCGCATGCGGTATTGCATGCCATTGAAGTCAATGCGGAACTAATTATTTTTGTTTCCATTGACTTCAATAGGGAAACTCGCTTTGATATGCGAGTACTTTGGATTACGAGCATTCTTCTGGAGCGGATTATGCTCGTAATCAGAGGTTCCACTGTATTTAATATTTCCAGATCAATCAGTCTACTATATAAGCATTGCAGAACCTGTGATATGTTGTATTGCTATGGAACAGTTAATAGAATCAAAAATGCTACAGTAATATATTTTGTAACCCGTAGCTAATCCTTCTTTTCACCCACTCTTACCTTTCCTGCATTGCCTTGGTTACCAGCTAAGGTTTAATGACTGAATATAAAAGGTCAGTCTAACCAAAGCTGATATTTCTACTGTTGGATTGATTTAGTTACTGGCCGTAAGGGTTACAGCATATATATACTGTAGCTTATCAGTCCTTAGATGTGGTGGCTGCATTAGTTTTCTGTTGTTAGACTTTTTTTTTCCCTTTATTTTCACCTGGTGATCTGGCCAGTAACACATGTAGCACTACCCCCATAGGAGCTGCTGGTTATTTTTGGTCCTGCAGTTACCCCACAGTTCAATGTATCAAACTTGCTTGGCTCTAAATTGGGCACCGAGCCCACAGATGCATTCACCAGTCACTTAGTCTTTTTCCCAATGCTTTTTATTAAACAACTTGAGCAGTAGAGGGATGGAGGGTTAGGGGAAGGTTCAGATACCTGGTGCAGATCACTGAGGAACTTGAGATCCAGAAGACAGATACAACTCCTTGTCACCGGATCTTGCTCACCCGGATAGGCCTCTCTCACTGACCTAGCAGCCGGAATGATCCACGGAACAAAAGTCTCTGCCACAGACTTGATGATAGTAATAACTATTTGTACAATCCTCTGCCACAGGATTTGATGATCAGTAATAGACAAGCGAACACAGCAACACAGTCTCTTTAAGCCATCCGGCAGTACTGTGAGGTAGATTGGTTAGGATGCATACTCCAATTGAGTCACCAGGCTCTTCTTGAGATACCAGCCTTTCGCTCGGTCCTCTCCAAGATGAGTCCTCCCCTGGATCCTTCAATTGCTTGGCTTCTTCCGTGCAGGTAAGACAGCACAGGACCACCTGTCACATCAGGTAAGACAGCACAGGACCACCTGTCACATACCTTAGGCCAGGCGGGCCAAGAGGTCAGAGAGAGAGAAAGATGGTGTCTGCCCCTTAAGTATCCTCTCCCAGAATGCACAGCGGTAAACAATTCCCACTGGGCTGTTTCTGGGGAAAGGGACACCCAATACACCTTAGCCTGTCGTCCTTTCATCACTGGCCTGTGGTGACAACGACACCTAAAGGCGACAGTGTGGAACTGCACACAACACAGCCAATGCTGGAGCAGAGGCTAATTTAGCCATAATATTGAATCTGAACTATGTACATGTAGCACACAGACCCCCTTTTACCTGCCTTGTTCTTCGGCTCTTCGCAGGAAGAAGGGGCACACCATGCCACAAGCCCGTACCCTCCTGTATTAAGAGGTTGAGCGGTGTTGTTGGTGGGTCATTTCACAGTTGAGCCAGAAAATGTTTTCTCACCTCTGTGGATAACAGATTTGAGTTCTTGTTTCCCCCAGTGAATAGAACGTCCACACTTGCTATAACTCCAACAGAGAGTTTATTTCTTCTCTTAGCAAATAACAGTCTCTTGATAGGAACAAAGGTTGGAGCAAGAAAAAGGACAGCACAAGATGTGGGGAGAGGTCCAGGCACAATCTCAGTCACTTCACTGTTCAGCTTCTCGAACAGACTCAGCCTCAAATGGATAGTCTACTTAGGACAAGACTAGCAGCCAAATGACACTCACGCTTTACTCAAGGCTTCTATCACAGACCTGGTGAACTTGGCCTTGGCCTAGGGAGAAGACATCCCTCCGGAGAGTTACCGGGACCCTTTCCTTCACCGTGACTACCGCATCAGTCCTTCGGAACGGTTCCTCCCCCGGCCTCCTCTACTCAGATATGGGTCCCCTCGCGAGGCGGCACCCTGAGATTCCTCGATCCCCGATGGGCTCCAGTCAAAGGTGCGGGGCCCAGGCCTTTGCTGCAACTCCCAAGTCCTCGCATCCAAGACGGACAGGAACAGCAGAGTAGTACGTCACCCTGGGACTAAAGGTGCCCAGGATGGAACAGGAACAGAGAACACCCGCCCCTGGGCCTAGGGCGCCCAGGACAGACTGGAACAAGAACCTGGGGTAGGACCCCACCGACTAACCACAACCCCGAACAGGCAGCGTCTGCCCCTTTTATCTCCTCCCCCAGCATGCATAGCAGGTTGACCCCGCCCTACCGTACGTTTGCCGAGAGGGGACACAAAAAGCACAGCCCTGTATTAGTGGTTCAACCCTAGCCTACTATGGCAGCGCCATCTGCAGGCCACAGGGAACTGTACACCAATACTCTCCTTGCGGATAAAATGGTTGCAAAACCCTGACAAATTAGGGTGTTTGGGCATAAATACCACCCAAACACTCCCCCTAAATTTAGCACCCCGCTACATACAGAACAGATAGCCCACTAAATTTACATGCGAGTGCCTGGTCAAGAAAAGCAGGGCGCTACACACATATCCTGCCTTAGGGTAGCTACATTCAGTCCTCCACTGTATGCATGGAGGAGCAAGGTAGCCACTCCTGGAGAGAAGCATTGTCACCCTGTGGTGAGGTTAGTGTTAGATGGACTAGTAGAATTAGATGGACTGTACATAAGTGACTATGACTCACAAATTGAAGCTGAACTCCAGCTAACACTTTAAGCACTTCAGCCCAAAAGGATTTCCATTTTTTGCGATACGGCACTGCGTCTATGTAACTGACAATTGCACGGTCATGCGACGTTGTAAACAAACAAAATGTGTGTCCTTTTTTTTCCCCAAATAGAGCTTTCTTTTGGTGGTATTTGATCTGCGGTTTTTATTTTTTGCGCTATAAACAAAAACAATATTTTTTACTTCCTTTTGCTATAATTAATATCCCCCAAAAAAAAAAATGAAATAAAAAATATTTCTTCATCAGTTTAGGCCAATATGTATTTGTCTACATATATTTGGTAAAAAAAAAATCGCAATAAGCGTATATTGATTGGTTTGCGCAAAAGTTATAGTGTCTAGAAAATAGGGGATATACAGTATTTATGGCATTTTTATTATACTTTTTTTTTATTTTTACTATTAATGGCGGAGGTCATCGATTTTTAGTGGGACTGCGACATTGAGACTTTTGACACGTTTTTGGGACCATTGACATTTATACAGCGATCAGTTTTATAAAAAGCCACTGATTACTGTATAAATGACACTGGCAGGGAAGGGGTTAACACTAGGGGGCGATCAAGGGGTTAAGTGTTCTCTAGGGAGGTGTTTCTAATTGTGGGGGGAGGGGACTGACTGGGAGTAGAGAGAGATCGCTGTTCCTGATTACTAGGAACAGTAGATCTCTCTCAACTCTCCCTGACAGAATGGGGATCTGTCTGTTTACATTGACAGATCCCCGTTCTGGCTCTCTGAGGAGCGACCACTGGTGAGGCATCGCTCCGCGGGCGCACGCACCCCCTATAGCTCTTAAAGCGGCCAACGTACACCTACCGTGGTTTGCGCAGCCGTGCCAACCTGCCACAGTATAATGATGGCTGCTGGTCGGCAAGCAGCTAAAGTGGTATTAAACCTAAAACCAAAAATGTATTATATTGCAGCCTACCAATTATCTTTTTTTCCCCCTCTGTTTTCACCTAGTGATCTGGCCAATAGAACCCCTCCTGTATTAGTGCGACACAACTCTGGAGGAATGCGTACAGGAGGCACAGCGGACAGCAGCATTGTCAATCGGGGGGGTGGTGTTAAATAAATTAGCAGATTTAGATACACTAACGAATTGAGGCCAAACTCCAGTTCACACTTTATAATCAGTTACAGCAGTTTTTTTCCTTTTGAGATAAAGGTTTTGCATGAATAAATAAATGCTGATCATTTTATTCTCAGTGTTAAGTGGTTGGCAGGGTTGCCAACCTCCCACAGCATTTTTTACTGACAAAACATGGCAAATTTACTGGCGGAACACATTTTTTTAATGACAACCTGAGAAATGGCACAACTCCTATTGAAAACTAACACAGTGAATATTTGAACAGTATAAACATGATATGGAAACACTGACAATACTTATAACAAAGTAATTTGCTTGATTAACACTTTAAAAGTCAACAAAGCATGAAATTATCAGCCCCTAATATTTACTGGCAGTTCTAAAAAAAATCGCTGATTTTTACAAACTGCCAGTAAATTTACTGGCGGTTGGCAACCCTGGTGGTTGGTGTCATCCATGTAAACTAATACATTCTGCTGGAGAGTTTGTGCTTTTGAAAAACAGACTTGCTGGCTGGATCATCAGATGAAAATAGAAGAGCTAATGAGCCATCACATCTAATACCCCGTACACACGATCGTTTTTAATGTCATTTTTTAAACCGACGTTTTTCTCCTCGTTTTTTTTTCATGTTTCCTCTCAAGCCTGCCGTGCGTACACACCATCATTAAAAAAAACGATCAAGCAAAGCGCAGTGACGTTCAACACGTACGACGGCACTATAAAGGGGAAGTTCCGTTCGAATGGCGCCACCCTTCATGTTAGTAAAGTTTTTTTGGGCGACGATTCGCGCTTTTCAGTCCATTACTGTGTAATGAATGTGCTATCTCCATTACGAACGCTAGTTTTACCAGAACGAGCGCTCCCGTCTCATACTTGATTCTGAGCATGCGCGTTTTTTTCACGTCGTTAAAGCATACACACTATCGTTTTTCACGTCGTTAAAAAAAACGACATGAAAAACGACGTGAAAAAAGAGAGCATGTCCGGAATTTTTAATGGCCGTTTTTCACGTCGTTAAAAATGCTCTGGAGCCTACACACGATCATTTTTAATGGCCATTTTTTAAAATGGCATTTTTAACGGCATGAAAAACGATCGTGTGTACGGGGCATAAGAATTGCACTTAGTTCAGCACTCCTGTGACCCGTATTTAGCCGACTGCAGGCTAAAGCTCACTATCAGTTGACGTCACTCAGCCAGTCTAGGCTCTCGAGAGATCCCGACTTTAATGTCGAGAACCACTCAGTTACCTAGACCAGCAGCTGGCTCGGCCTCTCAGCAAGCCACTTCAGTGAGCGCTGGAGAGGCAGAACAGAGAGCCGGGGACTAACAGTCTCCGGCTCTTTGCTCAATAAAGACAGAGAACTGAATAATCAGCAGTCCTTGATAGCTGAGTTCTCAGTCTTAGAGGCAGCGGGTGACAGCTGCAGCATTGAACTGATGCTGCATCCACAGATGTGAGTATGTATGTTTGTTTGTTTTTTAAAACCCACACTTCTCATTCAAAAGAAGTAGAAAATCCAAGACTTACTGGGCGAGTCAACAATAAAACTATGTTATAAAGGTGTAGCGGGGTCTCTAAATTTAGGTGGGGTACACCTGGGTGGTAGTATGATCCAGGTGTGTAAAGTATGGGAGTAATTGGACAATTTGTATTCGTGGAGGATTGGGCGGTGTAAAAATCTCCTTGGCCTGGGGGTGGCAGGTGCCCACAGGCTCGAGGTAGATTTGCCGCCATATTGCTGTCCTTTTTGTCCCTTCTCGGAGATGGTACGGCGAGGGCAGGGGACCTGCAGTGGCGTCAATGGAGGGGATAAAAGGGGGAGACGCCCTGGTCACGAGGTCTTGCTCTTTTGGAGGTCCTTCATCACGCGCCCAGGCACCTTAGGCCTGGGTGCGGGCGGTTCTGAATTCTGGCTCGGGTGCCCTAGGCTTGACCGGAATGGAGTTGGAGTCCATCCCAGGCACCTTCGGCCTGGGGTGAGGTACTAAACCAGGAGGCCTGGGGGCCAGTGACTTAGACTGGGTCCCGCGAGGGTGGAGAAGTTCGAGGGTCCCTGAAGTGGATGGGACCCATGTCTGAGGCAAGGAGGCCGGGGAGGTTACCCATTCGGAGAGTCTGGAGCAGCATCAACCCAGTGACGGATGGGCCTCTGGTAACTTCCTTGGAGGGACATCTTCCCCTGACAGGGAACGCAGGGAAGGTACTCCTATCTACGTTCTCCTGAGTTGCTGGTAGATACTCTCAAGTTTTAAGTTCTCTCTAGCCAAGGCTATAGTAACCGCTGGTGAAACCACAGTGGTTTACCTGACAATCAGGATAGTGCCTCAACCTGCTCATCCCACCGTATCAAACTGTTATTGGGTCTCAACCAGTTGGCTACTGAAGCATTGTTTATTGTAAGTTATGCAATAAAACAAGAGTTGGACTGTGATCGGTGTGTGGAACTCTGGTTAATGGGAGCAAAGGGAAGTGCTGGCATGGCCGGACTTGATCCTTAACTAAGACACACAGGCCCGAGGAAAATATCTGATACTGGCCTTCACCTCACCCACAGTTATGGGGAGGACATGGGCCGTAGTGCATCTCACCCTGTCGTGTGTGATACCCCTAGAAGAAAGAGATGGGGTGAGGCCGCTACACGTGGGGGCTCGTCCGGGATGATGTGTGTTTTGACTTTGGAAGTAAGAATGGCTGTGTCTGGACTTTGCTGCCCGGAGGAGTTCCGAGCAGGTCGGCCATGTGATCGGCCAAAGTGCATCCCTGCTCAAAGTCGTGGAAATGACCCTAAGACGGGAAAGGCCCATGCGGAGGAGCAAGAAGAGGGAGAAGTCCAGCCGTGTGACGTACTACATGTGGGGGCTTTTACTGCACTGCGCCATGAGGCACCCCGTGACTACACAGTTCGTGGGCGGAGTTTGATGGAAGCCCGCGAAAACGTGCAAGTCGTGGGAGGAGTCTGGCCATGTGGAGGAACTCACGTGGAGACTTCGGCACGTGGTCAGTGCGTGATGGAGCAGCAGACAGTCGGGATGGCCTCAAGCTCCCCGTAGATTCCGGTTCCCTACCCCACGAAGATGACTAACTTTGCTGCTCCCCTTACAGACACGGGGATAAGACTCAGGCCCCAAGGACAGTTGGCTCTGTACACCTGCAGAGACACGGAGGCCCTCGGCGTGATCTGTCCCGGATGTTCGGGACTGGTGGTCCACCTGAAGCCATTCTTGCGTTGCGAGGCATGCAAAGAGTTCTTGTTCAAGGTGGAGCCATCCACAGTAAGGCCCCGGGCCCTTCGCCTCAACAGCCTCACAGGTACCGCTACTCCGGAAGGGGAGATCCAGGCCTTTGCGGAGGTTCCCGTACGCACTGACCAGGGTAATGTGACTGAACAATCAGAGACTGAGAAGGAAAAATCCGAGGATGCTGCTTCGGTCACCACAGATTCTCTGCTCCCACCTCCGAAGAGGAAAGTCGGCCTGGTGCAGGCCTCCTATGGTCGTGGAAGAGCTTCACCCCGTCGCTTGCCTGGCCTGGATGGATCCGGTTAGAAGAGTCCTGGACATCCCAGTTCTACAAAAGGTCAAGGTGAGCCAGGGGCTGGGACTGTGGTGGTGGTTGGAGGTGTCGGGGGTCCACAGTCGGTGGAGCCCGCTAGGGAGGGTAGTTCCACGTCTACTAGAGACTACCTTCCCGCGGAGATGTATGACACCTCCGACCTAGAGTCACTGTTGGATTGTGGAGATGACGGTGAGATCGATGAACTGTTTCACCAGAAGGGCTGGGACAAACGCCCATTACCTATGCTACGTGCACCCCAAGATTCGCCTATGTCCATAGGAGATAGCACGCCCCGGGCAGAGGCCCCAGAGTCTACGAGGAAGCCTAGTCCTCCAGTTGCTCTTCCGCAGTCCACAGCATCACCCGTTTTGTTGGCGGGGAAACAGCGAGCATCACTACGGGCACCGAGAGAAAAGCCATCCGAGGTAGTGAAAGTACCTCGACACCCAGAGGCCATCGTTCAACCAGGAGAAGGTGAGCGGGCCACAATGCCTCCCTTGGCCCGATTGCAACGACTCTTTTCTCAGAGGGTCGCTCACGAGTACGGATGGGAATATCCTTACTTGCCCAGGGACTTGCTGTTTGAGGTTGAAGTTCTGCGACAGCGGTGGTATGATGAGTTCGTTTGGGAGAAACTTAAAGTGCCTCATGCCTGGCGATACTTGTCCTGTTCGCCACCTGTGTCGAAAAAGTTTAGAGACTGCAGAGCAGACTGGATGTGGGGCCGCCATATCCACGCAGACAAGGTGCGCATCTGCAGGAAAGATGGAGAGGACGCTGACTATTCGATTGAGGTTTTCGAAAAACATCTGAAGCCCTTGTTCTTGCCTGACCCGAAATTTTACTTGTGAGAAGAGACTCACTTGTGTTTTTTTTCCTGTAGCAACTTTCTGGAAGTGTTCTTGCCGGAGCATCGAACTGTACCCTAGTTTTTTATTTGGGTTTTTGTTTTTTTTTACTCCTTGGAGGAATGAGAGCTGTTTGTTTGTTCTCTCTTCTCAATTTAAAGACAGAGACTTTGGGGGTAGAATCAGAGTAGGAACGCAGGAAGACTGAAGATTTTACCAAGTGTCATTACCGTGGCACCGTCACTAGGTGGCGGTGTTGCGCAACGGCTGTTGTTTGTACATCTGCATCATCTTACTCATTGGAGCGAATGGGTCTCTCGGCTGATAGACCCATTCATTCCAAATTAACACAGAATGTCGGGATGTGATTTTTCTTGTGTGTTGTTTTTTTTCCCTTCTGCAGGAGATTCGTCTGTCAAGACTACTGAGTATGGGGTGGTTCTTAGACAGTAAAGGGAGGGATTGTATATGTGTACATGCTTAGAGGGTTTTATGAAAAAGTTTGTTTTATGTTCCCCTCCCCTTTGAGCAGGTCTTGGCATGGTTAAAGTTCAAATTTTTAGGGATAGCCTCTGGGGTCAGGCTTATGTCACCACTCTTTGGGAGACATGGGTTTGCACCTGACACTGGGGACCAGCGTCAAATCACAGGGGGGAGTATATAGCGGGGTCTCTAAATTTAGGTGGGGTACACCTGGGTGGTAGGATGATCCAGGTGTGTAAAGTATGGGAGTAATTGGACCATTTGTATTCGTGGAGGATTGGGCGGTGTAATAATCTCCTTGGCCTGGGGGTGGCAGGTGCCCACAGGCTCGAGGTAGATTTGCCGCCATAGTGCTGTCCTTTTTGTCCCTTCTCGGAGATGGTACGGCGAGGGCGGGGAACCTGCCGTGGCGTCAATGGAGGGGATAAAAGGGGGAGACGCCCTGGTCACGAGGTCTTGGTCTTTTGGAGGTCCTTCATCACGCGCCCAGGCACCTTAGACTTCGACTGGGTCCCGCAAGGGTGGAGAAGTCCGAGGGTCCCTGAAGTGGATGGGGCCCATGTCTGAGGCAAGGAGGCCGGGGAGGTTACCCATTCGGAGAGTCTGGAGCAGCATCAACCCAGTGACGGATGGGCCTCTGGTAACTTCCTTGGAGGGACATCTTCGCCTGACAGGGGCCACAACGCAGCGAAGGTACTCCTATCTACGTTCTCCTGAGTTGCTGGTAGATACTCTCAAGTTTTAAGTTCTCTCTAGCCAAGGCTATAGTAACCGCTGGTGAAACCACAGTGGTTTAACTGACAATCAGGATAGTGCCTCGACCTGCTCATCCCACCGTATCAAACTGTTATTGGGTCTCAACCAGTTGGCTACCGAAGCATTGTTTTTTGTAAGTTATGCAATAAAACAAGAGTTGGACTGTGATCGGTGTGTGGAGCTCTGGTTAATGGGAGCAAAGGGAGGTGCTGGCATGGCAGGACTTGATCCTTAACTAAGACACACAGGCCCGAGGAAAATATCTGATACTGGCCTTCACCTCACCCACAGTTATGGGGAGGACATGGGCCATAGCGCATCTCACCCTGTCGTGTGTGATACCCCGAGAAGAAAGAGATGGGGTGAGGCCGCTACAAAGGGGACTGAGAAAAACGAAGACTGCTGTGTCAATGCTACTGACAGACTGCATCAAATATGCCATTAACGTTATTAGCAGGTCTAGCTGTATATATGCCTGTAAGCCACATTAGCAACCTAGGACAGATCTTAACTGGCCAGCTACACCACTTTAACCAGTTAAGGACCAGCCGCTGCAGTTATACTGCAGCAGGTTGGCTCCCCTGGGCGAATCACTGTAGCTCTACGCGGCTGCTTTAAGAGCTCTAAGGGGCGCACCCGGAGCCGGTGCGCGTAGCCGGCGGCCGCGATGTCCATCGGGCACCTGCGATCGCTCCTGAGAGGAACAGAACGAAGATCTGGCAATGTAAATAGACAGATCTCTGTTCTGTTAGGAGAGAGGAGACAGATCTGCTGTTCATACAGATTATAAACAACGATCAGTCTCCTCCTCCAGGCAGTCCCATCCCCCCACAGTTAGAAACACTCCCTAGGACACACATTTAACCCCTTGATCGCCCCCTAGTGTTAACCCCTTCCCTGCTAAGGACATTTATACAGTAATTAGTGGCTGTTTTTAGCACTGATCGCTGTATAAATGTCAATGGTCCCAAAAAAGTGTCAAAAGTGTCCGATCTGTTCGCCGCAATGTCGCAGTCCCGCTAAAAATCGCAGACCACTGCCATTACTAGTGTAGCGCTACCCCCAGTTAAGAGAGCCGCTGGATTTGTTTCGGGCCCTGAATACAGCACCGCCAACCCCCGGCAATCTACTCAACCCACTCTGGCACAGTTAGTCTAAAGCCTCGTACACACGACCGAGTTTCTCGTCGTTAAAAACACGTCGTTTTTCTCGACGAGATTCTTGTTAACCTTGACGAGTTTCTCGTCAAGCTTTCCATGCGTACACACTGACAATTCCAAATTTCGTTGTTGTTCTGCGCGGTCACGTCCAGCACGTACGACGGCAGTATAAAGGGGAAGATCGATTTCCCTGGCGCCACCCCTTGGGCTGCTTTTGCTGATCTCGTGTTACCGCGTGTGAAGTAAAAGTTTGGGAAGAGACGATTAGCGCTTTTCAGTCTTCGTGCTTTCAGTTCGTTTTCTGCGGTTTAGTTTGTGCTTGTGGGTTCGTATCTTGTCTTTCAGGGCGTGTAGGCAGGTCGTATCTGTTTTACAGTGCGTTCTTGCCCGTTCATTTCTGAATTTCAGTTCGTTCTTCATAGGCCTTGCTGTTCTAAAGTGCGTTCTGTTCTGTATGTTCTGATAAGACGACCGTTTCCTAGCCATGTCGCGGGTACATTCTCGTCGTCGAGTTCGTGCTGTGCGGGCGCTTGGTGTTGGTCTGCTTGTTTTGGACCAAGACGAGTCCATGAACGGGGTGAGGAGGAGTTCATGGACCAAGAATTGGTTGCTCCAGCGGGACCAATTCTGCCATATGCCTCTGCTGCGGGAGATCGTCGAGAATAATCCTGAGTACTACAGGAATTTTCTGCGGATGTCTGACCCCGTTTTTCAGCATCTGTTGGCTTTGGTGTCCCCCTATATTACCAGGCAGGACACCGTTATGCGGGAAGCCATCAGTGCTGAGCAGAGGCTCATCGCCACCTTACGTTACCTGGCAACAGGGAGAAGTCTGCAGGACCTGAAGTTCACGACAGGCATCTCCCCCCAGGCTCTGGGCCTCATAATCCCAGACACCTGTTCTGCCATTATACAAGTCCTGCAGGAGGACTATATTAGGGTAAGTTTTCTCCATTAACATCACATTTTATGTATTTCATGTATGCTAATGTATTGTATTTCTTTCATCCTTCCCTAATTACCATGATTGTAATATGCTGAGAATGTCCCCTTTGTCCCCATGCATGCTGGAAGCTTTAAAATGCCCCTTTTTTCTCCTCCATGCATATTTCCCTTCACTAACCTCTCCATAAGTGGCGACTGCTGCTCCAAATGTTTGGGGGGCCACCCCCAAATTATATATATAAACTTCCTTCATTTTTGCGACTGTGCCTATTAAATGCCACCAGTTTGCCCCCTCCAATGCATCCTTTTTGCCCCCTCAAATGCATCCCTTTTGCCCCCTTAAATGCATCCATTTTGCCCCCTCAAATGCATCCATTTTGCCCCCTCCAATGCATCCATTTTGCTCCCTCCAATGCATCCATTTTGCCCCCTCCAATGCAGCCAGTTCCCCCCCAGCCCTGCACTTACCTTCTTCTGGTCAGCGCCATCCTTCTTCTGTCCTTGATGTCTTCTCCTGCCCTCGATGTTGCATCAGCCAATCATGTTACCGGTAAACAGACTTGGTGAACATGATTGGCAGAGGAGCCTGTCAGTGTTCACCCAAGGAATGCCCCCCCCCTGTGTCCCCTGGTTAACTTTTATGAAGCCAATTATATCCCTCAGGCTGTAATCGCCAAGCCTATTTGCCCCCTGTCTCTGATAGGCAATTTTCTCCCCAAAAATGCCGCAGTTATTCATATGGCCATCGCTCAACAGGGGGCCATCCACCTGAATAGTGGGCGGCATTGACAATACATAGGTTCATGCAAGGCATGAACCTATGTATTGTTCTGAGTGACGGGCGCAGGAGAGAGGGGGCAGTGCTCCAGCGCCCACTCTGGACGCACCGCCACTGCAATGCTATCCTGTGGCCAAACACATCTAGCCCCCCCCCCCAAATTTGATTAGAATGGACCATCAGAGGGGGTGATGAATATGATACTTGAGCCTTCCATTATACTTTTAAAAAACACATTAAACTGAGATTTTTATTGATGTTGGCCTCGAATGTATTTTATTATAATCTGCTTGCAATGTTATGTGCAAAAGTACTAATATCTTTTTATCTTGTTTGACTCCACAGCTTCCTTCCACGCCACAGGAATGGCAGACTGTGGCATCGGAGTTTGCCACGCGGTGGGACTTCCCCAACTGCGGTGGAGCCATTGACGGGAAGCACGTCCGCATCGTGCCGCCACCCCCGTTCTGGGTCGTACTTCTACAATTACAAGGGGTTTCATAGCATTGTGCTGATGGCGGTGGTGTCAGCACGGTATGAATTCCTCTATGTGGATGTGGGGAAGAATGGCCGGATGTCCGATGGGGGATCCTTCATCCAGACGGAGTTTGCCCTCCGTCTCCAGAGTGACGACCTTGCATTGCCACCGGATGCAGGGAATGTTGAAGGACTCCCCTTTGTTTTTTTGGCTGATGAAGCCTTCGGACTCGGACCGCACCTCATGAGGCCATTTCCCCAGAGGACCCTGACCCCAGAGAAGAGGGTGTTCAACTACCGGCTGGCCAGGGCCCGAAGAGTCGTTGAAAATGCCTTCGGGATAATGGCCAGCCGGTTCCACCTTTTTATGACTCCTATTCACTTGGCGGAGTACAAGATAAACTATGTTGTTTTATGCTGCTGTGTGCTCCATAATTTTCTGAGCCGAAAATCCAGTAATTATATGGCCTCAATATTGCCTGAGGCAGGACTTTCCTATGGCAATACCCTTCCGGGCCTCGAATCTGCCCGTCCTGGCTTGCCCCCCCCAAAATGCCCGTGAGGTTCGTGAGAAGTATCTGGAATATTTCACGGGTAGGGGGGCAATTCCTATGCCAGGCCATGTGTAAAGATTCGTGGAGAAAGAACTCAATAAAAATCTGATTTAATCTTGTAACTTTTTTTGTTTCCTGTTTCCTAGTTTGTCTTAGTGCATTTGTAGTGCCAAGTGTATTTTCCTTTAGTAAATACCAACCATTTCACTATGAACCACAAAAATATACACAAATAAGGTTAGAGCGTATTTGAAAAAGAAGCTACACTTTTTTTTTTTTCAAAAATTTTACTCTGTGCACATTCACACACATGGTAAATAGAATATTTTTTTTTTTTGCTGGCCACAAACCGGCTTTTTTTTTTTCCGAAAATACAAAACCATCAGTAGCATTCAACAAACTACAACATTGGATACCTCTTGGCAATATGAGACATTCAATTACCCAAAATATGTCTCTATCTGGCCGTCCTAATATGGGGTATTGGCACCCCTGGCCAAGCCAAAATTTGAATATGCACACAATTTGAAGTCATTTCCAATAGGGATTTTTGACTCCTGATCCCTATTGTCAACATGTGCTATCTGCCATCAGGGGTGATCAATGGACGTCGTTTGGGGGTGCAACTTCTTCTTCAGTTCACCTACTTGAGATACGAGGAAGGGGTTGCACCCCCAAAACCCGTACATGGATATCCCCTGATGGCAGATGGCACATGTTGACACACTGTGTGCATATTCAAATTTTGGCTTGATTGATTGTCTAAAAGATAAAAAAAGGGGGAAGAACAATCTCTAACAAAAAATGCGGGTTTTGTTGCCTTATTCAATTCTCCCCAAAACATCTAGGATGTCTTTAAAGGTTTGATCCATCACATGAATTCTTTGCTTAATTCTGTCCAGTTCTGTGCTACATTCCATCACTTGCTGTATGATTCGTAGGGCACTGTCAGCAGAGAAACGCGTACTTTCTTTCACCCCAACATTTACATCCCCTATAAAAAAATACAAAAGGTATTATAACTCTGCAGGCCTACATCTCTTACCTGAAGCTGTGGTGACAGATACTGACCTGTTGTGGTGACCAGTTCCACCACGTCATCCACTTCTCCTTCCTGCACTTCTCCTTCCTCCACCTCTTCAACTTCCTCAACATCCTCAGGTTGTGGGTCCTTGTGAGGTTGGGGTTGTTTAGAAGGTGTGGGGTTCCTGTGCTCCCTGGAGTGTTCTCCTCCCAGTCTTCTCTCCCCTATGAGAATCAAACAAAAGGTCTAGTTATCACACAGAAATTCTCTATAAAAAAAAAACATGGAAAAGTGAATCAAGGGGGCGTGGCTTGGACGGAACGCGAGATGGCCGCATGATCTGAGAGCTCCGGCACTCTGAGGACCTTTGAAGCTATTTTTGGGGGATTTCCATGCTAGGTGGAAAATGGGCAGAACGCACAGAAGCACCTCGACCCCCCACTCCCTCCAGGACTCTGGAACACAAGCCAGCGGCAACATACCGGAGATGTTCCGGACCCAGGCCGCAACGCATCACGCGGAGACGCTGGCTTCACAGGCCTCACAGGCCTCATCCCCGAGCTCGCTTAGAAATTCCACCAAGCCGCTCATGGATGTCAATAGAGCCGCGAACCCGAGCCTCCTGGACTTGCAGAGAGACCTGCAGCTAATCTCCCTGGACATTAAACACACCCTGACAATTGCCATATCTGACCTTAAGACGGAATTGCAGGGGATGAATAACCGCCTGATTGAAGTAGAAGAAACCACACAGCTCCAAGCTGCAGCGATCAGGCAAGTGCAAAAGACATACGATATGCACCTACCATACATGTTTGAATTGCACAGACAAGTGGAAGAATTAGACAATAGGGGACGCAGGCACAATATAAGGATTAGGGGGGTACCCGAGAGCGTTGAACAGGCCTCCCTATCACAGACAATATGCGCCATCTTTAATGACCTGCTCGATAGGCCCGCAGACTCCCCCATAGAGATGGAGAGATTGCACCGTGCCCTCAGACCCCCTCCTAGAGATACTGAACCCCCCAGGGAAGTGGTTTGCTGCATCGTAAACTTCCCCCTGAAAGAGGAGATACTCAGGAAAGCGAGAGAGAGGGGACGCATCTCTCACAATGGCACCGAGATTAAGCTTTTTCAAGACCTATCCCAGATAACATTACAAAATAGGCGCACCTTGCGCCCCCTGCTGGACGCATTGCGCTCCCGTAACATCCAATACAGGTGGAAATTCCCATTTTGCTTGTCAGCAACCGCCAGAGGACGCACGGCACTCCTCCGGACACCGGAAGACCTCCCTAACTTCTGCGAGCAACTTGATCTGCCACCTGTAGACATCCCTGACTGGCACTCGTTCTACTTCCCCACGGAACCCTGGAAGCCAGTCTCGCACGTGTCATCACCCAAAGCGCAGCGACAAAAATCCAGACGCCGCAGGCTAGACCCCACTTCGCCAGGAGAACGTCTCTCTCGCCGAGATCTCTCCTCACACCCTCCTGGGAATGCCGACACCCCACGTAGGGGAGACAGAGACATGTGACCTACCTGATAGGTGATGGTTGACCCAGGGGTCAGTAAGTTGAGTTAGGCTGTTCTTTACTCACTTGTAACTTGTCCATCTGTTTTTCCATCCCCGCACAACAACGAACACCCGGGGACTTTGGTCGCGGCGTGATGACTCCTTCCTCCCGCCTCTCCGCCAGGATCAAGGACCTTTCCCACAACCTACTCTCATCCAGGTACTGCTTTCGTTTTACCTTAGGCTCACACCCAGCTGGATCTGCACCTAATGAGCTATGGTTGCTGATGCTGTGCTCCATGATGAGCCCTATTTCACCCCTTTGGCTTTTTGACACCCCCACTTGGTGTTAAGTGTCGAACCCATGTGCTAAAGCCAAAGGATGGGTCACAAGATCCAGGTACTCCCATGCTTTGACTTCCCCCTTCTTTTTTTTTTTTTTAAGGTCTGATGATGCGGGTTATATGTTACTATGTCTAGATCGTCTAGCTGAATCTCTATGTAGGCCTCACTGTATACGCTTTACCTATGTTTGTAAGCTGTGTTCCTAACCTAGCAGATAAGGTTAGACAGACGACCACACCTGACTAGTAGAGTTATTTGGAAGACAGGCTGCTAACCCACCTAGCTTAATGTCCTTCCTGATACTCACTTAAACGAGTAGCCTCTATAGCTGAAAGGAAGGGAAGGAAAGAGAATAAGAAAACAGAACCAGACGGGTAAAATATCTGGGCGTACTTACGTGGGTAGGCCCCTACCATACTAAACCAAAACCTTACCACCAGATCGATGTCTGTGACATCACGAATATGGTTCTTACTTTTAGGCTTCCGATGTAAACCAGCCTTCACGTATGACACACCCCTGTCAACTAAACCTCACACGACCTCAAACCCATGCATCTACATAACTGCAAACCCCACAGGTTGCTTCATGGAAGTAACCTGATAAGACCCCTCCTATTCTTAGGGATATACAGCGTCAGATGCAACACAAATCTAACCCGTAAACATCTATACACATTTCCCTGGCTGGGGAGGTGGAGTAGGGAGGAGATAACTGCGATGACACACCTAAGGACCCTGTATGCTCTAAGACTACCTAAGTTTAGTCAGTGTCCTTTAAACGCAGCCCCCTTGTGGTGAGTTATAAGTTATACCCTGTACTGAATATTCAGTTATACGATAAGTTTTATAACAATATGGGATGTCTTACCTACCCGCGCTTTGCTTAACTGTATTACTTGATTACCTTACCTCGGCTCTCCCCACTGAGGATATCCTACATATTTTGATCTCAGAGCCCGCGCTCTACAAGTAATTGACTCTCCCCCATTCCGCATCCTTCTGCACTCATGGTCCTCTCTAATGCCCACCTCTTGACCCCTTCCCAGTTTACTGCCCACACACAGCGGTCCAGTAGGACGATAGCTGGAACCCCGGACTTCTTTCTTTAGGTGATTAGGTATACCTAGTTTCACCTCCGGAGATACTCTACATAGGACTAGTAGAGTCCACAATACGGTCAGATCCCCCCACTCCTTCTCCCCCTTGAGATCCTACTACCCGAAGCTTTGCACCCCTAGCTCTAACCTATACCTCTCTTCTCTTTCTGTTCTCTGTTTACTCCTTCTTTTCTACTCACCCCCCCCCTCCCCCCCCCTTTTTTTTTTTTTCCCTCTCCCTACCCCTGTTTCTCTCTTTTCTGATAGTTTTTGGAGAGCGCCCCTCCTCGCTCTCGTTCCCCCCCCACGTGGGTAGCTGTATCTACATAGTAAGCCTCGTTAACCGACCGCCTTGAGGCAACCTAACCCTATACCCCACAAAATGCTACCTGACCGGCTGTCCAAACACAGGCAATTATCCCTTAAATGTGTGTCGCTAAATGTTAAAGGTCTAAACCTCCCAGAAAAAAGATCTCAGGTTCTCTCTGCCCTGTCTAAACACAAAGCACACTTTCTGCTACTTCAGGAAACACACTTCCGGTCAGATGCCATCCCTAAATTAGCGAATCATCTCTACAGACAAGCACTGCACTCCACAAGCCCAGACTCTAAAACTAAGGGAGTATCCATTCTTATTTCTAAGCAAGCAGATTTTCAATTAGCTGACTCTTTGGTTGACCCCGGGGGCAGATACATCTTTCTTAAGGGTACATATGCCTCCAAACCAATAACCCTGGCAAACATTTACAGTCCCAACGAGCATCAAGTCGCATTCTTTAGAAAGGTAGGTGACCTTCTTACTACCTTTCAGGAAGGCATACTGATCCTGGGTGGGGACTTTAACGTACCACTGAACCCCGCACTAGACACCTCGTCAGGTAAATCTGCGCTATCCTACCGAGCGCTCCGCCAGAGTAAACTTCAGCTTCAACACCTGACTCTCCATGATACCTGGCGCACCCTTTTCCCAAACGACAAAGACTATACCTTCTTCTCTCCCCCACACCAAAAATATTCAAGGATCGACTACTTTTTTCTCTCCCAGACAGATTTATCTTTCCTTACTCAGGCCACCATAGAACCAATGTTCTTATCCGACCACCACCCAATATCCGTGACACTCACATTCCCTGAACTGATCAAGACTTCTAAATCATGGTGCCTGAATTCCGCCCTACTTAAAGATCCAGAAATCATCAACCAGATGAGATCCCATATCCAACTCTATTTCCAAGAAAATTCCACCCCAGATATTTCCCCAGTCACACTATGGGAGGCTCACAAGTGTGTGGTGAGGGGGAAACTTATCTCCTTAGCAACTAACGCCAAAAAGAGACACCAAGAGCAAATTAGATCACTCATCAATACAATTCACAGACTTGAAAATGCACACAAACAATCGACCTCGCAATCCTCGCTGCAAGACCTACTACATGCTAGATCAGTACTTCTAGATGAACTAGGAAAACGTACAAAGAGGCGCTATGTCCTCCAACAAAAGGTGTTCTATGAACACGGCAACAAGAGTGGTAGATTACTGGCACACACTATACAAGCAGCTAGGCTCACATCTAGAATCCACGAAGTACGAGACACCCACGGCACACTCCTCTCTAGAAATGAGGAGATAGCCAAGCACTTCGAGCACTTCTACTCCAAATTGTACAACCTGCCCCAACACGGCGTGGGGGGACTGGGGCAACCCAACGTACCTCCCAAATAAAGGACTTTTTAGCCCAATACTGCCCCAAACCTATCTCCCCACAGCAGGCGGAGGCCATGGAAACTCCATTTTCCAAGGAGGAACTCCATCTAGCTATAAAACAAATGAAGGTAGGAAAAAGTTCCGGCCCTGATGGTCTCCCACTAATATATTATAAATCCTTTCAGGATATACTGACTCCCGAGATACTTAAAATGTGTAACGCTCTAGCTGACCCTCATACATCAACAGGTAGACTATTAGAAGCCCACATAACAGTCATCCCAAAAGATGGAAAAGACCCCACACTAGCCTCAAGCTACAGACCTATCTCCCTACTCAATGTAGATATCAAATTGTACGCAAAAATCCTAGCCAACAGATTAATACCTCTTATCCCTGACCTCATAACAGCCGACCAGGTAGGTTTCATCCCGGGCAGGGAGGCCAGGGATAACACCATATGCACCCTGAACATACAACACTGGTTACACTCCTCGGGATCCAAAGGCTTTCTTTTATCCCTAGATGCTGAGAAGGCGTTTGATAGGGTGGCATGGGACTACATGCAGGAGGTCCTGAAGGGTATAGGCCTCCTACCCCGCATGTTCACGCACATTAACGCCCTTTATACTAATCCCTCGGCAAGGGTGAGGACTAATGGCTTCCTCTCAGACGCCTTCTCTATCGGCAACGGCACGCGACAGGGGTGCCCTCTATCCCCCTTAATCTTTGTTCTGACACTAGAACCCCTCTTAAACAGACTGCGCAGCAATGCAGACATCAAGGGCATCAACATAGCACGCAGAGAATTCAAAGTGGCTGCCTTTGCTGATGACATCTTACTCTCCTTACAATCCCCCCGAACCTCCCTACCCAACTTACTGAAGGACATACAACACTTTGGCGAGATTTCAAATCTTAAAATTAACTACTCGAAGTCTCAGGCGTTAAATATTTCTCTACCCCCGCAGGAAGTAGAACACTGCCAACAATTCTTCCCATTTCAATGGAAGACGGTAGCCCTCACATATTTAGGTGTCCAAATCACAAGGAAAATTATCGACCTTTATAGCCATAATTTCTTAGCTGCCCTTTCTAAAATACAGACCCACCTTAAAGAATGGACTAATATGAATGTATCCTGGTTCGGCCGTGCAGCCATAATCAAAATGGTGGTACTCCCTTGATTGTTATACCTGATGCAGACAATCCCAATTCATTTACCCCCTTCCTTCTTTGCTACCTATAGGAAAGCCTGCACAACTTTCCTATGGAAGAACACCCTCCCGCGTATTAAATATTCTCGCCTGACCCTCCCAAAGACCAGGGGTGGCATTGGCCTACCAGATCTCCAAAAATACTATCTTGCGTGTCACCTGACTAGAATCGTGGATTGGGGGGTACACTGCCGGGGAAAGACCTGGGTGACCTTAGAAAAGCATTTCATACAAACATCTACTCATGTACTCCCCTGGCTCCCGCCCCGTCTGTGGCCCCTCGCAGTTAAGACACACCCGCTCATATACCCCTCCTTAAAGGCTCTTGACAAAGCAATTTCGATCCACAAACTTTCCTCATATCTGGGACCAATGACCCCCCTGAGAGGGAACCCGGATTTCCCTCCTGGGGACCCTACGTTCCTCCAGAAGGAATGGCCCCACGAGGAAATGCGAGCGCAACATTTTTTCCGGGAAGGTGCTATTAGAACGTATGAGGACTTATTGTCCGAATCGCGCACACACTCGTTCCCTTTTTGGTCCTACAGACAATTGAGACACTTCTTCACATCTAAAACTTCAAGTGCGACGTGGTCCAGACAACCTACTCCATATGAAGCACTCTGCTTACGTAACGCACCACAAAGACATCTCATATCCTACATATACACTCTTCTCCAGGAAGACGCCCTCCATCCAGCGACTACACCCACACGCACCTCGTGGGAAAAAGACCTGAACCTGACTCTGACTGACGGGGAGTGGGAAACAATCTTTACATACGCCCATAAAGGATCGATGAATATAGCAATTCAAGAAAATGGGTATAAGATCATAACTAAATGGTACAGGACTCCCTCACGCCTACACAAATTCACACCCTCAATTTCAAACATCTGCTGGAGATGCAAGGAAGCAATAGGCTCCATGATCCATATTTGGTGGGAGTGTGGCTCCATCCAACCTTTCTGGACTGAGGTCCACGCCATTATCAAACACGTGACCACTTATGAGCTGGATTACAACCCTGCACAATACCTCTTACATCACACAACCCTTTCTAAACGAACCTACTTTAAATCATTGGCCATGCACATGGTCAATGCAGCTCGATTATGCATACCTGTACACTGGCGCTCTACAGAGGCACCCACCATCAGAGAATGGCTGATTAGGATAGCAAAGATAGAAGAAATGGAACTGATATTCTCCTCTCAGGAACGCATACAGAATTTTATGCAAACATGGGCATGCTGGTATCACTTCAAAACGTCAGACCACTACAAAACCTATCTACCCTAAATACCTGGAAGAACTCCCTGCCTTGAATTCGGCATGGCCCACGATTTAAGACGATTCGGGGGGACGGGGGCGAGGAGCGGCGCCTGTCTCTCTGTCTCTCTTCCTTTCTCTTACCTCTTTGTCTTTCTCTTTCTTTTACCCCTTCTTACCTTTACACTCTTACATTCTCCCCAAACTCCCACTTTCTCATTAATTATCTCCCATCCTCATCCCCATTTCCCCCCCTTCCCCTTAAACCACACAACGACAATGAACCTCTATCTAAATGGAAGCCCCGACATAATCACTAAGTTATGCCCATCCCATTCAGGCATCTAAGTGCCACGATTGGGCCTGTAGAGATTGGCCTACGTGGTAACGCCTACAAATATGATACAACTTGACATGAATGGGGTGCTCTTCCCTAAAGTGGCTGATATGCTCGTTGTTCTTGTTCAACCTATATGCTGAATAGATCTTTATGTCCATACAATTACCCAAATGTGTTACTCTCTTCACCATTTGTTTGTTATAACACACTATGCAATGTATCTAACGTTGTTATTTACCGAAGAAGACCCGAGTCTTCTTCATTTCTGTTCATGATAACCTTGAAAACCGTATTGAAATGTAACCTTGTTTTTGCCTTAATAAAGTATACTTTTGTGGAAAAAAATAAAAAAAATAAAAACATGATACATTGGTTGGAAGTGGGGTACAAGTGTCTGTTTGGGATTTCAAGATGAAGACATTATTTTTACCAAATAATTTCTTTACTATTCACCTTTGGCTGTCAATTTATATACATAGAGGCGCCACAAAAATTCACTGATGCACCTGTGTGGGACACCCAAAAAAGGCGGTTCTGGTGGCCCACACTATAGTGCTCAAAAGTACAGATGTGGAACCAGCTCCTGAGTGTACTCTCCTTTACACTGATTAAAGTTTGCATTTCATTCTCTTTACAAACACATCATCTAGGCAACAATGTAAGAACAACTATTGAATAAAAATAGGCAGATGTGTAAATTATTTTAACCCTGTAAAATCTATAAAAATCGAGGATAGTGCCCGAACGATGTGTCTGTAACGAACGATTACTGTGCCAAACCAAGTTCAAACTATGACATTTTGTAAGGTAGTACAATAGAAAAATGCAATAACATGGAGCAACATGCGTGGTGTATATATAGCAAACACACATGTGACTATACTACGTTCGGTGTGCGGAGAGAGGAGTAAAAGTGATGGACGTGCGAACAAAGGTATGTGATTTGTAGACTTTGAGAAATTGGTGGCCTATACTGTCTAGAGAATGTTGGAGGATATATATGGTGACTAAGATTTACAGGAGGTTAGACTGTGTGCCTCACATTATTCTTTATAATTTTTTTTTGGCTTGCAGACCCAAAATGAATGTCTTCATAAGTGACAAGGAACTCCTTGCAGAATTTATAGACCGGGTAAGGGAGCTGCCCGCTCTGTGGGAAACAAAAAACCCCATCCATAGAAAAAAAGGGGTAAGAAAAGCAGCGCTGGAGACCCTGCTCTCATTTGTGCATACCAAGGTGCCCGCAGCAACAGCAAAACAGGTGGACACTAAAATTGGGAGCTTGAGAGGCACATACAGGACTGAACGCTCTAAAGTCCTGGCTTCTCAGAGGTCAGGAGCAGCAGCAGATGATGTGTATGTCCCCAATTTGTGGTACTACAGCAGGATGTCCTTTCTGGATGACCACATTGAGGCAAGGCCATCACTGTCCACTCTTCCCTCCAGACTTCCCTGCAGCCAACCTGAGCCTTCTCTGGAGCAAGAGGAGGGAGCCATCCTGAAAGAAGCGGATTTGGACATCTGGAGCCAGGTATAGTATTAAATGAAAATGTATTGTGAGAAACTTAATGCAGGAAAAAGAAGTCAAGATGAAAATCCTAAACTATTTTGGGATACAAAATCGAAATCAAGATCTATAGACATTAGAAAAGGAAAAAGTTGCGCTAAAAAGTGAGTGACATATAAATGAAAAATGATTAGTGAAAATATCACCAGTACAACAACTGGTAAAAATGTAAATATGAGCCAACGGCTCACACAGTAAATAAATAACACAAATTGTTAAAGATGAGTGATACAAACATGTGATGCAGAATCACTACATGTGAGTGATCCATAAACCATAAACCACTAAAATTGTCACATAAAGTCCAAACGATGAAGTTCATATACACATATATTAGGAATGCTCCTCCACCGTGCTGATTGTGATCCAATGCATTACACCCAGAGCAAGTGTAAGATAGGACAGCCTCCACCAATGAAATTACTGCCTCTTACCGAAAAAGATGGATCCCTTGTCACAGGGGATCAAAGAAAACCTGTGGCTATTCCTCAGCCAGGGGTATGGGGCAAGCAGCGTCTCTTTGACCAGGAGATCAGCAACTCTCAGCAGTAGGAAACACGGTCCCCGTAAATAAAAAGAAGGATATACTATAGTGTAAAACCTTTTACACGTTTATTAAAAAAGACGAATGCACACTTACATGAATGCAGATAAAAACGAGCGAAAATAAGCCGGCCGGCTCTTAAGTATAAAGCAGCCCGTATGTCTCCGGGTAGCGTGGGCGTGATGACGTCAGAACGTGGCTCCTCCCTACGCGTTTCGTCATCAAAGATGTGTTCACGGGATACGGGCGGCGTTCTGACGTACCGCTCTAATATAACCATCTCAATCAGCCAAGCCTCGATGTGAACCGCGGGATGCAGGAGCACCGCCATTTTGACTGAGGGAAAGGATATCACTAGATACTATGGAGAGATTGGCAAACCAAAAGCAAATAGTGATTAATGTGTAAAAAAGGGATAAAGATTGCATAAATAAACACAATTATTTTTTTTTAAAAAGGGGGGCAAAAAGGCCATCGGTCTAAACTACCATTTAATATAAAACAAATATATATGGAGGTTTTTAATCCTCTCTTACTTAAAAATTAGAGGGAACCTCATCTGATAGAAAAGGCGGACTAAATCATTCCCAGGATTCACATCAAGTGTACAGAAGCACAAGGAATTACCCAAGGCTAGTTCAGTATGGCACTAACGAGAACCAGATCCTAAAAAACAAACAACAACACCCTAACAACAAATTGACAATAAGTTGGACACTATACCGAAATTATGTATAAATTGACTAAATAAGATATAGCAATAAATATGCCAAAAGTAGGGTCTCGACTCCATCCTCCTTCACATGAACCCAATTTGCCCGTTAAGGTCTAGACCCAAACCTATGAAAGAGGGGGGGGGGGAATAATACAAAGTACATATAGAGGAGGGAGGGGGAGGGGGGGGTGTAAAAAATAAATAAGGGACCGCAGTGATTTACACAGGGCACTCTTCCCTACCACTATTGATACATGTTATCTGGTCGACATAGAGGTCAAGAATTGTCTATGAAACAATTCACATCGACATCTATGTTAAGACCAAAGGGGGTGTAGCACTTGATCCTATGCACCCACGACATCTCCAACCTAGAGATGCTCTGGACCAAATTGCTACCCCTCCAATGAGGGCTGTATTTATCGATTGCCAAAAAGATGGTACCCTTAGGGTTTCGATTATGTACAGCCAGATAGTGTTTCGACACAGAGTGTTTTGTAAACCCTCTTCTAATATTACCAATATGTTCATTCAGGCGTACCTGAAGTGGGCGCTTGGTCCTGCCCACATACTGCAACCCACACGGGCATTGCAGTAAATAGACCACGCCCTCCGTCAAACAGGCTGATGACATCTTACTCTCCTTACAATCCCCCCGAACCTCCCTACCCAACTTACTGAAGGACATACAAAACTTTGGTGAGATTTCAAATCTTAAAATTAACTACTCGAAGTCTCAGGCGTTAAATATTTCTCTACCCCCGCAGGAAGTAGAACACTGCCAACAATTCTTCCCATTTCAATGGAAGACGGTAGCCCTCACATATTTAGGTGTCCAAATCACAAGGAAAATTATCGACCTTTATAGCCATAATTTCTTAGCTGCCCTTTCTAAAATACAGACCCACCTTAAAGAATGGACTAATATGAATGTATCCTGGTTCGGCCGTGCAGCCATAATCAAAATGGTGGTACTCCCTTGATTGTTATACCTGATGCAGACAATCCCAATTCATTTACCCCCTTCCTTCTTTGCTACCTATAGGAAAGCCTGCACAACTTTCCTATGGAAGAACACCCTCCCGCGTATTAAATATTCTCGCCTGACCCTCCCAAAGACCAGGGGTGGCATTGGCCTTCCAGATCTCCAAAAATACTATCTTGCGTGTCACCTGACTAGAATCATGGATTGGGGGGTACACTGCCGGGGAAAGACCTGGGTGACCTTAGAAAAGCATTTCATACAAACATCTACTCATGTACTCCCCTGGCTCCCGCCCCGTCTGTGGCCCCTCGCAGTTAAGACACACGCGCTCATATACCCCTCCTTAAAGGCTCTTGACAAAGCAATTTCGATCCACAAACTTTCCTCATATCTGGGACCAATGACCCCCCTGAGAGGGAACCCGGATTTCCCTCCTGGGGACCCTACGTTCCTCCAGAAGGAAGGGCCCCACGGCCCCACGAGGAAATGCGAGCGCAAAATTTTTTCCGGGAAGGTGCTATTAGAACGTATGAGGACTTATTGTCCGAATCGCGCACACACTCGTTCCCTTTTTGGTCCTACAGACAATTGAGACACTTCTTCACATCTAAAACTTCAAGTGCGACGTGGTCCAGACAACCTACTCCATATGAAGCACTCTGCTTACGTAACGCACCACAAAGACATCTCATATCCTACATATACACTCTTCTCCAGGAGGACGCCCTCCATCCAGCGACTACACCCACACGCACCTCGTGGGAAAAAGACCTGAACCTGACTCTGACTGACGGGGAGTGGGAAACAATCTTTACATACGCCCATAAAGGATCGATGAATATAGCAATTCAAGAAAATGGGTATAAGATCATAACTAAATGGTACAGGACTCCCTCACGCCTACACAAATTCACACCCTCAATTTCAAACATCTGCTGGAGATGCAAGGAAGCAATAGGCTCCATGATCCATATTTGGTGGGAGTGTGGCTCCATCCAACCTTTCTGGACTGAGGTCCACGCCATTATCAAACACGTGACCACTTATGAGCTGGATTACAACCCTGCACAATACCTCTTACATCACACAACCCTTTCTAAACGAACCTACTTTAAATCTTTGGCCATGCACATGGTCAATGCAGCTTGATTATGCATACCTGTACACTGGCGCTCTACAGAGGCACCCACCATCAGAGAATGGCTGATTAGGATAGCAAAGATAGAAGAAATGGAGGAACTGATATTCTCCTCTCAGGAACGCATACAGAATTTTATGCAAACATGGGCATGCTGGTATCACTTCAAAACGTCAGACCACTACAAAACCTATCTACCCTAGTAAATACTAGACATGTGCATTCGTTTTCGTCCGAATGCATTTTCGTCCGAATTTCAGCTATTTTCGTTATCGTTTTAACAAACGAAAACGAAAGCACAGAATCCGAAAACCAAAAGATCCGACATAAACAAATGCTTTATTTTCATTTTCGTTGCTACAACAGTTCGATATAGATAGGAGATTCGACGTGACGCTGACAATAACAATCTGTGTCTATCGAACCTGTGGTCGAATGTGCCTAAACTTAACTCTATTAGTCCAAGATTATTCTACATAGGAGAGAAAAGATTCGACATTATAGAGAGAAAAGATTCGACATAGGAGAGAAAGATTCGACATAGGAGAGAAAAGATTCGACATAGGAGAGAAAAGATTCGACATAGGAGAGAAAAGATTCGACATAGGAGAGAAAAGATTCGACATAGGAGAGAAAAGATTCGACATTATAGAGAGAAAAGATTCGACATAGGAGAGAAAAGATTCGACATAGGAGAGAAAAGATTTGTTATTATAGAGAGAAAAGATTCGACATAGAGAGAAAAGATCACTGCTGGAATTGGGTGGGGGAAGTAAAATAAAAATAAAGTTGATGATGAATGTTATTGGCTGATTGTAACCAAAGAGGAGGAGCAGCAAAATAGCTAGAATGACGAAGATTCGACAAAGCATCGAAAGTTAGAAGATTCGACGGTGCAGCAAAACTGTACGACGCTAAGCTGTAGGCTATAGAAGAATTCTAATGTTGGTTGACTAGTAATAGTAATGAATAAATATAATTATTACTAGTCATACAACATTAGAATTCTTCTATAGCTTGTGGGCGGAACATTCGACCGGAAATGTATGATTGCAGCGTCGTACAGTTTCACTGCTCCGTCGAATCTTCTTTGAACATTCGACAGACACCATAAGCCTTCAATGACAAATTCGACCTTAATTAATTCAGATTTTCGGACGAATGCAATTTCTAACGAAAAACGAAATAAATAAAAACGAATTTCGGGAGTAACTAAATAAATTTATTTTTCGGACAAAAACGAAATTCCGAAACGAAATATTTCAGTGTGCACATGTCTAGTAAATACCTGGAAGAACTCCCTGCCTTGAATTCGGCATGGCCCACAATTTAAGACGATTCGGGGGGACGGGGGCGAGGAGCGGCGCCTGTCTCTCTGTCTCTCTTCCTTTCTCTTACCTCTTTGTCTTTCTCTTTCTTTTACCCCTTCTTACCTTTACACTCTTACATTCTCCCCAAACTCCCACTTTCTCATTAATTATCTCCCATCCTCATCCCCATTTCCCCCCCTTCCCCTTAAACCACACAACGACAATGAACCTCTATCTAAATGGAAGCCCCGACATAAACACTAAGTTATGCCCATCCCATTCAGGCATCTAAGTGCCACGATTGGGCCTGTAGAGATTGGCCTACGTGGTAACGCCTACAAATATGATACAACTTGACATGAATGGGGTGCTCTTCCCTAAAGTGGCTGATATGCTCGTTGTTCTTGTTCAACCTATATGCTGAATAGATCTTTATGTCCATACAATTACCCAAATGTGTTACTCTCTTCACCATTTGTTTGTTATAACACACTATGCAATGTATCTAACGTTGTTATTTACCGAAGAAGACCCGAGTCTTCTTCATTTCTGTTCATGATAACCTTGAAAACCGTATTGAAATGTAACCTTGTTTTTGCCTTAATAAAGTATACTTTTGTGGAAAAAAAAAAAAAAACATGATACATTGGTTGGAAGTGGGGTACAAGTGTCTGTTTGGGATTTCAAGATGAAGACATTATTTTTACCAAATAATTTCTTTACTATTCACCTTTGGCTGTCAATTTATATACATAGAGGCGCCACAAAAATTCACTGATGCACCTGTGTGGGACACCCAAAAAAGGCGGTTCTGGTGGCCCACACTATAGTGCTCAAAAGTACAGATGTGGAACCAGCTCCTGAGTGTACTCTCCTTTACACTGATTAAAGTTTGCATTTCATTCTCTTTACAAACACATCATCTAGGCAACAATGTAAGAACAACTATTGAATAAAAATAGGCAGATGTGTAAATTATTTTAACCCTGTAAAATCTATAAAAATCGAGGATAGTGCCCGAACGATGTGTCTGTAACGAACGATTACTGTGCCAAACCAAGTTCAAACTATGACATTTTGTAAGGTAGTACAATAGAAAAATGCAATAACATGGAGCAACATGCAAGTTGAGAAATACAATAATAGGAAAAATGGGGAAAAAGTACTTACTTTTTTCAAGCATTCTCTTAATGCTCCTTAACTGCTCCGGCTCCCTCAGTTTGAGGTCAGACCACCTCTTTCTGAGCTGCTCGTTTGATCGTTTCACCCCGAAATTCTTCTTCAAACTCTTCACGACTTTCTTCATGATTTTGGCCTTCCTTCGATTAGGTTTGCTATACGGCCCATGCTTTGCGTCATAATCCGACTTTAGCAATATGTCCACCATCTCCGCCATCTCCGCATAAGACATATTAGATGCCTTGAATCTCCTCCCTGGTCGTGACGTTTCCTCAGTCTCCGGGCTTGTCTCCTCCTCGTTATTTGAGAAATTAGCAGACACCTGCTGTGAATCCGCCATATCTGTCTGAGCGCCGAAAGAGAAGGGGCGGGGAAAAGATGTTACTTAGAACGTCATGGGCGAGGCGACGTGTGCGGAGCGACGTGGGCGTAGTTTTACGCATGCGTGGTGTATATATAGCAAACACACATGTGACTATACTACGTTCGGTGTGCGGAGAGAGGAGTAAAAGTGACGGACATGCGAACAAAGGTATATGATTTGTAGACTTTGAGAAATTGGTGGCCTATACTGTCTAGAGAATGTTGGAGGATATATATGGTGACTAAGATTTACAGGAGGTTAGACTGTGTGCCTCACATTATTATTTTTTTTTTTTTTTTGGCTTGCAGACCCAAAATGAATGTCTTCATAAGTGACAAGGAACTCCTTGCGGAATTTATAGACCGGGTAAGGGAGCTGCCCGCTCTGTGGGAAACAAAAAACCCCATCCATAGAAAAAAAGGGGTAAGAAAAGCAGCGCTGGAGACCCTGCTCTCATTTGTGCATACCAAGGTGCCCGCAGCAACAGCAAAACAGGTGGACACTAAAATTGGGAGCTTGAGAGGCACATACAGGACTGAACGCTCTAAGGTCCTGGCTTCTCAGAGGTCAGGAGCAGCAGCAGATGATGTGTATGTCCCGAATTTGTGGTACTACAGCAGGATGTCCTTTCTGGATGACCACATTGAGGCAAGGCCATTACTCTCCACTCTTCCCCCCAGACTTCCCTGCAGCCAACCTGAGCCTTCTCTGGAGCAAGAGGAGGCAGCCATCCTGAAAGAAGTGGATTTGGACATCTGGAGCCAGGTATAGTATTAAATGAAAATGTATTGTGAGAAACTTAATGCAGGAAAAAGAAGTCAAGATGAAAATCCTAAACTATTTTGGGATACAAAATCGAAATCAAGATCTGTAGACATTAGAAAAGAAAAAAGTTGCGCTAAAAAGTGAGTGACATATAAATGAAAAATGATTAGTGAAAATATCACCAGTACAACAACTGGTAAAAATGTAAATATGAGCCAACGGCTCACACAGTAAATAAATAACACAAATTGTTAAAGATGAGTGATACAAACATGTGATGCAGAATCACTACATGTGAGTGATCCATAAACCATAAACCACTAAAATTGTCACATAAAGTCCAAACGATGAAGTTCATATACACATATATTAGGGATGCTCCTCCACCGTGCTGATTGTGATCCAATGCATTACACCCAGAGCAAGTGTAAGATAGGACAGCCTCCACCAATGAAATTACTGCCTCTTACCGAAAAAGATGGATCCCTTGTCACAGGGGATCAAAGAAAACCTGTGGCTATTCCCCAGCCAGGGGTATGGGGCAAGCAGCGTCTCTTTGACCAGGAGATCAGCAACTCTCAGCAGTAGGAAACACGGTCCCCGTAAATAAAAAGAAGGATATACTATAGTGTAAAACCTTTTACACGTTTATTAAAAAAGACGAATGCACACTTACATGAATGCAGATAAAAATGAGCGAAAATAAGCCGGCCGGCTCTTAAGTATAAAGCAGCCCGTATGTCTCCGGGTAGCGTGGGCGTGATGACGTCAGAACGTGGCTCCTCCCTACGTGTTTCGTCATCAAAGATGTGTTCACGGGATACGGGCGGCGTTCTGACGTACCGCTCTAATATAACCATCTCAATCAGCCAAGCCTCGATGTGAACCGCGGAATGCAGGAGCACCGCCATTTTGACTGAGGGAAAGGATATCACTAGATACTATGGAGAGATTGGCAAACCAAAAGCAAATAGTGATTAATGTGTAAAAAAGGGATAAAGATTGCATAAATAAACACAATTATTTTTTTTTAAAAAGGGGGGCAAAAAGGCCATCGGTCTAAACTACCATTTAATATAAAACAAATATATATGGAGGTTTTTAATCCTCTCTTACTTAAAAATTAGAGGGAACCTCATCTGATAGAAAAGGCGGACTAAATCATTCCCAGGATTCACATCAAGTGTACAGAAGCACAAGGAATTACCCAAGGCTAGTTCAGTATGGCACTAACGAGAACCAGATCCTAAAAAACAAACAACAACACCCTAACAACAAATTGACAATAAGTTGGACACTATACCGAAATTATGTATAAATTGACTAAATAAGATATAGCAATAAATATGCCAAAAGTAGGGTCTCGACTCCATCCTCCTTCACATAAACCCAATTTGCCCGTTAAGGTCTAGACCCAAACCTATGAAAGAGGGGGGGGGGAATAATACAAAGTACATATAGAGGAGGGAGGGGGAGGGGGGGTGTAAAAAATAAATAAGGGACCGCAGTGATTTACACAGGGCACTCTTCCCTACCACTATTGATACATGTTATCTGGTCGACATAGAGGTCAAGAATTGTCTATGAAACAATTCACATCGACATCTATGTTAAGACCAAAGGGGGTGTAGCACTTGATCCTATGCACCCACGACATCTCCAACCTAGAGATGCTCTGGACCAAATTGCTACCCCTCCAATGAGGGCTGTATTTATCGATTGCCAAAAAGATGGTACCCTTAGGGTTTCGATTATGTACAGCCAGATAGTGTTTCGACACAGAGTGTTTTGTAAACCCTCTTCTAATATTACCAATATGTTCATTCAGGCGTACCTGAAGTGGGCGCTTGGTCCTGCCCACATACTGCAACCCACACAGGCATTGCAGTAAATAGACCACACCCTCCGTCAAACAGGTAATAAAAGGTTTGATGTCGAAAGTTTTGGTATTACAAGTGGAGCTAAATTGAGTAGTTCTCCTAGATCTACACCCATTTAAAGAACATACTTGACACCTCCTGCACTGATAATAACCCGTGAGGTTGGGAAAGAAGGTGGGTCTAGTCGTGGGTGGATCCATAATGTTGAGTGCAAGTTTGTCCCTCAAAGCTGGAGCTCCTCTAAAAACCACCTGAGGTCTATCTGGCAAAATGGTATTGAGGACCCTATCATTCTTCAGAATATGCCAATGTTTATTAACGATGTGCCTAATCTGAGAATGTTGGCAAGAAAAGTTGGTAATAAAAGGGGTGCGAAATGACAACCCAGCGTCCATCTTAACTTTCTCTTTTAACAAAACAGCACGGTCCACACAACTGACCGAATCAAGGGTAGCTTTAAGGGACTTAGGGGAGTAACCCTTATCTATAAATCTCCTGGTTAGAATATCAGACTGTACTAAAAAGGTGGTGTGGTCCGAGCAATTTCTTTTTAATCGTAGAAACTGACTCTTAGGCACAGCACCCAACCAGGGGGCATAGTGACAACTACCTTTGGGGATAAATGAATTCCTATCAGTAGGTTTAAAGAAGGTTGAAGTAATGAAACCCCGATCACCCACAGAGATGGTCAGATCCAAAAAATTGATCTGATCCTGGCTAGACACATAACTTAAATGGATGCCTGTAGAGTTGATATTGAGGGAATCCATAAAGTCTAAAAGATCAGGGTGGCTACCCCTCCATAGGAGGAGGATGTCGTCTATGTAACGAGCCCACAGGGCTACGTCAGGCCTGGTGTCAGCACAGACAATGAAACTTGGCTAGCAACCTGAGGGGTAGTATCCATCTCAGGGCCTGCCAAAGCAGCTTGTTCAGCCAGAAGCTTTTTTTGCCACTCGAAAACAATGCTAGAGTCATAATCAGAAAAGTCACGGTTAAATTTCTTTTTCTTTTTTACTCTCTGCTCTTTGTCCTCTTTTTCAAGAATTTTGAGTAAAAGTTTGGACCTCTCCAAGTATTCCTCACTAGATTGAAAGGGGGTTAGTTTGTCTTTGATCAGTTTGATTTCATCATCAAGTCTCACTAATTTACTCCTTTTTCTATCTACCAAAAATAAAAAAAAAATTAACGCCAGCTTCGTTAAAATATTTAAACCACCCTTCAAGATCTACTTCTCCCTTCTGGGGGCATACCTCCCACCTAAGACTACGGGGCACCATGAGGTGCTTGATATAAATCTCTAAAAAGGCTATATCCCACTGAGTATGAATCTCAGAAATAGTGAGATTTTTAAGTCTAAGAAAAAGACCCCCCAGATCCCCTTCACCATCCTTAAAGGTTTCAAAAACCCCATCTGTATTCACCACTCGAGTGGCTCTGAATTCGAAAACATCCATTAAATATTGATGATAATGAAAAGATAAATAAAAAAACAAATGTCAAAAGCAGCAATAATGTGTATAATAAACAGATGTGAAAAGAAAAAACTGCGCTAGTGAATAAAAAAATATAAAATCAAAGCTGCAACCATAAGTGTTATACTACACAAAACAGATAGAAAAGGAAAAAGTTGCGCTAAAAAGTGAGTGACATATAAATGAAAAATGATTAGTGAAAATATCACCAGTACAACAACTGGTAAAAATGTAAATATGAGCCAACGGCTCACACAGTAAATAAATAACACAAATTGTTAAAGATGAGTGATACAAACATGTGATGCAGAATCACTACATGTGAGTGATCCATAAACCATAAACCACTAAAATTGTCACATAAAGTCCAAACGATGAAGTTCATATACACATATATTAGGGATGCTCCTCCACCGTGCTGATTGTGATCCAATGCATTACACCCAGAGCAAGTGTAAGATAGGACAGCCTCCACCAATGAAATTACTGCCTCTTACCGAAAAAGATGGATCCCTTGTCACAGGGGATCAAAGAAAACCTGTGGCTATTCCCCAGCCAGGGGTATGGGGCAAGCAGTGTCTCTTTGACCAGGAGATCAGCAACTCTCAGCAGTAGGAAACACGGTCCCCGTAAATAAAAAGAAGGATATACTATAGTGTAAAACCTTTTACACGTTTATTAAAAAAGACGAATGCACACTTACATGAATGCAGATAAAAACGAGCGAAAATAAGCCGGCCGGCTCTTAAGTATAAAGCAGCCCGTATGTCTCCGGGTAGCGTGGGCACGATGACGTCAGAACGTGGCTCCTCCCTACGCATTTCGTCATCAAAGACGTGTTCACGGGATACGGGCGGCGTTCTGACGTACCGCTCTAATATAACCATCTCAATCAGCCAAGCCTCGATGTGAACTGCGGGATGCCGGAGCACCGCCATTTTGACTGAGAGAAAGGATATCACTAGATACTATGGAGAGATTGGCAAACCAAAAGCAAATAGTGATTAATGTGTAAAAAAGGGATAAAGATTGCATAAATAAACACAATTTATTTTAAAAAAAAAGGGGGGCAAAAAGGCCATCGGTCTAAACTACCATTTAATATAAAACAAATATATATGGAGGTTAGACATTAATAGACATTAGTCTGCCATAAATTGGGTGCAAAATAGTCAATCTGATGTAGTCCTAAAAATATTTGTCTTTTCTCTTGATTTGCATTCAAATTGCTACATTCATGATCTCAAATTTGTGTGAAAATAATAAACCAAAATATTAAACCATGTCCCTTTTTCATACACAGGATGAAATCAGCCAGGAGGATGGTCTGGAAACTGTCAGGCAGGAGGAGGCAGGGCCCACTGTCAGCCAGGAGGTGGCAGGGCCCACTGTCAGCCAGGAGGTGGCAGGGCCAACTGTCAGCCAGGAGGTGGCAGGGCCCAGTGGCCGACAGGAGGTGGCAGAGCCCAGTGGCAGACAGGAGGTGGCAGGGCCCAGTGGCAGACAGGAGGTGGCAGGGCCCAGTGGGAGACAGAAGGTGGCCAGGACTGGGAAGAAGCACTAGATCTCAGGTGCCTCCCATCCGCCTTCCTAAAAGAAGCAGGAGGGACAGGACCACTAGTGAGGCAGCAATGGCCCTTATTAAAAAGGCACATGCCACCCTCCAGGAGCCCACATCCCCTGAAGAGGCCATTGCTGGCCTAGTTGAGGCCAAGTTCAAGGTGATGAGCATGGAGCAACGCCTCCTATGCGAGCCCCTGCTCATCATCTTGCTGAACAAGGGGGTGATGGAGAGAATTACCCCCAATACGGCCATATGTGAGGTCGCACAACTATCCCAACCTCAACCTCCTCCTCCTCCTCCACCTCCACCTTCTTCTTCTGCGCCACCCCCTTCTTCTCCTCCACCTCCTCCTCCACCTTCTTCTTCTGCGCCACCCCCTTTTCCTCCACCTCCTTCTCCTCCTCCTGACAGGAGTACCCCTCCAGTGGCCCAGCCTCCAGCCACACGCAGAAGGAAGGCTGCAGAGAAGGCTTCAGGGAAGGCTGCAGGGAAGGCTGCCAAGAAGACGAGGAAGTGATGTCCTTGCTTCATTGTGGTCGGACAGAAGGCAGCCTGTTGTAGTACCACAGACTTGGGACATATATATCACCTGCTCCTGTTCCTGACCTCTGGGAGGCCAGCATCAGATTGTGCTCACAACTGTTGTGCTTCTCAAGCTCCCACTTTTAGTGTCCACACAGGGTTGATGTGTGCTCTGGGGTCCCATGGATGCACAAATGGCAGCAGGTTCTCCAGCGCTGCCTTCTATTTATTTTGTTCAAGACATGAATAAATGGGGTTTTTTTTAAGTTCATACTTGACTATGTTTTTTTATAAGAATTAATTATTTCCCTTTGGAGTAAGCAGACACATTTGACCCCCCAAAAAAAGGGACAGATAACACCAAAAAAAATCATTAAAGGTGTTCTTTAAAAAATATAGGGTGTAAACTTGACACAACTAAATTTAAAAAATACAATGGGAGATCACTATCAAAACATTGACAAATTACAATTAACATCTGTCTAAAAAATATAAAACATTAAAATATTCAGAAGATCTTGCACGATATAATACAGCTAAATCTTCTTAAGAGCAGCATGAAAAAGGTTTAAAATATATAGTCATAACTCTGTGTGAATATCAGCAGCAAAGCAAGTTCATTATTTTTCATTATTGTAACATTCTAAAGAAGATTTAAATGCACAACATTTAAACGATGCAATAATTTACAGCGTGACGAATGTGCTATCTCCATTACGGAGGCTTGTTTTACCAGAAGATGCGCTCCCGTCTCATACTTGATTCTGAGCATGCGCGCTTTTTGAAGAGTTGTAAAAGCATACACACGAACCATTTTCTCGTTGCAAAACAGGCCGACGAGAAACACGACGAGAAAATCTAGAATCCGGACGAGAAAATAGAGAGCAGCTTCTCTATTTTTCTCGTCGAGATTCACGGCAGTTTTCTCGTCGTAAAACCATACACACGAACGGTTTTCTCGACAATAAAGCTCTCTCTGCACTTTTCTTGTCGGTTTTGGACGAGAAACTCGATCGTGTGTACGAGGCTTTAGGGTTGTTATCTTATCACAATCTATCAATATATGCACAATGATAACACACTGAGGGCGAAGTGTTAAAGTATAAGAAGCTGATAAACTGCAGTTTATTGGCGTTTTGGCGTTTTTTTTAAAAGCCCATTAACTGCACTCTATGTTAGCCTATGTGTTCATGTACACATAACGTTTTTTAGCTTTAATGAGCAGTGGAGTTAATGGGCTTTTTTCTGAACGCAAGAAATTCGCGTTCAAAGTGCCGTTTTTCGGCAGAAAAAAACGCAAAACGCCAAAAAACGCTCATAAACGCCCAAAAACGCTGGCCCGTTTTTTAGCGTTTTTTGGTCCATTGAAAAAAAAAATTTTTTTTAAAAAAACGAAAAAACGCTACACTGAAAAACGCTAATAAAACCTAGTAAAAAAAACGCTGATAAAAGCTAGCTTTTTCTGCTGCTTTAAAAACGACCGTTTTTGAGCTTCTGTGTACATGGAGCCTAACTAGTTTACTTCTGTGTAAAAGGCATAGATTAACACATAACACATATATTGTCTGCAGAGCCCTGCAACGGTAAATATAGTACACACTGAGGATGCTGGCGATTACGCTCCAAGTGCAGCTATCCCTATCTATGCGCCCTTATGGCGCAGCAACAAAAAGTTCTAACTCCTGGTCAGGCCTGACTCAGATATAACTTAGTCTCTTGGGGAACAATTTCTTCGCATGCAGCTTGAACGGTGGTGCACATATAGAAAGAAACAGTATTTGTAATCCACACGATAGGTAATAGAAGAACACTTCACCGGAGACTACACGACCCAGTTCTGTTACTAGTCTCCGGTGGAACAACAGATAAAACTTGGTGGGCCAAGGCAGTCTCTAGGCCTAATCAGAGTAAAGTACTTTGATGGATTGAGCAGGTGCTCGCTCACCACTCCGGACGCGATCCCAGTCCGGGACTTCCACCGACTGTGTCTCCGCACACAGCGTCTGCAACGGCCGGGTCCCCGGAACCAACTGATGTCAGCAACTTGGAGAAGTCGGATGCCACCCAGGCTTGCAGTGGGGTGGAAGGCTCTCTGGAAGTTGTGCAAGACCCTGGCTTCAGGCCCTGTACTGCCGCAGATCCGCACGGGAAGACCTGTTGATAGCAGCGCGGTGTCCAAAAAGGCCGAGCTCAGCCTCGCCCTCCTCTTATATAGTCCCACCCATGAGTCTTTGCGTGGCGAAAATGCACCCTGGGTGCCAAACGGGGTTATGGGTAACATAGTCCCGGGGCCTTTAAGGAGACCCTGCTACACTAGTAATAAAAAAAATTATAATAAAAATGCCATAAATATATCCCCTATTTTGTAGACGCTATAACTTTTGTGCAAACCAATCAATATACGCTTATTGCAATTTTTTTAACAAAAATATGTAGAAAAATACGTATTGGCTTAAACTGAGGAAGAAATTTATTTTTAACATTTTTTTGGGGGGATATTTATTGTAGCAAAAAATAAAAAATAGTTTTTTTTTTTAAATTGTCGGTCTCTTTTTGTTTTTAGCGCAAAAAATAAAAAACGCAGGGTTGATCACATACCACCAAAAGAAAGCTATATTTGTGGGAAAAAAAGGGCATAAATTTTGTTTGGGTACAGGGTCGCACGACCGCGCAATTGTCAGTTAAAGCGACGCAGTGCCGTCTGGCAAAAAATGGACTGGTCATTAAGGGTGCAAATCCTTCCGGTCCTTAAAGCAGAGTTCCACCTAAAAATGGAACTTCCGCTTTTTGGAATCCTCCCCCCCCCTCTGGTGTCACATTTGGCACCTTTCAGGGGGGAGGAGGGAGCAGATACCTGTGTAATACAGGTATTTGCTCCCACTTCTGGGCATAGATCACCGCAGTGACCTACGCCACGTCCGGCGCCTACTCCGCCCCCCCTGCTGTCTTCTGGGAGACACACAGGTCCCAGAAGACAGCAGGGACCAGTGGGATCACGCAGCGCGACTCGCACATGTGCAGTAGGGAACCAGGAAATTAAGCCGCAAGGCTTTACTTCTTGATTCCCTTACCGAAGATGGCGGCGGCAGCACCCGAGAGCCGAGGGACAAATCGGCTTTGGGATCGGACATCGTGGGCGCCCAGGACAGGTATTATTCTGTTCATATAATAAAAGTCAGCAGCTGCAGTATTTGTAGCTGCTGACTTTTAATATTTATTTTTTCGGCAGAACTCCGCTTTAAGTGGTTAATTTGGGGTTCCCTTTACCATACAGCTACATACAGCCATGATACCAGGATCTCTTTGTTCATGGAAATATCTCTGCTTTTGGACTGGGTGATTGTGGTGTTGTAGAATATTAAGACCAGCCTCTTGGGATGAAGCCAATAGGAAGAAGAAGGTTCGTACTGAGGAGTGCGTGTAAATGGATCTTTGAGAAGATCCCCCTTCGAGGTGCACTGTCAATGCAGATGACTCTACAAGTTGTCTAGTGGTAGTGCATCATGAAGCTAAGCAACATGATTGCTCTGAGTGTTGCCAAACTTTCCCCCACATAATAGACTGCCATCCATGACATATACTGTAAGTGTACAAAGCAACTCACCAGAAGGTTTCCAAGAAGGAATGTGCTGAACAGCTGTAGGACTGTGGGCTTCTATAGATTTGTGCCAAGCGGTGATTAGGTCTAAGAACAAAATCAACCAACATTCCATGCATTTAGGTGGTGGTGTTCTTCCTGTTAGAGGGAAACTATAAAAGTTTTAAGTCAATTTTTTTTTTTTTTTTTTTTTTTTTATTTATAAATGGTAAACTATTTTACTTTTTTTTTTTTACTGTTTATATAAAATCTATCATTTTACAAATAAACATTTAATACAATCTCCCTTCTGGACACAGATTCACAGAGATTCTGGGTTTTCTAAAAAGAGAGAGCAAAATCTGTTTGTCTTCCAACTCTCTCTCTCTCTCTCTGAATTCAATTACCAATGGCTCCTGTAAACAGAGCAGTGAGGAAGGGAGAAGTCACTGCTGTGACCCATTCAGTTGTTATTTTTAAAAAGAAAATGTTTGTATTTACAATTATTTTACATCGCTGAGAACCCACTAAAGAAGCATAACAATGTACTTAGCACTAGTCTAGTAAATCCCCATGGGAAGGCATTACAATAAGGAATGAAATAAACCTCTTTTCGCCTAAAATGTATGATAACATAGAGCATTAAGCTGAGCTTAGCCTTGAATACAAGATATAAGCCTAGATATGTCAAATTATGTACAGATTTTTTGAATTTTAGAAAATTATGTAATGTACAGTAGGTTTTTTAGATATAATGTGTAGCACCCCCTTGTGTACATAGTTGGTTAGTGTAAGTACATTTAGCTTGGCTTCACTATAGCCTGTGAACCCAGAGTTATTTTGGGTCATGCAGAGTTTAGCTAGCAGGTTCTGAGGGCTGGATCTCAGTCACCTCCCCCTGGCTTCTGGAGGCTCCTAGAAGGTCCTAGAACTTAGTGGGTGGAGGGGTGAAGACGGCAGCTCGAATAATTCATGGGTACTCTACCACTACCTGGGGTAAAGGCCTCCCCGTAAAGTGGAGAGTGGCCCATAAGTATTTAGGAGCCTGGCCAAAAAGAGTATATGGGATCCAGAGTCCTGGAGAGGACCCAAGTGCAGGGGGGGCCTTGCCTTTGGTCAGGAGGCATCTAGCTGCAGTCATAAGAGAGAGAGAGTATAAGAAACAGGAGCCAGAGAGGGACCCTCATCCCCTTCAGTCACATCCGGGAGACACCCTGCTGTGCAAGTGGGAGCTGTACAGCAGGAGGCCTGCACAGAAGTCACTACCATGCTACAGGATTTCAAGGGACTAAGTGAGTAACCTCTACTTATTCATCCCACAAGTCAAAATAATGGGAGAAAGCGGCCAGGTGCAAAATCTAGCTAGTCTTTAGAAGGGACAGCGTACAGCTTACCTTCATTCCTGCTTGGGGAAAGCTCAAGTGAAGCTAGGTGCGCTACCATTTTTGCTAAAGGAAGAGAATACTTGCAGTCTGTTTGGGACTCGTACTTTAAGGATCCAGTAAGGATTATTCCTGTGGGAGTGCAGTCTGGGATCTATTCTGAAAGTTGGGAGCAGTTAAGTTGTCCTCATAGTTCGGTGAATTCAGTTTTTCGCATTCCATATCACCCTAACCCCATCCAAGTTAACCACCCTAATAAATAACGAAAACCTGGCTGTGCAGGACAAAGGGGACCCAAAATCAAGTGGCCCTCTATGGGGTAGTGCTACATATGTTTAAAGTGATATCAACCCCTCGGTTTTTTAAGCACTTTCGGAATCTTTATTCACTTACTTATGTAGCACTACCCCCGTAGGAGCTGCTGGTTATATTTTTGGGTCTGCACTCTGCCTGTCAACCCCTTAAGTTTGGCTAGATCCCCTCCTTGGCACAACTGGACAATAATATGATTGTGGAGCCCAATGGCAATAGGGAACCACAATAATACCACACAGTAATATAAATATATATTTAAATATTGTTACCTTGGTGCTGGTCACCTGCCCCACAGCTGCAATAGACAGAGTCCCACACAAGATGTAGCTTAACCAGTGGTAGTGTGTTTACTTAGGAAAAGAATAAAACAATGGTTACACAGACAAGATTGACTACACGCAGCTCCCTGCAAAAGTCAATGTGACACAACTGGTACAGAATATCTCTGTTCCCAGACACAATTAACATGACCTTGGGTCAGATCTGAGGGAGTGTATGGTGGAGGAATCTCCCAATGCAATGGCACCAGCACTGGAACACCTCTCAACCAAGTCTCACACAACTCACACAAACAGTGAAATAACAAAGTGATACAAGCAGTTATACTGAACATATAAGATCATAAACTATATGGCTCCCCCTAGTGGACAGCACAACTGGTGAGTGTCCCGTTGTAGAACTTCCGGAAATAAAGTAAGCGGATGACTGTTCTTTTAAATGTCAGTTAGTCTTCTGCTAGCTTCGCTGGTGCACTTATCTATTTGTATTCCAATAAACAGGGTGAAGATAAATGACATTCACTTGATGCAAGTAGTGTATAGGCAGAACAAACACTAGTTCTTCCCAGCCGCTGTATCACTCTCAGGTGTAACGTATCCCTACTTGTGGCACTGCAGATGCCAGCAAGTACATGTGGATCTATGGAAACCACCTTTCTGCGACCCAGTTAACTATGTTGATAGGCAAGTGCCTTCTCACCAAATGAGGCCTCGCCTCGCCGGTACACTCCGCCTGGAACCTCTCCTTGACCTCAGTCTCTCTGTAACACGAGGCCCCTGGTCCTCCGTGCAGCCGTTCACAAGGTGCCGGTGGATAGGTGACTCTGGATGCTGTGAGGTGTAGACCGGTCCCTCTCAGCGAGGCTGTCCACAAGGAGCCCTCTGTCAGGCGATCCTCTCGCTCGATAACTTTAGGCCCAGGCTTCCCCGGCCTAGGCGCACACACAGCAGGCCTCTTGCCTGTTGAAGATGGCATCCCGAGAGACCAGGCTGAGGCTCCGCCTCTGCCTTAAATCAGTTCTCGCAGCAGGTTGTGCGTGGCGCACTGCATTTTGGTAGGACAGTGAGATTTGTTGGTATTGTAGTCTCAATCCAACCCACGGCAATAGAGTCTCTGTATCTTGCACTACAATGCCCACCATGCTTTGTTCTTAACATGACGGAACCAAACAACTTCCAACTTAAAACACAAAACGAGCACCAGAGGGAGCCAAGTTCCCCATTAAGCGTCAATTGCAGTCTGTTAAGATATGGTCTATAATAACACCTTGCTACACTTATTTTCAGAAGATTTATTCACTTACTGGAGTATGCAGCTTCTTAATTTTCTAATCGTTGTTCCAGTCTAAGCTGGTGCCGTGACCACTGCATCAGGTTTCCTGTTTCAGAGTAGCTCCAGTCTTTTCTCTTGCAGCATCCTATGGAGCCACTCTTGCATGCATGGACTAAAGCTGTATCTCTCTGCAGTGTGTGCATCAATAGAAACAAAGAGCAATGTAGCCTAGGACAGCAAAGCACTCCCCTGCTCCTCCCTCCCTTCTCCAAGTTACCAGACTGACTGGAGATTACACTGTCCATTGTTACCAATCTAGCAGTACCCCCAGTTAAGAGGGCTGCTGGTATAATTTTTGGGCCCCTGTAATGCACCCTGTCAACCCCCGGCAATTGGCTCTAACCTCCCTTGGCACAGTTAGTAGGGGATGATAGGATGGTGTAGCCTGCAACTCACGGAGACACAATCCTATAATAGAACACACACAGCAATAGAGTATAGCTATCTTTACCCGTCTCTTCTGCAAAGTAAATGACACAACATCAGTATACTTAGCCTTTGCACTTTTACTCAGATTGTTGGGTAAGCATATAATCAACAGTGTGCATATCATGTGCATAGCCCTGCAATAAAAAGTATCTCAACAAATAGACAGGTATACAGTATGGTGAATAAATCTAACGGTCCCCGCTGCAGCTATTCTCCCTCGTGGGCAAAAATGGCGCCCAGCAATGTCTACCCTAAGTCAGGCCTGACTGTATAGTGTAGAAGTTCTGTAGGGGGAAATCTTCGCTAGCAAAAACGGTGGTGCACTTTCTGAAGAAACAAACTGTAATCCACAGGATAAAAGGGGTTTTGATAACTTGGTGAACTAAGGCAATCTCCAAAGCTGCTCCGATGTACTGTCTCTCCAGTGCACAGCGCAACACTAGTGATAACTCCGGACAACAGTTATTGGGTCTAGAGATCCTATATAGTTCTCTGAGCAGGTGCTCTCTCACCCAACCGGACCAGTCCGTGTCCGTATCTTCCGCTGCTGTGTCCTGGTACACAGGTCTCACGACATCCAAGTCTTCGGTCCTCCAGGTAACGATGCAGCAACAGTATGGAGAGACGTCCCTCAGGTTACTCGGTGAGAGCGGAAGGCTCTTTGGAGAAAGGCCCAGGCTTCAGGTCTTGTATCACCGCAGGCACGGAAAGGATTTCCTCTTACTGGGCGGGCGGTGTCCAAAAAGACCGAACCCGGCTCCGCCTCCCTCTTATAAAGTCCACCCCAGCAGTCTTTGCGCGGGGCAATGCACCCTGTGTGCCCAGTGGGCTTATGGGTACAGTAGTCTCTGAGGCCTTAAAGGAAACCCCCGCTTCACCAATTTCCTGTGAAGACCAGAAGTTCAGCGAAGCAACACTGAGAAAGCAGGAGCCAGTAGCATTGAATGTTGTAAATTGCAAGTGCTGGGGTAAGAATTTTTAAAATTGTTTACTAGGGAATGTTTATTTTATTGTGCTCAATGTGTTAAGCTAAAAAACATGTTATACTTACCTCCACTGTGCAGCTCGTTTTGCATAGAGTGGCCCCGAACCTGGTCTTCTGGGGTCTCTCGGCGGCTGTCTCGGCTCCCCCCCGCAAGAACTCCTCACCTTCATGCGAGCGCTCCCGTGATACAGCCGGCGGCCATAGCTGCTCACTGTATCACTCGGCCCGCCCCCCGGCACGCCGCGTCATTGGATGCGATTGACAGCAGCGCGATCCAATGGCTGCGCTGCTTTCAATCAACCAATGAATGCGCCGAGAAGCCTGGCCGAGAAGCAAGCGCGTTCACGGCGCGGGACTTTCGAGGGGTCAGGTAAGTAAACAAGGGGGCTGGGGGGCCGCTAATCCGCAGGTGTTTTTTCACCTTAATGCATAGAATGCATTAAGGTGAAAAAACTTTTACCTTTACAACCCCTTTTTTAATACTACTTTAAGATTCACCTGATAAAAGTGACCAGCAATCCAAGTGCACTTTTATTAGTCCTGAATACATTAGACCTCAACCTCAGCCCAACATAGAAATGGGCCATGCCTGCTCTTTTTCTAAACCTCAACTCCACCATTAAGCAGTTCAAAGTAAGAGCCTTTACTCATATCTCCCAACTTTTTGAGATGGGAACGAGGAACACCTATTACCAAAAGTATGCAGGCATAGGACACACCCCCTGCCAGCCATGACCCCTTAAAGGAGAATTATCCCCAAAAAAAGATTAGTTAAACCAACAAGTGCTTTTTTTACCACAACTTTTCCTTTAGGCCGGGTTCAAACCATTGCGAATTGGATGTGGATTTCCGGGATACGATTCACAATAGCAGGAGATTTTGACCGGCTCTCTATGGAGCCAGTTCACATATTTCCGCTGCGGCTCCGGTGCGAATTTGCACAGGAGCCCTGTGCATCTTTTGGTCCGTTTCAGGTCCGAATTCAGGCAAAAATTTGGGCTGAAATCGGACCTGAAACGATGAACCAGGACGCACAGGACCCCTGCTGGGAGCCGCATCGGTATTAGGTGTGAACCCAGCCTCATACTGGCTTTTGAAATCTTCAAATGCAGCATTTTAGAAATTGGATGAAAGGTTTAGCACTGGGAAACATTTTTTGAAAGCTTAAAGCGGAGGTTCACCCTAAATTTGAACTTTACATTAACAATCTCCTTGCATAATTTACATACACATATCACCAACCTTTTTTTTTTTATGCGGCTCTAATTAAAGCGGAGCTCCGCCAAAAAAAATAATATTAAAAGCCAGCAGCTACAAATACTGCACCTGCTGACTTTTAATATTAGGACACTTACCTGTCCTGGAGTCTAGCAACGTCCGCAGCAGAGGACGAGCAATCGCTCGTCACTCTGCTGCCACCACTGCCATCCTCGGTGAGGGAACCAGGAAGTGAAGCCTTGCGGCTTCACTGCCCGGTTCCCTACGGCGCATGCGCGAGTCGCGCTGCGCCGTTTTGACTGGTGATCCCCCTGTGTTCTGGGAGCCGAGTGTCTCCCAGAACACAACGGGTATTCTGCGGGAAGTGACGTGCTTCCCGCAGATTTCCCGCAGAGAGGACTCCTGGAAGTGGGTGCAAATACCTGTCTAAGTATCTGCACCCCCTCCCCCCTGAAAGGTGTCAATTGTGACACCGGAGGGGGGGAGGGTTCCAATGAGCAGAAGTTCCACTTTAGGGTGGAGCTCCACTTTAAGGTGAATCAGCTGTACGATTTGGCACTTCCATCTTTTCTTCCCGCGGGAGTAAGCGTGTATTTAAGTTTCCCCGGCCGCGCTGTGTGTCATGGGAGGTCTGCACAATGTCTCCTGGGAGCAATCTGTCATGCTTCCCAGGAGAATCTCTCGAGATTTCACTCGTCACGTGACTCATCTACCCGGTCACGTGATGAGGGCGGACATTACCTGCACAGCTGATTGTCCGGAGAGCGTTCTGAGCCGTCGCTGCTGTTTATTTTGTTGTGAATGCCATCACAATGGGGCGTGTACTTTTAATGACGCCGCCCGTTGTGATGGCAACCAGGAAATGTTGACGGCGCTGCTCGTGCGTGAGATAGAGCGGTGAATGCCGGGAGACGTGCATTCACCACTACCCGGAAGTCCGTGCTTGTTGGCTTCAGGATGCCCACAAGCAAAATGTAAAAGCCCTGGATCACTTTATATAGGTGTTTATTTTTAACCACTTCAATACAGGGCTTTTTGTACCACTTCAATACCGGGCCTATACCGGGCCTATTCTGGCACTTCTCTCCTACATGTACAAATCATCATTCTTTTGCTAGAAAATTACTCAGAACCCCCAAACATTATATATGTTTTTTTAGCAGACACCCTAGGGAATAAAATGTCGGTCATTGCAACTTTTTTTCTTGCACGATATTTGCGCAATAATTTTTCAAACGCCTTTTTAAAAAAAAAATGGTTTCATGAATTAAAAAATAACAAAACAGTAAAGTTAGCCCAATTTTTGGGGAAAATATGAAAGATGATGTTACGCCGAGTAAATAGATACCTAACATGTCACGCTTTAAAATTGCGCACACTCATGGAATGGCGCCAAACGTCGGTACTTAAAAATCTCCATAGGCGACGCTTTAATTTTTTTACAGGTTACCAAGTTAGAATTACAGAGGAGGTCTAGTGCTAGAATTGTTGCACGCGCTCTAACGCACGCGGCGATACCTCACATATGTGGTTTGAACGGCGTTTACATATGTGGGCGACTTACGTGTGCATTCGCTTCTGATCGCGAGCTACCGGGGACAGGGGCGTTTTAATTATTTTTTTTTTATTATTATTATTTTTTTTTTTTACTTATTTATTAATTTTTTTACAATTATTTTACTTTTTTATTTATTTTTTGATCACTTTTATTCCTATTACAAGGAATGTAAACATCCCTTGAAATAGGAATGTGTGTGACAGGTCCTCTTTATTGAGAGATGCGGGGTCAATAAGACCCCACATCTCTCCTCCAGGCTAGAAAGCATGAGATCAGTGAATTTTTTTTCACTGATCTCATACTTACTAGCCGCAATGGCGGCTTTGTTTACATTTGAGGACCCGGGCGTGACGTCATCACATCGCGCCCGGTCCCCCGACAATCATAGAGATGACTGGTGACCATCTAGTCACCAGTCATCTCTATGCTCGTCACGTGACCCACCAACGGCGCTGGAAGATTCGCTCTGGGTCCCCGATCGCACGGGAGAGCCCGGAGAAGCACCGGATGGCGGCGGGAGGGGGGTTGTCCCCTCCCGCCGCCTATAAGAACGATCAAGCGGCGGAACCGCCGCTATGATCATTCTTATGGTGCACAGAATCGCCGGCACTTCAAAAGGATATCTGAATGATGCCTCTAGCTGCAGGCATCATTCAGATATCCCCCTACAAAGCCAGGACGTCATATGACGTCCACCCAGGATGGGAGATCCCATCTGTGGACGTCATTTGACTATGGCTGGGTAGGGAAGTGGTTAAAGAAAACGGACGGGGGATGATTAAAAACGCCAGACGAGTGAGTACTATATTGTAATCTATAACAAAATTGAATGGACTAAAAAAAAAAAAAAAAGATGGACCACGGAACCTCCGCTTTAAGTACATTTTATATATTGGAAAAAAAATATAGAAGAAACTGCGCTTAAAGTGTACGAATCAAGCTAATGAATTGCCTGAAAAAAGAAAATATTTAAGGAGAAGCAGCAACTAGTCTGAAAACAATCATCATTGGGTACAAATAAGAAAAAAATATATAGTCGCGCTAACTTATGAATTTGAACATAAGCCCATCACTGGGTAACTGAAAAAATCCAAATATCAACAGTGATAACATATAAAAAGCTAAATAAAAAGCAATGTATAAACAGAAAATTAACTGTGAATAAAAAATTGGTTATTGTCCAAAAATACTGTAGAGCGGAAGAACCCCTCAAAGTTCATATTCAAAAATCCATAATGAAAAAAAACACCCATGAGGCTATATCCAAAATTAATAAAGAAATGAAGAAGGAAAGGATTCAGATCTTCTTAGACTTAAATTCGTGACTTTCACCACCACCAGTAGAAGTTACTGCTTACCGAACAGCGATGGTCCCCTATGACGGAGGACCTCAAACAGCCTTAAGTAGTACTCAGTTAAGCCTCCAGAGTGTAGCCAGTGGTAAACCTCAGTTGTTTTAATAGCCCGACAGCTCATATAGCATCATACAGGTATTCAACGTGGACCATGAAAAAAAAGGGGGGGGACACTAGATAGTGTAAAATCCTTGGTGAACATTTATTAAAATAATGAAAACATACTCACAAGAGCAGTTAAAAAGACAGCTTAAAAGTATTACAGCGCCGACCGGTCAATTGGCGCTGGCACACACACGTCCGTGGAAGTCGAGCAATGGAGGGTGACGTCAGCACAAAGCTCGTATCCTGCCCTACGCGTTTCGTGAAAAATCACATCGTCTCGGGGCACGGGCGATGAGCTGCGTCACCCCCTCTAAATAGGGGACACACCGGAAGGAGGATCCGACCCGGAAGAGGACGCGGGCGTGCACGCATCACGTCAGGAGTCAACAATGCCTAGCTAATACAGCCGCTGTACCAGCAAAGCCGATCTAGCGGCAGATGCGCACGCACATCTCCCCACGAGGAAACCAAGCCTCGTTCGTGAGGCCGCTCAGTGCACGTCATCACGCTAAGCGAAATGACGAAAGCACTCGGGAAGAGCGTACCTCACGTCTACGTGACCATAACAACAAGGATCACGGCGCGTCATCACGAAAGAACGGAATGACGGAAGCCCTCGGGATGAGCGTACCATACGTCTGCGTGACCATGACAGCAAAAATCACAACAGCGTTACGTACGTCCTCTAAGGGGAGGGACCCTCCGGGTGTGTCACAAGAAACAGTAGAACCCGCAACCTCCACCGCAACCAATAGGTGCAGAGGACACATTGGGACACTAAACTGCTCCAATTGTTAAATATTAATATCACACATAAACAGTAATACATTGATGCTGGAATTTGGGGACATCTGAGTTCATACCAATGTCCAGAACCGTACAAAAAATAAATTTAACAAAAAAACAGAATGACCTCATGTTATTTAAAGTATAAGTAGCGGTGAATCCGCATAAAATTAAACTACAACACACTAGTGGTCGACAGAGTACATGTTACGATAGGTGTCAATGATCGGGCCTCAATGGACTCCCATCACAACATCATTGCCAGTTGTTGCTAGGAATTGTTGATAAAGGCATTGACATCGGTGTCAACGTTGAGTCCAAATGGAACATAAGTCCTCAACCTGTACACCCATGCCATTTCTTGCTTGGAGATTTCTCTTACAAGCAAGCTGCCTCTCCAATGTGGTCTATATTTATCAATGGCAATGAATAACGTGCCAGACGGGTTTCTCTTATGGACCTGGTCATAGTGCTTGGATACAGAGTGCTTATCGAAACCTTTGCGAATATTCGCTATGTGTTCGTTAAGTCCCACCCTCAATGCCCTTTTGGTCCTCCCCACATACTGAAGACCGCAAGGGCACTGAATCAGGTAGACCACCCCCAAAGATGAGCATGTTATGAAAGGTTCGATTTCATAGGATCGGCCAGTGCTTGTTGACAAAAATTGGCTAATCTTCCTATCTCTGCAACTATTCAGGCTACACACTTGGCATTTCTTACATCGATAGTATCCTGTCAGGTTCTCCAAGAATGTCCTATTAGCCCGTGGGGGGTCCTGGACGCTTGGAGCCACTCTATTGGAAAGTGTCGAAGCCCCTCTAAATACAATAGATGGTCTTTCTGGAAGGGAGGGAGCCAGCACCTGGTCACTGATTAACACGTGCCAGTGCTTACGTATCAAACGTTTGATGGTCTGGTGCTGCATAGAGAAGGTGGTAATAAATGGAAGAGAAAACTTACCATCCCTTGCCACCTTCTCCTTATTAGCCAAAAGTGATCCTCGGTCAATCTCACTAACAGATTGTATCAATTGAAACATATCACTCTGTTGGTAACCTTTATCTACAAATCTTTTATAGAGAATCTCAGCTTGGCCTTTGAAGGCCACTAGATCTGTGCAGTTACATCTTAATCTAGTGAGTTGACCATGAGGGACAGCCTTGAGCCAGGGGGCATAATGGCAACTATCAAGCGGGATGTATGAGTTCCTATCAGTTGGTTTAAAATAAGTGGTAGTGACAAACTTATTATCGACAACTGAGATTTCCAAATCCAAATAGTGTACTGATTCCTGGCTTGCCTCAAAAGAGAATCTGATACCTCTATCGTTGTCGTTCAGGGACAGCATGTAATCACGCAGAGCGGGTTCACTACCGTCCCACAAGAGGAGGACGTCGTCAAGGTACCTTGCCCAGAGTACAACCTCTGGTCTCCGGCAAACATCGACGACGTCCTCCTCCCACTTGGCCATAAAAAGATTGGCCAAGCTGGGGGCATACTTCGCCCCCATCGCCACACCTCGGTCTTGGCGGAAAAATTGATTATCACACCAAAAATAATTATGACTTGCTGCATATTTCAGCAGAGTCATAATAAAATCAATTTTTTCGGGGTGGCAGATCTGATCCTCTCACCAAGTACAACTCTACAGCCTCAAAACCACGCTCGTGTGGAATAATGGTATAAAGTGAGGTCACGTCTGCCGTGACCATCCATATACCATTTGTGGGAACGAGGTCTTTGAGTAAGTTAATAACGTATTTGGTGTCTCTTACGTATGAGGGGATCTGCTGAACCAGAGGTTGCAGAAAAAAATCAATATACTTCCCCACCCGGGACGTGATTGAATCTATCCCACTTACAATGGGTCGTCCCGGGGGGGAGGTGAGGCTTTTGTGGATCTTCGGGAGATAATAAATAACGGGAGTTCGGGGGGCACAAGGTATCAAAAATAATCTCTCCCTATCACTAAGGATACCTACCCGATGTCCCTCGTCCACAATACCTTCCAGTTCCCTCTTATACCTAATGACAGGATCCCTACTAAGGGGGGTATAGGTTTCGGTGTCATCAACGATCCTGTGCAACTCTTTTAGGTAGTCACACCTATCAAGGATAACTATCCCTCCCCCCTTATCAGCGGGTCTAATAACTAGGGATTTGTTAGAACACAGAGACTCAAGACCACTCTCCAAATTCCTCTGCATCTTAACCTTTTTCACCTTAATCGTTTCAAGGTCCTTGAGTACCACATCCCTAAATACTTTAATACTCTGAGCCAGTGAACCAGGGGGGTTGAACAGTGATGCATTGGCTAATCCAGTATGTTTGTACTCAGGTGGAGAGTTCAGTCCAACTGTTATAGGATTAGACAAAAAGTGCCTTTTGATGTTAAGCTTTCTCGCAAACTTGTGAACATCCATAAAGGTTTGGAACTTGCTCAAGCTCCTAGGCGGAGCAAATTTCAAACCCTTATCTAAGAGGCATTGCTCAGATTCTGACAAAGGCTGTTGGCTCAAATTGAAGATGCCCGCACCTATATTCTTTTTCTTTTTGAGCAACTGGGCCCTCCTCCCACCTCTAATCCCTCTCTTCTTTCCGATGGGCCAAATCGACCTTGTTGGCCCATGGGAAAACCCCAACTTGAGTTAGGTCTAAAGTCATATGAACCTGGGGGGTAGGGAGGCCTGGAATAATCATAGCCCCTGTCATATTGACTAGGCTGAGAAAACTGTCTATTTCTATCCTGATTGTCAAATCCAAATCGTCTTTCCATAGATCCACGGCCTTGCGGCCCCAATGAATCTGATAAAGGGAAAAAACGATTTTGGGTGGGGATGTTATAATCCCGCATACCACTGGTCTCAAAACTGGGTCTCATATATCCTTGGTTATATCCCATATCATATTGGGTGGATCTAGATGAAGGGTACTCCCAATCCCCCAAGGATTCATCCCGAAAGGGTTGAACCTGTGCGTCAGATCTATGAGTTTTCGTTTTTTTTGGCGTTTTAGATGAAAGATTACCTTGATTAGGCCCATTCTTGGTCTTAGCCTTATTATTACGTTGAGCTATAACCGGTGGGGGAGGGTTTAAAACCCGACTAGTTGTCATGGATATGCATTAATGTCTGTCTGCCATCTTACCTTCCTCCTCATGTGTTCATCTAGAGACCAGACCTCCTTCACCTGGCTTCCTTTATAATCTCCTCCCAGCCTGACTCCACCCCAGGCCCTATCACTGAACACTATATTAACCTGTGCACTGCAAGCCTGCTTTGCTGATCAACGTGTTTGTTAGGCATTGTGTGTGTGGGTTCCTGCCTGCCGTGTGCTACGTCTGTCTCTCTGTTACGTTATTGGCTTGTCCCCGACCATCCCTGTCTGCTCGTGACCCTTGACCTTCGGCTCGTTCTTCGTTATCCTTGTCTGCTTGTGGCCCCTGACCTTCGGCTTGTTATTCGGTTCTCTCTGTCGTGTGCTGCTGCTTCCCCTTATCCTACGGGGCGTGAGCTAGGAAACTCCAGGGGCCGCGACCTGGTCCCAGCCTGCAGCGTAACATCCTCACCACTAGAGGCCCTGGAGAAGACCAGCTGGGTCTTAGACTCCGCGCCCTGGGGAATCTTGGCTCTCGCTTCCGTTGGGATCCCGGTTGTGCTCCTCTGGTCCCGCTTTCCACAACCACCCAGTTTTCTATCCACAGAAGCCAGCCATAGGGTTCACTACCTCGCGGTGCACTCCTGTCCCCCTACGGTGTGCATCTGTCACCTGGCCACAGGTGACCCCGACAGTTTGATCAGCCATGAACCCGGCTGACATCCCGCTACCCGCGGATGATCCATTGCAGGGCATAGTTTGCAGACTTGAAACCCAGGAATCGAATCAGACTCAGGTGATGCGATTCCTCCAGGATCTGGCTTCTCGCTTCGAGCAGCTTCAGGCCTCCTTGGGAACCCTGAATCCGCAACCTCAAATACAATCAGCGGCTGCACCTATTGCACCAGTCGCAGCCACACACTCGCTACAACTGCCAGCTCCGTCCCGTTTCTCTGGGGACTCCAAGGCTTGCAGGGGGTTCCTTAGCCAATGCACGATTCATTTTGAGCTCCAGCCCCAAAACTTCCTGTCTGATCGGGCTAAGGTAGCCTATATCATTTCCCTCCTCTCTGGTGAAGCTTTAGCCTGGGCAGCCCCTCTGTGGGAACTGAATGATCCAGTGGTTTCTAGCCTGTCTGGTTTCTTGAAACTTTTTCGGAATATCTTCGAAGAACCGGCTCGTGTCTCTTCAGCGGCCAGCACCCTTTTACGTCTCCGCCAAGAGTCTGCTTCTGTGGGACAGTATGCCCTTCATTTCCGCATACTGTCGGCTGAGTTGAGCTGGAACAATGAGGCCTTAGTCGCAACCTTTTTGCATGGCCTGTCTGATAGAGTGAAGGATGAATTAGCTGGAAGAACCATCCCCACTGATCTGGCCGGCGTTATCTCCTTGTGTAACCAGATCGATATTCGCTTTCAGGAGAGGACCTTAGAAAAGCAACGCCAGCCCTCCTTGGTTCTTAGTCAGCCTGAGCTCCCCTCTCTTCGACCCGTAGAGCATCTCCTACCAGCTGAGGAACCCATGCAGCTGGGTCGGACCAGGCTATCCCCCGAGGAACGTGCTAGGCGCAGAACTCTTGGTCTGTGTCTTTACTGTGGGGGCAAAGGTCATTTTCGTGACACTTGCTCTCTTTGTCCAGAAAAACGTTCGGGTCCACTTCATCTGGAAAGTGGAGTATTGGACCCAGAAATATCACCTTCCCCTTCTCGTCTTCTGCTTTCTGTGTTCCTTCATGTTGGTGCTTCTTCTCATTCGGTCTCAGCATATCTGGATTCCGGAGCCGCTGGTAATTTCATGGACTGGGAAATCGCATCGTCCATGAGACTTACTCTTTTGCCCCTCACCACGCCATTGGTGGTCTTGGCGATTGATGGTACTGTCCTCCCAGGGGGACCTATCCGCTTCCAGACCCTCCCTGTTAAGATGTCGGTAGGGACACTCCACCAGGAGTGGATATCCTTCCTTATCTTACCCAAGGCCTCAACGCCTATAATTTTGGGTCTCCCATGGTTACAGCTCCATTCTCCTCATGTGGACTGGACTACTGGACAGATCCTGGCTTGGGGTCCCTCCTGTTCCTCCTCCTGTCTACCCAAGGTTGCCCCCTGTGAATCTGAGCCGGTCATTCATTCCAGGTTGCATAACCATTTACATTTCTCTGTCCCTAACCACCCTTGGACGCACAGCCAGGCTAGCTTGTCTACAAGTCCTGCAGTCGCTACGTCTTGCGATGCGATTCAGGTAGTCGCTACACCTGACTCAGCTATTCACTCTGCCTCTGTACTAGTTATGCCAGTCCAGCCCATGCCCAGTGAGCCTCTTACTTTTTCTTGTTCGGGACATTCTGCTTGTCCTTCAGCTATTCAGCTTGACTCCGGCGACATGTCACCTTCTAACCAACCTGACTTCAGGGTTCCACTGACATCTGCCCAGTCTGATGGTCCTGTGCAAGATGACCAGTTCCCCTTTAAGGGTCTAGGGGACCCTCCTCGGATTCCTGTTGATCCCCTCATGCCCTTGCTTATTCCTAGAGAGCCTTTGGTCCTCAATAGATCTTCTTGTCATCTCCCTACCTCGTTTTCGGTCTCTGAGGATAATTTTAAGTACGAGGTTAGACAAGTTCTGGATTCTCGGCTCTGCAGAGGCATTCTTCAGTACCTTGTGCATTGGAGAGGTTTTGGTCCTGAGGAGGCGTCTTGGATCGCTGCATCTGATGTCGCTGCACCTCATCTGTTGAGAAGGTTTCATCAGAGATTTCCCTTTAAGCCTGGGTCCAGGCGGGGGAGGGCCCATAAGAGGGAGGGTACTGTCATGGATATGCATTAATGTCTGTCTGCCATCTTACCTTCCTCCTCATGTGTTCATCTAGAGACCAGACCTCCTTCACCTGGCTTCCTTTATAATCTCCTCCCAGCCTGACTCCACCCCAGGCCCTATCACTGAACACTATATTAACCTGTGCACTGCAAGCCTGCTTTGCTGATCAACGTGTTTGTTAGGCATTGTGTGTGTGGGTTCCTGCCTGCCGTGTGCTACGTCTGTCTCTCTGTTACGTTATTGGCTTGTCCCCGACCATCCCTGTCTGCTCGTGACCCTTGACCTTCGGCTCGTTCTTCGTTATCCTTGTCTGCTTGTGGCCCCTGACCTTCGGCTTGTTATTCGGTTCTCTCTGTCGTGTGCTGCTGCTTCCCCTTATCCTACGGGGCGTGAGCTAGGAAACTCCAGGGGCCGCGACCTGGTCCCAGCCTGCAGCGTAACATCCTCACCACTAGAGGCCCTGGAGAAGACCAGCTGGGTCTTAGACTCCGCGCCCTGGGGAATCTTGGCTCTCGCTTCCGTTGGGATCCCGGTTGTGCTCCTCTGGTCCCGCTTTCCACAACCACCCAGTTTTCTATCCACAGAAGCCAGCCATAGGGTTCACTACCTCGCGGTGCACTCCTGTCCCCCTACGGTGTGCATCTGTCACCTGGCCACAGGTGACCCTGACACTAGTCCTAGGGGGGTTAACAGCCGAGCCAGGTGGCACTACACCCTGAGGTGCAGTGTCCATTGCAGCCTCGTTTGTCTCCTCTACGGTCATTTTTCTCTGCCACAAAAAAACAAGACCGGACTGATAATCCTCAAAATCTCTAAGGTACTTTTTCTTCTTTTTCACCTCCCCCCCGGGACAACCCATTGTAAGTGGGATAGATTCAATCACGTCCCGGGTGGGGAAGTATATTGATTTTTTTCTGCAACCTCTGGTTCAGCAGATCCCCTCATACGTAAGAGACACCAAATACGTTATTAACTTACTCAAAGACCTCGTTCCCACAAATGGTATATGGATGGTCACGGCAGACGTGACCTCACTTTATACCATTATTCCACACGAGCGTGGTTTTGAGGCTGTAGAGTTGTACTTGGTGAGAGGATCAGATCTGCCACCCCGGCAAATTGATTTTATTATGACTCTGCTGAAATATGCAGCAAGTTATAATTATTTTTGGTGTGATAATCAATTTTTCCGCCAAGACCGAGGTGTGGCGATGGGGGCGAAGTATGCCCCCAGCTTGGCCAATCTTTTTATGGCCAAGTGGGAGGAGGACGTCGTCGATGTTTGCCGGAGACCAGAGGTTGTACTCTGGGCAAGGTACATCGACGACGTCCTCCTCTTGTGGGACGGTAGTGAACCCGCTCTGCGTGATTACATGCTGTCCCTGAGCGACAATGATAGAGGTATCAGATTCTCTTTTGAGGAAAGCCAGGAATCAGTACACTATTTGGATTTGGAAATCTCAGTTGTCGATAATAAGTTTGTCACTACCACTTATTTTAAACCAACTGATAGGAACTCATACATCCCGCTTGATAGTTGCCATTATGCCCCCTGGCTTAAGGCTGTCCCTCATGGTCAACTCACTAGATTAAGACGTAACTGCACAGATCTAGTGGCCTTCAAAGGCCAAGCTGAGATTCTCTCTAAAAGATTTGTAGATAAAGGTTACCAACAGAGTGATATGTCTCAATTGATACAATCTGTTAGTGAGATTGACCGAGGATCACTTTTGGCTAATAAGGAGAAGGTGGCAAGGGATGGTAAGTTTTCTCTTCCATTTATTACCACCTTCTCTATGCAGCACCAGACCATCAAACGTTTGATACGTAAGCACTGGCACGTGTTAATCAGTGACCAGGTGCTGGCTCCCTCCCTTCCAGAAAGACCATCTATTGTATTTAGAGGGGCTTCGACACTTTCCAACAGAGTGGCTCCAAGCGTCCAGGACCCCCCACGGGCTAATAGGACATTCTTGGAGAACCTGACAGGATACTATCGATGTAAGAAATGCCAAGTGTGTAGCCTGAATAGTTGCAGAGATAGGAAGATTAGCCAATTTTTGTCAACAAGCACTGGCCGATCCTATGAAATCGAACCTTTCATAACATGCTCATCTTTGGGGGTGGTCTACCTGATTCAGTGCCCTTGCGGTCTTCAGTATGTGGGGAGGACCAAAAGGGCATTGAGGGTGAGACTTAACGAACACATAGCGAATATTCGCAAAGGTTTCGATAAGCACTCTGTATCCAAGCACTATGACCAGGTCCATAAGAGAGACCCGTCTGGCACGTTATTCATTGCCATTGATAAATATAGACCACATTGGAGAGGCAGCTTGCTTGTGAGAGAAATCTCCAAGCAAGAAATGGCATGGGTGTACAGGTTGAGGACTTATGTTCCATTTGGACTCAACGTTGACACCGATGTCAATGCCTTTATCAACAATTCCTAGCAACAACTGGCAATGATGTTGTGATGGGAGTCCATTGAGGCCCGATCATTGACACCTATCGTAACATGTACTCTGTCGACCACTAGTGTGTTGTAGTTTAATTTTATGCGGATTCACCGCTACTTATACTTTAAATAACATGAGGTCATTCTGTTTTTTTGTTAAATTTATTTTTTGTACGGTTCTGGACATTGGTATGAACTCAGATGTCCCCAAATTCCAGCATCAATGTATTACTGTTTATGTGTGATATTAATATTTAACAATTGGAGCAGTTTAGTGTCCCAATGTGTCCTCTGCACCTATTGGTTGCGGTGGAGGTTGCGGGTTCTACTGTTTCTTGTGACACACCCGGAGGGTCCCTCCCCTTAGAGGACGTACGTAACGCTGTTGTGATTTTTGCTATCATGGTCACGCAGACGTATGGTACGCTCATCCCGAGGGCTTCCGTCATTCCGTTCTTTCGTGATGACGCGCCGTGATCCTTGTTGTTATGGTCACGTAGATGTGAGGTACGCTCTTCCCGAGTGCTTTCGTCATTCCGCTTAGCGTGATGACGTGCACTGAGCGGCCTCACGAACGAGGCTTGGTTTCCTCGTGGGGAGATGTGCGTGCGCATCTGCTGCTAGATCGGCTTTGCTGGTACAGCGGCCGTATTAGCTAGGCATTGTTGACTCCTGACGTGATGCGTGCACGCGCGCGTCCTCTTCCGGGTCGGATCCTCCTTCCGGTGTGTCCCCTATTTAGAGGGGGTGACGCAGCTCATCGCCCGTTCCCCGAGACGACGTGATTTTCACGAAACGCGTAGGGTAGGATACGAGCTTTGTGCTGACGTCACCCTCCATTGCTCGACTTCCACGGACGTGTGTGTGCCAGCGCCAATTGACCGGTCGGCGCTGTGATACTTTTAAGCTGTCTTTTTAACTGCTCTTGTGAGTATGTTTTCATTATTTTAATAAATGTTCACCAAGGATTTTACACTATCTAGTGTCCCCCCCCCCTTTTTTTTCATGGTCCACGTTGAATACCTGTATGATGCTATATGAGCTGTCGGGCTATTAAAACAACTGAGGTTTACCACTGGCTACACTCTGGACGCTTAACTGAGTACTACTTAAGGCTGTTTGAGGTCCTCCGTCATAGGGGACCATCGCTGTTCGGTAAGCAGTAACTTCTACTGGTGGTGGTGAAAGTCACGAATTTAAGTCTAAGAAGATCTGAATCCTTTCCTTCTTCATTTCTTTATTAATTTTGGATATCGCCCCACGGGTGTTTTTTTTCATTATGGATTTTTGAATATGAACTTTGAGGGGTTCTTCCGCTCTACAGTATTTTTGGACAATAACCAATTTTTTATTCACAGTTAATTTTCTGTTTACTATCTGTTCACATAGATTATACATTGCTTTTTATTTAGCTTTTTATATGTTATCACTGTTGATATTTGGATTTTTTCAGTTACCCAGTGATGGGCTTATGTTCAAATTCATAAGTTAGCGCGACTATATATTTTTTTCTTATTTTTTTCTTTTTTTCTTATTTTTTTTCACATTTTATATATATGTAGCGGCTTCCTCACCCCGACCTCTTTAGCTAGGGGTATGTCGAGCGACAGAGTGAGGTGCGCTACGGCCCATGTCCTCCCCATGCATGTGGGTGAGGTGAAGGCCAATATCAATCTTTTCCTCGGGCCAAATGTGTGCTGGTTATGAGGGTCAGTCCTTCCGTGCCGGAATCTCCCTTTGTTCCCATCAACAGAGTCCATACACCCATCAAAGTCCAAACTCAGGTTTATTGCGTATCTCCACATACAGTCAAATGCAACGGCATGATACGATGGGAAAGCAGGTCGAGGCACTGTACAGGTTCCTAGTCCCGACCCGGTGCAGTGTCAACCCGGTGACGGATGGGCCTTCGGTAACTCCCTCGGGCTTCACTAAGCCCATTGCCCACTAAGCCCATTGCCACCTTACTGTTCCCATCCTTACTGTTCCCATCCTCACTGTTCCCATCCTCACAAGTTCCTATCCTCACCTGTGCCCATCCTCACCTGTGCCCATCCTCACCTGTGCCCACCCTCACCTGTGCCCACCCTCACTGTTTCCCTAGAATTGTAATAAAACATTGTAAAATTGTACCTGAAGGCTGCGGCGTCCATCGTTTAAAACTTGCGCTCTTTTCCTGGTCTCTTCCGTGATAGGCGGAACTGCCTGCTGAGAATCGCCTATCACGAACGTTCTCTCATCTTCACCCATCCCAGCAGACACTGTGTTCAGTTTCCGCCAATCACGGACACCTGCTGGGAAACTGAGGATGAGAGAACGTTCGTGATAGGCGATTCTCGGCAGACACAGTTCTGCCTATCACGGAAGGGACCAGGAAGAGCCCGCGGGTTTTAAACGATGGACGCCGCAGCCTTCAGGTACATTTTACAATATTCAATTTCGCTGACTCGAGTATAAGCCGAGGGGGGGGAGGGGACTTTCAGCCCAAAAAAAAGGGCTGAAAATCTCGGCTTATACTCGAGTATATATGGTAATATTGCGAATTTTATTATGTTGGTTGGAAAATTGTATTATTAACCTAGTTTCGCTGTCACTTTGAAATTCCTTTTTGGATTTGTTTGAGTATAGAAGTTCACATCGGGTTTTTACCAATTATTTTTTGTATGCCTTTTTGAGACAGGTCTTGGAATAACCCCTTTTCAAAAGACGCAGTTGTAATTTTTTGGCTTCAGTTTGAAAAATATTCATATCTGAACAATTGCGCCTAGTGCGGAGATACTGACTAAAAGGTATGGAAGCCATAAGTGGACGCGGATGAAAACTCGATGCGTGCAACAAAGAGTTACCGGCCGTGGTTTTACGAAAAAGACGCGTCTGTATGGCATCACCTTCTCTCCGAAAAACGGTGACATCAAGGAAAGTTACCTCATCTGCATGATGCGTCATGGTAAAGGTCAGATTGAATTGGTTTTTATTCAACCTAGTTAAAAAGGCTGATAGCATTTCTACAGGTCCATCCCAAATTAAAAAAATGTCATCGATGTATCGTACCCACATAGTGATGTGGTCCGTATACATCGTGCATTAATCATCGGCCATTAGGGCTCGCTCCCACTCCCCCAGGTACAGGTTTGCGTACGATGGGGCACAGCATGTCCCCATCGCAACGCCCTGTACCTGGAGGTAGTGGGAGCCAGCGAAGGAGAAGATGTTATGGTGTAAAATGAAATCAAGAGATTGGACTATGAAGTCCCTGTATGGCCACTGATCATCATTTTGTTGTAACAAAATGTGATGTATAGCTGCCAAGCCCAAGGAGTGGGGAATGGAGCTATAGAGGGCCTCGACGTCAATAGTAACCAACGTAGAGTGCTCTGATATGGTCATACCGTCCAAAATTTTCAAAAAATGAATTGTATCTTTTACATATGAAGGAAGACTGATCACAAAGGGTCGGAGATGTTCATCAATCAGGCGGCTCAATTTTTCAGAAATTGAGCCATTACCTGAGATAATGGGAAGGCCTGGCGGCTCATGCTTGCTTTTGTGTATCTTTGGGAGGGAGTAGAAGGTTGGAATTTTGGGGTGCTCGGTGCGTACGTATTTCCAAGTAGTGGCTGTGATGATGCCCTTTCTCCCAGCTGCATCTATCAGATCATAAAAATCACTATTGAATTTTTTGATAACGTTGACCGAAATCAAACGGTACCAGTTTTCATTCAAAAGAATTTTCTTACACATGTCTATATCCACTTGTCCCCCGCCCACTGTCAATTGACGGCGGGCGGAGGATACTCTCGTTCTGGGAGGACGTCATATGACGTCCTCCCTTTAAAACGAGCTAGGAGGCGCGCGCTCGCCGCCAGCGGCGCGCGCGCCCGCCGCATTCACAAGGCCCCGGTGCGCGTGCCCGGCGGCCGCGATTGTCCGGGAAACGAGCAGGAAAGTGGATCTCTGTGTGTAAACACAGAGATCCACGTCCTGTGAGGGAGAGGGGACCGATGGTGTGTCCCTTGTACATAGGGACAACCATCGGTCACCTCCCCCAGTCAGTCACCTCCCCCCACAGTAAGAACACATTGAGGGAACATATTTAACCCCTTCCCGCCCCCTAGTGGTTAACCCCTTCCCTGCCAATCACATTTATACAGTAATCAATGCATTTTTATAGCAGGGATCGCTGTATAAACGTGAATGGTCCCAAAAATGTGTCAAAAGTGTCCGATGTGTCCGCCGCAATATCGCAGTCACAATAAAAAATCGCAGATCGCCGCCATTACTAATAAAAAAATAAAAAAATAAAAATGCTATAAATCTATCCCCTATTTTGTACACGCTATAACTTTTGCGCAAACCAATCAATACGCGCTTATTGCGATTTTTTTTTTTTACCAAAAATATGTAGAAGAATACGTATCGGCCTAAACTGAGGAAAATGTTATTTAAAAAAAAAAATGGGTATTTATTATAGCAAAAAGTAAAAAATAGTGTTTTTTTTTTCCAAACTGGACGCTCTTCTTTTGTTTATAGCGCAAAAAATAAAAACCGCAGAGGTGATCAAATACCACCAAAAGAAAGCTCTATTTGTGGGAAAAAAAGGACACAAATTTCGTTTGGGAGCCACGTCGCACGACCGCGCAATTGTCATTCAAAGTGTGACAGCCCTGAAAGCTGAAAAATGGCCTGGGCAGGAAGGGGGTTTTCGTGCACAGTAGAGAAGTGGATATATTGAGCATTGTCCATTATTACGGTATTGCCACCCTTATCGGATGGCTTTATAACAATGGAACAATTTTTGGATAGATCTTGTAAAGCTCGTTTCTCTCTTGCTGTCATATTTCCTTCAGATTGGAAGGAGCTGGACATCTTATTCACCTCCCGTGATACAAGTTTAAGAAAGGTAGCTATATTGGGATTGGAACTGGGTGTTGGAAATTGGTCAGATTTGGTTTTAAGCAGGGATTTGGGTTTGGGTATTGGGTCTACCGATTTGGCCCCGGCCTCAGATAAGAGTTGTTCTATATCGACACTATCAATGAGGTCAGATTGATCATTCTCCTCCAATAAGGAGACGAGCTGCTCAATCGCCAAATCTTCCCTTTTGCTAAGTTGCGTCGTAGGATTAACATCTTTGCTGTACATATTTCTTAATAGAAGTTTTCTTACAAAAAGTTGAAGATACCTCATAAGTTCAAATTTGTCAAGATCTTCATTGGGGCAGAATCCCAAGCCCCTCAAAAAAAGGTAAGGAAACTCATTAACTACATGTATGTTTTTTTTTCCACTATATATGTTTATACACCCCTGCAATTTGTGTTTATAAATATATATGGATCTCTTTAGTCCTTGACCCCCGATACAAACAGGGTTTCATTTTGTTTTGTTTTTTCATTGCCATTATACTTTATTCCTTGCAATAATATGCACTATATTACAATGACTTGGACACTTTTTCAGTTCCTTGGCGCGTGTACCTTTATATACCCTTTTTTTATGTGTTTGTTTTCTCTATAGACGCATATAGTTCTGGTTCTATTCCCGGACATCTCATGTGCGGACCTTTCACCCATTCCTCTATAATGGTGTCTCTGTATCACCTTTTTAGTTGAAACCACACCTCTAATTTTTTGTGATCTGTGGGTTTCACTATCCTTAGTGTTTTGAGCTCGATGCATGGTTGACAATGTGAGTACACTGCCGATTGTCTTTGTATCAATGTTATTGGCATGGGCCGACTGTTTTGTCCTTGTTCTTGTTTTGGTTTGTTTTACTTTTTTGTTTATCCAATGCCAATGTGTGAAAAACCTGTTTCTCTGTTCTAGATTACTAATTGAATTATATATCGGACTTTCCCTGAAGAAGGAGTTATCTCCGTAACGCGTAGGATCTGCCATATATATATATACACAATCTTGTGTTCTCTATACATGTCCATATATCAGCATTGTATTTGTATACTTTTCTAGGCATACGATGCATCATATATGATCAACTGTTAATTATGCGAAATGTCTATTGTTCAATTGCATTGATTAAGCTTCATTGTACATGCACTATTTTACTGTATTTATTTTAATACTCTTGTAATAAAATACTTAAATTTACCTTTTAGTGGTCTTTACAATTCATGCCTATAAAGTCCCGCCTTTTGAGGGGAAACTCTCGTTGCAATGACCAGTAAAAGCATAGCTCCCAACTGTCCGTGCTTTTGAGGGACTGTCCCTGATTTGGTACAAAGTCCCTCTGTCCCTCTTTCCTCCTCATTTGTCCCTCATTTTTGTCTGATCTATATAATTATATGTAGCGGGGTCTTCAAAGTTAGTGGGATATACCTGGGGGTAGAGAGACCCAGGTGTGTAATTATGTCAGGGATTAGACCCCTTTTCTTATTCGTGGAGGATTGGGTGGTGTAATATTCTCTTTGACCAGTGGGTGTCAGTGTACCTGCTGGCTCGAGGTAGAATCGCTATCACAGTGTTACCCTTTTTTTGGTTCCTTCCTGGCGATGGTACGGCTGGGGCGGGGAACCCGCCGTGGTGTCGATGGGAGGATATAAAAGGGGGAGACGCCCACGCCTCGTGTTCGTCGTCGCCTGTCTGTTGTTCTTGTGGGAGGGGGTCACCCCTTCACGCACCCAGGCACCCTAGGCCTGGGTGCGGGCGGTTCAAGGTTCCGGCCCAGGCGCCCTAGGCCTGGCCGGAATGAAGATGGAGTCCATCCCAGGCACCTTCAGCCTGGGGTGAGGTACTATTGAGGAGGCCTGGGACCCGGTGACTCCGACTGGGTCCCGCAAGGGTGAAGTTGCTCCAGGGCGCCCCTTGCGAGGGGACCCGCATCTGAGGTGAGGAGGCTGGGGAGGTCACCCGTCCGAAGACCCGGTGCAGTGTCAACCCGGTGACGGATGGGCCTTCGGTAACTCCCTCGGAGGACATCTTCCCCTGATAGGGGCTACAGCGCAGCGGAGGAGCTTTCATCAAGACTCCTGCAACCCCTGGTCATAGCACAGGGAGTGTAGGGACTAGGAACCTGTACAGTGCCTCGACCTGCTTTCCCATCGTATCATGCCGTTGCATTTGACTGTATGTGGAGATACGCAATAAACCTGAGTTTGGACTTTGATGGGTGTATGGACTCTGTTGATGGGAACAAAGGGAGATTCCGGCACGGAAGGACTGACCCTCATAACCAGCACACATTTGGCCCGAGGAAAAGATTGATATTGGCCTTCACCTCACCCACATGCATGGGGAGGACATGGGCCGTAGCGCACCTCACTCTGTCGCTCGACATACCCCTAGCTAAAGAGGTCGGGGTGAGGAGGCCGCTACACGTGGGGGCTCGTGAGTCCGGGATGAAATGTGTGTTAACCCTGAGGTTTGGAACGGCTGTGTTTGAACTTTGCTGCCCGGAGGAGGTCCGAGCAGGTCGGCCATGTGATTGGCCAAAGTGCATCCCTGTGCTCGAAGTCGTGGAAATTTCCCTGAAAAACTGGGAGAGGCCCATGCAGAAAGAGCGGGAAGAGGGAGGAGTCCAGCCGTGTGACGAACTACATGTGGGGACTTTTGCTGCACTGCGCCACGAGGCACCCCATGACTGCGCAATTCGTGGGAGGAGACTGAAGGAAGCCCGCGAAAACGTGCAAGTCGTGGGAGGAGTCTGGCCACGTGTGGAGATACACGTGGAGACTCCGGCGCGAGGTCAGCGCGTGATGGAGCAGCAAGTGGTCGGAGCGAACTCAGGCTCCCCGTGGATGACGGTACCTTATCCTTTCAAGATGACTGCATTTGCTGCATCCATTACAGACACGGGGATAAGGCTCAGGCCCCGAGGACAGTTGGCTCTGTATTCATGCAGAGACACAGAGGCCCTCGGTGTGATCTGTCCCGGATGCTCGGGACTGGTGGTCCAACTAAAGCCATTCGGGCGATGCGAAGCATGCAAGGAGTTTCTTTTTGAGGTTGAACCACACACGGAAAGGCCCCGGGCCCTACGCCTCAACTGCATCACAGGAACCGCCACTCCGGAGGGAGAGATCAAAGCCTTTGCGGAGTTTCCCGTGCGCGCTGACCAGGGCAAAGTGACTGCCCAACCAGAGACTGAGAGAGAAAAATCCGAGGACACTGCTTCGGTCACTACAGACTCCCTGCTCCCACCTCCGAAGAGGAAAGTCGGTCTGGTACAGGCATCTTATGGCCGTGGTCGAGCTTCACCCCGCCGCTTGCCTGGCCTGGATGGCGCCGGTAGAGAAGAGAGTCCCGGACATCCCAGTTCTTCAGAAGGTCCAGGTGAACCAGGGGCTGGGACTGTGGTGTTGGTTGGAGGTGTCGGGGGTCCCCAGTCGGTGGAGCCCGCAAGGGAGGGTAGCCTTCCGTCTACTAGAGACTACCTTCCCGCTGAGATGTATGACACCTCCGACTTAGAGTCATTGTCAGACTGTGGTGATGACGGAGAGATAGACGAACTGTTTCACCGGAAGGGCTGGGACAGACGCCCACTACCTGTGCTGAGTAAACCGCAGGATTCCCCCATGTCCATAGAAGACAGTACGCTCCGGGTGAAGGCCCCGGAGTTCTCGAGGAAATCTAGTCCTCCGACCAACTTTCCGCATTCAACTACATCACCCGCTCTGATGGTGGGGATGCAGCGTGCTTCATTGCGGGCACCAAAGACAAAGAAACCCGAGGTGGTAAAGGTACCTCGGCACCCGGAGGCCATCGTACAGCCAGGAGAAGGTGAGCGAGATGTGATGCCGCCTCTAGCCAGGTTGCAGAGACTTTTCTCCCAGAGAGTCGCCCGTGAATATGGGTGGGAGTACCCCTACTAGGTTTATTGCGTATCTCCACATACAGTCAAATGCAACGGCATGATACGATGGGAAAGCAGGTCGAGGCACTGTACAGGTTCCTAGTCCCTACACTCCCTGTGCTATGACCAGGGGTTGCAGGAGTCTTGATGAAAGCTCCTCCGCTGCGCTGTAGCCCCTATCAGGGGAAGATGTCCTCCGAGGGAGTTACCGAAGGCCCATCCGTCACTGGGTTGACACTGCACCGGGTCTTCGGACGGGTGACCTCCCCAGCCTCCTCACCTCAGATGCGGGTCCCCTCGCAAGGGGCGCCCTGGAGCAACTTCACCCTTGCGGGACCCAGTCGGAGTCACTGGGTCCCAGGCCTCCTCAATAGTACCTCACCCCAGGCTGAAGGTGCCTGGGATGGACTCCATCTTCATTCCGGCCAGGCCTAGGGCGCCTGGGCCGGAACCTTGAACCGCCCGCACCCAGGCCTAGGGTGCCTGGGTGCGTGAAGGGGTGACCCCCTCCCACAAGAACAACAGACAGGCGACGACGAACACGAGGCGTGGGCGTCTCCCCCTTTTATATCCTCCCATCGACACCACGGCGGGTTCCCCGCCCCAGCCGTACCATCGCCAGGAAGGAACCAAAAAAAGGGTAACACTGTGATAGCGATTCTACCTCGAGCCAGCAGGTACACTGACACCCACTGGTCAAAGAGAATATTACACCACCCAATCCTCCACGAATAAGAAAAGGGGTCTAATCCCTGACATAATTACACACCTGGGTCTCTCTACCCCCAGGTGTATCCCACTAACTTTGAAGACCCCGCTACACACTCCCCCTGGTGATTTGACGCTGGTCCCCAGCGTCAGGTGCACACCCATGTCTCCCAAGGAGGGGTGACATGAAGTGGGCCCCAGAGGCTATCCCTAATATTTTGGATACTGTATGTGCCAAGACCTGCTCAACAGAAAAGGGAACTATAAAACATTAAAACTTTTGTATAAAACATCTGTCATGTACACATATACAATCCCTCCCGTCACTGTCTAAGAACCACCCCATACTCAGTAGCCTTGACCGACGAATCTCCTGCAGAAGGGAAACAAAAAAAAACACATCCTAACACTCTGTGTTAACTTGGCATGAGTGGGTCCATCAGCCGAGAGACCCACTCACTCCAATAAGTAAGTAATGCATGTGTAACATTTTCAAACAACCGTTGCACAACACTGCCACCTGGTGACAGCGCTGCGGTAATGACACTTGGTTAGATCTTCATTCTTCCTGCTTTCCTACTCTAACTCTACCCCAAAAGTCTCTGCCTTTGGCACATGAAGAAAAGGGAGAAAAAAAACAACAGCTCCCAAATCTCCAGTGAGTAAAAGAAAAGCCCAAATCAAAACAAAAGTAGGGCACAGTTCTAGGCGTCTGGGAATGTCTCTTCCAGAAAGTTTCAATAGCAACAAGATAGGAGCTCACTTATCCTATAAATAGAACCTTGGATCCGGCAGAAACAGGGGCTTCAGGTGCCCGTCAAACACTTCCACCGAATATTCGACATCCTCTCCTTCTTTCCTGCAGATGAGCACCTTATCGGCATGAATATGGCGCCCAAGTCTCCAATCAGCTCTGCAGTCCTTGAACTTTTTAGACACAGGCGGCGAACATGACAGGTATCGCCTGGCATGGGGTACTTTAAGCTTTTCCCATACAAACTCGTCATACCACCTTGGTCGCAGGACCTCGACTTCATACAATAAGTCCCGAGGCAAGTAGGGGTACTCCCACCCATATTCACGGGCGACTCTCTGGGAGAAAAGTCTCTGCAACCTGGCTAGAGGCGGCATCACATCTCGCTCACCTTCTCCTGGCTGTACGATGGCCTCCGGGTGCCGAGGTACCTTTACCACCTCGGGTTTCTTTGTCTTTGGTGCCCGCAATGAAGCACGCTGCATCCCCACCATCAGAGCGGGTGATGTAGTTGAATGCGGAAAGTTGGTCGGAGGACTAGATTTCCTCGAGAACTCCGGGGCCTTCACCCGGAGCGTACTGTCTTCTATGGACATGGGGGAATCCTGCGGTTTACTCAGCACAGGTAGTGGGCGTCTGTCCCAGCCCTTCCGGTGAAACAGTTCGTCTATCTCTCCGTCATCACCACAGTCTGACAATGACTCTAAGTCGGAGGTGTCATACATCTCAGCGGGAAGGTAGTCTCTAGTAGACGGAAGGCTACCCTCCCTTGCGGGCTCCACCGACTGGGGACCCCCGACACCTCCAACCAACACCACAGTCCCAGCCCCTGGCTCACCTGGACCTTCTGAAGAACTGGGATGTCCGGGACTCTCTTCTCTACAGGCGCCATCCAGGCCAGGCAAGCGGCGGGGTGAAGCTCGACCACGGCCATAAGATGCCTGTACCAGACCGACTTTCCTCTTCGGAGGTGGGAGCAGGGAGTCTGTAGTGACCGAAGCAGTGTCCTCGGATTTTTCTCTCTCAGTCTCTGGTTGGGCAGTCACTTCGCCCTGTTAAGCGCGCACGGGAAACTCCGCAAAGGCTTTGATCTCTCCCTCCGGAGTGGCGGTTCCTGTGATGCAGTTGAGGCGTAGGGCCCGGGGCCTTTCCGTGTGTGGTTCAACCTCAAAAAGAAACTCCTTGCATGCTTCGCATCGCCCGAATGGCTTTAGTTGGACCACCAGTCCCGAGCATCCGGGACAGATCACACAGAGGGCCTCTGTGTCTCTGCATGAATACAGAGCCAACTGTCCTCGGGGCCTGAGCCTTATCCCCGTGTCTGTAATGGATGCAGCAAATGCAGTCATCTTGAAAGGATAAGGTACCGTCATCCACGGGGAGCCTGAGTTCGCTCCGACCACTTGCTGCTCCATCACGCGCTGACCTCGCGCCGGAGTCTCCACGTGTATCTCCACACGTGGCCAGACTCCTCCCACGACTTGCACGTTTTCGCGGGCTTCCTTCAGTCTCCTCCCACGAATTGCGCAGTCATGGGGTGCCTCGTGGCGCAGTGCAGCAAAAGTCCCCACATGTAGTTCGTCACACGGCTGGACTCCTCCCTCTTCCCGCTCTTTCTGCATGGGCCTCTCCCAGTTTTTCAGGGAAATTTCCACGACTTCGAGCACAGGGATGCACTTTGGCCAATCACATGGCCGACCTGCTCGGACCTCCTCCGGGCAGCAAAGTTCAAACACAGCCGTTCCAAACCTCAGGGTTAACACACATTTCATCCCGGACTCACGAGCCCCCACGTGTAGCGGCCTCCTCACCCCGACCTCTTTAGCTAGGGGTATGTCGAGCGACAGAGTGAGGTGCGCTACGGCCCATGTCCTCCCCATGCATGTGGGTGAGGTGAAGGCCAATATCAATCTTTTCCTCGGGCCAAATGTGTGCTGGTTATGAGGGTCAGTCCTTCCGTGCCGGAATCTCCCTTTGTTCCCATCAACAGAGTCCATACACCCATCAAAGTCCAAACTCAGGTTTATTGCGTATATCCACATACAGTCAAATGCAACGGCATGATACGATGGGAAAGCAGGTCGAGGCACTGTACAGGTTCCTAGTCCCTACACTCCCTGTGCTATGACCAGGGGTTGCAGGAGTCTTGATGAAAGCTCCTCCGCTGCGCTGTAGCCCCTATCAGGGGAAGATGTCCTCCGAGGGAGTTACCGAAGGCCCATCCGTCACCGGGTTGACACTGCACCAGGTCTTCGGACGGGTGACCTCCCCAGCCTCCTCACCTCAGATGCGGGTCCCCTCGCAAGGGGCGCCCTGGAGCAACTTCACCCTTGCGGGACCCAGTCGGAGTCACCGGGTCCCAGGCCTCCTCAATAGTACCTCACCCCAGGCTGAAGGTGCCTGTGATGGACTCCATCTTCATTCCGGCCAGGCCTAGGGCGCCTGGGCCGGAACCTTGAACCGCCCGCACCCAGGCCTAGGGTGCCTGGGTGCGTGAAGGGGTGACCCCCTCCCACAAGAACAACAGACAGGCGACGACGAACACGAGGCGTGGGCGTCTCCCCCTTTTATATCCTCCCATCGACACCACGGCGGGTTCCCCGCCCCAGCCGTACCATCGCCAGGAAGGAACCAAAAAAAGGGTAACACTGTGATAGTGATTCTACCTCGAGCCAGCAGGTACACTGACACCCACTGGTCAAAGAGAATATTACACCACCCAATCCTCCACGAATAAGAAAAGGGGTCTAATCCCTGACATAATTACACACCTGGGTCTCTCTACCCCCAGGTGTATCCCACTAACTTTGAAGACCCCGCTACATATAATTATATAGATCAGACAAAAATGAGGGACAAATGAGGAGGAAAGAGGGACAGAGGGACTTTGTACCAAATCAGGGACAGTCCCTCAAAAGCAGGGACAGTTGGGAGCTATGCTTTTACTGGTCATTGCAACGAGAGTTTCCCCTCAAAAGGCGGGACTTTATAGGCATGAATTGTAAAGACCACTAAAAGGTAAATTTAAGTATTTTATTACAAGAGTATTAAAATAAATACAGTAAAATAGTGCATGTACAATGAAGCTTAATCAATGCGATTGAACAATAGACATTTCGCAGAATTAACAGTTGATCATATATGATGCATCGTATGCCTAGAAAAGTATACAAATACAATGCTGATATATGGACATGTATAGAGAACACAAGATTGTGTATATATATATATGGCAGATCCTACGCGTTACGGAGATAACTCCTTCTTCAGGGAAAGTCCGATATATAATTCAATTAGTAATCTAGAACAGAGAAACAGGTTTTTCACACATTGGCATTGGATAAACAAAAAAGTAAAACAAACCAAAACAAGAACAAGGACAAAACAGTCGGCCCATGCCAATAACATTGATACAAAGACAATCGGCAGTGTACTCACATTGTCAACCATGCATCGAGCTCAAAACACTAAGGATAGTGAAACCCACAGATCACAAAAAATTAGAGGTGTGGTTTCAACTAAAAAGGTGATACAGAGACACCATTATAGAGGAATGGGTGAAAGGTCCGCACATGAGATGTCCGGGAATAGAACCAGAACTATATGCGTCTATAGAGAAAACAAACACATAAAAAAAGGGTATATAAAGGTACATGCGCCAAGGAACTGAAAAAGTGTCCAAGTCATTGTAATATAGTGCATATTATTGCAAGGAATAAAGTATAATGGCAATGAAAAAACAAAACAAAATGAAACCCTGTTTGTATCGGGGGTCAAGGACTAAAGAGATCCATACATATTTATAAACACAAATTGCAGGGGTGTATAAACATATATAGTGGAAAAAAAACATATATGTAGTTAATGAGTTTCCTTACCTTTTTTTGAGGGGCTTGGGATTCTGCCCCAATGAAGATCTTGACAAATTTGAACTTATGAGGGATCTTCAACTTTTTGTAAGAAAACTTCTATTAAGAAATATGTACAGCAAAGATGTTAATCCTACGACGCAACTTAGCAAAAGGGAAGATTTGGCGATTGAGCAGCTCGTCTCCTTATTGGAGGAGAATGATCAATCTGACCTCATTGATAGTGTCGATATAGAACAACTCTTATCTGAGGCCGGGGCCAAATCGGTAGACCCAATACCCAAACCCAAATCCCTGCTTAAAACCAAATCTGACCAATTTCCAACACCCAGTTCCAATCCCAATATAGCTACCTTTCTTAAACTTGTATCACGGGAGGTGAATAAGATGTCCAGCTCCTTCCAATCTGAAGGAAATATGACAGCAAGAGAGAAACGAGCTTTACAAGATCTATCCAAAAATTGTTCCATTGTTATAAAGCCATCCGATAAGGGTGGCAATACCGTAATAATGGACAATGCTCAATATATCCACTTCTCTACTGTGCACGAAAACCCCCTTCCTGCCCAGGCCATTTTTCAGCTTTCAGGGCTGTCACACTTTGAATGATAATTGCGCGGTCGTGCGACGTGGCTCCCAAACGAAATTTGTGTCCTTTTTTCCCCACAAATAGAGCTTTCTTTTGGTGGTATTTGATCACCTCTGCGGTTTTTACTTTTTGCGCTATAAACAAAAGAAGAGCGTCCAGTTTGGAAAAAAAAACACTATTTTTTACTTTTTGCTATAATAAATACCCATTTTTTTTTTTTTAAATAACATTTTCCTCAGTTTAGGCCGATACGTATTCTTCTACATATTTTTGGTAAAAAAAAAAATCGCAATAAGCGCGTATTGATTGGTTTGCGCAAAAGTTATAGCGTGTACAAAATAGGGGATAGATTTATAGCATTTTTATTTTTTTATTTTTTTATTAGTAATGGGGGCGATCTGCGATTTTTTATTGTGACTGCGATATTGCGGCGGACACATCGGACACTTTTGACACATTTTTGGGACCATTCACGTTTATACAGCGATCCCTGCTATAAAAATGCATTGATTACTGTATAAATGTGATTGGCAGGGAAGGGGTTAACCACTAGGGGGCGGGAAGGGGTTAAATATGTTCCCTCAATGTGTTCTTACTGTGGGGGGAGGTGACTGACTGGGGGAGGTGACCGATGGTTGTCCCTATGTACAAGGGACACACCATCGGTCCCCTCTCCCTCACAGGACGTGGATCTCTGTGTTTACACACAGAGATCCACTTTCCTGCTCGTTTCCCGGACAATCGCGGCCGCCGGGCACGCGCACCGGGGCCTTGTGAATGCGGCGGGCGCGCGCGCCGCTGGCGGCGAGCGCGCGCCTCCTAGCTCGTTTTAAAGGGAGGACGTCATATGACGTCCTCCCAGAACGAGAGTATCCTCCGCCCGCCGTCAATTGACAGTGGGCGGGGGACAAGTGGATATAGACATGTGTAAGAAAATTCTTTTGAATGAAAACTGGTACCGTTTGATTTTGGTCAACGTTATCAAAAAATTCAATAGTGATTTTTATGATCTGATAGATGCAGCTGGGAGAAAGGGCATCATCACAGCCACTACTTGGAAATACGTACGCACCGAGCACCCCAAAATTCCAACCTTCTACTCCCTCCCAAAGATACACAAAAGCAAGCATGAGCCGCCAGGCCTTCCCATTATCTCAGGTAATGGCTCAATTTCTGAAAAATTGAGCCGCCTGATTGATGAACATCTCCGACCCTTTGTGATCAGTCTTCCTTCATATGTAAAAGATACAATTCATTTTTTGAAAATTTTGGACGGTATGACCATATCAGAGCACTCTACGTTGGTTACTATTGACGTCGAGGCCCTCTATAGCTCCATTCCCCACTCCTTGGGCTTGGCAGCTATACATCACATTTTGTTACAACAAAATGATGATCAGTGGCCATACAGGGACTTCATAGTCCAATCTCTTGATTTCATTTTACACCATAACATCTTCTCCTTCGCTGGCTCCCACTACCTCCAGGTACAGGGCGTTGCGATGGGGACATGCTGTGCCCCATCGTACGCAAACCTGTACCTGGGGGAGTGGGAGCGAGCCCTAATGGCCGATGATTAATGCACGATGTATACGGACCACATCACTATGTGGGTACGATACATCGATGACATTTTTTTAATTTGGGATGGACCTGTAGAAATGCTATCAGCCTTTTTAACTAGGTTGAATAAAAACCAATTCAATCTGACCTTTACCATGACGCATCATGCAGATGAGGTAACTTTCCTTGATGTCACCGTTTTTCGGAGAGAAGGTGATGCCATACAGACGCGTCTTTTTCGTAAAACCACGGCCGGTAACTCTTTGTTGCACGCATCGAGTTTTCATCCGCGTCCACTTATGGCTTCCATACCTTTTAGTCAGTATCTCCGCACTAGGCGCAATTGTTCAGATATGAATATTTTTCAAACTGAAGCCAAAAAATTACAACTGCGTCTTTTGAAAAGGGGTTATTCCAAGACCTGTCTCAAAAAGGCATACAAAAAATAATTGGTAAAAACCCGATGTGAACTTCTATACTCAAACAAATCCAAAAAGGAATTTCAAAGTGACAGCGAAACTAGGTTAATAATACAATTTTCCAACCAACATAATAAAATTCGCAATATTACCATATATACTCGAGTATAAGCCGAGATTTTCAGCCCTTTTTTTGGGCTGAAAGTCCCCCCCCCCTCAGCTTATACTCGAGTCAGCGAAATTGAATATTGTAAAATGTACCTGAAGGCTGCGGCGTCCATCGTTTAAAACCCGCGGGCTCTTCCTGGTCCCTTCCGTGATAGGCAGAACTGTGTCTGCCGAGAATCGCCTATCACGAACGTTCTCTCATCCTCAGTTTCCCAGCAGACGTCCGTGATTGGCGGAAACTGAACACAGTGTCTGCTGGGATGGGTGAAGATGAGAGAACGTTCGTGATAGGCGATTCTCAGCAGGCAGTTCCGCCTATCACGGAAGAGACCAGGAAAAGAGCGCGAGTTTTAAACGATGGACGCCGCAGCCTTCAGGTACAATTTTACAATGTTCAATTACAATTCTAGGGAAACAGTGAGGGTGGGCACAGGTGAGGGTGGGCACAGGTGAGGATGGGCACAGGTGAGGATGGGCACAGGTGAGGATAGGAACTTGTGAGGATGGGAGCAGTGAGGATGGGAACAGTAAGGATGGGAACAGTAAGGTGGCAATGGGCTTAGTGAAGTTGCAATGGGTGGGCATTGTTGACCCTCTGCTTATACTCGAGTCAGTAAGTTTTCCCAGGTTTTTGTGGTAACATTAGGTACCTCGGCTTATACTCGGGTTGGCTTATACTTGAGTATATACGGTATTCAAAAATATTGGCACTTGCTGTCCATGGATTCTAACTTGGGCAGATTTGTGTCCACCAAACCATCAATTACCTTCAAACAAGCAACATCAATTCGCGATCGAGTTGTTCACAGTGAATATAAGGGTGAAAATCGGGGAGATTCCTGTAGGACCAAGGGGACACACACATGTGGGGGCTGCAGTTACTGCAGATATATACATGTGGGACCCACATGCATATTACCCAATGGCAAGACATTTAAAGCATCACATTTTGCCAACTGCAACACCAAGGGGGTAGTATATCTTCTGCTTTGTGACTGTGGTTCCTTCTATGTTGGTAAAACCAAGGTGGAGTTACGAACAAGAATGACCAAGCACATATGGAGTATGAGAAGATGCAAGCCAGAATTTCCCATGGGGAGACACATCTTAGCTGTTCATAATGGGGTATTCTCCAAAGTACAATTTGTAGTACTTGATAGAGTACACCCAAATGCACGAGGAGGTGACTGGAACAAGATACTCCTACAGAGGGAGCTGAGACGGATCTTCTCTCTCCAAGCTACCATCTTCCCAGGCCTCATTGGCCTCATTGCCAACTACAAACCCTTTCTTGAGGGTTTTGTATCTGGGGGCATGGAGAAATAGGATCCGACTACCCACCATCCCAGACAATCCATGTGGATTGTGGCCCTCCCCTTTTTTGGTCTGCTCTCTTTCCATGGCTGACTATTTATTATTTAATTTTTATTTTTAATTTTAATTTTTAATTTAAATGGGATTATACTATATTATATATGTAGCGGGGTCTTCAAAGTTAGTGGCATACACCTGGGGGTAGAGAGACCCAGGTGTGTAATTATGTCAGGGATTAGACCCCTTTTTCTTATTCGTGGAGGATTGGGTGGTGTAATATTCTCTTTGACCAGTGGGTGTCAGTGTACCTACTGGCTCGAGGTAGAATCACTATCACAGTGTTACCCTTCTTTGGTTCCTTCCTGGAGATGGTACGGCTGGGGCGGGGAACCCGCCGTGGTGTCGATGGGAGGAGATAAAAGGGGGAGACGCCCTCGCCATGAGGTCTGTTGTTCTTTTGGGGAGGGGATCACCTCTTCACGCACCCAGGCACCTTAGGCCTGGGTGCGGGCGGTTCAGGGTTCCAGCCTAGGCGCCCAAGGCCTGGCCGGAACGAAGATGGAGTCCATCCCGGGCACCTTCAGCCTGGGGTGAGGTACTATTAAGGAGGCCTGGGACCCGGTGACTCCGACTGGGTCCCGCGAGGGTGAAGTTGCTCCAGGGCGCCCCTTGCGAGGGGACCCGCATCTGAGGTGAGGAGGCTGGGGGGGGGTCACCCGTCCGAAGACCCGGTGTAGCGTCAACCCGGTGACGGATTGGGCCTTCAGTAACTCCCTTGGAGGACATCTTCCCCTGATATGGGCTACAGCGCAGCGGAGGAGCTTTCATCAAGACTCCTGCAACCCCTGGTCATAGCACAGGGAGTGTAGGGACTAGGAACCTGTACAGTGCCTCGACCTGCTTCCCCATCGTATCATGCCGTTGCATTTGACTGTATGTGGAGATACGCAATAAACCTGAGTTTGGACTTTGATGGGTGTATGGACTCTGTTGATGGGAACAAAGGGAGATTCCGGCACGGAAGGACTGACCCTCATAACCAGCACACATTTGGCCCGAGGAAAAGATTGATACTGGCCTTCACCTCACCCACATGCATGGGGAGGACATGGGCCGTAGCGCACCTCACTCTGTCGCTCGACATACCCCTAGCTAAAGAGGTCGGGGTGAGGCCGCTACACGTGGGGGCTCGTGAGTCCGGGATGAAATGTGTGTTAACCCTGAGGTTTGGAACGGCTGTGTTTGAACTTTGCTGCCCGGAGGAGGTCCGAGCAGGTCGGCCATGTGATTGGCCAAAGTGCATCCCTGTGCTCGAAGTCGTGGAAATTTCCCTGAAAAACCGGGAGAGGCCCATGCAGAAAGAGCGGGAAGAGGGAGGAGTCCAGCCGTGTGACGAACTACATGTGGGGACTTTTGCTGCACTGCGCCACGAGGCACCCCATGACTGCGCAATTCGTGGGAGGAGATTGAAGGAAGCCCGCGAAAACGTGCAAGTCGTGGGAGGAGTCTGGCCACGTGTGGAGATACACGTGGAGACTCCGGCGCGAGGTCAGCGTGTGATGGAGCAGCAAGTGGTCGGAGTGAACTCAGGCTCCCCGTGGATGCCGGTACCTTATCCTTTCAAGATGACTGCATTTGCTGCATCCATTACAGACACGGGGATAAGGCTCAGGCCCCGAGGACAGTTGGCTCTGTATTCATGCAGAGACACGGAGGCCCTCGGTGTGATCTGTCCCGGATGCTCTGGACTGGTGGTCCAACTAAAGCCATTCGGGCGATGCAAAGCATGCAAGGAGTTCCTTTTTGAGGTTGAACCACACACGGAAAGGCCCCGGGCCCTACGCCTCAACTGCATCACAGGAACCGCCACTCCGGAGGGAGAGATCAAAGCCTTTGCGGAGTTTCCCGTGCGCGCTGACCAGGGCGAAGTGACTGCCCAACCAGAGACTGAGAGAGAAAAATCCGAGGACACTGCTTCGGTCACTACAGACTCCCTGCTCCCACCTCCGAAGAGGAAAGTTGGCCTGGTACAGGCATCTTATGGCCGTGGTCGAGCTTTACCCCGCCGCTTGCCTGGCCTGGATGGCGCCGGTAGAGAAGAGAGTCCCGGACATCCCAGTTCTTCAGAAGGTCCAGGTGAGCCAGGGGCTGGGACTGTGGTGTTGGTTGGAGGTGTCGGGGGTCCACAGTCGGTGGAGCCCGCAGGGGAGGGTAGCCTTCCGTCTACTAGAGACTACCTTCCCGCCGAGATGTATGACACCTCCGACTTAGATTCATTATCAGACTGTGGGGATGACGGAGAGATAGACGAACTGTTTCACCGGAAGGGCTGGGACAGACGCCCACTACCTGTGCTGAGTAAACCGCAGGATTCCCCCATGTCCATAGAAGACAGTACGCTCCGGGTGAAGGCCCCGGAGTTCTCGAGGAAATCTAGTCCTCCGACCAACTTCCCGCATTCAACTACATCACCCGCTCTGATGGTGGGGATGCAGCGTGCTTCGTTGCGGGCACCAAAGACAAAGAAACCCGAGATGGTGAAGGTACCTCGGCACCCGGAGGCCATCGTACAGCCAGGAGAAGGTGAGCGAGATGTGATGCCACCTCTAGCCAGGTTGCAGAGACTTTTCTCCCAGAGAGTCGCCCGTGAATATGGGTGGGAGTACCCCTACTTGCCTCGGGACCTATTGTATGAAGTCGAGGTCCTGCGACCAAGGTGGTATGACGAGTTTGTATGGGAAAAGCTTAAAGTACCCCATGCCAGGCGATACCTGTCATGTTCGCCGCCTGTGTCTAAAAAGTTCAAGGACTGCAGAGCTGATTGGAGACTTGGGCGCCATATTCATGCCGATAAGGTGCTCATCTGCAGGAAAGATGGAGAGGATGTCGAGTATTCGGTGGAAGTGTTTGACGGGCGCCTGAAGCCCCTGTTTCTGCCGGATCCAAGGTTCTATTTATAGGAGAAGTGAGCTCCTATCTTGTTGCTGTTGAAACTTTCTGGAAGAGACATTCCCAGACGCCTAGAACTGTGCCCTACTTTTGTTTTGATTTGGGCTTTTCTTTTACTCACTGGAGATTTGGGAGCTGTTGTTTTTTTTTCTCCTTTTTCTTCATGTGCCAAAGGCAGAGACTTTTGGGGTAGAGTTAGAGTAGGAAAGCAGGAAGAATGAAGATCTAACCAAGTGTCATTACCGCAGCGCTGTCACCAGGTGGCAGTGTTGTGCAATGGTTGTTTGAAAATGTTACACATGCATTACTTACTTATTGGAGTGAGTGGGTCTCTCGGCTGACGGACCCACTCATGCCAAGTTAACACAGAGTGTTAGGATGTTGTTTTTTTGTTTCCCTTCTGCAGGAGATTCGTCGGTCAAGACTACTGAGTATGGGGTGGTTCTTAGACAGTTACGGGAGGGATTGTATATGTGTACATGACAGATGTTTTATACAAAAGTTTTAATGTTTTATAGGTCCCTTTTCTGTTGAGCAGGTCTTGGCACATACAGTATCCAAAATATTAGGGATAGCCTCTGGGGCCCACTTCATGTCACCACTCCTTGGGAGACATGGGTGTGCACCTGACGCTGGGGACCAGCGTCAAATCACCAGGGGGAGTGTGTAGCGGGGTCTTCAAAGTTAGTGGGATACACCTGGGGGTAGAGAGACCCAGGTGTGTAATTATGTCAGGGATTAGACCCCTTTTTCTTATTCGTGGAGGATTGGGTGGTGTAATATTCTCTTTGACCAGTGGGTGTCAGTGTACCTACTGGCTCGAGGTAGAATCACTATCACAGTGTTACCCTTCTTTGGTTCCTTCCTGGAGATGGTACGGCTGGGGCGGGGAACCCGCCGTGGTGTCAATGGGAGGAGATAAAAGGGGGAGACGCCCTCGCCACGAGGTCTGTTGTTCTTTTGGGGGGGATCACCTCTTCACGCACCCAGGCACCTTAGGCCTGGGTGCGGGCGGTTCAGGGTTCCGGCCTAGGCGCCCAAGGCCTGGCCGGAACGAAGATGGAGTCCATCCCGGGCACCTTCAGCCTGGGGTGAGGTACTATTAAGGAGGCCTGGGACCCGGTGACTCCGACTGGGTCCCGCGAGGGTGAAGTTGCTCCAGGGCGCCCCTTGCGAGGGGACCCGCATCTGAGGTGAGGAGGCTGGGGGGGGGGTCACCCGTCCGAAGACCCGGTGTAGCGTCAACCCGATGACGGATGGGCCTTCAGTAACTCCCTTGGAGGACATCTTCCCCTGATATGGGCTACAGCGCAGCGGAGGAGCTTTCATCAAGACTCCTGCAACCCCTGGTCATAGCACAGGGAGTGTAGGGACTAGGAACCTGTACAGTGCCTCGACCTGCTTCCCCATCGTATCATGCCGTTGCATTTGACTGTATGTGGAGATACGCAATAAACCTGAGTTTGGACTTTGATGGGTGTATGGACTCTGTTGATGGGAACAAAGGGAGATTCCGGCACGGAAGGACTGACCCTCATAACCAGCACACATTTGGCCCGAGGAAAAGATTGATACTGGCCTTCACCTCACCCACATGCATGGGGGGGACATGGGCCGTAGCGCACCTCACTCTGTCGCTCGACATACCCCTAGCTAAAGAGGTCGGGGTGAGGCCGCTACATATATATGTAGTATAGATTTTGTAAATAACATGTATATACATCCTACTCTCTTATTAGGAATTTGAGATGCTTTACCTCTTTATGATAATGCATTCTGGGAATTACATGCATACAAGTAACTTTGTTTGTGCTTGTCCTTTTGATTTATGTCCCTATCGGCCGTTGATGCCTGCATTTACAACCATGCACCTATTTTTTATCAAATTGTTTTTTTGACTTGTCATATGATATATGCAATACTCTATAGACCCAGTAACATTGGTGGTGAAAATTTGGGTCCTTTACACACACTCTTTTGTCCGGGATTGATCCCGGCACGCGTGGGCCTCTCCGACAGATTGGCTGGCTTTGTGCGGTTGTTCGCATCCGTCTGAGCCGGTCCCTTCCTTTGTCGGATTGGCCTGCTTTTGCTGCGATTTTGGCGGCCTGGGAGCCTGTGTCATCTGACGTTTGTGGACTCCTCCTCTTCGTCATTCGTTCCATTCCGCAGCCTCTATTCGCCGCATATACGTGGCGGTGGGGGTGTGGCGCATGACGTGGTTCTCCCCTATTGGCTATTCTAGCTGTGGGTGATGATCGCGCTGTGCGCCGCACGCCCGGGGAACCGTAGCACTCTATCTTGGATCACGTGATATCAGATAATCACATGATCCAGGGAGGAAATCATTCAATGTATCACGGCCCTTATTTAAGGGCCGTCATTGACTCCACCTGTAGTATTGGCGCTGGCGGGGAGAGACCGTTCCGAGCAGGACACATATTTAGGTAATGGACTTTATATCTGTTTGTACGCTCAGCTGCCTCTATCTATCCCCTCCTATGCTACAGAGTATCATATACAAGGTAAGGAAGCTCATTAACTGCATATATGTTTTTTTTCCACTATATATGTTTTTACACCCCTACAATTTGTGTTTATAAATATATATGGATCTCTTTAGTCCTTGACCCCCGATACAAACAGGGTTTCATTTTGTTTGTTTTTTCATTGCCATTATACTTTATTCCTTGCAATAATATGCACTATATTACAATGATTTGGACACTTTTTCAGTTCCTTGGCGCATGTACCTTTATATACCCTTTTTTTATGTGTTTGTCTTCTCTATAGACGCATATGGTTCTGGTTCTATTCCCGGACATCTCATCAGTGGCGGCCCGTCCATAGGGGGCGCCCGGGCGCCCCCCCCCCCCCCCTCCCAGGCAGTCACAAAAAAAAGAAAAAAAAGAAAAATTTAAAACTGTCCCTTTAAAAAATTTTTTTTTTTAAAAAAGAGGTCCTTAAGTGGTCTGTTGCCGGGCGCCGGACGCAGTGCTGTGTGGGAAACGCCACGTCTATGCAGACGAGGCGCTTCATTTGCAGGCTTTAAACCCGCCCTGGGACGCATTCCATCGCGACGATCTGCATCCGCCCGGCGCCATATACTACTATTTACTACGCCAGGTGCTTTGACAGTTATGTCACTTCCGGTTTTCACTGTGCCAGAGCGGAGGAAGCATGAGGAGGGGACTGCACCGCCGCTGCTGCTAAAGGTATGTTCTATTTATCTATCTGCCTGCCTTCCTGACTGTAATAATGTATGTGGTGATCTGACACCCTGTCCATAGCGTGATCGGAAGGTGGAGGGGGAGGGGGGAGGGAGGGCGTTCTTCCCCCAGCTATTCACTAGCTATATGCTGGAAGAGTAAGTCAGTGAGACAAGTGCCTGGCAGGAGAAGAGAGGGGGGAGGGATGGGGCCGGGGACTGCTTAGTGCTGATCGGAGCAAATGCTTCAGTGTCTGCCTGTAATGTGGTGATCTGACACTTGTCCATCCATAGCACTGTGATCGGAAGCTGAAGGGTGTCCTGCTACATGTGCCTGGCAGGAGAGGATGGGGGTGTGCTGACTGCTGATCGGAGCAAATGCTTATTTTATTCACTAAATCCCTCTCATCTGTCTGTATATTTATCCCTCTCTCTCCCCCTCCCACCCACTATCTATATCTATCTATCTATCTATCTATCTATCTATCTCTCTATCTCTCTATCTCTATCTCTCTATCTCCCTCTATCTATCTCTCTCTATCTATCTCTCTCTATCTATCTCTCTCTATCTATATATCTCTCTATCTATCTATATATCTCTCTATCTATCTATATATCTCTCTCTATCTATATATCTCTCTATCAATATATCTCTCTATATGTCTCTCTATCTATATCTCTCTATCTATCTCTCTATCTAGCTCTTTATCTATCTATCTGTCTATATCTCTAGCTATATATCTATCTATCTCTCTATCTATCTATCTATATATCTATATATATATCTCTCTATCTATATATCTCTCTATCTATCTATCTCTCTATCTATCTATATATATATCTATCTATCTATATATATATCTCTCTATCTATATATCTCTCTATCTATCTATCTATCTAGCTCTTTATCTATCTATCTGTCTATATCTATATCCATATATCTATCTATCTATCAGTGGCAGCCCGTCCATAGGGGGCGCCCGGGCGCCGCCCCCCCCCCCCCCCTCCTGTAGTCACCACAAAAAAAAAATGGGCCCTTTAAGAATTATTATTTTTTTTTTTTAAATGTCCTTTTCTTCACTGCCAGTGGCGGTGCGTCCATAGTGGGCGCAGAAGCGCCGCCCCCTCTCGCTCCTGCACCCGTCACTCACAACAATACATAGGTTCATGCATTGCATGAACCTATGTATTGTCGCCGCTGCTGCCGCCTTCCCACTATTCAAATGGCCGGCCCCTTGAGTGCCGGCCATCTGAATAACAGCCTCTGGTTGATCTTTAGAAGTGCCTATCAGAGCCGCTGGCTCTGATAGGCTTCCCGACTACAGCCTGAGGGCTGTAATCGGCTTCTAAATAGCTAACGAGAGGACGCACGGGGGTGCGTTCCCTGGTTGCGTTTCAGCCAATCAGGTTCACCGGGTCTGTTTACCGGTAACCTGATTGGCTGAAGCTACATCGAGGGCGGGAGAAGACATCGAGGACAGCGCTGACCCGAGGAAGGTAAGTGCAGGGCTGGGGGGGACAAACTGGCTGCATTTGGGGGACAAACTGGCTGCATTTGGGGGACAAACTGGCTGAATATGGGGGACAAACTGGCTGAATATGGGGGACAAACTGGCTGTATTTTGGGGGGAAACTGGCTGTGTTATGGGGGACAAACTGGCTGTATTATGGGGGGAAACTGGCTGTGTTATGGGGGACAAACTGGCTGTATTATGGGGGGAAACTGGCTGTATTATGGGGACTAACTGGCTGTATTATGGGGACTAACTGGCTGTATTATGGGGACAAACTGGCTGTATTATGGGGGAAAAACTGGCTGTATTATGGGGGACAAACTGGCTGTATTATGGGGGACAAACTGGCTGTATTATGGGGGACAAACTGGCTGTATTATGGGGGACAAACTGGCTGTATTATGGGGGACAAACTGGCTGTATTATGGGGGACAAACTGGCTGTATTATGGGGGACAAACTGGCTGTATATGGGGGACAAACTGGCTGCATTTCGGGACAAACTAGTGGCGTTTGGGCACAGTGGCTGCGTTTAATGGGCACAGTGGCAGGAATTGATGTTTTTTTTTTTTTCAGTTTGTTTGCGCCCCCCCAAAAAATTTGAGCACCAGCCGCCACTGCATCTCATGTGTGGACCTTTCACCCATTCCTCTATAATGGTGTCTCTGTATCACCTTTTTAGTTGAAACCACACCTCTCATTTTTTGTGATCTGTGGGTTTCACTATCCTTAGTGTTTTGAGCTCGATGCATGGTTGACAATGTGAGTACACTGCCGATTGTCTTTGTATCAATGTTATTGGCATGGGCCGACTGTTTTGTTTTTGTTCTTGTTTTGGTTTGTTTTACTTTTTTGTTTATCCAATGCCAATGTGTGAAAAACCTGTTTCTCTGTTCTAGATTACTAATTGAATTATATATCCGACTTCCCCTGAAGAAGGAGTTATCTCCGTAACGCGTAGGATCTGCCATATATATATATATATACAATCTTGTGTTCTCTATACATGTCCATATATCAGCATTGTATTTGTATACTTTTCTAGGCATACGATGCATCATATATGATCAACTGTTAATTCTGCGATATGTCTATGGTTCAATCGCATTGATTAAGCTTCATTGTACATGCACTATTTTACTGTATTTATTTTTATACTCTTGTAATAAAATACTTAAATTTACCTTTTAGTGGTCTTTACAATTCATGCCTATAAAGTCTCGCCTTTTGAGGGGAAACTCTCGTTGTTGTGCCAGTTAGGGATGTTGGCTGTATCACATCAGATTTGTTATACACAAACCTCCCATTTTTTGATATTTACTGGTCATTGAGATTCTCCCACTGGACAACTTGGGGACAACTTTCACCTACAGGTAAGCCTAGATAAAGGCATACAGTGGGGCAAAAAAGTATTTAGGCAGCCACCAATTGTGCAAGTTCTCCCACTTAAAAAGATGAGAGAGGCCTGTTATTGTCATCATAGGTAAACCTCAACTATGAGAGACAAAAGGCGGAAACAAATCCAGACAATCACATTGTCTGATTTGGAAATAACTTTTTTTTGCAAATTATGGTGGAAAATAAGTATTTGGTCACCTACAAACAAGCAAGATTTCTGGCTCTCACAGACCTGTATCTTCTTCTTTAAGAGGCTGCTCTGTCCTCCACTCATTACCTGTATTAATGGCACCTGTTTGAACTTGTTATCAGTATAAAAGACACCTGTCCACAACCTCAAACAGTCACACTCCAAACTCCACTATGGTGAAGACCAAAGAGCCGTCGAAGGACACCAGAAACAAAATTGTAGACCTGCACCAGGCTGGGAAGACTGAATCTGCAATAGGCAAGCAGCTTGGTGTGAAGAAATCCACTGTGGGAGCAATAATTAGAAAATGGAAGACATACAAGACCACTGATAATCTCCCTCGATCTGGGGTTCCACGCAAGATCTCACCCCGTGGGGTCAAAATGATCACAAGAACGGTGAGCAAAAATACCAGAACCACTTGGGGGGACCTAGTGAATGACCTGCAGAGAGCAGGGACCAACCTAACAAAGGCTACCATCAGTAACACACTACTCCGCCAGGGACTCAGATCCTGCAGTGCCAGACATGTCCCTCTGCTTAAGCCAGTACATGTCCAGGCCGTCTGAGGTTTGCTAGAGAGCATTTGGATGATCCAGAAGAGGATTGGGAGAATGTCATATGGTCAGATGAAACCAAAGTAGAACTGTTTGGTAGAAACACAACTCGTCGTGTTTGGAGGAGAGAGAATGCTAAGTTGCAACCAAAGAACAGCATACCTACTGTGAAGCATGGGGGTGGCAACATCATGCTTTGGGGCTGTTTCTCTGCAAAGGGAACAGGACGGCTGATCAGTGTACATGAAAGAATAAATGGGGCCATGTATCGTGAGATTTTGAGTGCAAACCTCCTCCCATCAGCAAGGGCATTGAAGATGAAACGTGGCTGGGTCCTTCAGCATGACAATGATCCCAAACACACCGGCCGGGCAATGAAGGAGTGGCTTCGTAAGAAGCATTTCAAGGTCCTGGAGTGGCCTAGCCAGTCTCCAGATCTCAACCCCATAGAAAACATTTGGAGGGAGTTGAAAGTCCGTGTTGCCCAGTGACATCCCCAAAACATCACTGCTCTAGAGGAGATCTGCATGGAGGAATGGGCCAACATACCAGCAACAGTGTATGACAACCTTGTGAAGACTTACAGAAAACGTTTGACCTCTGTCATTGCCAACAAAGGAAATATAACAAAGTATTGAGATGAACTTTTGATATTGACCAAATACTTATTTACCACCATAATTTGCAAAAAAAAATATTTCCAAATCAGACAATGTGATTGTCTGGATTTGTTTCCACATTTTGTCTTTCATAGTTGAGGTATACCTATGATGACAATTACAGGCCTCTCTCATCTTTTTAAATGGGAGAACCTGCACAATTGGTGGCTGACTAAATACTTTTTTGCCCCACTGTACCTGTAGGTGCTTGCAATATGTCCTTAACCTACACGGTTCAGGAGATATTTCCAAAAAAGACTGTACCAATGTCTACGGCGCATGCGCGCCACAGACAACGGCGCAGGCGCACTGAGCGTGCCATTTCCGAAGGCGATTGTGCCACCACTGACGGCTTCCGCGCGCATGCGCGGGAGTGACGTCATCGCGGCTCCGGCCAGTCACACAGCTGGAGTCTGCGAACGTGGAAGTCAACCCAGGGAGACATGGCGGTGACGGAGGAGGGGAACCAGGACCGCTGCAGGGGCTTCGATCTCAGGCAAGTAATTCATAATGAGCTAGTATGCTATGCATACTAGCTCATTATGCCTTTGTCTTGCAGGGTGTATTTTTTATTTATTTTTTCAGAGGGTTTACTTCCCCTTTAAAGGACAGTGGCAGGCAAAAAGTGAAACGTAACCCATAACAACTTGATATAAAATAACGTTCTTTAGCGAGGAACATATATTCCACCTTAATAATTATGCTACCAACATTAGTGTGTGTGCTGTATATTGCCTCCAGCATTGCTCCTGTTTCTTCTTGCTGGAGGTTTCCCTATTTGCTAAAGCTAGAGCCCCTGAATAGCAATAAATTCTAAACCCATGGATGTTTCAAAAAACAGATATAGTTACATAGTTAGTCAGATTGAAAAAAGACACAAGTCCATCCAGTTCAACCATAAAAAAATAAAATAATAATATCATACAATCCCATATACCTAATTATATACCCACAGTTGATCCAGAGGAAGGTGAATAACCCCAGCAGAGCATGATCCAATTTGCTACAGCAGGGGAAAAAATTCCTTCCTGATCCCCTGAGAGGCAATCGGATATTCTCTGGATCAACTTTACCTATAAATGTTAGTAGCCTGTTATATTATGTACATTTAAGAAAGAATCCAGGCCTTTCTTAACCACTTAAGCCCCGGACCATTTGGTAGCTAAAGGACCAGAGGTGAATTCAGAATTTTGCACTGCGCTGCTTTAACTGTAAATTGTGCGGACATGCAATGTTGTACCCAAACAAAATTTGCGTCCTTTTCTTCCCACAAATAGAGCTTTCTTTTAATGGTATTTGATTGCCTCTGCGATTTTTATTTTTTGCGATATAAACGGAAAAAGACCGAAAATTTTGAAAAAAAATGATATTTTCTACTTTTTGTTATAAGAAAAATCGAATAAACTCAATTTTAGTCATACATTTAGGCCAAAATGTATTCAGCCACATGTCTTTAGTAAAAAAAACGTCAATAAGTGTATATTTATCGGTTTGCGCAAAAGTTATAGCGTTTACAAACTAGGGTACATTTTCTGGAATTTACACAGCTTTAAATTTATGACTGCCTATCTCATTTCTTGAGGTGCTAAAATGGCAGGGCAGTACAAAACCCCCCCAAATGACCCCATTTTGGAAAGTAGACACCCCAAGGAAATTGCTGAGAGGCATGTTGAGCCCATTGAATATTTTTTTTTGTCCCAAGTGATTGAATAATGACAAAAAAAAAAATTACAAAAAGTTGTCACTAAATGATATATTGCTCACACATGCCATGGTTATATGTGGAATTGCACCCCAAAATACATTCTGCTGCTTCTCCTGAGTACGGGGATACCACATGTGTGGGACTTTTTAGGAGCCTAGCCACGTACGGGACCCCGGAAACCAAGCACCGCCTTCAGGATTTCTAAGGGCGCAAATTTTTGATTTCACTCCTCACTACCTATCACAGTTTTAAAGGCCATAAAATGCCAAAATAGCACAAACCCCCCCAAATGACCCCATTTTAGAAAGTAGACACCCCAAGGAAATTGCTGAGAGGCCTGTTGAGCCCATTGAATATTTTTTTTTTTTTGTCCCAAGTGATTGAATAATGACAAAAAAAAAAAAATTACAAAAAGTTGTCACTAAATGATATATTGCTCACACATGCCATGGTTATATGTGGAATTGCACCCCAAAATACATTCTGCTGCTTCTCCTGAGTACGGGGATACCACATGTGTGGGACTTTTTAGGAGCCTAGCCGCGTACGGGACCCCGAAAACCAATCACCGCCTTCAGGATTTCTAGGCACAAATTTTTGATTTCACTCCTCACTACCTATCACAGTTTCGAAGGCCATAAAATGCCAAAATAGCACAAAACCCCCCCAAATGACCCCATTTTGGAAAGTAGACACCCCAAGCTGTTTGCTGAGAGGCATGGTGAGTATTTTACAGCTCTCATTTGTTTTTGAAAATGAAGAAAGAATTTTTTTTTTTTCTTTTTTTTTTTTCAATTTTCAAAACTTTGTGACAAAAAGCGAGATCTGCAAAATACTCACAATACCTCTCAGCAAATAGCTTGGGGTGTCTACTTTCCAAAATGGGGTCATTTGGGGGGGTTTGTGCCATCTGGGCATTCCATGGCCTCCGAAACTGTGATAGGCAGTGAGAAGTGAAATCAAAAATTTACACCCTTAGAAAGCCTGAAGGTGCTGATTGGTTTTTGGGGTCCCGTACGCGGCTAGGCTCCCAAAAAGTCTCACACATGTGGTATCCCCATACTCAGGAGAAGCAACAGAATGTATTTTGGGGTGTAATTCCACATATGCCCATGGCATGTTTGAGCAATGAATCATTTAGTGACAACTTTGTGCAAAAAAAAAAAAAAAATTTGTATTTTTTCCGCAACTTGTGTCAACATATAAAATATTCCATGGACTCGACATGCCTCTCAGTATATAGCTTGGGGTGTCTACTTTCCAAAATGGGGTCATTTGGGGGGGTTTTGAACTGTTCTGCCATTTTATACACAACATTAGGAAGCTTACATCCACTCTTCTAACCACTTGAAGACAAAGCCCTTTCTGACACTTTTTGTTTACATGAAAACATTTTTTTTTTTGCAGGAAAATTATGTTGAACCCCCAAACATTATATATATTTTTAAAGCAAAGGCCCTACAGAATAAAATGGTGGGTGTTGCATTTTTTTTTTCTACACAGTATTTGCGCAGCGATTTTTCAAACGCATTTTTTGGGGAAAAAATACACTTTTTTTATTTTAATGCACTAAAACACACTATATTGCCCAAATGTTTGATGAAATAAAAAAGATGATCTTAGGCCGAGTACATAGATACCAAACACGACATGCTTTAAAATTTCGCACAAACGCGCATTGGCGACAAACTACATACATTTTTAAAAGCCTTTAAAAGCCTTTACAGGTTACCCCGTTAGATTTACAGAGGAGGTCTACTGCTAAAATTACTGCCCTCGATCTGACCTTCGCGGTGATACCTCACATGCATGGTGCAATTGCTGTTTACATATGACGCCAGACCGACGCTTGCGTTCGCCATTGGGCAAGAGCAGGGCAGGACAGGGGTGCTTTTTTTTTTTTTTTTTTTTTTTTATTAATTTTGCTTTTTTATTTTATTTTTAAATTGTTCCTTCCATATTTTTTTTTTATTTATCATTTTTATTGTTATCTCAGGGAATGTAAATATCCCCTATGATAGTAATAGGTAGTGACAGGTACTCTTTTTTTGAAAAAACTGGGGTCTAGACCCTAGATCTTTCCTCTGCCCTCAAAGCATCTGACCACACCAAGATCGGTGTGATAAAATGCTTTCCCAATTTCCCAATGGCGCGTTTTATATCCGGGGGGGGGACATTCCCTCCCACTGCTTGTAAAAGCAGTCCAGAGGCTAATTAGCCACTAGGGTTGCTTTTACTTTAAAGCCGGCCGCTGGCTGAAAAGAATGATACCAAGATGATACCTAAACCCGCAGGCATCAATCTGGTATAACCATTCAAAGTCCAGCAACATACCAGTACGTTGCTGGTCCTTGTTGGACATGTATTGTAATCTTTTTTTTTCATGCAGCCAGGTGGCTGAACGAAAAAAGAGATTGATTGGTGGGTATTGCCCACCATTAGAATACCTCCCTTCATCCACCCACTTCTAATGATGGGCATACATGCACCATTTATATATGCCGAAGCATGGGGGCATCCTCCCGCAAAAAAGTTATGCCGCACACACATGGTCGGACTTTTCCACGGGCAAGCCTCCGTCGGAATTTCGACCGTATGTACGCGGCATTAGGAGCAAAATCGCTCCTCCGCCCCTGCTGCCCCAATGCTTCGGCATATTTGCTTTTTTTTTATTTTAACTGTGGTGGTGAAATCACCTCCTACAGCACTGGAGTCGCAGGGATCAGGCCTGTCTCTGCGAACGCTGCAGTTATGTGTGTTGTGTTTTGTAAGTGACAGTGATCGATCGATACTGCACTTGGGTGGCCTGGGCTGGACGGAGGGGCAAAACGCAGGTGCTAGCAGGTATCTGGGCTGATCCCGCTAACACTGCATTTTTGGGAACCCTAAACTGCTGGGGACGCTAGTATAGATCTGATCAGATCAGATATTGATCTGTTCAGATACTATACCACTAAGGGAGGTGTATGCTTCACGTGTGGGTGTTAGCGCTACTGGCACTAACCTGACGCTGCCTGGGGTGTGACTCAGACCCTCTCTGACGCTAAAACCAAATTGATATCACCCGCCGGGCGATCAGGGGGTTAAACCTTTATTGGGTTATATACGGCGGGTGCCCTGACACTATAAAAAGCAAACTAACTAACCAGCGTCACCCGTAACACTTATATGATGATTACTAGTGAAAGGGTTAACTAGGGGCAATTAGGGGGTTAAAACCTTTATTAGATAATATATGGGGGTACCTGACGCTATAAAAACCTGCGGCGAACCTAAAATAAATTACTGGCTACCGATCTGCATCACCGACGCTAAGACATCGATCAGAAAAATGATCGCTTAGTGACAGTGGTGATAGGGGGTGAAAGGGTTACCTGGGGGGCGATCAAGGGGGTTAAACCTTTATTAGATATTTTATGGGGGTACCCGATGCTATAAAAACCTGCGGCGAACCTAAAAAAAATTACTGGCTACCGATCTGCATCCCCGACGCTAAGACATCGATCAGAAAAATGATCGCTTAGTGACAGTGGTGATAGGGGGTGAAAGGGTTACCTGGGGGGCGATCAAGGGGGTTAAACCTTTATTAGATAATTTATGGGGGTACCCGACGCTATAAAAACCTGCGGCGAACCTAAAAAAAAAAAAACTGGCTACCGATCTGCATCACCGACGCCAAGACAGCGATCAGAAAAATGATCGCCAAGCGACGGCGGTGCTAGGGGGTGAAAGGGTTATCTGGGGGGTGATCAAGGGGTTAAACCTTTATTAGGGGGGGTTAGGGGGCTACACTGGACCTAAAACGAAATGTAGTGACACTTTTACAGTCACAAATGTCACTGATTGCAGTGATCAGTAAATAAATGGTCACTACAATCAGTGACACTGTGACTGGGGGCTGGGGGGTGATCTGGGGGGTGATCTGGGGGGGCCTGGGGGGGCGATTTATGTGCCTATGTGTGCTGGTGTTAGTGTAGTGTTAGTGCACTGACCTGTGTGTCTTCTCTTGTACGACGCTCGGTATATGTGAGCGCCGCACAGGAGATGACATCACTTCCTCCTGCTTTCTCGGTCTGTGTAAACATTACACAGACAGAGGGGGCATTTCTATTCGCCGGGAGCGATCGCGGGGGGGTGGTCAGAATCGAACGGCCGCCCCCCCATCTCGGAACGCTCCCAGACGAATTCCGACCGCTCACTGTACAGAAGGGGGGTCCGATCGGACCCCCCAACTGTACAAAGGCAATCACGTATGCTCTACGTGATTGTGCCTGTCGGTGCCATTGTGCCGACGTATATATACAGTGAGCGGTCGTTAAGTGGTTAAAGCAATCTACTGAGCTGGCCAGAACCACCTCTGGAGGGAGTCTATTCCACATTTTCACAGCTCTTACTGTGAAGAAACCTTTCCGTATTTGGAGATGAAATCTCTTTTCCTCTAGACGTAAAGAGTGCCCCCTTGTCCTTTGTGTTGACCGTAAAGTGAATAACTCAACACTAAGTTCACTATATGGACCCCTTATATATTTGTACATGTTGATCATATCCCCCCTTAATCTCCTCTTCTCAAGAGAGAATAAATTCAGTTCCTCTAATCTTTCCTCATAGCTGAGCTCCTCCATGCCTCTTATCAGTTGGTTGCCCTTCTCTGCACTTTCTCCAGTTCTCCAATATCCTTTTTGAGAACTGGTGCCCAACACTGAACTGCATATTCCAGATGAGGTCTTACTAATGATTTGAACAGGGGCAAAATTATATCTCTCTCTCTGGAGTCCATACCTCTCTTAATACAAGAAAGGACTTTGCTCGCTTTGGAAACCGCAGCTTGGCATTGCATGCCATTATTGAGCTTATGATCTATCAAAACCCCCAGATCCTTCTCCACTACAGATTCCCCCAGTTGTACTCCCCCTAGTATGTATGATGCATTCATATTCTTAGCCGTCAAGGGCATTACTTTACATTTATCAACATTAAACCTCATCTGCCACATAGTCCCCCAATTAGCCAGAGCATTGAGGTCGGCTTGTAAATTGGAGACATCTTGTAAGGACGTTATTCCACTGCATAGCTTGGTGTCATCTGCAAAGACAGAAATGTTACTTTTGATCAGAGACCCAATATCATTTATAAACATATTAAAAAGTAAGGGTCCCAGCACTGAACCTTGGGGTACACCACTGATAACCTTAGACCATTCAGAGTAAGAATCATTAACCACTACTCTCTGAATTCTGTCTTTTAGCCAGTTTTCTATCCATTTACAAACTGATATTTCCAATCCTGTAGACTTTACCTTACACATGAGCCGTGTGTGGGGAACTGTATCAAACACTTTTGCAAAATCCAAGTATACCACGTCCACAGCCACGCCTCTGTCCAAGGTTTTACTTACCTCTTCATAAAAAGAAATCAGGTTTGTCTGACAACTTCTGTCTTTCATGAATCCATGCTGTCTGTTGCTTAAGATACATTCCTGTAATGCCAGGATTTCTAACTGTCATATTTTATTGTGTTCCTCAACCAAACCGTCAAACCATCAAATGGCTGGTGTCATAACTGATCGCATGTGCAGCACTATGGCAGTTGCAGATCAAACAGAAGCAGGATCCTTGGTTGTAAAGGATAGGAGGGTTTAATTCTGATTTAAGGCTGTCGGCAGAGCGGCCTCCACAAATTTGGCAGCGCCTAAAAATGCCGAAAAATATAAGCAACTGAGCATGTGAAGAGCAGGGTGAGACAATGGGGGTTATTTACGAAAGGCAAATCCACTTTGCACTACAAGTGTACTTGTAAGTGCACTGAAAGTGCACTTGGAAGTTCAGTCGCTGTAGATCTAAGGGGGACATGCAAGGAAATTAAAAAACAGCATTTTAGCTTGCACATGATTGGATGATAAAATCAGCAGAGCTTCCCCTCATTTCAGATCTTCCCCTCAGATCTACAGCGACTTCACTTCCACGTGCACTTTTAGTTTTATACATTTCTTATTTATGTTTATGTTTAAAGTTGAAAGTCCAAGGTTCATGTGTGCATACAGGAGAGAAATGTGTCTCCGGTAAATGCATATATTCACACATGATTTTTATTTGAATTTTATTGATTTATCCATGTTTATTTTGTTCTATGGCATATTGTATTATATCCATTGACCCATTACAAGGTGGATTATATTATGTTATATAGCACATTTATAGACATTCATATATGGACATTTCTTCACACTTTATACACACACATATATCTCCTTCATGATCACTTATCATTTATTTATTCATATTTATCATTCTTCACATTTCCCTATGTAATTGTCACACAGTCTGTTTGGTAGTAGCACGCATTGTGCACATTTTGTGCATTAAAATTTTATTATTTATTATTTATTAATTAATTCATCATTATGGTTTTTTGGAGTATTTGTAAATTACTATTATTATTATTCCAATTCACACGAATATCACATAATAATTATTTCACATACATGAATATATTTACATCTATGGCTTACCATCTCCAAAAAACATTTTCACATTTTCCCTTTTCATTTCTTTTTTCATTTAAAAATATTTTTTCGTTCATTTTTTGAACTTAATTCATTGACATTCATACTTATCACTGTCATATCCATTCACTTTAAATAATATATACACACACTCTGGTGTGTCTATGTTTAAGCATTAAGTGTTTAGTTTATAATTTATACACATTTTGTAATTTTGTATTCTTGTGAATGGTCTTCAAAAGAGTGCTATTCCCTTCCCCCCTCTCCCTTTCTTGGGAGTGTCGGAATTAAACATAAGGTTATCCCAGTCAGCTGTGTTCTTTCAGTACTGATTGGTGTAAAGTTACTTTATTTTTCATTTATACCTCTATTGATTCCCACACACCCTAGCTACGAGTAAGCGTCAATTCGTGACGTGAAACGCGTTAGCCACCCTTCCCTGCATGCACACTATCTGCATTTGTTGTTTTGGATCTATGGATTTATTTTGAATTTGGATTTTTTACTTGAAATTTTGGAATAAATAACTGTCTATACAGAGTGCGGCAGTCCAGGGTTTCTTTTTCTCCCATGCACTTTTAGTGCAAAGTGGATTTGCCTTTCGGAAATAACCCCCAGTGTATTACTGGATTATAAACAGTATAGACCCTTATTTTTTATGTTTTACATAGCTATACCTGCAATAGGGGCCAGCCTGAAGTCATCTAGCAGGACTTAATTTTCTGACTAAAGTTTCACTTTAAGTGTTGTGTGGGTGGAGCTTGATCAGATGGCAATATCCTCTGCATAGTTTGTGTCCAGGATCCAGGGATCCACTTGGTTCCTGCACTTCTAAGCCAAGCTAAAAGCCTTTAAACATCTGTATATTATGTCAGCAAAAAATATACAAATAAATGCGTGTGTCAATATACAGTATGCTTGTGTCATTTTCTAAATCAGTCATGACTATTGTATAACAGATGTATTCCTGGTCTGCCAACCACGTTCTACCCCGTACTTTATGTAGCGGGGTCTCCTTTAAGGCCCCGGGACTACGTTACCCAGAACCCTGTTCGGCACCCAGAGTGCAGTTAGCCACCGCAGAGACTCATGGGAGGGGTTATTTAAGGAGGAGGCGAGGCGGAGCTAAGCTTCTTTGGACACCGCGCTGCAAGCAAGAGTTTCTTCCTGTGCGGATCTGCTGCAGTGCAAGGCCTGAAGCCTGGGCCTTGCGCAACTTCCAAAGAGCCTTCCACCCCACTGCGGAGCCTGGGTGGTATCTGACTTGTCGAGTGAGGACATCAGTTGGATCGGGGACCCGATAGTTGCAGACACTGTGTGCGGATACACAGCAGGGTGGACGTTCCGGACTGGGATTGCGTCCGGAGTGGTGAGCGGGCACCTGCCCAGACCAATAGACTGTGCCTTGTTCAGGCCTATAGACTGCATAGGCCCACAGTTTTGTTTATTTGCTGTTCCCCGGGGGGACCGGTAGCAGGACAGAGTTGAAGTGTCCCCCCAGTTTAGTGTTCCAATTATTGCCTGATTGTGGATTACAAATTGCTATTCATAAAGTGCACCACCAAAAGCTGGCATGCGAAGAAATCCATATAGGAGGTGACTGAGATTTACTCCATGTCAGGCCTGACCGGGGTGGGAAGTTAGGATATTGTTTAGTGCGCCATAGGGCGCGCATACCATAATAGCTACACGTGGTGAAGTACCGCGCAGCGCCATTATTGTATGCTGTATTGAATTCTGCAGGGCTCTGCTAACCAATTGCATATGTTGTGTTCTGCCTATGCTACCTTTGATATAAAAGTAAACTGTTATATATAATCTCTGGCCTCAGTGTGTTGTCTTACTGTTAGGAGATTATTCCTTGCAGTAATATTTGAATGTGATACAAATATAACCCCTAGACTAACTGTGCCAGAGTGGGTCGAGCAGATTGCTGGGGGTTGGTGGTGCTGTACACAGGGCCCGAGAACAAATCCAGGGGCTCTCTTAACTGGGGGTAGCGCTACACGTGGGGGCTCTCGAGTCCGGGATCCTGTTGCAGCAAGCAACGCGCCAAAAGTACCAGCATGGACCCACTAGAAGTAGGACAGTGGTGTAAAACTGTCAACGCAGATCCAGCCGGGGTAGTAGTCATAGAACTCCCAGGGATCTGGCAAGAAGAAGCAGTGAAGCAGCTAGTGATGTCACTGCCACTGTATCAGAAAGCATGGGTGGTGGATGTCAGGACGAATTCCTCACTGACCCACGCATTAGTGGAATGGAAGGATGGAGTCCCAGAACATTTCAAGAATCCAAGTGTAGAAGCTATAGATGACCAGACTTATAGCCTGATACACGCGCTGCCACTTAAGCCAGGAGAACGGTCTCAGACACCGAAACTGTCTCCATCACCCACCCCAAAAGAAGCAAGCCAGGTGAAAAGGGAAAGTCCCGGTTTGCCATCTACCATTCTTGGGGCAGAGTTGTGCGCGGTCCTGGGGGAACTTGTAGCCCAGTACAAGAAAGATCCTACAGATTACCAGATGTCAGGATACAGAAAGCTTAGAATATTCTCAGGAAGGAAACCTGTTCCCCCAGGTGAAGAGGGGTTCGAAGAGTGGTTAGACGGTGCCACTCAGGCCCTTGAAAATTGGGAAGTCCCAGACCACAGAAAGAAGCAGAGAATTGCTGAGAGCTTGAAGGGGCCTGTTCTAGAGGCCATACGCAATCTCAAGATGAGTAAGACAGACTGTAATGCGCAGGACTATCTGGACATTCTGCAGAATGTGTTCGGTGGAAGAGAGAAAATCACTGAGCTCACTTACCAGCTGGAGCATTGCTACCAGAAGACAGGAGAGAAGCTGTCAGAGTTCATGAGGCGCCTGGATAAGATCCTGCATAAGATGATTCTTAAGAAGGGGATTGACCCACGGAAGGTGGATGAGGCCCGTGTTCAACAGGTGATGAGAGGATCTCAGCCCCTGGACCCCATCGCATTGGCGCTATGCACAAGACAGGACAGGAAGAGCCTGGAGTACCCTGACTTGATCCGAGTGGTCAGAGAGGAAGAAGCTATGCTGGAGGAGAAGAAGAGGAGCCTACCAGTTGAGTCGGTAAATCCTCCTCCAGTGATGGTCAGGACGGCCATGACCCTGGAAAGAGACTCAGAGGTGGATACCTTGAAGTCACAGATGTCCCAAGTATTGGGGATGCTGACCTCCCTGATGGAAAAGAAGTCAAGGGAACCAGAGAGGGAAAGTCAGAGGAAGGAGCTGTTTCCCAACATCTCAGCACCCGCATCCCTGGAAGATTGGGGGGATGTGATTTGTTTCAATTGTGGAGAAGCTGGCCATCTCGCCAAAGTGTGTGCCAGCCCGAAGAAAAAAAAGATGAATAACCGCAAGCCGCCGGAAAACTTCAGCGGGTCCCGGTGAAGGAGTCAACCGGGTGCCTATCATCTCCAGTGAGCTCCAAACTGAATGAGAAGCACATGAAAAGAGTGGAGAAGACCCCTCAGAAGAAACGCAAAGTTCCTCAGAAGAAACGTACTCCAAAGAAAGAGAGAAGTGTCCCTCAGCGGGTAGTTACACCCATAAAAAGGAGGGAGATCAATGCATGCCAGGCCCAGGAGAGGCTTAAGTCCAAAGAGAAATGGAAGAAAGAAAGCCAAAGGGGAAAATGCAAAGATCAAAAGAAAGAGACCCCTACGAAACGATATCCAGAGAAGCTGGTGGGTCCCTCCCCGATAGTACCAGTTCAAGTGGAGGGAGTCTACACAAGAGCCATATTGGATACTCGGGCGCAAGTGACCCTGTTGTACCGGGACTTTTATGACAAGCATTTAAGTCACCTACCCATCCAGAAGATTGAAGAGTTGGAGATATGGGGAATTGGGACAGAGAGTTTCCCTTATGATGGCCTATGAAACTGACTTTTGACCCGTCCATAGCCGGAAAAGCTGAAGTGTTCGACACCTTAGCTGTGGTGTGCCCCCGACCGCCTGGAGCTAACAAGCGTTTCCTGATAATAGGGTTGAACACGGATCTGGTCCGAAGACTTCTGGCCCCTCTGACAAGAAGGAAAGACCCCACAGTCACTGAGATCCACCCATGTTGAAGACAGCCTACCAACGGCTGATCTTGGAACAGAAGGCCCCAGAAGAGGGGGTAGGGAAGGTCTGGAGGCTGGGAAGAAGGGGGATAGTGCTGCAGCCCAGTGAAGTAACCTGCTTGAAAGCCACAGTGAAACTCACTTGGGAGTAGCCTGGCCCTTTTGTCATGTTGGAACCCGACCCAAGGGAAGAACATTCGGGCCTAGAAGTAGTCCCAGAAGTGGTTCCAGTGAGGGCCCTGAAGAAGGCTCATTGTAAAGTGCCTGTGAGCGTCAGAAATACCACGGATGGTCTCATGGAAATCCCAGCTAGGCTGTTACTGGGCCGGGTGAGCCCAGCTACCCCAGTTGCTTCGCCAGATGTGAAGAAGACAGATGGGGAAAGTACTGTGTGGGAGAAAATTTCCATGAAGAATCCAAATCTGCCCAGGGCTTGGAAGGAGAGAGCCAAGGCCCAGTTGACCAGGTGGGAAAGGATCTTTTCCCAAGATGAATTCGATGTGGGATGTGCTAGGAGTGCCACCCATCGGATCCGCCTCCAGGAAGACAAACCCTTCAGGGAAAGGGTTAGGCGGGTTCCGTTAGCCGACCTCGAAGACTTGAGGGAGCAGCTCGCCGAGCTCAAGCGAACAGGGGTGATTCGAGAATCTAGAAGTCCCTATGCCTCCCCTATAGTGGTGGTCCGTAAGAAGAATGGGTCACTGAGGCTGTGCATAGACTATAGGACCCTCAACAGGAGAACCATACCGGACCAGTATACCACTCCAAGGATAGAGGATGCCCTACAGAGCTTGTCTGGAGCCAAGTGGTTCAGTGTTATGGACCTCAAGAGTGGGTACTATCAGATCCCGATGCATCCAGAAGACAAAGAAGACGGCTTTCATAACCCCGGTGGGGTTCTTTGAATTCAACCGGATGCCTCAAGGTCTGTCTGGAGCTCCAGCCACCTTCCAACGTCTCATGGAGAAGACAGTGGGAGATATGAACCTCATCGAAGTCCTCGTATACTTGGATGACATCATTGTCTTCGGAAGAACCTTGGAGGAGCATGAGGAGAGACTGGAGAAAGTTTTGAAGAGACTGAGTGAGGAAAGACTCAAGCTCTCACCGGAAAAGTGCCAATTCTATCAGTCATCAGTCAACTATCTGGGACATATAGTGTCTGAAGATGGGGTAGCCACAGACCCTGAAAAATTGGAGGCAGTCACCTCCTGGCCCAGGCCCACCACGGTGACAGAGCTCAGATCCTTTCTGGAGTTCTGTTCCTATTACAGGAGGTTTGTGGAGGGGTTTGCTCGGATAGCCAGGCCTCTGAATGAGCTGCTAAAGACGGAGGGGGAAGAGGATGACACAGGCCCCAGAAAGCCAGAGGAGTCAGTCAAGGACCAGTGGAACGAGAAGTGTGAGAATGCCTTTCAGATGTTGAAGAAGACATTAACCACTGCCCCTGTCCTGGCCTACGCAGACCCTAAGAAGCCTTATGAACTTCATGTAGATGCCAGTCATGATGGTTTGGGAGGAGTGCTGTACCAGGAGCATGAAGAGCAACTGAGGCCTGTTGCGTATGTGAGCAGAAGTCTGACTCCCTCCGAAAAGAACTATCCTACCCATAAGTTGGAGTTCCTGGCCCTTAAGTGGGCGGTAGTTGACAAACTTAGAGACTATTTATATGGGGCGGAATTCACAGTGAAAACAGACAACAACCCCCTCACCTATCTCTTCACCACAGCAAAGTTGGATGCCACAGGACATAGGTGGCTGGCGGCGCTGTCCACCTTCGACTTCGGCCTGAAGTACAGACCTGGGGCTGGAAACCGAGATGCAGACGCTTTGTCTAGAAGATCTCACGTCCCCACTTGCAGTACAGAAGACTGGGCCCAAGTGGCACCCGATGGGGTGCGGGCCCTCTGTCAAGGGGCTGAACTTCAAGCCAGTGGCGGCTCAAGAGCAGAAGAGATAGGGGTTACCATAGTAGGAGTTCCCAAGCAATATTGTGGAGTAACCCAACTGGGGGAAGATAACTTACCAAAACTGTCTAAGAAGGAGCTGAGATCTGACCAATTGGAAGACCCTATGGGGAGATTGGTCCTAGAGGCCCTGGAGAATCAGGACCCGAATAGGCTCTCACGCCACCCTTCAAAGGAAGCTCGCCTGTTGAGGAAAGAGTGGGACAAGTTACAGGTGCATCAGGGAGTGGTCTACTGAAGGGGCCCCTCTGATGACCTAGAAGACAAATGGCAACTGTTCTTGCCGGAGAAATACCGAGAGACAGTCCTGGTTGCCCTGCACGACAACCATGGCCAACTAGGGGAGGAAAGGACTTTCCAACTCGTTAGAGACCAATTCTATTGGCCCTGCATGAGGGCTGAAGTTGAAGAATACTGCCACTCATGTGCACGATGCATCCAGAGGAAGACTTTACCTCATCAAGCTGCCCCAATGGGCCATCTGCAAAGTCAAAGCCCACTTGACCTGGTATGCATTGATTTTCTCTGCCTCTAACCCGACCTGAGTGGACTAGGAAATGTTCTGGTAGTAACTGATCATTTCACCCGGTATGCCCAGGCCTTTCCAACCAAGGACCAGAAGGCCTCCATCGTGGCCAAAGTGCTGATGGAGAAATACTTTGTACATTATGGGCTACCACAACGGCTCCATTCAAATCAGGAAAGGGATTTTAAAAAGTCGATTGATCCGGAAACTCCTGGATTCTTTGGGGATCAAGAAGACAAGAACTACCCCCTATTATCCCCAAGGTGATGCTCAGCCGGAGAGGTTCAACCGAACCCTGGTCAACATGCTGGGGACCCTAAGTAGTGAAAAGAAGCAGCATTGGAGCAACCACATAGCGGCAGTTGTGCATGCATACAACAGCACCACCAGTGATGCTACAGGTTACTCACCCTATAGACTCATGTTCGGGAGAGAAGCAAGACTACCCGTAGATCTGGCCTTTGGCACTTCCATAGACCATTGTTCTGCTGCTTCCCACAAGGGATATGTCGATAGGCTTAGACGCAATTTGAAATTGGCCTATGAACAGGCACAGGCGGCCTCAGAGCAAAGGGGGCCCGCAACAAGAAAAATTTTGACTTAAAAGTTAGGATCCAAGATCTACAACCTGGAGACAGAGTGTTGTTGCGGAATTTGGGGATCCCTGGAAAACACAAGCTTGCAGACAGATGGAGACCTGAACCTTATGTTGTTTGCAAAAGACTGCCGGGCCTACCCGTCTACAGACTTAAACCAGAAGGGAAGGTGGGGCCACTGAAGACCTGGCACCGGAACCACCTACTCCCACTAGCGGAGGCAGTTCGGATACCCCCTGTGGCGGATTCCCCTGAGCCAACTTCCATCCTGGATACTCCCAGACCGAACACTCGGTCCCAGACCCCTCAGATTGGGGATACAGAGACCTCAGAGATGAGTGAAGATGAGGGAGAAGAACTTGACTGGCTTTGGCCTTCATAGGCCCCAGGAACTTCTGCTATTGATCTTCCACCTGAAGAAGACACCATAGATCAGACGCTGAATGCAGAGACTTCTGAGTTCATTCCATCCAGTCCTTGGTCGGATTCCTGGGAGAGTGCTTGTGACTTACCCCCAGAAGAAGACCCAAGGGAGTCCCTGTACCTCCCTGCCCGGAGTCCAGTGCTCCCGAACCAGAAGTAATTCCTGAGTTGGTTCCAGAGGAGGAACCTGTTCTAACAGAGAGCCCAAGAGGACAGAGGAAGCGAAGAGCCATAAAGCCTCCTAGAAGATTAACTTACCCACAGATGGGGAGAAGTGCGGAAGACACTGTGGTTACTGCCAGAAGGAGTATGGGAGACCCTGATCCTCCCACTGTTCATTTGGTGGGAGGCAACCCCAGCTCACTCTCTGGCACAGCTAGGCAGGACACTGATGATAGTGTGACCTGTGGGCAGGGGAATTCACCGCCTCGATTTTGGTGAGATTTTCCTCTGCCAACATCATACAAAAGTTTGATTGACGTTGTACGTTCTGTAATTTAAGTTTGTTATCTTTGGGGACCAAAGAGTTTAAGTGGGGGGAGTGTGTAGCGGGGTCTCCTTTAAGGCCCCGGGACTACGTTACCCAGAACCCTGTTCAGCACCCAGAGTGCAGTTAGCCATCGCAGAGACTCATGGGAGGGGTTATTTAAGGAGGAGGCGAGGTGGAGCTCGGCCTCTTTGGACACCGCGCTGCAAGCAAGAGTTTCTTCCTGTGCGGATCTGCTGCAGTGCAAGGCCTGAAGCCTGGGCCTTGCGCAACTTCCAAAGAGCCTTCCACCCCACTGCGGAGCCTGGGTGGTATCTGACTTGTCGAGTGAGGACATCAGTTGGATCGGGGACCCGATCGTTGCAGACGCTGTGTGCGGATACACAGCAGGGTGGACGTTCCGGACTGGGATTGCGTCCAGAGTGGTGAGCGGGCACCTGCCCAGACCAATAGACTGTGCCGTGTTCAGGCCTATAGACTGCATAGGCCCACAGTTTTGTTTATTTGCTGTTCCCCGGGGGGACCGGTAGCAGGACAGAGTTGAAGTGTCCCCCCAGTATAGTGTTCCAATTATTGCCTGATTGTGGATTACAAATTGCTATTCATAAAGTGCACCACCGAAAGCTGGCATGCGAAGAAATCCATATAGGAGGTGACTGAAATTTACTCCATGTCAGGCCTGACCGGGGTGGGAAGTTAGGATATTGTTTAGTGCGCCATAGGGCGCGCATACCATAATAGCTACATGTGGTGAAGTACCGCGCAGCGCCATTATTGTATGCTGTATTGAATTCTGCAGGGCTCTGCTAACCAATTGCATATGTTGTGTTCTGCCTATGCTACCTTTAATATAAGAGTAAACTGTTATATATAAACTCTGGCCTCAGTGTGTTGTCTTACTGTTAGGAGATTATTCCTTGCAGTAATATTTGAATGTGATACAAATATAACCCCTAGACTAACTGTGCCAGAGTGGGTCGAGCAGATTGCTGGGTGGTGCTGTACACAGGGCCCGAGAACAAATCCAGCGGCTCTCTTAACTGGGGGTAGCGCTACACTTACTTATACTTAATCAATGAGACCACACCTTTTAGTTTGGAGTAAAACATGGCCGTAGCAGCCTCCTTTATTATAACTGTTACATCAGTTATCAAAACATCAAACCATCAAAACATAATCAGAACATAATCAGAACATAATCAGAACCCATGTTCTCAGAATATTGCCTCCTGGTGTTGGTCTTTGCAGGAACCTCAAAATTACCATAATCATATTAATCATAATAATATTAATCATATCAATCTTAATCATATGAATAACAACCCATGTGACACTGCGGTACCTTAAATGGTCATAGGTCTCAAGCCGACCAGCTGCTCAGAGATGACCACTGACCGCAGTGCCCCCAATATCAAACTCTTCCAGCTAAACCCCTGTTAGCTGGAATACACCCTCAGAACCCATACCACCGATAGGTCCTGACCACTTGCTTTTTGAGGTACTTCATTCTCCCGCAAAGACCAAAACACCCGCCACTGCCACGACAATCTGCTCACCTGTAATGAAAGAAACAAAACAGAACCCAATCTTCGCCCAACAAATAAAATTAAACATTCCAACAACTCAACAATAGGGAGGGTGGGTGGGAACTTTCCCCCACGCTGTGTTGTCTTAGGGGGGCGGGGACTCCCTTTTATCTGGCCTTTTCCCCTCCCCTTCTCACTTTATTTTAACCAATCATTAATCTATTCACATCTCATACCCTGTTCACTCAGTCATGCCATCCCTCCGCCTATGGCATTCTGTCTTCCTGCTCCGGGCTTTTCTTTCTCAACCAGGATTTCATGAAACCCTAGGATTCCTCCAAAGGTTGCTAGAGGTTCCTTGAGCAATGAGAAATTGTGACCTCTGAGATAAGTAACTATTGACACTATCGATCTTTGTAGCTATAAGCTGAATTTGTGTCACTGGCGATCAAAAAGTGAACCCCTGTGACGAGGGCTGGCCCAAGACATTGTGCTTCCCGGGTCCAAAAATGAAATGCTGCCCCCATCAATAGAAAAAAAAAAAAATCACACCCACCAAAAGGCTCCCACATCCATTATTTTATATCATGATAATTAAAACTAAACTTAAATGTATCAGGAAGCCAGATTTACATGTGTAGCGCTCTGCTCCTATTGGATAGGCGCTAGTGGTAAATTTAGTTGTCTGAGCTGTAGTTTAGCTCAGAATGATTGTACCAAATTATTGGTCTCTGTTCCAGTTTAGCTGAGTTGCACATTTTTCCACCTGACTGTGGGTGTCGCTGTCACCACAGGTCAGGGTTGGAAATGCAGCAGGCTGATTGTATTGGGTACCCCTTGCCCAGAAGCAGCTCAGTGGGATTGGTCACCCGCTGTGCATTCTGGGAGAGGGTACTTAAGGAGCAGACACCGTTTTGGCGGGGGCTTCCGATCCTGACCTGACGGCCCTCCTGGCCTCAGGGATGTGTTAGTAGTTCTTCTGCCTCGGGGCCTGCAGATCCCCGAGGCTCTGTTACTTAGAATAGGCCCAGAAGATTCGGGGCCTACTGATCCAGGGATGGTCCTGTGTCGCCTTGCCTGCGGGAAGGGACTGAGCAATTGAGGACTCAATTGAAGGACGCATCCGGATAAAAATCTACCTCACAGTGCTGCCGGCCTGGCTGAAAGATCCTGGTACAGTGTGTGCTATGTGTTCAGAACTTTACCAAGTGTGTGGTTACTCAAGTCTGTGGCAGAGACTTTTGAACGAGCTTGCACCGGCTGCTAGGTCAGTGAGAGAGGCCTATCCGGTGGTGGCTATATCCAGTGTGGAAGCTGTTTGTCCTCTGGATTAGGAAAATACCCGTGATCCGCAAGCAAGGTACCTGAATCTCCCCTAACCCTCCATCCCTCTGTCTGGAAGTTTCTTTAATAAAACCCTTGAGAAAAAGAGACTTATGCCCTGTACACACGATCAGATTTCCTATGGATTCTAATCCAATGGATTTTTCCATCGGAAATCCGATGAAGCTGACTTCCATCAGTCTTGCCTACACACCATCAGTCAAAAATCCGACCGTCCCAAACACTGTGATGTAAAACACTCCGAAGAGCCGAGAAAAATTAAGTTCAATGCTTCTGAGCATGCGTCGACTTGATTCTGAGCATGCGTGGGTTTTTTCTCCGATGGAGTTCCCCACAGACAATCGGAATTTGCTATCCTTTTTTTTTCCATCGGTAAAATTTAAAACATGTTCTATTTTTTTATATCGATGGAAAAAAGACCGATGGGGCCCACACACGATCAGTTTGTCCGATGAAAAAAGTCCATCGGTCTTTTTTCATCAGAAAAAACGATTGTGTGTACGCGGCATAAGTGTTCGGTGCAGACATTTGTGAACAACTCTTCAAGGAAGACCCCTGGGACGGACGTGGTGAACAGTAAGGTAACGACAGGCCCAAAATTATAAACCAGCGGCCCCTTCGGGGGTATTGCTACACATGCAATAGCACCTTGTCTATATGCAAAATTATATGACATACTGTGGGGAAAATAAATATTTGATCCCCTGCAGATTTTGTGAGTTTGCCCACTTACAAAGTAATGAAGGGTGTATAATTTTTATCATAGGTGTATTTTAAATGAGACAGAATATCAACCAAAAATCCAGAAAAAAACACATAATACAAATGTTATAAATTGAGTTGCAGTTCAGTGAGTAAAAAAACGGTAAGTATTTCATCCCCAAGCAATACGTGACTTAGTACTTGGTGGAGAAATCCTTGTTGGCAAGTGCAGAGGTCAGATGTTTCTTGTAGTTAGTTACCAGGTTTGCACACATCTCAGGAGGGATTTTGCTCCACTTTTCTTTACAGATCTTCTCTAAATCCTTAAAGCGGAGTTCCACCCAAAAGTGGAACTTCCGCTCATTTGTCTCCTCCTACCCCCCTCCCGGGCCACATTTGGCACCTTTCAGGGTGGAGCAGATACCAGATACTAACTTCCGGGAGACCGGGCAGTGGCGCATTACGTCAGCAGCTCGGCTCCCTCCTCCTTCCTCTGCTGCCGGGCCAGTAGGAAAGCGCAGAGGTGCCTCGCGAATAGGACCCAGCGTGAAGCGGTAATGCTTCACTACCGGGTTCCCTCACCGGCAATGGTGGCGGCAGCACCCGACAGCTGATGGAAACCTCAGCTGCTGAGCCGACATCACTGGACTCCAGGACAGGTAAGTGTCCTATTATTAAAAAACAGTATTTGCAGCTGCTGGTTTTTAATTTTTGCAGGGGTGGGGGGACCTCCGCTTTAAGGTTTCTTGACTGTCTCTTGGCAACTCGAAGTTTCAGTGCCCTCCATAAATTTTCTATAGGATTAAGGTCTGAAGACTGACTAGGCCACTCCATGACTTCTTTGTTGCCTTGGCGGTATGTTTTGGGTCATTGCCATGCTGAAAGACCCCTCCATGACCCATCTTCAGTGTTCTGGCTGAGGGGAGAAGGTTCTCATCCAAAATTTTACAATATATGGCCCCATCCATAGGCCTCTCAATGCGGCAAAGTTGGCCCGTACCTTTAGCAAAGAAACAGCCCCAAAGCATAATGTTTCCACCTCCATGCTTTATTGTAGGGATAGTGTTCTTATGCCTCGTACACACGACCGGTTTTCCTGTCGGGAAAACTGCTATGAGAGCCTTTGGCCGGAAAAAACGGCTGTGTGTATGCTCCATGGCAGTTTTCCCAACGATAAAACTGTGGGGAAAAAAAAGAGAACCAGCTTTCTTTTTTCCCCGTCAGGATTCCCGGCTGACTTTTTCCCGGCTGACCTTTTCCCGTCGGGAAAACCGGTCGTGTGTATGCTTTTCCGAGGGGAAAAAAAACGCGCATGCTCAGAATCAAGTATGAGACGGAAGAGCTCGTTCTGGTAAAACTAGCGTTCATAATGGAGATAGCACATTCGTCACGCTGAAAATTATTGCATCGTTTAACCACTTAAGCCCCGGACCAATACGCAGCATAAAGACCAGGCCCCTTTTTGCGATTCGGCACTGCGTCACCCTTAACTGACAATTGCGCGGTCATGCGACGTGGCTCTCAAACAAAATTTACGTCCTTTTTTTCCCACAAATAGAGCTTTCTTTTGGTGGTATTTGATCACCTCTGCTGTTTTTATTTTTTGCGCTATAAACAAAAATAGAGCGACAATTTTGAAAAAAATGCAATATTTTTTACTTTTTGCTATAATAAATATCCCCTAAAAATATATGAAATTTTTTTTTCCTCATTTTAGGCCGATTTGTATTCTACTACATATTTTTGGTAAAAAAAAATCGCAATCGGCGTTTATTGATTGGTTTGCGCAAAAGTTATAGTGTTTACAAAATTGGGGATAGTTATATGGCATTTTTATTCATATTTTTTTTTTTTACTAGTAATGGCGGCGATCAGCAATTTTTATCGTGACTGTGACATTATGGCAGACACATCGGACACTTTTGACACATTTATGGGACCATTGTCATTTTCACAGCGATCAGTGCTATAAAAATGCACTGATTACTGTGAAAATGACACCGGCAGTGAAGGGGTTAACCTCTAGGTGGCGCTGTAGGGGTTAAATGTTCCCTGCATTGTGATTCTTACTGAGGGGGGGTCGGGCTATGTGTCACATGACACCGATCTCCGCTCCGTGTGCAGCCATTGGCTGCCGCTTCTGTCAATAAAATCGAATGACGTGGGCACTGGGGGGCGGAGCCGAGTCCTGCTGTCTGTGTCAACAGACGCAGCAGCAGGACACGGGAGCGCGCCCACACGGGTGTCCAGAAGGAGAGCGCTTCTCCGATGGGGCACTCGAGAAGAGGAAGAGCCACCAGACGCCGCTGAGGGACCCCAGAAGAGGAGGATCTGCGCAAAGCCAACTGCACAGCGGAGGTAAGTATGACATGTTTTTTTTTTTTGTTTTGTTTTTTTAAAAGGAACCTGTACAACCCCTTTAATGTGAAAAATGCTTATCCCGTGCATTCTTGGGGGCAGCGAATACTTGATCCATGAGAGGTGACCCCTCCTACACCATTTTAAACTCTGTTGATTTTGTAATTGTTGAGTATTCCCGAAAGGTCATCCACGTACTTCATGCTAATAATAACTGATGTATCTCAGGTTAGTTTGGGATCTCTCTGGGTTCATTTCATGCATGTTCTGTTTAATGTGACTTACTGCTCTGTGTATGTAGGATGCTTTAAATAAAGAATTTGAAAAAAAAGGTAAACTTAATTCACAGAAAAAGTAAATACCTGTTCACTATTACCTTTTGAGTTGTGGCAACTTTTTGAATAATAAGCAGACTTTATATATACTGTAGATAGAATTAGTAAACAGATATCAAACTAAAGGTCATCTCCAACTTATCCACTTATATTTTATCAGTACTAGCAAATGTGCACCTATTTCAGAACGGTAAAAGCTGGGGATATGACAAACAGAAATGTCTTAGTGGACATTATATGCAGTAGGAGTGGCTAGGGTATGACAGCAAGCAGTATGTCTAAGACAGGAGTGTAAAGGGTATGCCAGGGGGCAATATATGCAGAAGGATATCACAGAGTGTATTAGAGCAGGCAGTATGTGCAGGAGAGGGGTGTAGAGGGTATGACAGTGGGCAGTATGTGCAGGAGAGGAGTGTAGAGTGTATGACAGTGGGCAGTATATGCAGGAGAGGAGTGCAGTTTGTATGACAGTGGGCAGTATGTGCAGGAGAGGAGTGCAGTTTGTATGACAGTGGGCAGTATGTGCAGGAGAGGAGTGTAGAGGGTATGACAGTGGGCAGTATGTGCAGGAGAGGAGTGCAGTTTGTATGACAGTGGGCAGTATGTGCAGGAGAGGAGTGCAGAGGGTATGACAGTGGGCAGTATGTGCAGGCAAGGCAAATAAAGGGTATGACAGTGAGTAGTATGTGTAGGAGAGGAGTGCAGAAGACATGACAGTGGGCAGTATGTTCAGGTGACGAGTGTAGAGGGTATGACATTGGGCATTATGTGCTGGAGGAGAGTGTAGAGGGTATGACAGTGGTCAGTATGCTCAGGCAAGGAGAGTAGAGGGTATAAGAATGGGCAGTGTGTGCAGGAGAGGAGTACAGAAGGTATGACAGTGGGCAGTATGTGCAGTAGATGAGTGTGGAGGGTATGACAGTGTACAATATGTGCAGGGAAGGAGTGCAGAAGGTATGACAGCGGGTAGTATGTCTAAGACTTAGTCTTATGCCGTGTACACACGGCCGGACTTTGCCACGGGCAAAACTCAGTCGGAAAAATAGAGAGCAGGGAAAAGTCAGATGGGGCATACAAACGGTCGAAATATCCCGTGAAAAGCTCCCATCTGACTTTTTCCATTGGAAATTCCGACCGTGTGTACACAGCATAAGAGTGTGGAAGGTATGCCAGGGGGCAATATGCGCAGGAGAGGAATGTGGAAGAGAGTATGGAGTATTTGACAGCAGGAAGTATGTACAGGAGATGAGTGTGAAGGGTATGATCATACCTCCCAACCTGCACAGATTCTGCGGGTTAATCCCGCACAGCCACTTACCTCCCGCATTCCCGCGATAGAGTCAGAATTCCCGCACAGAAGAGGAGCCAGAGTGCAGGCAGCAGGAGGAGGAGGTAAGCTTCTGACCTCTGACCCATTTTTTGTTATCAGTTGTGTGTTTAAAACCCTTCGTTCTCGCGGCAACCCCCCCCCCCCCCCCGCTCCACAGCTCTTATCAAAAGTGCTTTGTAATTCACTGGTAGTAAAAAAAAAAAAACACTTGTCCCGCGGCAGCACCCCCAATCACCCCCCCCCCCCCCGCTCAACAACTTTAATTCACTGCTAATAAAAAAAAAACACTTGTCCCCCCCCCCCCCCCTGTAATGGGAGAGGAAAATTGTGAGTGAATGTCCCGCAGAGGACATTTGAAAAGTTGGGAGGTATGGGTATGATAGTGGGCAGTATGTGCAGCAACGCTGTATCTTGGCCTAGGCCAACAAGGCCCAGGGCTAGGGCAGCACTTTGTAGGGGGGCCGCATGAAAAGAGTCCCCGCCGGCTTGCGCTACACTTCTAGTGTAGCGCCAGTCTTATGAGGTGGACTGGGCCGCAAGACAAATCGGTCTGGTGCCCCATAAAGCGGCTGCACTGCTGTCGGTATGATAGGGATGGTGCAGACACAAGGCACACTGACATGGTAACCTATATCTGCCAGGTAGGTAGTAGGACTCTCCTGCAACGTTTTGCTTGTGTCAGTTGTACATATTAAGGAATCTTAATTTTATTTCTGTGGATTGCTGAGGAGAAAAATAAACGGATTTATTTATTTGTTGCTGCCCCCAATCCTTCTTTTGCTCACTGCCCACATACCTCCATCACTGTACTATATGTTTTCTGCTGCACCACTGGCATGGTTATATCCTCTTAGTCCTCTATAAATTTAGCATAAGTTTGTGCTTAAAGTAGAACTATAAGCAACACTTTTTTATTCCATTGTGCATAGAGTAAGGGGTGGTTATCGCCCCTGTTAAGTTTTTATTTTTTTGCCATACGTTAATTTCCCCTTCATTTCCTGCCCCATAGCCAAACAGGAAGTGAGAGGAAATCTCTGCAGATTAAGGGAATCCCCCCCCCAAGGCACCCAGAACTAGTGTCCCCCCACTGTAAAATTTCAGGGCAGGTCTTAAACAGGAAGGGTGTGACCTTCACAGGAAGGGGTGGATCATATTTAAATTAGGGGTTGCACGAGTTTAGTCAGGCCTAGGGCAGCACAAAACCTAAATACACCACTGATGTGCAGGAGAGGAATATGAAGCATATGACAGTGGGCAGTATGTTCATTAGAGAATTGTGGAGGGTATTACAGCAGGTAATATGTGCAGAAGAGGAGTATGGAGGGTATGACAGTGGGCAGTATGTGCTGAATAAGAGTGTGGAGGGTATTACAGTGGGCAGTATGTGCTGAAGAAGAGTGTGAAGGGTAGGACAGTGGGCAGTATGTGCTGGAGAAGAGTGTGGAGGGTATGATAGTGGGTAGTATGTGTAGGTGAGGAGTGAAGAGGGTATGACAGTGGGCAGTATGTGCTGAAGAAGAGTGTGGAGGGTATGACAGTGGGCAGTATGTGCTGAAGAAGAGTGTGGAGGGTATGACATTGGGCAGTATGTGCTGGAGAAAAGTGTGGAGGGTATGACATTGGGCAGTATGTTCTGGAGAAGAGTGTGGAGGGTATGATAGTGGGCAGTATGTGTAGGAGATGAGTGCAGAGGGTATGACAGTGTACATTGCTTGTGGAAGAGGAGTGCACAGCATGTATAGGGGACAACATGTGCAGGAGATTAGTGTAGGGGGTATGACAGTAGGCAGAACAGTAAATCTTTTGACTCAAAAATGGTGGCTACTGACCTTTCCAAATCTGCAACAAAATCACTACAAAAAATATGGGCTTAGCAATACAGGTGTCACCAAAACCAGTGTCCCCATCGAAAGATTTATCCTCACCACCTGTTTCTGCGACAACATTTTAGACTTCCCACCACTTTCTTACCGGCAGAATTGGTCACCAGTACAAATAGAGAGGGTCAATCTACCGGTGGGGTAAAGGGGGATAGCACAGAAAGCAATAAAAACGTGCCCAGGGTTATAACCCTTACCTACTCCAAAATTAAAGGAAGGAATGGCAAAAAATGTTTGTATACAGGCAACATTTTGTCTCCATGTATCTGCAACTATTAAAGTTTGAAATAATATTTCCCAACTGTCATGAAACGTGAAACAAGAGCAGTAATGATTTATAACGCTTTTTTTTTATAATCCAATTTTTTTTAATTTTATTATAAACTTCAACATTTCCATTCAGCATTGTAGATTTACATAAGACACAAATGAGCATTGCAAGAGAGAACTAGGTACAAAGTTGTCTTATCAAAAGTTTATCAATTATATTACCCCCCCCCCCCCCAAGGAGAAAGAAAGAAAAGGAAGAAAAAAAAAAGTGAAAAAATTCCCTCCCCCCCTCCCTCCACGCCATCCCTGGTTGCGGTGGAGTAAGTCTGCTCTGTCCCCATTCACTCCATTCCTTCTACCTAAGTCATGTGTTCTCCTACTGTGTCCTTCTTTGTCACTTAAACAGTACCCCCCTTCTACTTCCAAAGAGGCCACTAATGGCCATCGTGACTATTCTTTTTATGTGGGAAAAAAAAAATAAAAAATATATTGTGAGGGGGTTAGCTCGGTAGCGGGTGTGTGTGACCCCCTGGATGGGCTCCCCACACAAAAACAGGCCCAGCAGACGGAGGTTGTGGTTTTCAAGATCAAAAGGTGCGGTTTATTTCTCTATTTACAGTGACAAAAACACAGCAAAGCAAAAAGAAACATAAACAAAATAAATCCTGGTCAGCTTGACCTCTGACTAAACATGCAGGTTTCCCTAACTAACAACTGGGATCAGCCTGGTGCTGTCCTAGTCCCTAAGTCCCTGGTTTAGTAAATGTCCAAACAAATAGCCACACAGGCTTTGTCTCACCGCACAGGGGTTCACTCTCCCTAGACAGTCCACACAGGTCTGGTTCCAGGCATGAGCAAACACCTAATGAAGCTGGGAGTTTTTATAGAGGCCTTAAACGAGCTGACAAGCTTCAGCTGGTCTCATCAACTCCCTGCCTGCACGACGCCCAGCACTCTCCCTAGAGGTATGAATCATCCATGAGCCCACTAGCCTCAGCTGGGCTTCATCAACTCTCTCCCTAGTTGTATAAGTCGGCATAAAGCCTGAATCTGGGAGAAATATACCTACCCCCCTGGATGCAACCAGGTGACTTTACCTTCCTGCTGTCACATACCCCCCCTCTTGTTTTAACCTTGGGGTTGGAACACCAGCAATCAGGCATTCATGTACTCGAGACAAAGCATCCACATTCCCCACATCTGACGCATCACTTTGTACGACAAAGTCTTTAGAGAAGTCGGGTGAGTACAACACTGGCTGGCTACATAAGGCTTGTTTCAAGAATTGGAATGCTGCCTCAGCCTCGGGGGTCCATTTAATCATGACCGACCCTTTCCCTTTCGTCAGGTTGGTTAGGGGCACAGCCTTAGAAGCAAAGTGGGGAATGAAGCGCCGATAATAACCCGCGATTCCCAGAAAGGCTCGTACCTGCTTCTTGCTGTTGGGACGTGGCCAACTCTGGATGGCCTCGACTTTGTTGAGTTGGGGTTTTATTACTCCCCTGCCAATGGTGTACCCAAGATATTTGGCCTCCTCCTGCCCAATGGTACACTTCTTGGGGTTAGCCGTAAACCCCGCTTCCCGGATAGAGTCTAGGACTGCTTGCACTTTTGGCAGATGTGAGGCCCAATCTGTGCTATGGACAATTACGTCATCCAGGTAAGCCGCAGCATACTTCCGATGGGGCCTCAGTATCTGGTCCATTTTCCGCTGGAATGTGGCCGGCGCATTCTGTAACCCGAACGGCATTCTCTTATATTGGAACGCCCCGTCTGGGGTTACAAATGCGGTTTTCTCTTTGGCCGACTTGGCCAGGGGAATTTGCCAATACCCTTTTGTGAGGTCAAGAGTCGTCATGTATCGGGCTGTTCCCAGCCGGTCGATCAACTCATCTATACGTGGCATGGGGTAGGTGTCAAATTTTGTAACTTTGTTCAACTGACGAAAATCGTTACAAAATCGCCAGCTCCCATCCGGTTTAGGCACCAACACAATGGGACTAGACCAATCACTTTGGGACTCCTCTATCACCCCTAAGTTCAGCATTTTCTGTACTTCCTCCCGTATTGCCTCCCGTCGGGCCTCTGGGATCCGATAGGGTTTTAACTTCACCCTTTCACCGGGCGGGGTAATAATATCATGCTCTACCCCAGATGTTTGTCCCGGCAGCTCAGAGAACACCTCCTTGTTGCGAAGCACAAACTCCTTAACCTCCTGTTGTTGGGGTTGTGACAAGGTGGCTGCTATTCCAACCTCCGGAATCACGCAACCAGTTTGAGCTGGTGACCAAGTTTCTGCGACTAGGGACTCTCTATCCCTCCAGGCTTTCAACAGATTAACATGATAGATCTGTTCGGGCTTTCGCCTTCCTGGTTGTCTGACCTTGTAATTCACTTCGCTCACTTTTTCCATTATCTCGTAGGGGCCTTGCCATTTGGCAAGGAATTTACTTTCAACCGTAGGGACAAGTACCAATATCCTATCCCCCGGGGAAAAGGTACGGGTCTTGGCTCCACGGTTGTACACTCTCTGCTGTGCCAACTGCGCTTGGGCCAAATGTTCCTTCACGATGGGCATTACCTGTGCAATTCGATCTTGCATCAGGGCGACATGCTCAATCACACTCCTGTGGGGAGAACTCTCACTTTCCCAAGTTTCCTTGGCAATATCCAACAGCCCTCTTGGGTGTCTCCCATACAGTAACTCAAAGGGGGAGAATCCCGTAGAGGATTGGGGCACCTCCCTAATAGCAAACATCAAATAAGGAAGTAGACAGTCCCAATCCTTTCCATCTCTATCCACCACTTTCTTCAACATTTGTTTTAGGGTTTTGTTGAATCTTTCAACCAGCCCATCGGTTTGGGGGTGATACACAGACGTACGCAATTGCGTCACTTTGAACAATTTACACAGCTCTTTCATAACCCGGGACATAAAGGGTGTACCTTGGTCCGTAAGCAGTTCTTTACAAATACCCACCCGGCTAAAAACAAGAGATAGCTCTTTGGCTATGGTTTTGGCCAAGGTATTTCGGAGAGGGATCGCTTCTGGATAACGGGTGGCATAGTCCATTATAACTAATATGTACTGGTGCCCCCTAGCGGACTTGATTATAGGACCTACCAAATCCATTGCGATCCTCTCAAACGGGACCTCAATGATGGGTAGAGGGACCAGCGGGCTACGGAAATGTGGCATCGGGGCCGACCTCTGACACACAGGGCAGGAGGAACAATAATTTTCTATGTCCTTCATCACCCCAGGCCAATAGAATCTCTGTAATACCCTCTCTCGGGTTTTCTCTGTCCCCAGATGACCTCCAAGAATGTGCCCATGGGCCAACTCCAACACCAACTTCCTGTAAGGTTTGGGCACCACAAGCTGCTCAACGGTTTCTTCTGCCCTTTTTGCCACCCGATACAGTAGGTCCTTCTCTACGCTGAAGTATGGGTAAGTGCAGGTATTATCTGGGTTCACTAACTCGCCATCTATTTCCACTACGTTTTCCCGTGCCTTTATTAGGGCGGGGTCTTTTAACTGTTCTGTGGCAAAATTTTCCCTGTGAACCTCAAGATCAGAAAACTCCACAGACGGTAGGTTTTCGTCTGAGGAGGTGGGCTCCTCTCCAGTTTCTTGAGTCTCGCCTGCCAATACTGACAAGGGAAATTCTGGAGAGTCCTCACCACTCTCAGAGGAGTTCTGGCTATCACCTTCCTGGTACATAGGGGCACCAGTGGGGGGCTCAGGATCATCCCACAGTTCCCAGAACTTCGGAAAATCCCTTCCCACAATGGCATCATGCGGTAATTGAGATACTAACCCCACTGGATGAGAGAGGGTACCTTTGGGGGTCTTGAAACACACTGTAGTCACTGGATACTCTCGGGTGTCCCCATGCACACAAATAACAGCTACCTTGCTATTCCCAGAGACCTCTGTTTTAACTAATTCAGCCTTTATCAGGGTCACAAGGCTACCTGAATCCAGTAATACCACAACATTTCTACCATTAATACACATTTTGCATAAATGTTTCTCAGTTCCCCGAATGGCAGTGCATGCGACTGTCGCACACAGCGACTGACGTCTGTCCGTCAGAAAGTCACATTGCATGGGTTCCTCCACAACCGGGCAATTTGCTGCAATATGTCCCGCTTGCCGGCAGCGGTAGCAAACAATCCTTTTGGCTGCCTCTTGAGCCCCCGACTTCCCAGGCTGTTCTCGCCAAACCCTGGGCAGAGCTCCCACCCTCTCACTCTCTCCACCCTCACCCCTTGGAATCATCTTATCCGCCCCTGGGGATGGTCTGGTCTTAGGGTGGAAAGTCCGAGAGTCTCTGGAAGAGGCCGTCAGGTTCTCTGCAGCCAAGTATCTCTCTACACGATCCACAAGTTTACCGGCCGTTTCTGGGTCTCCATGGCTTACCCACTTTTGAATGGCGGTAGGAAGAGCTCTCAAGAAACGATCCATCACAACACGTTCCACAATCTCCGGTGCGGACAAAGTCTCTGGCTGTAGCCACTTCCTGCTCAGGTGAATGAGATCATACATTTGAGACCTGGGGGGTTTTCCAAGCTGGAAAGTCCAGTTATGCACACGCTGAGCCCGGACAGCCAGGGTGACACCCAGCCTTGCCAATATTTCAGCTTTTAGCATCACATAGTCTTTTGCTTGGTCAGGCTCTAGGTCATAGTAAGCTTTCTGTGATTCACCAGTTAACAGAGGAGCCACCAGTCCAGCCCACTGCTCCTCAGGCCACTTTTCTCTTTCAGCAGTCCTTTCAAATGTGGTCAAAAATACCTCTGGATCATCCTCTCCAGTAATTTTTGTCAATAAACGACTCACCCCAAAGGACGCGGTATTAGTGGGACGGCTTTCCTCACTGGTCTGCGGACGTTGCTGCATTACTGCTTCCATCTGTTGTTGTAGTCTCTGCTCTTGCTTCTGCAACAGGTCTATGAAGCGGGCCTCAGATTGCTGCTGGGCTTGTTGCTGGGCTGCGAAGCTCTTTTGCAAACCTGCATTTGTCTGCTGTTGATTGGCATTTGCTAGAGCCAGCTGTTTCAGTATCTCCTCCATGCTGGCTTAAAAAAAAACTGCCACTGGTTCTCCACCAACTGTGAGGGGGTTAGCTCGGTAGCGGGTGTGTGTGACCCCCTGGATGGGCTCCCCACACAAAAACAGGCCCAGCAGACGGAGGTTGTGGTTTTCAAGATCAAAAGGTGCGGTTTATTTCTCTATTTACAGTGACAAAAACACAGCAAAGCAAAAAGAAACATAAACAAAATAAATCCTGGTCAGCTTGACCTCTGACTAAACATGCAGGTTTCCCTAACTAACAACTGGGATCAGCCTGGTGCTGTCCTAGTCCCTAAGTCCCTGGTTTAGTAAATGTCCAAACAAATAGCCACACAGGCTTTGTCTCACCGCACAGGGGTTCACTCTCCCTAGACAGTCCACACAGGTCTGGTTCCAGGCATGAGCAAACACCTAATGAAGCTGGGAGTTTTTATAGAGGCCTTAAACGAGCTGACAAGCTTCAGCTGGTCTCATCAACTCCCTGCCTGCACGACGCCCAGCACTCTCCCTAGAGGTATGAATCATCCATGAGCCCACTAGCCTCAGCTGGGCTTCATCAACTCTCTCCCTAGTTGTATAAGTCGGCATAAAGCCTGAATCTGGGAGAAATATACCTACCCCCCTGGATGCAACCAGGTGACTTTACCTTCCTGCTGTCACAATATATATATATATATATTTGTGCCTCGTAGTTAAGTGTTAATTACCCGTACTTGTGTGTAGTGGCCCCCATGGCCTAATTCCCCGACTTGAGTAAAAACAGACAAACTTTAAAGAAAAAAGGGGAATAGAGGAGTGATCTCCTCTCCTACTTCCACATGTTTATTTATTGATGATTTATAAAGCTGATGATCTTAATGTCCTTTCTACTGTATATCATATGTACTAGAAAGGTGAAGATTTATATTAATGTAGCGGGGTCCTCAATTTAGGGGTAGTGTTTGAGTGGTAGTTATGCTCAAACACCTAAATTGTTAGGACATTATCACCCATTTTTGTCTGCAGGAAGAGTATCGGTGTACTGTTTCCTGTGGCCTGCAGGTGGCGCTGCCATAGTGGGCCAGGGTTGAACTGCTGATACAGTGCTGTGCCTTGTGTGTCCCCTCTCGGCAACCATACAGTGGGAGTGGTCGGCCTGCTGTGTATGCTGGGAGAGGATATAAAAGGGGCAGACGCTGCCTGTTGGGGGTTCATTGTTGGTCGTCGGGAGTCCTACTTCCAGGGAGTGTGTGTTCCTGTCTGCCCTGGGCACCTTTGGCCCAGGGGCGGAGGTCGGTGAATCAGTCCCAGGCACCTTTAGTCCTGGGGCTGCAACTAAAGGCCTTGGGCCCAGCACCTTCGGCTGGGACCCATCAAGGATTGAGGAATCCCAGGGTGCCCCCTTGCGAGGGGACCCGCATCTTAGACGAGGAGGCCGGGGGAGGACCGTTCCAAGGGACTGGTGAGAAGTCACAGTGAAGGAAGGGGCCCGGTAACTCTCTGGAGGGATGTCTTCTCCTTACAAAGAGGCCAAGCTTTAAAGAAACCAAGTTCACCAGGTCTGTGGCAGAGACCAGTGTACTAGTTTATGTAGTGATTGTGCGGTCAGTTAGAGTACCATTTTTGGCTGCTAGTCCCTATCTAGGGAGACTATCCAAATGGGCTAAGTCTGCTTGAGAAGCCAAGCAGTGAAGTGTATTACGTTTGTGCCTGGATCTCTCCCACAACTTATGCTGTCCCGTTCTTTCCCCAACCTTTCCTATCAGAGACTGTTGTCTAAAGCCTCGTACACACGACCGAGTTTCTCGTCAAAAACGACAAGAAACTTGCTGGCAGAGCTTTCTTGCAGAGTAAATCGGTCGTGTGTACGCAGCTATCAGGTTTCTCGTCAAGAAAACCGACAAGAATCTCGACGAGAAAAATAGAGAACCTGGTCTCTATTTTCTCGTCAGGATTCTCCATTTTCTCGTCGAGATTCTCGTCAGCATGTTTCTCGGTTCTTTGAATCGAGCGTGTGTACACTCGGCCGGGACTCGTCGTTTTTCTTGATGAGATTCTTGGACAAGAAACTTGTCCCGGCCGAGTGTACACACGCTCGATTCAAAGAACCCGCAGTACTTTGAATGGAGCGAACGCGGTGACGTAATCGACTACGACGAGCGTGCGCTCATCACATTCGATGCCGTCGCCGCCATCTTGCTACACCCTACCTATGCCTAGGAAGCTACCGCGCATGCGTCAAAGTCATTTCGAGCATGCGCGGGTTTCCACGGCGACAGGTAAGTGGTACACACACACACTTTTCTCGTCGAGAAACATGCTGGCGAGAATCTCGACGAGAAATTGGAGAATCCTGACGAGAAAATAGAGAGCAGGTTCTCTATTTTTCTCGTCGAGATTCTTGTCGGTTTTCTTGACGAGAAACCTGATAGCCGCGTACACACGACCGATTTACTCGGCAAGAAAGCTCTCCCAGCGAGTTTCTTGTAGTTTTTTGACGAGAAACTCGGTCGTGTGTACGAGGCTCAAGAATCTCTTCAAGAAAAACGACGAGTTTTTTCCTGACGAGATTCTCGGCCGTGTGTACGAGGCTTAAGAGAAATAAACTCTACATTGGAGTTACAGCTGGTGTGGACATTGAAGTCATTGGGGGAAATAGAGACTTGTCTTTATTAGCTATAGAGATAAGAACCATTCGGAGGGAGTATCTGGCTGCGGAGACCCATCACAACACCGCTCAACCTCTTCACACAGGAGGGTACGGGCATATAGAGCTGGGTGTTCCCTTTCCTCCTGCAAGGAGCCAAAAGACAAGGAGGAGAGGGTGGTAAGCGCTACATTAAATCATAGGTTCACCCAGAATTTTTTTTTACATTAAAAATCCTATAAAAAAAAGAAAAAAATTTATAGAAAAAAATATATATATACTCACCCGAAATGCCCGTTGCTATGTGGAAGTCCCCTAATCTGCCTCTAATGTTACACTTCTCGTCTGCGGTGGGTCTCCTTCTGCTTCCTCTTCTTGTGAATGGGGCGCGCTGCCTTCTGGGAACTGTGTGTATCCCAGGAGGCAAGCCGCCCATTCACAAAGCGCTGTGCGAGTGGCGCATGCGCAGTAGGAAACGGGCAGTGAAGCCGTAAGGCTTCACTGCCTGTTTCCCTTAGTCAGGATGGAGGAGCCGGGACCTGTCAGCAGCGATCCGATCGCCATCGGGGGACCGACATCGAGGGTGAGTAGGACAGGTAAGTGTCCTTATTAAAAGTCAGCAGCTACACTGTTAAGCCTTGTACACACGACCGAGTTTCTCGTCGTAAAAAACCCGTCGATTTTCTCAACGAGATTCTTGTCAAGCTTTCCTTGCATACACACTGTCAATTCCAAATCTCGTCATTGTAAAGCGCGGTCACGTCCAGCACGTACGACGGCAGTATAAAGGGTAAGTTCGATTCCAATGGCGCCACCACTTGGGCTGCTTTTGCTGATCTCGTGTTACCGCGTGTGAAGTAAAAGTTTGGGAAGAGACGATTCGCGCTTTTCAGTCTTCATGCTTTCAGTTCGTTTTAGCGTGACAAATGTGCTATCTCCATTACGAAGGCTAGTTTTACCAGAAGGAGCGCTCCTGTCTTATACTTGATTCTGAGCATGCGCAATTTTTTAAGACTCGGAAAAGCATACACGCGACCGGTTTTCTCGTCGGGAAACAGGCAGACGAGAATCTCGACGAGAAAAACGAGAATCCTGACGAGAAAATAGAGAGCAGGTTTTCTCGTTGAGATTTCCGTAGGTTTTCTCGACGAGAAACCATACACACAAACGGTTTTCTCGGCAAGAAAGCTCTCTGCAGTTTTCTTGTCGTTTTTTGACGAGCAACTCGGTCGTGTGTACGAGGCTTCAGTAGCTGCTGACTTTTGAATAAAAAAAAAAAAATTGGGGGTGGACCTACGCTTTAACATAATCAATGCTTAAAAACATGCTGAGTTAATGGTTCCCTTTTATTGATTTCACGAGACATGATATTGAAATGTGTGCAGGAACAGTGTTTTATATGTAACCTTTTAGGTTTCTAAAAGCTGTTAAAGCAATAACCTTTGTCTATTGCCATAATAACAGAAGAGATCAAAGTATCTCCGACATTATACGAGGATGTCATTTAACAATCCAATTTTTCTAAAACGCAAATAATGCATTAAAAACGTACTTATTAAAGGTACGATGGAATCAGAACGAAGAATTTGAGTAAACAGGACCTGACCAGGGCTAAATCATTTCTAAAATAACAGCAGTGCTGAAGTGAAACACATTGTGGTTTCTGCAAGTAATTGCATAAGTATTCAGTTCCTGTGGGACCCTACTTGGATTTTAGGCCCCCGGCTGTAAACAGGGCATCAACCTGTGCCTGGAGAGAAATATCAAATATGCAAATGTCAGAATCTGCATTGCCTTCTAAAACATGAGCATTTACCAGCATTTACTGTATTATATGAGTTTGGGGTATCATGGAGGTGCCCCTAATGAGGGGATGGCAGCACAGAGCCCTGCACTTACAATGTATTGATGTAGAGCAGTGGTCTCCAAACTGCGGCCCAAGGGCCGGATGTGGCCCTTTGCTTGCCTTAATCCGGCCCTTGGGCCAGTATCCCTCCCACTGATACGAGACACTATTCTGACATCTGACACGGACAGTGGAGCAACATTTCACCCACTGACACCACTAATGGGGCACTATTCCTCCCTATGATACCAACAATGGGGCACTATTTCTCCCCCTAATACCATATGTTTAGTCCCACTGATGCCAGGAAATTTTCCACCCCCTGCTGGCCAAAGTCCGGCCCTCCAAAAGTCTGAAGGACAATAAACCGGCCCTTTGTTTAAAATGTTTGGAGACCCCTGATGTAGAGAATGGCACTTATGTCATCACACTAGTGCTGCTTTCTGCATCACTGAGGACTGCCCTAGGAGGGCCTGAAGAGGATCACTTGGTCATACTGAAGAAATCTGTAAAAGGTAAATATTAAAATCATAAAACACTTCTAGAGGGCACCTAGGGGCAGTGGCAGGTATAAACTGGTAAGCACATAAAGTATTTACTAGTGGTGACCAAATTGAAAATAATAATGGTAGATTTAGCGCATCACCCAGCATCTTAAGAGGGACAGACAATAGTATTGTGTTTCTGTGTGTTGAGGTGCATTGCATTGTGTTAGACAGCCGTTTAAGTTTAATGGTCTGTAATGCACCCCAATACCCAAACATTTCAAGCCTGCTGCATTTATCACACTGATGCAACATGGAGCAACACACTGACGCTCCATACCTGCAGAAGTGTGCCATTTCGTTTTATCTGTTGTGGTTCAGACACTTTTTTTTTCTTTAAAGTTGCAAATCCCCAAAAATCTGTATTTTCAAATGGTAAGTCTTACGGAAGTCGAAAAAAGTGTGTATTTCGGAGCAACAAATGATGCACAATTGTTATTTGGGAAGCTCCTGGCAGCTCGAAAAAGATGATGGGACTTAACACAGTCAGAGCCACTTGTAAGAGGGGCTTTATAGTAGGCTGAATTTGGCACCAACAGCAGAAGTCCCCACCACCGTTCCTGAACTGCTAGAACACTATCCCCCATTCTGAGGCCAAACCCTCCGCCATCTTCTGCCCACTCTATGCCAGAGGCCTCCACACAACATTCCTGGTCGTCGACTGTTACACCCCCAAAGGAAGAAATGTCCACATGTAAAAGTCATTTTGCTGCACATTACTGGTGGCATTCAGTAAATGGCATAACAGTCACATCACTAGGACATACTCTCTGGAGTCACTTAACATTACACAATCACATATAGTGGACAGTCCACAGTAGTCACAAATGAAAGCATATTCAGTACATCAACAGCCATCTCCCATACAGTCTCTCCTATACCCAGGGTCATTAGTACTCTGAGGAATGTGCTCTCTGGTCTTTACAACCCCAAAAGGAAGGAATGTCCACGTGTAAAAGTAGTTTTGCTGCACTTTACTGGTGGCATTCAGTAAATGGCATCACAGCCACATCACTAGGACTCTCTGGAGTCACTTAACATTACACAGTCAATCACTTTTAAGCCCTGTACACACGATCGGATTTCCTATGGTTTTTAAACCGATGGATTTTTCCATCAGTCTTGCCTACACACCATCAGTCAAAAAACTGACCGTTTCAAACGCGGTGACGTAAAACACTCCGATGAGCCGATAAAAATGAAGTTCAATGCTTCTAAGCATGCGTTGACTTAATTCTGAGCATGCGTGGGTTTTTTAACCGTTGGACTTGCCCATAGACGATCGGAATTTGCTATCGTTTTTTTATCCATCGGAAAAATTTAAAACATGTTCTATTTTTTGACACCGATGAAAAAAAGACCGATGGGGCCCATACACGATCGGTTTGTCCGATGAAAAAAATCCATCGGACTGTTTTCATCGGTAAAACCGATCGTGTGTACACGGCTTTAGTGGACAGTCCACAGTAGTCACAAATGAAAGCATATGCAGTACCTCAACAGCCATCTCCCATACAGTCTCTCCTATACCCAGCGTCATTAGTACTCACAGGACTGTGCTCTCTGTATTCACCTCCTCACTAAGTACACCTCTCCCGGGACCCTCCATGGTAGCAGCCTCACACAGGGCTTTCACGTCCTGGCCTAAAAGGCCTTTTGCAATCTGCCCTAGCCTCCACTTCTATAAGGGACAGAAAGACCACAGCTGGCTCCTCCTGAGTACAGGCCCACTGCTGGCCTCCTGCCCAGTCCAGGGCCTACACAAGCTGGTTAAATCCTCGTAGCTGTGGGGTATTTAGCTTCCATTTCATAAGTGCAGCTAGGGCTCCATCTAACCTGGCTTATAACAGGGCACTGACTCACCCATGGCATCACTGCAGGGAAACTCTACCTAAAAGGGGCCTAGCACCTGATGACCTTTCTTACTGTAACCAGTCACTATTCTGGTACAGAGCCACCTAGTGGCAAAGTAGCTAACTGCACCTGCAAAAACACTTCCTTTAAAAGCTCTAAAAGGCAGTTTAAAAAGGGTGAAAGGTGGGACATGGAGGCACTGACAGTCAAGCTACGTGTGCCCAGCCGTTAGCAGAAGCAGATAAAAGGCATGAGCCACTTTTGGAGCAGCCTTTGGTTCCTTTCCCACACAAGCCTTTAAGAATGTGAAATGCCAAAAATAACACCATAATTCAGATCCAACTCTGGAATTTACTAAATTTGATTAGAATCTAAAGTCATCCAAATTTTAGAATCAACTCTGCTCCAATACCTTCTGTAACGAGCCCCTTTGCTCGCTCGGCTCCACTCTCCCGACACTCCTCTGCTCTATTGGATCATCCGGTGCTCCAGGATTCAAACTACCGCTATGTGCCATTCGAATCCATTTGTGGTCGGTCAGAACAAACACCAGGCAGGCTGTATGTAAGTTCAACCAACAGAGACTTTATTAGAACCAAAAATCAAGTCTTATATACAGTAACAGAGGGGGTAACCAAAAACATAATTAACATGAGCTAATTAACTAAATCCTTTAGCCAGCCAAGGTGACTCATAGATATGACCGTTCAGGGTAGGCATCCCGGCTCCTACCTGTCTCACCTGCTATACAATATACATTATCCTAAGTGTAAACATCACACATTTAGCAGGGTCAAAATAGCACAGAGGACAGACAGATGGCTGGAGGTGATTGCATTCGCATATCCTTAGAGGGAATGTGTGAAAATCCCAACAGTATGACTCAGTCACTCTAATATGGCATATACAGGGTCCCCAGAGTCTGTGTGTCTTGGGGGGACATGGACCTGAATCTAAAGTAACACCCCCTCCAAAAGCCTCTGTCCCGGCTAGGTCTGTCACAGATTCAAAGGAGAAATACTTCAGTATTCAAAGGTCCATGACAATACTCCCCCCTAGGAAACAGTCCAACAGCCACAGTGGGACCCCAAACGGGTCAACTCGAGGATGTTGGAAAAGTAGTATTAAGGTTCCAGGTCTGTCTGCCGGGATAACCCATCCGCATTCCCGTTTTGAGGCCCTGGCCGATATTGTATGGTAAAATTGTACGGTTGCAAAGCCAGGCTCCATCTTAGTAATCGCCCGTTCTCTCCCGCCACCCGGTTAAGCCATTTCAAGGGATTGTGGTCAGTCATGACGGTAAAAGAGCGTCCATACACGTAGGGCTGCAATTTCTTTAAAGCCCAGACTAAGGCCAAACACTCTTTTTCCACGGCAGCATATCCAACTTCACGGGGTAACAATTTGCGGCTGAGATATGCCACGGGGTGCTCTTTCCCGTCATCGCCAACTTGGCTTAGTACGGCTCCCAGTCCGAACATGGAGGCATCTGTATGAATGACAAAGAGTTTGTTAGGATCAGGGGCCGCCAGTATGGGAGCTTGCGTTAGGGCGGTTTTTAACTGATGAAATGCTATCTCGCACTCCGGGGACCACAGGACCTGTCTAGGGAGAGTCTTTTTGGTCAGGTCCGTCAGGGGTTTGGCTATGTCACTATAGTGGGGTACAAACTTCCTGTAGTACCCTGCTGTCCCTAAAAATGCAAGTACCTGGGTCTTGGTTCTGGGAACCGGCCAGTTTAGGACGGCCTCTATTTTTGCAGGTTCTGGCCTCTGCTTCCCACATCCTACTCTATGTCCCAGATATTGTACCTCAGACATCCCGATATTACATTTGTCTGGCTTCAGGGTCAGGTCTGCGGCTCAGATCCTATCTAGCACTATTCCCAGGTGTCTAAGATGTTTCTCCCAGGTCTGGCTATAGATTGCGATGTCGTCAAGATATGCGCATGCAAAATCTTGCAGACCATCAAGGAGTTCATCTATCATCCGCTGGAAGGTAGCCGGCGCATTCTTCATCCCGAAATGGCATTACCCGAAACTGGTAAAGGCCGAACGGGGTGATGAAGGCCGACTTCGGAATTGCTTCCGCTTCCAAGGGAATCTGCCAGTAGCCCTTACACAAGTCAATAGTCGTCAGATAATGTCCCTGAGCTATTTTGTCCAGCAATTCGTCCACTCGGGGCATAGGGTAGGCATCTGTCACAGTACAGTCATTCAGTCGCCTATAGTCCACGCAAAATCTGGTCGTGCCATCCCGTTTTGGGACTAATACTACAGGGGAAGCCCAGGGGCTTGCTGATGGCTCGATCACCCCTAACTCGAGCATCTCCCTAATCTCCGCTCTCATCCCTTCTTGCACTGCTCCAGGGATCCTATAGGCTGGTTGTCTCAGGGGCTTCTGCCCGGGGGTCTCTACCTTGTGCACAGCTATGTGAGTGTACCCAGGGCGTGCCGAGAACATCTCCTGACGGTCTTGGAGTAATTCTCTGGCCTGTTCTCGTTCTTGGGATCCTAATCTATCTCCTAGCCGTATATCCTCCACACCCCCGGAACAGTTACTGATTTCGGGAAGCTCCAGCATCGGTAGATATTCAGTGTCCCCGGTGGCAGGAGCACATATGGCGGCTACTGCCTCAGCCCTCTCATGATAGGCCTTCATCATATTAATGTGGAACGTCCTCTTAATTTTTGTGTCTGCACAGCTGGCAACCACGTAGGTTGTATCGCACAGCTGTTTTACCACCTGATAGGGGCCCTGCCAGGAGGCCTGTAATTTATTTTGCTTCAGGGGTTTTAGTACCAGGACTTTCTGTCCGATATAAAAGGTGCGATTCCTCGCAGACCGATCATACCAAACCTTCTGCTGACTCTGGACCGATTGCATATTCTCATGGACTAGATCGGTAAGTTCCCGCAGTCGCTCCCTGAGTTCCAAGACATAACTAAGGATGGGGAGGCCTTCCGGATCCTCTACCCCCTCCCACTGGGCCCTCACTAAGTCTAAGGGTCCCCTAACCCTTCGCCCATATAACAGCTCAAATGGGGAAAACCCAGTGGACTCCTGGGGTACCTCTCTATAGGCAAACAGTAGATGGGGAAGATATTTCTCCCAATCCTTTCTACTTTCCACAAAGGCCCGAAGCAGCTGCTTCAGGGTCCCGTTAAATCTCTCACACAGCCCATTAGTCTGAGGATGGTAGGGGGCGCTCTGGAGGGGTTTAATCCCACAGAGACGCCAGAGCTGCTGCGTCAGCTCAGCTGTGAACTGGGTACCCTGATCGGACAATATCTCCTGGGGGAACCCTACCCTAGTAAATACACGCAGCAAGGCATCTGCTACTGTATCAGCCTGGATATTGGATAAGGGAATAGCCTCCGGGTAGCGGGTGGCGTAATCCACCACCGTAAGAATATACTTCTTCCCGGTGGCACTGGGGCGGGCCAGTGGGCCTATAATATCTACCGCTATGCGGCTAAAGGGTTCTCTAATAATCGGCAGGGGTTGCAGCGAGGCTTTTGGGTGATCCCCTGTCTTCCCTACTTTCTGACAAGTCTCACAGGTCCGGCAGTATTCTCGCACCTCGGCATGTAACCTGGGCCAGAAGAAAGCATGAGACAACCGACTCCGGGTCTTGGCTATCCCTAGATGTCCGGCCAAGGGGATATTGTGAGCCAGGCGCAATAGCTCCCGTCTGTATTTCTGGGGTACAACTAGCTGTTTGTGGGGACCCTGTCGCTTCCCAGTGCCCATTCCCTCAGTGTAACGATACAGAAACCCCCCCTCCCACTCTATTCTGTCTTCCCCCAACCCCCCTGGATCCTTGCCCGCCCTGTCCCGATAACCAGCTAAAGTTGGGTCACTCTGAGTCTCTTGCCTAACGTCGGAGGGAGAATCCCAGGACAAGGGGTTGTCAAGTCTGGGTAACGTAGGAGGATTTGGTCTTACCTGGGTCCCCATAGGAGTGTAGTTGCCTTGAAGTTGGCTCTGCCGTCTGGTGGTCACGGCCATAGCGTCCTCTGGGGCATATGAGGAAGTTAAATGTCCCAAATCATTTCCCAAAAGTACTTCTGCGGGTAACTCGCGTAGTAATCCCACTCGCACTTGTCGCTCCCCTGAGCCCCAATCCAAGAGGACTTGGGCGGTGGATAAACGTAGTACCTTGCCCCCTGCTACCCTGACTGCAACAGTCTGGCTGGTCCGGGCTGACTGGGGAATCATGTGAGGCTGGATGAGGGTAATCGTAGCCCTGGAATCGCGGAGTCCCTGGGCCGGCTTCCCATTAACCCATACTGCCTGGCGATGGTGCTGCCGATTATCTCCGGCAGCAGCCTGGACAGGATTAGCCTCGAAAAGTTCGCCGCACTCTTCCTGAACATCTCGATGGTTGGGCTCGTTCTGGACGCAATGAGCCGCTGGTCTGGATGGATGATTAGTCTCTCGGTACCTCGTGGATCGGGTAGGGCAATATCGCTGCAGATGACCGGTTTGGTTACAGGTATAGCACTTAGGTCCGGTAGGAGGGTTGGGTCGGGCTAGGGGTCTAGAGGCAGACCACTGAGGTACTGAAGTTGGGTTAGAGGCTGGTAAACTGGGTCGAGATAGTGGATAGCGCTCGCTTTCGCCTGACCTTCGAGAGTCCAGATATTCATCGGCCAAAGTAGCCGCTTGCTGTACAGTCCGTGGTCGCTTATCTCGCACCCAATCCCGTAGTACCGGAGGGGTGTGGTTAAAGAACTGTTCTAAGAGTACCAGCTGGGTGATGTCCTCTATGGTATGAGCGCAGCTTCCCTGGAACCAGCCCTTAAGGTTTCGCTGCAGACGATGTGCCCACTCCACGTATGTTATGTGGGCTTGTTTCCGGGATTCTCGAAACTTCATCCGGCTGGCTTCGGGTGTAATGGCAAATCGAGCTAGCAGAGCTTCTTTTACCCGGTCATAGTCTTTAGCGTCCTCGTCCTCCAGGGCCCGATACGCATCCGCCGCTCTGCCAGTTAAATTACTCGCCAGTAAGGCGACCCAATCTTGGGGAAGTACCTCGTGTATCTGGCATAGTCTCTCAAAGTCCTGCAGGAACGCTTCAATTTCCTCCTCTCCTTCCTTAAATAGTTTGAACGCCCGAAAGGGCAACTTACGGACAGGTGCTGCATCTTTAGGTGTTGTCTCCGATTGCCGTATTTCCGCCATTCTCTGCTCATGTTGCCGCTCTAGTTCTCTCTCTTGTCGCTCATCCTGCAGCTTGATGTCTGTAATGGCATTCTGTATGGCGGTCTCTGATGGGTTAGCACCATATAATGCTAACCGCTCTCGGACTCGTTGCTGAAACAGGTCTTCAATTGACCGGGGTCCTGCATCACCATCCCTCTGGTCCATCTCAGCTAGCTCCCTGATCAGGGTGGCCTTGTTCTTTGTCCCACCGGTCCCTCCACGGCTCTCAAGTAAGTCTTTCAGCGTGGCTTTCCTGCAGGCTGTATAGCTAGTCATTCACTGTGGTGGTTTGGAGTGTCCCAGGAACTGGAGAGCAAATCCCACCGCTGCCAACCAATGTAACGAGCCCCTTTGCTCGCTCGGCTCCACTCTCCCGACACTCCTCTGCTCTATTGGATCATCCGGTGCTCCAGGATTCAAACTACCGCTATGTGCCATTCGAATCCATTTGTGGTCGGTCAGAACAAACACCAGGCAGGCTGTATGTAAGTTCAACCAACAGAGACTTTATTAGAACCAAAAATCAAGTCTTATATACAGTAACAGAGGGGGTAACCAAAAACATAATTAACATGAGCTAATTAACTAAATCCTTTAGCCAGCCAAGGTGACTCATAGATATGACCGTTCAGGGTAGACATCCCGGCTCCTACCTGTCTCACCTGCTATACAATATACATTATCCTAAGTGTAAACATCACACATTTAGCAGGGTCAAAATAGCACAGAGGACAGACAGATGGCTGGAGGTGATTGCATTCGCATATCCTTAGAGGGAATGTGTGAAAATCCCAACAGTATGACTCAGTCACTCTAATATGGCATATACAGGGTCCCCAGAGTCTGTGTGTCTTGGGGGGACATGGACCTGAATCTAAAGTAACACCCCCTCCAAAAGCCTCTGTCCCGGCTAGGTCTGTCACAGATTCAAAGGAGAAATACTTCAGTATTCAAAGGTCCATGACACCTTCATCATAAAGTATAACAATGTAGTGCTCCGTATCCCCTCAGAAACATAGGGAAAACTCAATGTCTGAATACCGTCACCAGAAGACACCTTGTGCACATATAATCCCCGTTGGTAATGCAAGAAGACGTGATGACGAAACGCATTAGGAAACGACCACGCGGCTCTCCTGTCAGTCAGTCTCAGTGTGTGTCATCCCGGGTCTCATCGCAGCCAGTAACATCTAGGAAGCGGTGAGAGTGACATACGCTGTGCCGTACAGATGTTTTATCTACATGCTGTTTTTATTCAGTGTTTCTTGTAAGCATATATTATATTGTGTGTGGGTGATTTCCCAAATAATAATACAGTATTACCCTATGCAAGTTCCCCTTTTCTTTTGCATGATGCACTTTATGAATTGTCCTATGAAAGAACCTCTATAATCCAAGGAGAGGAGTCCACTCCACAGTATATGGAGATATCAGGCTCTAGTGTTTGTGACATTGTGCCGTTACTGGAAAGATTTGTTACGATCTAAGGACGGGAGTTTATTCAACAGTGTATGGGGATACAAGGCTCATTTATCGCTTACTTGTGGTGAGTGCATTACCAACTGGGATTATCTGTGCACGAGGTGTCTTCCGGTGACGGTATTCAGACGTTGAGTTTTCCCTATGTTTCTGAGGGGATACGGAGCACCACATATATTATAAGAATTTTTTATGGACTTTTTTTCTGCATACCGATTGATTATTTGGTTGGTCTTTAAATGCCACTTATTTGCACTGAATACTCCTAGTTATTCTGCTAGCGCTGTTAATGCTGGGATGATTATTTCTATTTTTATCTTTGCATAATTTTAGCATTTGTTTTGCCTATATAATAGCTGCTATAGTGCATTAATTTTCTTTAAGGCCTCATGCCCACGGACGTTTTTTACAGCTGCGTTTTTTACAGCTTAAAAACGCCTGTCCATGTTATTGTATACATTTTTCGACCATATTTTTTTAGAAAAAAAAAAAACGCTGGAGCTCAAAAACGCAATCGCAGCGTTTTTGCGCGTTTTTTTAATGCTTCGCTTTTTTTATGCCTAGCGCCGACGCCAAGGAACGCACTGGTCCTGGTTTTTTTTTTTACAGCTTAAAAATGCCTATGCTATTTGCAGCTCAAAAACGCCTAGGTGGGCATGAAGCTATAGACTAACATGGACAGGCGTTTTTAAGCTGTAAAAAACGCTCAAAAACGCGGCAGTAAAAACGTCCGTGGGCATGAGGCCTAACCATTAGAGCGCTGGGATCAGTGACACTTAGTGCTTCTGATACTTTTTGATTATAAAGTACAACAAACCAATGAATAACTGTGGAATCCAGCTGTACATGAGTGACACCTTCAAGTAGTCCTATCATTAAATTTCACATGAATCAGCAAGGTACATATCAGCCTAGGCAGCCTGGATCACATGGTCTCTGGTTGCCAATCATTGCTGCAGAGTCTAGTGTTTCCAATCAGCAGTGAGATGGGATGAAGAGGATAAAAGTGGCTACCTCCATGTACAGGGGCATCTCAAAAAAATAAGAATATCATCAAAAAATTCATTTATTTCAGTAATTCAATTTAAAAAGTGAAACTCCTATATTATATAGATTTGTTACACACAGAGTGATATATTTCAAGCATTTCTTTCTTTTAATGTTGATGATTATGGCTTACAGCTAGTGAAAACCCAAAATTCTGTATCTCAGAAAATGTTGGCTTACTGAAAAATATGTGCATGTACAGTATAGTCGGGGCTCCTTTTGCATGAATTACTGCATCACTGCATGGCATGGAGGCGATCAGCCTGTGGCACTCAGTGGCGGTGCGTCCATAGAGGGCGCCGGAGCGCCGCCCCCTCTCGCTCCCGCACCGCCACTGAAAGACAATACACAGATTCATGCATTGCATGAATCTATGTATTGTCACCGCTGCCGCGCTGCCCACTATTCATATGGCCGGCCTCCTGGTGAGCGCCGGCCATATGAATTAGAGCGGCGGCCGGCGGTGGGTGTGTTCTGGAAGTGTCTATCAGAGCCAGCGGCTCTGATAGGCTTTCCGAATACAGCTCTCATGCTGTATTCGGCTTCCAAAAACTCCTCCCAGGTACGCACGGGGGTGCGTTCCTTGGAGAAGACTGTGGAGGTTTCAGCCAATCAGGTTCACCGGATCTGGTTACCGGTAACCTGATTGGCTGAAGCGACATCGAGGGCGGGAGAACACATCGAGGACGGCGCGGACCGAGGAAGGTAAGTGCAGGGATGGGGGGGGGGGGGGAACTGGCTGCATTTGGGGGGAACTGGCTGTATATGGGGGACACACTGGCTGAATATGGGGGGAACTGGCTGTATATGGGGGACAAACTGGCTGCATTTGGGGGGAGCTGGCTGTATATGGGGGACAAACTGGCTGAATATGGGGGGAACTGGCTGTATATGGGGGACAAACTGGCTGCATTTGGGGGGAACTGGCTGTATATGGGGGACACACTGGCTGAATATGGGGGGAACTGGCTGTATATGGGGGACAAACTAGCTGCATTTGGGGGGAACTGGCTGTATATGGGGGACAAACTGGCTGCATTTGGGGGGAACTGGCTGTATATGGGGGACAAACTGGCTGCATTTGGGGGGAACTGGCTGAATATGGGGGACAAACTGGCTGAATATGGGGGGAACTGGCTTTATATGGGGGACAAACTGGCTGCATTTGGGGGGAACTGGCTGTATATGGGGGACAAACTGGCTGCATTTGGGGGGAACTGGCTGTATATGGGGGACAAACTGGCTGAATATGGGGGCACACTGGCTATATATATTGGGACAAACTGGCTGTATATGGGGACAAACTGGCTGTATATGGGGACAAACTGGCTGTATATGGGGGCACGCTGGCTGTATATGGGGACAAACTGGCTGTATATGGGGGCACACTGGCTGTATATGGGGGCACACTGGCTGTATATGGGGGCACACTGGCTGTATATATGGGGACAAACTGGCTGTATATGGGGGCACACTGGCTATATATATGGGGACAAACTGGCTGTATATGGGGGCACACTGGCTGTATATGGGGGCACACTGGCTATATATATGGGGGCACACTGGCTATATATGGGGGCACACTGGCTATATATGGGGACAAACTGGCTATATATGGGGACAAACTGGCTATATATGGGGACAAACTGGTTGTATATGGGGGCACACTGGCTGTATATGGGGGGCACACTGGCTGTATATGGGGGGCACACTGGCTGTATATGGGGGGCACACTGGCTGTATATATGGGGGCACACTGGTTATATATATATATATATATGGGGGCACACTGGCTGTATATGGGGACAAACTGGCTGTATATGGAAACAAACTGGCTGTATTTGAGGGGGCAAACTGGTGGCGTTTGGGCACAGTGGCTGCGTTTAATGGGCACAGTGGCGGCAATTGATTTTTTTTTTTCAGTTTGTTTGCGCCCCCCCAAAAATTTTGAGCACCAACCGCCACTGGTGGCACTGCTGAGGTGTTATAGCAGCCCAGGTTGCTTTAATACAGACCTTCAGCATGTCTGGATTGTTGGGTCTGGTGTCTCTCATCTTCCTCTTGACAATACCCCACAGATTCTCTATGGGGTTTAGGTCAGGCGAGTTTGCTGGCCAATCAAGCGCAGTGATACAATAATCATTAAACCAGGTATTGGTACTTTTCTTAGTGTGGGAATACCTTGTATGTTGGCAGCTACTCATTAGCCTCCGTTTTTATTGTTGGTTTGCACATTAGTATCCATTTTTCACATTATCCCTGTTGCTTGTGCACCTTTTTCTATTACACTTTTTCCTTCCACTCAACTTTCCATTAATATGCTTGGATACAGCACTCGTGAACAGCCAGCTTCTTTAGCAATGACCCTTTGTGACTTACCCTGCTTGTGGAGGGTGTCAATGACTGTCTTCTGGACAACTGTCAAGTCAGTAGTCTTCCCCATTATTGTGTAACCTACTGAACCAGACTGCGAGACCATTTAAAAGCTCAGGAAAACTTTGAAGGTATTTTGAGTTAATTATCTGAGTAGAATGTGACACCATGGGGTTGATTTACTAAAGGCAAATCCACTTTTCACTACAAGTGCACTTGGAAGTGCAGTCCCTTTAGATTTGAGGGGAAGATATGAAATGAGGGGAAGCGCTGCTGATTTTATCATCCAATCATGTACAATCAAAAATGCTGTTTTTTATTTTCCTTGCATGTCCCCCTCAGATCTACAGCGACTGCACTTCTAAGTGCACTTGTAGTGCAAAGTGGAGTTGCCTTTAGTAAATAAACCCCCATGAGTCTACCATATTCAACTTTTTCACAATATGCTAATTTTCTGAGTTATTGAATTTTGGGTTTTCACTAGCTGTAAGCCATGATCATCAAAATTAAAAGAAAGAAATGCTTGAAATATATCACTCTGTGTGTAATGAATCTATATAATATATGAGTTTCACTTTTTGAATTCGATTACAGTGGTACCTTGGATTACGAGCATAATTCATTCCAGAAGAATGCTTCTAATCCAAAGCACTCATATATGAAAGCGTGTTTCCCCATAGGAGTCAAAGGAAACTCAGATAATTTGTTCCACAGTGACTGCTATTGTATGCAGTACCGCATGTGGCCAGAGGTGGGGGGTGCCAGAGACACTCGGAAACCGCTCGGATGCACTCGGAGACACTCGGAGAGGCTCGAAACTAAGTGTTTTTGAGTGTTTCCGAGTGGCTCCAAGTGCATCCGAGTGTAACCGGCGCACACGTACCTCTGGCCAAATGCGGTACTGCACACCCCATTGGCTTGAATCCTGCTCATCTTGCGAGACAACGCTCGCAAACCGTGTCAGGATCTTTAAAAAAATAATAGCTCGTATTGGGAAATGCTCGTAAACTGCGTTACTCGCAATCCGAGGTATTACTGTACTGAAATAAATTAACTTTTTGATGATATTCTAATTTTTTTGAGATGCACCTGTACATGGAGGTAGCCACTATCATCCTCTTCATCCATCTCACTGCTGATTGGAAACACTAGGCTCTGCAGAAATGATTGGCAACCAGAGACCATGTGATCTAGGCTGCCTAGGCTGATATGTACCTTGCTGATTCACGCGTTTTACTTTTTTAACTGAGTTACTAAAATAAATTAACTTTTTTGATGATATTCAAATTTTTTGAGATGCACCTGTAAGATTACAGTAATTTCTTTACATGAATACTAGGTCTTTAATAGATTAACACACATTTGCTAGAATACAGTAAAACTCTTCATTTTACAGCTCAGTGTTGTCTGGAATATCTATCTAAATTGTATGCGTGTGAGAGACTTTATGCCTTTATTCCCCTATAGAGATATGACATCTGATAAGTTATACAGCAAGTTCACAAATAGTGTGTCATTGACCAAGTGTACTGCTGTGAAATACAGTGTGATACAAGTAGGACTTCAAGAAAGGACCCATTAAGACCTTGGCATACACACGTGTGTTAATGCACATTGTTACGTTTTTTAACCTGTGTTGTAATAAGGTAGTCCATTTAGATGAATGGGCTGGCAATGCACAAAAGCAGGTTGCCCCGGCTGGAACATTTAGTGGGGCGCAGAAAATCAGTCCCGTGCCATCCAGGATTGGCTATAGGGAACACTGGGCACCACAAATTGCTCACTGGCTGACCGAGGGAAAGGATGCTGCAGACACTGTCTAGAGGGAGGTCATCTGCTAATACAGGAGATGAATGGGGGCCAAAACCACAATACACTTTGACAAGGAAGGGACAGTGTTTCCTGTAGATATCACAGAGCCAGTGTCTTTATCAGTGCTTAAAGGGACATTATCCTGAGTGCGCCGACATGAGTTCGGTCCCAATGAGCTGGCCAGCAGAGAAAAGGGGGAGGGGGGTATATTACAGACTGGTGAACTGTCATGGTGGTGGTGTAATTCTCCTTAGTTAGGACTGCCCCAGTATAGGGTTTAGGAGGAGTTGCTCTGTACACACATTGGTTGTTTTTACAGCATATCTTTTTCGAGTGTTCACCTATTTGCAATATATTTCTTGTTTTAGTTTAAAGTATAGCGGGCATACACTTTTCCAGTGTATTTAAAACTGGCAGAGACACCAGTAATGGGCAGTTCCCTGCAGCCCAGCGGGTGGCGCTGTCATCTTGGGCTGGGGTTGAACCATTGCTGTGTGCCGTACCCCTTTTTGTCCTCTCTCGGCAGCTGTATGGTGGGGCGGGGAACCCGCCGTGCTTGCTGGGAGAGGGTATAAAGGGGCCGGCCATCTTGGTCACGGGGGTCGAGTCCCAGGCACCTTCAGCCTGAGGGCGGTGGTTTGTGTCGGGAGTCTAGGCAGCCTAGGCCTAGAGGACGTTCAGAGGTCGTGTTCCATCCCAGGCACCTTTAGCCTGGGGTGAGGTACTTGGATGGAGGTCTGGGACTGATGTCCCGGACTAAGGCTCTGCGAGGGATGGACTTTCCAGGGGACCCCGGGAGTGGGTATTCGAATCCAGTGGCGTAAGGGACCAGAGGGGGGTACTTACCTGAAGACCTGGTGCAGCAAATTGCCAGTGACGGGTGAGCCTCCGGAGACCGCCCGGAGGGATGTTTTCCTCGATTGGGAGCAGGAATCTACTTCTAGGAAGGAAGTAAGAGAGTTTATTATGCCTGGCCCTACTCGCATACACACCCCCATGTCTGTTCTGTTTGTTGAGGGAGTCCAACTGATTGTGTTCACTTTTACATCGAGGAGAATAAAGGAGTGTTGGACTTTATTGGTGTGGGGCTCATTTACTGGCAGACACTGATCAAGAAACCAGGAGGAGGCTCCAGATGCAGAACACCGACCCGAAGGTAAAAGAGGATTGTCTCCCACTACACACACATCTGCAGTGGGAACATTGGCATGGTGTATCTCATGTCTCTCTCCCAGGTACCCCTAGACAACAGCCATATAACCGATAAAACTAGAGAGAGGGGTGAGACCGCTACACGTGGGGGCTCGGGTCCGGGATGGTGTTCGTGCTATTACGGAGTTTGGACGTGTCTGCCCGGAGGAGTTCCGAGTAGGTAGGCCATATCATTGGCCAAAGTGCATCCCTGCTTGAAGTCGTGGACATGACCCAGTGAAGGGAAAGGCCCGCGCAGAAGAGCGAGAAGAGGGGGGAGCCCAGCCGTGTGAGGGACTACACGTGGGGGCTTCTATTTGCACTGCGCCATCAGGCACACCCTCCCTGCTTAGTTCGTGGGCGTGACTCAGGAAAGAAGGAAAGCCCGCAAACTACAGTGCAGAGGGGAGGAGTCCAAGACGTGTGAAGGACTACACGTGGGGACTTTGGCGCAAAAACTTGCATTGCGCCATGGACCAGCAGCAAGTCACCATGTTCGGACATAAGCCGTGGGTTCCACTTCACCCTTCTACCACGTCTTTGACTGCTGCTGCTCCGGTGACCGATACGGGGATCCGGCTAAAGCCCCGGGGACGATTCGCCCTGTATTCATGCATGGACGTTGAGGCCCTGGGTGTGATTTGCCCCGGCTGCACTACAGGAAACACCACTCAAGTTGGAGGAATCGCCGCTTTGACAGCCATCCCTGTGCGCACTGCAGCGACCGCGGAGGAGGTCGTGAGTACTCAAATACGGGAGAAATCCGAGGATGCTGACTCGGTCACCACTGTCTCACAGCATCCACCGCCGAAGAGAAAGACCGGCATGGTAGCCCCGTCCAGCGGTTGCGGTGGACCATCCCGCCCGCCTACGCCCGGCCCGGATGGATCCGTTGAGAAAAGTTCCCGACGTCCCTTCTCAAGTAAAGGCCGAGGTAAGCCAGGTGGAGGGACTTGGTGTGTGGGCGGAGGTGGCAGTTCAGTTTCTACTGCAGGCTACCAGCCCGCGGAGGAGTGTGACACCTCCGACATAGAGTCGCTCTCTGATATGGGAGACGATGTCGCCATTGACAAACTGTTTGCTCAAAAGGGCTGGGACAAAGTGCCTCTCGCCTCATCCCGCAGAACCAGGGACCCACCCATGTCTACAGGGGAGAGTACACCTCGGGTGGAGGCACCAGCGCCTGAGGAGGGGTCCCGTCCCCAGCCTACTCTTGCCTCCCCGGTGCCATCTGCACCTAATGTTTGGGAGAAGAGACTGTTGTTGCGGGCACCTATGCCCAGAACAGAGGTGATCAGAGCACCTCGTCACCCGGATGCCATAGTCTTGCCAGGTGAAGGGGACAAAGCCACCATGCCTCCACTGGTGAGACTGCAGCGCCTGTTTTGTCAAAAGGTTGCTGCTTGATGGGTGGGAGTACCCATACCTGTCCAAAGAGTTACTGTATGAAGTAGAAGTTTGCCGGGAGCGATGGTACAATGACTTTGTGTGGACCCACATTCAAGTCCCACACGCCCGCAGGTACCTTGCATGCTCTCCCAAGGCATCTCAGCGCTTTAAAGATTGCAAGACAGAGTGGATGTTGGGGCGGCATATTCACGCGGAAGGAAGGGGAAGATGTTGAATACCAAATAGAGACTCTGGATCAGCATCTGAAACCCCTTGTCCTGCCGCACCTTCGTTTCTATCTATAGGAGAAGAGAGACTCTGTTTTGTTCTTTACACTGCTGTACTTTCCGGGGTTCGTTGTTCTTGTTACCCAAAGGAGTTGAAGGACTGTTCCTGTTTGTTCTTCAATTTTCCAGCAAGCAATCACAGACTCTGGGGTAGATAGGGCCCAAAGAAGAAGGAAAGTCCCATAAGTGCAGTTATCGCGGCGCTTTTACCAGGTGGCAGTGTCGTGCATCAGCATTCACTGTTCACACACACACTTTTTGAAGGAAAGGATTTCTCTGCGGAGAAGTTTTTTCGTTCTCACACGAACATATATGTCAGGGATTTGTGTGTTTAACTTTTCTTTCCCCTCTGCAGGAGAGCATCCCATCAAGACCACTGAGAATGGGGTGGGTCTTAGCCAGGATGGGTGGGGAGAGATGTTATGTGAAGATGTGATTTCAATGTTGTTGTTATGTGTTGTTGTTTCCCTTCCCTCCCTTTTCATGTGAGGCTCAGGCACAACTGCTCTAGTTAGTTAAGTTTCCAAAAGTTTTTATTTTTTTAACAATTTATAGTTGGTTTCTGGACTGGGCTATGTCAGCCATTGAAGGCATAGTTTATTCCAGACACTGGGGACCAGTGTCAAACCACCAGGGGGAGAGTGTAGCGGGCATACACTTTTCCAGTGTATTTAAAACTGGCAGAGACACCAGTAATGTGCAGTTCCCTGCAGCCCAGCGGGTGGCGCTGTCATCTTGGGCTGGGGTTGAACCATTGCAGTGTGCCGTACCCCTTTTTGTCCTCTCCCGGCAGCTGTATGGTGGGGCTGGGAACCCGCTCCTGGCTTGCTGGGAGAGGATATAAAGGGGCCGGCCATCTTGGTCACGGGGGTCGAGTCCCAGGCACCTTCAGCCTGAGGGCGGTGGTTCGTGTCGGGAGTCTAGGCGGCCTAGGCCTAGAGGACGTTCAGAGGTCGTGTTCTATCCCAGGCACCTTTAGCCTGGAGTGAGGTACTTGGATGGAGGTCTGGGACTGAGTGTCCCGGACTAAGGCTCCGCGAGGGATGGACTTCCCAGGGGACCCCGGGAGTGGGTACCCGAATCCAGTGGCGTAAGGGACCGGAGGGGGTACTTACCTGAAGACCTGGTGCAGCAAATTGCCAGTGACGGGTGAGCCTCCGGAGACCGCCCGGAGGGATGTTTTCCTCGATTGGGAGCAGGAATCTACTTCTAGGAAGGAAGTAAGAGAGTTTATTGTGCCTGGGCCTACTCGCATCCACACCCCCTTGTCTGTTCTGTTCGTTGAGGGAGTCCAACTGATTGTGTTCACTTTTACATCGAGGAGAATAAAGGAGTGTTGGACTTTATTGGTGTGGGGGCTCATTTACTGGCAGACACTGTTCAAGAAACCAGGAGGAGGCTCCAGATGCAGAACACCGACCCGAAGGTAAAAGAGGATTGTCTCCCACTACACACACATCTGCAGTGGGAACATTGGCGTGGTGTATCTCATCTCTCTCTCCCAGGTACCCCTAGACAACAGCCATATAACCGATAAAACTAGAGAGAGGGGTGAGACCACTACAAAAGTGATACTAAAGCTTCAATGTATTTCTTATTAAAATAATAAAAATGCCATACTTACAGTACCTGCTCTGTACAATGATTTTGCACTTTTGATTCTCCTCTTCTCGGGTCCCCTGCCGGCACTCCAGGCTCTTCCTCTTCAGAGAGTGCCCCCATAGAAAGCCCATAGGGGCACTTGTGCGGGCTGGCTATCAGGCCACCCTGTCTGTGTCTATAAACACAGACAGCGGGGCTTTGCCCTGCCCCCTACTCCCTCGTCACAGGATTTGATTGACAGCAAATGGCTGCCACTGCTATCATTCTGCCCAGTAAGAGGTGTGAGGGAGATCGAGAGAGCTGCTGCTCTCGTGCTGAGTGCTGGATCAAGACGGGGCTCAGGTAAATACTGTATAATAGGGGCTGGGGGAGGTCCTGCAGCACAGAAGATTTATTACCTTGGTGCATAAAATGCGTTAACCACTTGCTGACCAGCCGCCGTCATTATACGGCAGCAGGTCGGCTCGTTCCCACAAATCGCCAAAGCTGTCCCTTTAACGGCTACAGCGGTGCGGAGGGGGAGCCGGTGCACATGGCCAGCGTCCGCCATGTCCGCCAGCCACCCGCGATCGCTCCACAGAGAGCCAGAATGGGGATCTGTCAATGTAAACAAACAGAACCCCGTTCAGACAGGGGAGTAGAGAATGATCGTCTGTTCCTAGTAATTAGAAACAGCAATCTCTCTCTACTCCTAGTTAGTTCCCTCCCCTCACAGTTAGAGACACCTCCCAGGGAACACATTTAACCCCTTGATCGCCCTCTAGTGTTAAGCACTTCCCTGCCAGTGACATTTATGCAATATTCAGTACATTTTTACAGCACTGATCGCTGTATAAATGTCAATGGTCCAAAAAAAGTGTCAAAAGTGTCCGATCTGTCGCAGTCCCTGATCACCGCCATTACTAGTGTAGTGCCCTACCCCAATAATTGGGACACTATTTCAAATTTAAGGGTGTCTGAGCCAATAGTTGGGCTCAGACTGTCGATTTGTATATAAATTTGCCTCTGTTCTGGCTGTGGTGCTGCCTGATAGCATTTTCCCTTGTTGCCTGTAGGTGGCGTTACCAACTCAGGCACCTGTTGAAACGCAGGCACACCATGGTGCATTGAGTGACCCTTCTCGGCAGCGGTTCAGGGGGTGTGGTCGACCCGCTTTGCCTACTGGGAGGAGATACTTAAGGGGCAGACGTCATTGTTCGGGGTCTTCGCCTCGTGGCCCTCCTGGCGCGAGGTATGTGTGTGTGATTCCGGTCTCGGGGCCACGTTGGCCCGAGGCTGCATCGCTATCGAGTAGGCCCAGCTATTCTGACTGGGGCCTACATTCCAAGAGGGGATCTCAAGCTGTCCGTCCAAAAAGGCAGGAAGCTGTCTTGATGAAGTGAACCGGGGGAGGACCTGCCCTGGAGGAGACAGGCAAAGTGCTGATGTCTCGGGTGAGGCCTGGTGACCTTGTCGAGGAGGGATCCAATATACCAAAGCCCTGCAGTTCGCCGGATCGGCTTAAAGGCTCTTTTACTGCACGGCTGGAAGTTTGGGACTTTAAAACCTGTGGCAGAGGATTCCTGGACTATACATTTATCTATCTCTAAAAAAAGGTCTGTGGCAGAGACCGACTCCATCTTAAGCAGTCTGTGGCAGAGGCTGTCTTGTTACTGGTTCGTGCGTCATCCCGGCTGCTAGGCCATGTGAGTGGGGACTATCCGGGTGAGCAATACCCACTCTATCGGTGAGAGTGGTGAATGACTGATGAGTACTTTGAACCAAATTTTGTGCATTCTGTACCGCTTGCCTGAACCTTCCCCTATTCTTCTCCTACCTTCTACTTTCTCTCAAGTTATACTGCAGAAAAAAAGAATAAAGCCTGACTGTTGAAGGTTTTACCTTTGTGTGGACATTGCATTTACTATAGACTTTCCTACCCTGACAACAAAGCTAAAGAGGTAACGCGCAAACCCAAAACAAACCAGCAGCTCCTACGGGGGTAGTGCTACACTAGTAAAAAAAAAATATATACCGTATTTATCGGCGTATAACACGCACTTTTTTCCCCTTAAAATCAGGGGGAAATCGTGGGTGCGTGTTATACGCCGATACTCACCTATCCCCGTCGAATCTCCGCTGACTGTGAGCGGAGCGCAGCGATCGTCGCCAAGATACACATAGCCGAGTGTACTCGGCTTTTCTCGGCTCCGCTCACAGTCACGCCCAGTCCCGCCATTGGACCTGTGTTATGTCCATCATAGGGCGGGACTCGGCGTGACTGTGAGCGGAGCTGAGAAAAGCCGAGTAGAGCCGAGTACACTCGGCTATGTGTATCTCGGCTCCGCCCAGTCTCTGCGGCGTTCGCCCCGCTCGGCGGTGCCAAATTTATATTCGGCCAAGGCCGCAATGGACACTGGGGGGGGGGGGGCAAGGCTGCAATGGACACTGGGGGGGCAAGGCTGCAATGAAAACTTTGGGTTTGCAAGGCTGCAATGGACACTGACAAGGCTGCAATGGACACTGACAAAGCTGCAATGGACACTGACAAGGCTGCAATGGACACTGACAAGGCTGCAATAGACACTGGGGCAAGGCTGCACTGTAACAAGGCTGCAAATGACACTGAAAAGGCTGCATTTAAATGTAAGTTTTTTTTCCTTAAAATTCCCTCCTAAAATTGGGGTGCGTGTTATACGCCGGCGCGTGTTATACGCCGATAAATACGGTAATAATAAAGATGCCAAAAATATATCCCCTATTTTGTAGGCGTTAAAACTTTTGCGCAAGCCAATCTATATACGCTTATTGTGATTTTTTTTTACCAAAAATATGTAGAAGAATACATATCAACCTAAACTGATGAACAAATTCGTTTTTTTCAATTTATTATAGCAAAAAGTAAAAAATATTGTTTTTTTTCAAAATTTAAATTTTTTTTGTTGATAGCGCACAGAGGTGATCAAATACCACCAAAAGAAAGCTCTATTTGTTGGGAAAAAATACATCAATTTTGTTTGGGTCCAGCGTCAGAGTCAGTTTGCTGTATCGCAAAGAATGGCCTGGTCATTAGGGGCCGGTCATTAGGGGCCGGTCCTTTAAAGCAGAGGTCCGCCGAAAAAAATAATATTAAAAGCCAGTAGCAACTTTTAATATATGGACACTTACCTGTCCAGGGCGCCCGCAATGTTGGCAGCCAAAGCTGATCTGTCAGTCGGCTCTCGGCTGCTGCCGCCGCCATCCTCGGTAAGGGAATCAGGAAGTGAAGCCTTGCGGCTTCACTTCCTGGTTCCCTACTGCGCATGCGCGAGTCACGCTGCGCGTCCTCACTGGTCCCTGCTGTCTTCTGGGACCTGTGTATCTTCCAGAAGACAGCAGGGGAGGACAGAGTAGGCGCCGGAAGTGGCGTAGGTCACCTCGATCACCGAGTCGATCTATGCCGGAAAGTGGGAGCAAATATCTGTATTACACAGGTATCTGCTCCCTCCTCCCCCCTGAAAGGTGCCAAATGTGACACCGGAGGGGGGGAGGATTCCAAAAAGTGGAAGTTCCATTTTTGGGTGGAACTCCACTTTAAGTGGTTAAAATCGTGATTTAAATCGACTTGATTTAAATCAAATACACCCTGCCTGCAGCACAGAAGATTTATTACCTTAATGCATAGAATGCATTAAGGTAAAAAACCTTATGGCTTTAAAACCAGCACAGTGGTGTATTGGTTAGCAATTTCACCTAGCAGCAAAAAGGATCGCTGGTTAGATTCCCGACCACTACACCATCTGCCTGGAGTTTGTATGTTCTTCCTGTGTGGGTTTCCTCTGGGTACTCCAGTTTCCTCCCAAGACATGCTGGTAGGTTAATCAGATCCTGTCTAAATTGGCCCTAGTATATGTATGAATGTGTATTAGGAACCTTAGGTTGTAAGCTCCTTGAGGGTAGGGACTGATGTTATTGTACAATGTATATGTAAAGCATTGCGTAAATTGACGGCGCTATATAAGTACCTGAAATAAATAAATAAATAAACCTATGTAACAGTTTGTTTTGTCCAACTGTATCTCTTTTGACATTGGAGTACTACATATACCTCCGTAATAAATATTCCCCAACCAGCCAGGTGTTTCAGAGTGTGTGGTGCTATTTGCAGAGTTTTGGGCACAGTAACAGGGGACCCAAGAGAGTAAGTGCTACACTTAAGTAGCTTAAAGGGTAACTCAACTTTTCGTTGAAAAAATAGCAAATAAAAAAAAATTCATATAACAAATACAATTGCTATACAAGTCATATTTTCATATAGCTACCTGTCTATTGTTCTCCTGCCACCCCAATAAGCTTCCAGTAGCGAGGAAGAGAAGCCATGTACAAGCATCAACTTGCTCCCCACCCCAATGTGACAGCACTGGGCCAATTCACAAGCACCATTGATTTCACATAAAAGAAATGGAAGGAAGTCACAAGATTCTACATACCAGTAGGTACCGGGTATCCTGTTCTTTGCTGGAGGCTGAGTAGAGCATTAGGTGAGCAATGGCAAGGTATGTGCTACTGAGGATGGGTTGTATTCAAACAGAATCTGTTGCTTTGTCCTGCATGCATAGCTAGAGAAATTGTTAAAAAAAAGCCTAAAGTACCATACAAGTGTAGCGGACCCCCAAAATTGGGGTTGCTATGCCTTAAATTTAGGGGCAGCCTGAGCAATAGTTTGGCTTAGGTCTTTGGTATTCTTAACATTGGACTCTGCTCTGCTGTGGTGTTGCCTGGGCGTATAGTTGCCCTTGACCTGCGGGTGGCGCTGTCGCTCAGGTCTCCGGTTGAACCACAAGTGACATTGTGGTGTGATTGGGTGTCCTCTCTCGGCGGCCGTGCGGTGGGTGTGGTCTGCCTGCTGTGCATGCCGGGCAAGGGTACATAAGGGGCAGACGCCATGTGTCCGGAGAGATTGGCCGGGGGATGCCAAGGTGGAACCCCTGGTGGCGAAAGTCGCGCCCGTTGGCCCTGCTGGCCAGGGGTGCGTGAATTGGTTGAGAAGTCTCAGGCACCTTTAGCCCGAGGCTGTAGTGTTCCAGGTAGGCCCAGTACCTTCAACTGGGTCTACAGCTAAACCACTGGAGTCCCAGGGAACCCGAGGGAGGGTGGCCCGCTCTGAAAGAGAGGAAACCAGGGGAGGACCTGTCCAGAGGACCGGTGAAGGAAGTCACGGTCTCAGGGAGGCCTGGTTGCCTATCAGAGGGAAGGATTCCGTGAGTTGCACAATAGCTCCTGTGATGTGCCCCATTGGCACCTATGGTCTCTAAAGCTTGCAGGCGTTAAAGAGTTCTAGATTCAGGAACTAAAGGATTCTGTGGCAGAGGATCTCCTGAACTTGTCTTTGAAGGGGACTAAACTTGAAGTAACTGTTCGTGCTCCACTCAACTGTGAGAGGGATCTATCCGGGAGAGCAATACCCACTCAAGCTTGAGTGGAGAATAGAGTAACTGGGTGCCGCGTGCCTGAACCTATCTCCCTACCCAACTCTATCTCTGTTATCAACCTTTTCCCAATTTGTCCAGAGCAAGGAAAATATACTCGTCTGTTGGAGTTCAAACACAGTCTGGACATTGGCCTTCTTTTGGGAGAAAGAATATACTTTTTCCTACATTCTAGGGACGAGAACCAATGGAGGGAGGTAACTCGCTGCAGGACCCAAAAATAGTATGAACACCGCTCAACCTCTTATACCAGGAGGATACGGGCATGTGGCATGGTGTGCCCTACTCTGCAAGTGAAGGTAAGCAGGAAAAACGGTCCGTGTGCTACACAAGAATATCAAATGTCAAGCTGTATCTCTGTTGAGTCGAGTACCTCATGCTTTCAAAAAAGGTGACAAATGGCTCTAATATTCACAAAACAAATCCTCGGTCACGACTCCTAATGTAATAAATAACATGCAGATAATCTAATTAAAAGGGAACAGCAAGTGAAAGAAATGCAGCATCTGTTTCTCCAGCTGACGCGACACCCACTGCTCCATTGGCAGGATTTAGTGAAAGTTTCTGTGCAAAAAATTCAAAACTGCCACTGCATACTTTCAATTATGTTCAAACTTACGATGTGCCTCTGTCACAGCATATTGCTGAAGTATTTGCTCATTGTGAGAGGAATCTCAGGGCAGTTCATCTTCTGGAATTCTGCCCTCTAATTATGCCGGAAGGTATATCCCACCCACCCAAAGTCCTGGATATCCTCTTAGAAAACAGCATTGCACACAGTGCAGTTTTGTTAGTTTATTTTTTTTTTAAAGATATTTATTAAAGTTTTCCACAGACTGACAAACAAAAAAAAAACACAATACACAAAAAAAAAACAATCACCGTACCAGATAGACTGGTCCGAAACGATAAACAATATGCCCAGACATAGAAAAATACAGGAATATCAATACAAAGGATATAGAGTAGGCACACTGGTAAAAGGGCATGTATACCAACACGGGCACAACAAAGGTGGGGGTCTAGACACTAGAGATCCGTAGGGCACAGTCCATCAGATGTTAAGCAAGGGTATTCCAGTTAGTACCTGAGAAAGAGTCAGTGGGCTAGCCAGCCACCTACCCCAAATTTTCTGAAAGGTTTTGGTCCGTTTCTGGATTTCAAAAGTAAGTTTATATAACGGGATAGAATCATTAATAAGTTTCAACCCAACTGATTTCAAAGAGGTCTGTGCACCCTTCCAGGACAGTAGAATGGATTTTTTAACATAAAAATATAGTATACGGAGCAGTCTCTTGGCATGCATTGATAGGTGTAAGTCACCAAAAACGCCTAGTAGGCAGTTCTTGGGGGGAATTATGTTTGGGAGGCCCAACGCTGAGGAAATAAAGGCACCCACCTCCTCCCAGAAGTCCCGAACTATCGGGCATGACCAAAAACAGTGCAAGAAATCGGCCTCCTGGCCACAGTTTTGTAAGTTTCTACAGCAGCTTTTCACAACATTTTTACCCCAGAGGAACCTCCAAAACAATCTCCAGTTCTTGGGGAACCTTTTCTAAAACCAGTTTATCAGGGGTCAATGGGAAATTTGGCCCTCACATTGGTATTCAGTAGGAAGAATGCAATCTTTACACTGGTGGTCAGAAGACCACCCTTACAGACAACTCAAAAGATAATTGGTATCAAGCTGGTGGTTCTGCCAAGTGGTGTTGGCCCCAGACCTAGGCAGGCACAATCAGATGGGAGGTCAATCAGCCACAGCTCAAGAAACCCTAGCAACCCCTGAGGGAACCATAGGGTTCCACGGAAGCTTGGTTTAGAATAACTAGTCAATAGTAGCAGAAAGCATAAATGGGCCATTGGGAAGAGTTAAAACGTAGTTCTGCGCTGTTTGCTCTCTCACTTTCTGAGACTAAGGCCTCGTACACACGACCGATTTTCTCGGCAAGAACCAGCAAGAAACTTGCTGGCAGAGAGGTCTTGCCGAGTAAATCGGTCGTGTGTACGCTGCTAGCGGGTTTCTCGTCGAGAAAACCGACAAGAAACCTCGACGAGAAAATAGAGATCCTGCTCTCTATTTTCTCGTCGAGATTCTCCTCGGCATGTTTCTCGACGAGAAAAGTGAGTGTGTGTACACTTACCTGTCCGCCCGGAAGCCCGCGCATGTTCGAAATGAATTCGACGCATGCGCGGTAGCTTCCTAGGCATACGTAGGGTATACCAAGATGGCGGCGACGGCATCGAATGTGACGAGCGCATGCTCGACGTAGTCGATGACGTCACCGCGTACACTCCTTTCAAAGAACCGCGGGTTCTTTGAAACGAGCGTGTGTACACTCGGCCGGGACAAGTTTCTTGTCCAAGAATCTCGTCGAAAAAAACGACATGTTTTTTTCAACGAGAATCTCGGCCGTGTGTATGAGGCCATAGCCTCACCTTGCCTCTTGATACGAACACTATTGGCAATGTTATTAGCATCCCCACTTTGTGTACGGGTATGGCACAGAGCCAAGGACAGGCTTTTTCATAGAACACAAGAGAGACCTCATGCATTAATTGGGCTACATAACTAAAAGAAAAGGATGTAGAGGTAGCTTAAAGTGTCACTAAATCCACGTCATAAAAAAACTATCAATAAATGGTGTATTACATGCTGCTCATACTTACTCAGTCACTCTAAGATTTGTTTTCTGTATTCTGCAAAAAAACTGGTTAATCCTGCTGCTCTCTATCTCCCCCTTCTGTCCATGTACCCAATTCAGCTGGGGATTTTGCAGCTGTGGTGGCAGCTCTGCACATGCTCAGTTTTCAGTGAGTTTCTATGCTGAGCATTTCCTCCCTATCACATCTGAGCAGCCCATGTGACTATAGTCACACATGTGGGTGTATACACAGTGGTAAATGACAGCCCATTCCCTTCCTTCTCCTCCATGCCCACTAACCAGCTAAACACAATGGGGGCAGAATATTACATTACTATTAGAGGCTTCACCTCCCTCTCACCTCCCTCTTATTCTAAGACACAGGCTGGAGAGGTGTGAAACAGCCTGTGACTGGCAGAAATTCACCCACACCATGTTATTGCAAAAAAAAAAAATTTTGATTTAAAATATACAGTATATTTATATGACAATTTAAAACAGTTTATATATTTTAATTATGTATTTTTACTCTGTATTCCAAATACTGTTTTTTTTTTTATTTATTTAACATGTGACCAGCAGCAGAGGACTAAAAGCTCCTCCTGCTTATGTTTCCCTGCCGACAGGCTGGGAAAGAGCTGGATAATGTGACAGCAGTATAATGATTAAGAAAAAGTTTTTTTTATTTTTCTTTACTAAAATAATTACAGCGCCATCATCCACATACAAAAATAGTAGTGACAATGTAAATGAAACAGTGTGTGTCTAGTATCACTTTAAGGAGAACTGAGGCCAGTGTGTGCTGGGTGAGAAGAATACTGCCAGAACTAGGTGGCAAATGGACCAGCTCTCTGAGGATTCTAATGCCTCGTACACACCATTGGTTTTCCCATCAGGAAAACTGCCATGTTTTCTTTTGGCCGGGAAAACCGGCCGTGTGTATGCTTCATAGCAGTTTTCCCGACAGGAAAACTGCGGTAAAAAAAAAAATTTCCCATCGCGAATCGCGGCGTTTTTTTTCTCACAGTTTTCCTATGGGGAAACACTGCGAGGGAGCATACACGCGGCCGGTTTTCCTGACCAAAGCTCCCCTTGGCAGTTTTCCTGTCTGGAAAACAGGCCGTGTGTACAGGGGAAAAGTGGCTGAGCCGATTCTCGGTTTTCCCGGCGGTCTTTTGACCACCGGGAAAACCAATGGGGTGTACGAGGCATGATAAGATGGTATTCCAGCACAGTACGGGTTCATCCTTGGCCCAGAAGAAAGTATAAAAAAAAGTTATTAAAGCGGTATTAAACTCAAAACCAAAATCATAACATATTACAGCTTATCTATCCTTAGAAAAGGGGCTGCAGAACTTCTTCCTTTATTGCTGCTGTATTATCCTTCTGCATTGTGGACAGGGTTGAACTGAATTTTCATTAATGCAGAAGTGCAGAAGCCGCCTTTAAAGCGATATTAAACCCAAAACCAAAAAATATTTTGCAGCTTAGATGTGGTGGCTGCATTCAATTTATTTTTTAGGCTTTTCTCCCTCTGTTTTCACCTGGTGATCTGGCCAGTAGCACACCTCCTGTATTAGAGTGCCCCCACTCTGTGTGAATGAGCACAGGGGACACCTTTGGACCACCATAATGGCAGTCTGGGGGAGGGGAATGGTAGTGTACTAGCAGATGTAGATACACTAACAAATCAAAGCCAAATTCCATCTAATGCTTTGTAAGCAATTACAGCAAACATTTTTTTTTTCTTTTTGGAATAAAGGTTTTACATAAATGAATAAAGGGTGACCATTGTAAGCACCCCCCTGTCAGTGGTAAATGGTTTGTCTTATCACTCTAACTGCTACATCTGCAGGACAGCTTGTTCTGTTGAGAAAACAAAAGACTTACCGGCCAGATTACCAGGTGAAAATAGGAGAAGAAAAGCCTAAAAAATAAAACAAATGCAGCTATCACATCTAAGAATTGGTAAGCTGCAATACAATAAAAGTTTGTTTTTGGGGCTTATTACCAAAGGACAGGTTAGTGTGAAGATTATTGTTAAGGTTTACTGGGAAATGTAGTGTTGGGAATTGCAGGTAGTGTTTAGTGTAAGGATTAGTGTTAAGGTTACAGGGAAGTTTAGTGTATGAACTAGTGATAGCGTTACAGTTAAAATGGTTCTAAACCCTTACACATACCCAGTGAAGTGATTAGCTTCAGGTGGTACCCATGATCAAAAGAAGAAATCGTTTTATGTAAGTTGTATCTGATTATCTGCAGTCTTCTCTTTGCTACATCCATTCAAAGTGCTGCGTTTATAAAGCTTGTCTGAGAGTTCCGAAAAAAAGAGGACAGAGAGCTTAAAATTACACTCTACAGAGCTCAGTGAAGAGAGCTGATCGGAGGTAAGAGACACCCCCACCCCACACCACTCACAGGAACAGAGCTAAGGCTGTCAATTAACTGGAGCTCCCTCCCCTGTCACCTTTTATCTCTGTCAGAAAAACTTAGTTACATAGTTGGTTACATAGTTGGTAAGGTTGGAAAAAGACACAAGTCCATCCAGTCCAGCCTGTGTGTGTGCATTTATGTTAATATTACATTGAATATCCCTGTATGTTGTGGTCGTTCAGGTGCCTGTCTAATAGTTTTTTGAAATTATCGATGCCCCCCGCTGATACCACTGCCTGTAGAAGAGAATTCCACATCTTTACCGCTCTTACAGTAAAGAACCCTCTACGCAGTTTAAGGTAAACCGCTTCTCTTCTCATTTTAGTGAATGGCCGCATGTTTAATAAATTCCCTTGCGCGAACGAGTTTTATCCCTATTGTGGGGTCACCAGTATGGTATTTGCAGGGCTTTTTTTCAGCGGGAACGCGGGGGAACGCAGTTCTGGCACCTCCTGGACTGACTGTATGTAATGACAAGGGGTGCTGGGGTGTGCTGCAGGGTATTGATGCTCACTACTGGGGATCTATTTTTGCAGGGGGGTCTATTGTTGATGGGAAGTTCTATTGTTGCTGGTGGGGGACCTATTGTTGCTGGGGGGGTCTTATGTTGCTGAAAGAGATCTACTGTTGGGGAGGGATCTATTGTTGATGGCAGCCAGAGAGTACTGGCTGTGCGGAGTTCTGTTGATGCTGCCGGGAGTCTATTGTTGCTGGTGGGGAAATTTTGTTGTGGGTAGTCCATTGTTGTTAGGGGGATCTGTTGTTGCTGGCTGCAGGGGATCTATTTTACTGCTTTTCTTGATATCATTACCAAATTCCATACAAATTACTTAGCACCACAAAATTATACTTGGTCCTATATTGTCTAAAAGGGACGGTACTGGGAGCTGGGTAGGGCAGGAGTAAAGGGGTGACTCGGAACGGGGGAGTTCCTGCACCTATTGTCTGAGAAAAAAAGCCCTGGGTATTTGTACATTGAAATCATATCCCCTCTCAAGCATCTCTTCTCTAGAGAGAAAAAGTTCCGTGCTTGTAATCTTTCCTCATAACTAATATCCTCCAGACCCTTTATTAGTTTTGTTGCCCTTCTCTTGACTCTTTCCAGTTCCAGCACATCCTTCCTGAGGACTGGTGCCCAGAACTGGACAGCATACTCTAGGTGCGGCCGGAAAAGAGTCTTGTAGAGCGGGAGAATTATCGCTTTATCTCTGGAGTTAATCAATCAAGCTGCCTGACTGACCCGAAAAATAGAAAGAAAAAGGAAAAAAACTCTGCCTCCATGGGAGGCCTCCTGACGACTGCTGTCTTTTGGCTTTGACAGCTGTTATATAGGCAAGGGCGGGGCCACCCGCTGATGTAATCGGATGACCCCACCCCCTCTGGCATCACATGACATCACATGATGTCAGAAGGAGCGGGGTCACTCAGCCCCGCCCTTGCCTATATAACAGCTGACACAGCCAAGAGACAGCAGTCGCGGGGTGGCCTCCCATCAAGGCAGAGTTTTTTTTTTTGTTTTTTTTTTCGGGTCTGTCAGGCAGCGTGATTGAAGATGAATGGAATTGTCAGAATATGCCTTTTGTGATTTTTACTTTTTGACATGTTTTTTGCTGAATGGGTAGGGGTACAATGTACCCGATACCCCCTCACATGGGGGGCGGGATCTGGGGTCCCCCTTGTCAAAGGGGGCTTCCAGATTCCGATAATACCCCTGCCCGCAGACCCCGACAACCAATGGCCAGGGTTGTCGGGAGGAGGCCCTTGTCCCCATCAATACAGGGACAAGGTGCTTTGGGGGGACCCCAAAGCACCCTCTGCCTGGTTCAGGAGGGGGAGCGCTCGCTCGCCCCCCCTTTCCTTGCCTGCCAGGCTGCTTGCTCAGATAAGGGTCTGGTATGGATTTTAGGGGGGACCCCACGCCAATCTTTTTTTAAATCTTGGCATGGGGTTCCACTTAAAATCTATGCCAGACCCAAAGGGCCTAGTATGGATTTTGGGGGGACCCCACGCTGTTTTTTTTTTAAATTTTGTTATAGGGTTTCCCTAACCACTTCAATGCACTGTATTATATACTCTGCGCTGACTGCACTGTGTGTATATATATATATATATATATATATATATATATATATATATACTAAACTGCCTGCATGCCACTAACTAACCTGCCTATTCTAGCTCAAGTTCTCTCAATCTCCTCCACTCCAACACACTACATACGGCTGCCATGTAAGCAGCCTTATATAGTGTGGGGCGTGGACTTCGCCCCCTGAGCCACGATTGGCCAAAGGCACCCTGCCTTTGGCCAATCATGGCTCTCACAGCAGATCGTACTGTGATTGGCCAAAGCATGCAGGACAGGTGCATACTTCGGCCAATCAGCAGCCGTCAATGCACTGCGATGTCACAGTGCATTATGGGGCTCTTGGCGGCGCTCGAATTTGCCGGTAATGACCCATATGTTTGGTTCGTTTAAGAACAAACGAACACCCGATGTCCAAGTCGAACTTACGTTCGATTCGAACATAGAGACCATCCCTAGTGAGGATCAGTGCTAGGATTACAGGGGGGGTTAGCGTGAAGATTAGAGTTAGGATTACAGGGAGGGTTAGTGTGTGGGGGCTAGTTTTAGTGTTGTAGGGAAGTTTAGCGTGGGGGTTAGTTTTAGGGTTACACGGAGGGTAAGTGGAATAGGGACCTTTTGGTAGGACATTGCTCTCCGTATCAAGAGCTCTGCACCAAAAACAGCCATAGTCAATCTTCCAACACTAAAGCTAATGCATTGGCATTAAAGGTAGACTGCAGAAGCAGGGATGATGCTGCCAAGCTGCAGTGTACCAGATTCGTCAGCCTGCGGACGTCTGGTTTACTTCTGATTATGCCAGACTTCCCTCCACACTAGAGCAGAGGACCAGTCATCCACTAGCCTGTCAGCAGATCATTTATCAGTCACTTATAGAAGGGGGCTCTGATAGTTCAATTGGGTTGGCAGGGGTTGAATCCATGCCACCTGCACTGGCATAACGGTACTCCATCAGTGATTACAGCACAGTCTTTCTCATTAATGTGTGGGTGCTGAAACTGACGGAGTCCTGCCAATGCTACATGAGACTCATTACAGCCTTTACTGTATAGATGCCATTTCTTTCATCAACAACTGATGTTATAGAAAGAAATATTACATTTCTCCAGATTCTTTTCTGACTTGGATGGCTTCTGAGGCAGCTGTGAGTTGCACTGTGCAGTGATTTCAGGAGTCAACCTGTTCTGTAACAGGAATTTTTCAACATATACCTCACTAATGATAAAATCTGGAGAAGGTAGAAGTGATCTGAAGGGCACAACAAATGGAAGGACGATAATTCCCTGTACACACGGTCGGAATTTCCGATGGAAAAAGTAAAATGGGAGCTTTTCATCGGATATTCCGACTGTGTGTATGCCCCGACGGACTTAGATAGAGAACATGTTCTCTATTTTTCCGACGGAAAAAAATCCTATCGGAAAATCCGTTCGTCTGTATGCAATTCCGACGCACTAAAAACCACGCATGCTCAGAATCAAGTCGACGCATGCTCGGAAGCATTGAACTTAATTTTTCTCGGCTCATCGGAGTGTTGTACGTCACCGCGTTCTAGACGGTCGGAATTTGGTGTGACCGTGTGTATGCAAGACAAGCTTGAGCCGAATTCCTTCGGAAAAACCATCCGATTTTTTTCCAACGGAAAATCCGACCGTGTGTACAAGGCATAAGGGGACGTTGGCAAAAAAAAGACAATTAAAGCAGAACTCGTCTGTAGCAATCTACAGTATTTCACAAAAGTAAGTACACCCCTCACATTTTTGTAAATATTTTATTATATCTTTTCATGTGACAACACTGAAGAAATGACACTTTGCTACAATGTAAAGTAATGAGTGTACAGCTTGTATTACAGTGTAAAATTGCTGTCCCCTCAAAATAACGCAACACACAGCCATTAAATGTCTAAACTGCTGGCAACAAAAGTAAGTACACCCCTAAGTGAAAATGTCCAAATTGGGCCTAAAGTGTCAATATGTTAAAATAAGGAAAGAAAGCTGCAAAACACACAGGGGGAAGTAAAACAATATACAGTATATTCACAACTTTGCCTGGTGCATGGTGCTGGCACTGGCGTAGAGTTAGGGGTCGTAGGGGTCGCAATGGTGACCTAGCCCATGCTCCAGAAGACACGGCCTCCCTGTCACATAAGGTTTTAGAGCACTGCGGAAAAATGCAGGCATGTTGTGTTTTTCTGCACTGCTCTGCAGGTGAATGCAGAGAGAACACCCACAGCAGGGGCAATTCGTGAACAGGAGAGGGTGATTTGTGTGGTGGGGGGCATTTACAAGTACCAATGCCCTGAATTGCTTTCCACGCAGCAGCTAAAAGCCACAGGAGGGAATGGAGGACATACCAGCACTATCAACTGCTATGCAGTGCACCAGTCAGTAAAAGACTACAAGCTCCGACGTGCTGGGATTTGTAGCTCAACGGTGGCTTGACACCATCTACAAACTGATCCTCAATGCCCAATGTTACAATTGTAGATATTGTCCTACTGGGACCTGTAGAGTAACTATGGACTCAGTGGGGCATGTCAGTGACATATCACCTCTGAGCTGCCAGTTAAATGCTTCTGAAAAGCAATCCACTCTGGATCTCTTTTCTGAGGGGGTTCAGTAAGAAACCCTTAAAACTGAAGTTTAGGTTTTTTCTTTGTGTTTTTTTTTTTTTTTTGATGCTATGCAGAACCAGGGACATAACATAATTGTAATGAAATGGAGAAATCCCCACTGTTGATCAGTCCTCCCCACGGGTCTGATCTTCCATGGCTGTGGGGGTTAACATCAACCGCCGCAAATGTAAAAGGATTGCGCCACTCACCCGCTCCTTCTTCCTCCTCAATTCATAGAACCTATACCACTGTTCTTTCCTAGAAACTAGTCACATGCTTTGCTAAGGTGTGATTTTGGCCCATTCTTCCACACAAACAGTCTTCAAATCTTGAAAGTTCCGTGGGCCTCTTCTATGAACTCTGATCTTTAGTTCTTTCCATAGATTTTCTATTGGATTCAAGAAAATTAGCTGGGCCATTCTAGAAGTTTTATTTTCTTTCTTTGAAACTAATTGAGAGTTTCCTTGGCTTTGTGTTTGGGATCATTGTCTTGCTGAAATGTCCTCTCTCGTTTCATCTTCATCATCCTGGTAGATGGCAGCAGATTTTTATTAAAAATGTCTTGGTACATTTTTCCATTCATCCTTCCTTCAGTGATATGAAGTTTTCCAGTACCGTATGCTGAAAAACAGCCCCACACCATGATGTTCCACCTCCAAACTTCACTGTTCGTATGGGGGTGTTTTTGGGGTGATGTGCAGTGACATTTGACCTCCAAACATGGTGTGTATTATGGCATCCAAAGAGTCTCAGCTGACCAGATTATATTCTCCCAGTATTTTGCAGGCTTGTCTAAATGTTGTGCAGCAAACTTTCAACGACCTTCAACATGCTTTTTTCCTCAGCAATTACGTGATGAGCGTGCATACAGGCCATGGTGGGTAAGTGCATTACTTATTGTTTTCTTTGAAACAATTGTACCTGCTAATTCCAGGTCTTCCTGAAGCTCTCCACGAGTGCTCCTTGGCTTTTGGACAACTCTTCTGATAATTCTTCTCACTTCTGTCAGAAATCTTGTACGGTCATGGCTGGTTTATAGTAAAATGATGTTCTTTCCACTTCCGGATTATGGCCCCAACAGTGCTCACTGAAACATTCAGAAGTTTAGAAATCCTTCTGTAACCGATGCGATCAGTATGTTTTGCAAAAATAAGGTTGCGAAAGTCTTGAGAGAGCGCTTTGCTTTTACCCATCATGAGATGTTTCTTGTGTGACACCTTTTTATAGGCCATCAGTTGAGATTGAACCACCTGATATTAATTTGCACTGACAAGGGGCAGGATTGCTTTCTAATTACTGATAGATTTCAGCTGGTGTCTTGGCTTTCCATGCCTTTTTGCACCTCCCTTTCTTTATGTGTTCAATACTTTTTCCCTGTGTGATTCCATTTTATTACACAAAACTTCATTTCTGAAAGTATTTGTTTTGGTTTCTTTGTATGTGTGGATGGCATGGGTTAATACCAACATGTGGTGAACATTTCACGTCAATGGCACCTTTAGAATTATATTTACCTAGAAAAATGGTGACGTGTTCAATACCTATTTTACCCGCTGTATATATACCGTATTTATCGGCGTATAACACGCACGTTTTTACCCTAAATAGAGGGTAAACCGTGCCTGCGTGTTATACGCCAATATCTGTTTTTTTTACCAACAGGGGGCATGGATCGGCGGTCCGCCCAGAGTGCCACCTATTGGGAGGGTGTCAGGCCTGCTGCCCCGCCTCTCCTGGCCGTGGGACAGTGCTGGCAGTAAACTTTAGAGTTCAGAAAACATTACTGTCATATACCATCATGTACCGCTCCTCCTGTGTATCTCTCAGTGTAAGCCTCTGGGTCCCTTAGTCAGTGCGGCTCGTTGTGGCTGCTCTCCTCCTCCCGCTCCGCCTCCTCCTCGTGTGTAGCTTTTGATTGGAGGAGGAGAGCGGTCACGTGACCGTCAATGAAAGAGAGGAGAGCAGTCACATGACCGGGTCCACGAGAGAGAGCCGCATTGATGGATGTATTCTGAGGCTTCTCTTTACAATGAGTGACACAGGATGAGCGGTGTATGAGAAGGGGCTGATAGGCTGACAGTGTAAAGTTTTCTTAGCTTTTGGAGTGTGCTGGCAGCGCTGTCTCTGTCCACGTGCTGGGAGCGCAGGGGGGGGGTCTTTATAATGAAAGGAGGCTGTGTTGTTGTACAGGGGGCTGTGTTGTTGTACAGGGGTCTGTGTGTTGTACAGGTGTGTACTATGCAGGGGGTCCGTGTTCTATGCAGGGGGTCTGTGTTCTATGAAGGGGGTCCGTGTACTATGCAGGGGGTCCATGTACTATGCAGGGGGTCCGTGTTCTCTGCAGGGGGTCCGTGTTCTATGCAGGGGGGCTGTGTAAAGTTTTTTTTCCTGAAACTTCCCTCTTAAAGTTAAGCTGTGTGTTATATGCCTGTGCGTGTTATACGCTGATAAATACAGTTGTAGCGGCCTCACCCCCTCTTTATCGTCTAGGGGTATTTCATGTGTGAGGGTGAGATGCGCTACAGCCCATGTTCTCCCCATGGCAGTGGGTGAGGTGAAGGCCAGTACCAGATATTTTCCTCGGGCCTGTGCGCTTCAGTTGAGGACCAAGACTTGCTGTGCTGACACTTCCCTTTGCTCCCATTAACCAGAGTCCCACACACCGATTAGGGTCCAACTCTTGTTTTATTGTCACACTCACAATCAAACAGTTCTTTACCAGCCAACTGGTTGAGACCCAATAACAGTTCAATACAGTGGGGTGAGCAGGTCGAGGCACTATCCTGGTTGTACGCTAAACCTCTGTGGTTTCACCAGCGGTTACTATAGCCTTGGCTAGAGAGAGAACTTAGAACTTGTGAGTCTCTACCAGCGACTCAAGAGAATGTAGATAGGAGTACCTTCGCTGCGTTGTGGCTCCTGTCAGGGGGAGATGTCCCTCCAAGGGAGTTACGGGAGGCCCATCCATCACCGAGTTGATGCTGCTCCGGACTCTTCGGATGGGTGACCCCCCCGGCCTCCTCACCTCAGACTTGGGCCCCATCCACCTCAGGGACCCTCAGACTCCTCCGCCCTCGCGGGACCCAGTCGAAGTCACTGGGCCCCAGGCCTCCGGTTCAGTACCTCACCCCAGGCTGAAGGTGCCTGGGATGGACGCCAACTCCACTCCGGCCAGGCCTAGGGCGCCTGGACCAGAACTCCCAACCGCCCGCACCCAGGCCGAAGGTGCCTGGGCGCGTGATGCAGGAAAAAGACCTCGTGGCAAGGGCGTTTCCCCCCTTTATCCCCTCCATTGACGTCACGGCAGGTTCCCCGCCCTTGCCGTACCGTCTCCGGAAAGGGACAAAAAGGACAGCACTGCGGCAGTGAATCTACCTTGAGCCTGCGGGTATCTCGCCACCCACAGGCCAAGGAGAATAATACACCACCCAGTCCTCCACGAATACAAAATGGTCCAAGTCCTCTCATGATTTACACCCCTGGGTCATACTATTACCCAGGTGTATCCCACCTAAATTTAGAGACCCCGCTACACATTCCCTCCTGTGATGTGACGCTGGTCCCCAGCGTCTGGTGCAAACCCATGCCTCCCATAGAGTGGTGACATAAGCCTGACCCCAGAGGCTATCCCTCAAAATTTGAATCCTAATTGTGCCAAGACCTGCTCAAGGATAGGGGAACATAAAACAATGAACCTTTTCATAAAACCCTCTAAGCATGTACACATATACAACCCCTCCCATCACTGTCTAAGAACCACCCCATACTCAGCAGTCTTGACAGATGGATCTCCTGCAGAAGGGAAACAAAACAAACAAAAAAAAAACACAACATCCTAACATATTTGTGTTAGTTTGGAATGAATGGGTCTATCAGCCGAGAGACCCATTCGCTCCGAGTAAAGTGATGCAAGTGTAAAAAAAAAAAAACACAGCCGTTGCGCAACACCGCCACCTGGTGACAGTGCCATGGTAATGACACTTGGTGAAATCCTCCGTCTTCTGATATCCCTACTCTGATTCTACCCCCAAAGTCTCTGTCTTTGAATTGTGAAAGAAGAGAGAACAAAACAAAACAGCTCTCATTCCTCCAAAGAGTAAAAAAGAAAACACACAGGAAAGTCTCCTCTTACAAGTAAAACTTCGGGTCAGGCAAGAACAGGGGCTTCAGATGCTTATCGAAAACCTCAATTGAATAGTCAATGTCCTCTCCATCTTTCCGGCAGATAAGCACCTTGTCCGCATAAATATGACGCCCCAACATCCAGTCTGCTCTGCAGTCTCTGAATTTTTTCGACACGGGTGGTGAACAGGACAAGTATCGCCGAGCATGAGGCACTTTAAGTTTCTCCCAAACAAACTCATCATACCACCGCTGCCGCAGAACTTCAACCTCAAACAGTAAGTCCCGGGGCAAGTAAGGATATTCCCATCCGTACTCACGGGCGACCCTTTGGCAGAAGAGTCGTTGCAGTCGGGCCAAAGGAGGCATTGTGGCCCGCTCACCTTCTCCTGGTTGAACGATGGCCTCCGGATGCCGAGGTACTTTCACTACCTCTGATGGCTTTGCTCTTGGTGCCCGTAGTGATGCGCGTTGTGTCCCCGCCACCAAAACGGGTGATGCTGTGGATTGTGAAAGAACAATTGGAGGACTAGGTTCCTTGTAGACTCCGGGGCTTCCGCCCGGGGCGTGCTATCTCCTATAGACATAGGCGAATCTTGTGGTGCACGTAACACAGGCAACGGGCATTTGTCCCAGCCCTTGCGATGAAAAAGTTTGTCTATTTCACCATCATCCCCACAGTCCGACAGCGATTCTAGGTCGGAGGTGTCATACATCTCTGCGGGAAGGTAGTCTCTAGTAGACGTGGAACTACCCTCCCTAGTGGGCTCCACCGGTTGTGGACCCCCGACACCTCCAACCACCACCACAGTCCCAGCCCCTGGCTCACCTTGACCTTTTGAAGCACAGGGATGTCCAGGACTCTTCCAACCGGATCCATCCAGGCCCGGCAAGCGACGGGGTGAAGCTCGACCATGACCACAGGACGCCTGTACCAGGCCGACTTTCCTCTTCGGAAGTGGGAGCAGGGAATCTGTAGTGACCGAAGCAGCATCCTCGGATTTTCCTTTCTTAGTCTCTGGTTGGGCAGTCACATCGCCCTGGTCAGTGCGTACCGGAACCTCCGCAAAGGCCTGGATCTCCCCTTCCGGAGTAGCGGTACCTGTGAGGCAGTTGAGGCGAAGGGCCCGGGGCCTTACTGTGGATGGCTCCACCTCGAATAAGAATTCTCTGCACGCCTCACAACGCCCGAATGGCTTCAGGTGGACCACCAGTCCCGAACATCCGGGACAGATCACGCCGAGGGCCTCCGTGTCTCTGCAGGTGTACAGAGCCAACTGCCCTCCGGGCCTGAGTCTTATCCCCGTGTCTGTAAGGGGAGCAGCAAAGGTAGTCATCTTCGTGGGGTAGGGAACCGGAATCCACGGGGAGCTTGAGGCCATCCCGACTGTCTGCTGCTCCATCACGCACTGACCACGCGCCGAAGTCTCCACGTGAGTCCCTCCACATGGCCAGACTCCTCCCACGACTTGCACGTTTTCGCGGGCTTCCATCAAATTCCACCCACGAACTGTGTAGTCACGGGGTGCCTCATGGTGCAGTGCAGTAAAAGCCCCCACATGTAGTACGTCACACGGCTGGACTTCTCCCTCTTCTCGCTCTTCCGCATGGGCCTTTCCCGTCTTAGGGTAATTTCCACGACTTTGAGCAGGGATGCACTTTGGCCAATCACATGGCCGACCCGCTCGGAACTCGTCCGGGCAGCAAAGTTCAGACACAGCCGTTCTTAATTCCAAGGTCAAAACACACATCATCCCGGACTCACGAGCCCCCACGTGTAGCGGCCTCACCCCCTCTTTATCGTCTAGGGGTATTTCATATGTGAGGGTGAGATGCGCTACGGCCCATGTCCTCCCCATGGCAGTGGGTGAGGTGAAGGCCAGTACCAGATATTTTCCTCGGGCCTGTGCGCTTCAGTTGAGGACCAAGTCTTGCTGTGCTGACACTTCCCTTTGCTCCCATTAACCAGAGTCCCACACACCGATTAGGGTCCAACTCTTGTTTTATTGTCACACTCACAATCAAACAGTTCTTTACCAGCCAACTGGTTGAGACCCAATAACAGTTCAATACAGTGGGGTGAGCAGGTCGAGGCACTATCCTGGTTGTACGCTAAACCTCTGTGGTTTCACCAGCGGTTACTATAGCCTTGGCTAGAGAGAGAACTTAGAACTTGTGAGTCTCTACCAGCGACTCAAGAGAATGTAGATAGGAGTACCTTCGCTGCGTTGTGGCCCCTGTCAGGGGGAGATGTCCCTCCAAGGGAGTTACCGGAGGCCCATCCGTCACCGAGTTGATGCTGCTCCGGACTCTTCGGACGGGTGACCTCCCCGGCCTCCTCACCTCAGACTTGGGCCCCATCCACCTCAGGGACCCTCGGACTCCTCCGCCCTCGTGGGACCCCGTCAAAGTCACTGGGCCCCAGGCCTCCGGTTCAGTACCTCACCCCAGGCTGAAGGTGCCTGGGATGTGTGGTGGAGATTTTTCAAATCCATATTTATAACAAGAAGCTACGTGTATATATGGTTGTATATGTTTTTACAATACTTTATTATTAAGGTGACTTAAATTTATCTTAGCATGCTTGCTAATGTGAGAAACTTGTTGAACTGAGCATCAAAGGAACACACCTATCTGATAAAAGCAGCAAGTATTTCTGGTTTAGATTTGGAAGGCTAAGTAGAGAGGTTTGAGATTTCAACCAATCAGGTGGTCAGCTTTAAACCAATGAGACCACAGGATTTTGGGTTCTGGTTGGCATAGGGGGTATAAAAGTCAGATACACTCATGGCTAGAGCCTTGCGAATGATGATCTGACGCAGACGACATGGTGACGTAGTAAGCTCTCTCTGTCTCTCTCTCTCCCTCTTTCTCCCTCTCTCTCTCCCTCTGCCCCTCTCTCTCCCTCTGGCTCGGCCTCTCTGCCTCTCTCCCTCTCTCTCTCTCTCTCTCTCTCCCATGTTTAACCACTTAAGCCCCGGACCATTTGGTAGCTAAAGGACCAGAGGTGAATTCAGAATTTTGCACTGCGCTGCTTTAACTGTAAATTGTGCGGACATGCAATGTTGTACCCAAACGAAATTTGCATCCTTTTCTTCCCACAAATAGAGCTTTCTTTTAATGGTATTTGATTGCCTCTGCGATTTTTCTTTTTTGCGATATAAACGGAAAAAGACCGAAAATTTTGAAAAAAAATGATATTTTCTACTTTTTGTTATAAGAAAAATCGAATAAACTCAATTTTAGTCACACATTTAGGCCAAAATGTATTCAGCCACATGTCTTTAGTAAAAAAAATGTCAATAAGCGTATATTTATTGGTTTGCGCAAAAGTTATAGCGTTTACAAACTAGGGTACATTTTCTGGAATTTACACAGCTTTAAATTTATGACTGCCTATCTCATTTCTTGAGGTGCTAAAATGGCAGGGCAGTACAAAACCCCCCCAAATGACCCCATTTTAGAAAGTAGACACCCCAAGGAAATTGCTGAGAGGCCTGTTGAGCCCATTGAATATTTTTTTTTGTCCCAAGTGATTGAATAATGACAAAAAAAAATAAAAATTACAAAAAGTTGTCACTAAATTATATATTGCTCACACATGCCATGGTTATATGTGGAATTGCACCCCAAAATACATTCTGCTGCTTCTCCTGAGTACGGGGATACCACATGTGTGGGACTTTTTAGGAGCCTAGCCACGTACCGGACCCCGGAAACCAAGCACCGCCTTCAGGATTTCTAAGGGCGCAAATTTTTGATTTCACTCCTCACTACCTATCACAGTTTTGAAGACCATAAAATGCCAAAATAGCACAAAACCCCCCCAAATGACCCCATTTTGGAAAGTAGACACCCCAAGCTGTTTGCTGAGAGGCATGGTGAGTATTTTACAGCTCTCATTTGTTTTTGAAAATGAAGAAAGAACATTTTTTTTTTCTTTTTTTTTTTCAATTTTCAAAACTTTGTGACAAAAAGCGAGATCTGCAAAATACTCACAATACCTCTCAGCAAATAGCTTGGGGTGTCTACTTTCCAAAATGGGGTCATTTGGGGGGGTTTTGTGCCATCTGGGCATTCCATGGCCTCCGAAGCAGTGAGAAGTGAAATCAAAAATTGACACCCTTAGAAAGCCTGAAGGCGGTGCTTGGTTTTTGGGGTCCCATACGCGGCTAGGCTCCCAAAAAGTCTCACACATGTGGTATCCCCGTACTCAGGAGAAGCAACAGAATGTATTTTGGGGTGTAATTCCACATATGCCCATGGCATGTTTGAGCAATATATCATTTAGTGACAACTTTGTGCAAAAAAAAAAAAAAAAAATTGTATTTTTTCCGCAACTTGTGTCAACATATAAAATATTCCATGGACTCGACATGCCTCTCAGTATATAGCTTGGGGTGTCTACTTTCCAAAATGGGGTCATTTGGGGGGGTTTTGAACTGTTCTGGCATTTTATACACAACATTAGGAAGCTTACATCCACTCTTCTAACCACTTGAAGACAAAGCCCTTTTTGACACTTTTTGTTTACATGAAAACATATTTTTTTTTGCAAGAAAATTATGTTGAACCCCCAAACATTATATATATTTTTAAAGCAAAGGCCCTACAGAATAAAATGGTGGGTGTTGCATTTTTTTTTTCTACACAGTATTTGCGCAGCGATTTTTCAAATGCATTTTTTGGGGAAAAAATACACTTTTTTTAATTTTAATGCACTAAAACACACTATATTGCCCAAATGTTTGATGAAATAAAAAAGATTATCTTAGGCCGAGTACATAGATACCAAACACGACATGCTTTAAAATTTCGCACAAACGCGCATTGGCGACAAACTACATACATTTTTAAAAGCCTTTAAAAGCATTTACAGGTTACCCCGTTAGATTTACAGAGGAGGTCTACTGCTAAAATTACTGCCCTCGATCTGACCTTTGCGGTGATACCTCACATGCATGGTGCAATTGCTGTTTACATATGACACCAGACCGATGCTTGCGTTCGCCATTGGGCAAGAGCAGGGCAGGACAGGGGTGCTTTTTTTTTTTTTTTATTATTAATTTTGCTTTTTTATTTTATTTTTAAACTGTTGCTTCCATATTTTTTTTTTTTTATCACTTTTATTGTTATCTCAGGGAATGTAAATATCCCCTATGATAGCAATAGGTAATGACAGGTACTCTTTTTTGAAAAAACTGGGGTCTATTGGACCCTAGATCTTTCCTCTGCCCTCAAAGCATCTGACCACACCAAGATCGGTGTGATAAATGCTTTCCCAATTTCCCAATGGCGCTTTTTATATCCGGGGGGGGGGACATTCCCTCCCACTGCTTGTAAAAGCAGTCCAGAGGCTAATTAGCCACTAGGATTGCTTTTACATGAAAGCCGGCCGCTGGCTGAAAAGAATGATACCAAGATGATACCTAAACCTGCAGGCATCATTCTGGTATAAACATTCAAAGTCCAGCAACATACCAGTACGTTGCTGGTCCTTGTTGGACATGTATTGTAATCTTTTTTTTCATGCAGCCTGTTGGCTGAACGAAAAAAAAAGATTGATCGGTGGGTATGCCCACCATTAGAATACCGCCCTTCATCCACCCACTTCTAATGATGGGCATACATGCACCATTTATATATGCCGAAGCATGGGGGCATCTTCTCGCAAAAGTTATGCCGCGTACACATGGTCAGACTTTTCCACGGGCAAGCCTCCGTCGGAATTTCGACCGTATGTACGCGGCATTAGGAGCAAAATCACTCCTCCGCCCCTGCTGCCCCAATGCTTCGGCATATATGCTTTTTTTTTTTTTAACTGTGGTGGTGAAATCACCTCCTACAGCACTGGAGTCGCAGGGATCAGGCCTGTCTCTGCGAACGCTGCAGTTATGTGTGTTGTGTTTTGCAAGTGACAGTGATCGATCGATACTGCACTTGGGTGGCCTGGGCTGGACGGAGGGGCAAAACGCAGGTGCCAGCAGGTATCTGGGCTGATCCCGCTAACACTGCGTTTTTGGGAACCCTAAACTGCTGGGGACGCTAGTATAGATCTGATCAGATCAGATATTGAGCTGATCAGATACTATACCACTAAGGGGGGTGTATGCTTCACGCGTGGGTGTTAGCGCTACTGGCACTAACCTGACGCTGCCTGGGGTGTGACGCAGACCCTCTCTGACGCTAAAACCTAATTGATATCACCCGCCGGGCGATCAGGGGGTTAAACCTTTATTGGGTTATATACGGCGGGTGCCCTGACACTATAAAAAGCAAACTAACTAACCAGCGTCACCCGTAACACTTATATGATGATCACTGGTGAAAGGGTTAACTAGGGGCAATTAGGGGGTTAAAACCTTTATTAGGTAATATATGGGGGTACCTGACGCTATAAAAACCTGACGGCGAACCTAAAAAAAAATTACTGGCTACCTATCGGCATCACCGACACTAAGACAACGATCATAAAAACGATCGTTTAGCGACAGTGGTGATAGGGGGTGAAAGGGTTACCTGGGGGGCGATCAGGGGGTTAAACCTTTATTAGATAATATATGGGGGTACCTGACGCTATAAAAACCTGCGGCGAACCTAAAAAAAATTACTGGCTACCGATCAGCATCACCGACGCTAAGACATCGATCAGAAAAATGATCGCATAGCGACGGCGGTGCCAGGGGGTGAAAGGGTTACCTGGGGGGTGATCAAGGGGGTTAAACCTTTATTAGGTAATATATGGGGGTACCCGACGCTATAAAAACCTGCGGCGAACCTAAAAAAAATTACTGGCTACCGATCAGCATCGCCGACGCTAAGACATCGATCAGAAAAATTATCGCCTAGTGACAGTGGTGATAGGGGGTGAAAGGGTTACCTGGGGGGCGCTCAAGGGGGTTAAACCTTTATTAGGTAATATATGGGGGTACCCGACGCTATAAAAACCTGCGGCGAACCTAAAAAAAATTACTGGCTACCGATCAGCATCACCGACGCTAAGACATCGATCAGAAAAATGATCGCATAGCGACGGCGGTGCTAGGGGGTGAAAGAGTTATCTGGGGGTGATCAGGGGGTTAAACCTTTATTAGGGGGGGTTAGGGGGCTACACTGGACCTAAAACTAAATGTAGTGACACTTTTACAGTCACAGATGTCACTGATTGCAGTGATCACTAAATAAATGGTCACTGCAATCAGTGACACTGTGACTGGGGGCTGGGGGGTGATCTGGGGGTGTCTGGGGGGGCCTGGGGGGGCGATTTATGTGCCTATGTGTCCTGGTGTCAGTGTGCTGTTTTGTGTACTAACCTGCATCTTCTCCTGTACGGCGCTCGGTATATGTGAGCGCCCCAGGAGAGATGACATCACTTCCTCCTTCCTGGCAGGCAGGGGAAGCTCTCTCATTCGCCGGGAGCGATCGAGAGGGGGTGGCCGGAATCGAACGGCCGTCCCCTCATGCCGGATCGCTCCCGAAGGTAAAACGACCACCCACTGTAAAGAAGGGGGGTCCGATCGGACCCCCCAACTATACAAAGGCAATCACGTATATGTACGTGATTCTGCCTGTCGGTGCCATTCTGCTGACGTATATTTACAGTGGGCGGTCGTTAAGTGGTTAAGATTAATCTTACTTTGCGTTTGCTCTCTGGTTCCTATTATCATGTAACATTGGTATCATGTTTGTCATAGCAATATTCCTGTTGGTATTATCATGTAACATTGGTCATAGGTGATATAATTTTAGGTTAGAGCAATGTTCCTATTTTGTATTGTGTAACATTGGTATCATCTTGCTATGAGGTGGTATAATTTCTGTAAAAATAAATGTAATTGTTTTCTCTTTTTTCACCGCTATCGTTTGATTTCATTTTATATAGACAAAAGGTTTTTAATCACTTATTTTAAGCGAGGTTAGGAATATCCCCGTAACAGATGGATGCCAACTCCACTCCGGCCAGGCCTAGGGCGCCTGGACCAGAACTCCCAACCGCCCGCACCCAGGCCGAAGGTGCCTGGGTGCGTGATGCAGGAAAAAAACCTTGTGGCAAGGGCGTCTCCCCCCTTTATCCCCTCCATTGACGTCACGGCAGGTTCCCCGCCCTCGCCGTACCGTCTCCGGAAAGGGACAAAAAGGACAGCACTGCGGCAGTGAATCTACCTTGAGCCTGCGGGTACCTCGCCACCCACAGGCCAAGGAGAATAATACACCACCCAGTCCTCCACGAATACAAAATGGTCCAAATCCTCTCATGATTTACACACCTGGGTCATACTATTACCCAGGTGTATCCCACCTAAATTTAGAGACCCCGCTACACAGTATTTATTTCTTATGGTGCCGGCACATTGGTCTTCCCGCCGACACAGTGAAAGAGAAGTGTAGAGGTACTTCTCTTATGGCAGAGCCAGTCAGAGAGAGATCTCCCCCGCCTGTACACAAAGCGATAATGGTATAAGTTGAGACTAATGCTATAGTTTAAATAAAGGGATACTTCACCTTTACCACAAAACTGTAGATAAAAACAAACTGTGTAGCTCTGACTAAAGTTGAAAAAAGCCCTTCGATAGGTTTAGGCCATTTACATACCTTATGAAGCCTGACAGGAATACTCCCAGGGCATTGCTAAGTACTCCCAGGATGTTGCTAAGTACTCCCTAGTTGTCACTGCTCACATGTGAGGGGGTCTGAATCGGGGGGAAAGAGCTCACTCCTGTGATGGTGGAGGTAAGCAGTGATGACTAGGCCTCACTTAGCAATGTCCTGGGAGTAGTCCAGTCAGGCTTCATAAGGTATGTAAATGGCCTACACCCTTAGCAAGGGGATTATTCATCTTTAGTCAGAGCGGCAGTTTGTTTTAATGTACAAACATCCCTTACCTGCATAGGCAGGTTTTTTGTAAACGTGAACCATACTTTTAAGCACATATAAAAGAGCTGTAACTATGGTGATGAAAAAGGTAAACATGAAGCTGTCCAGTTGTGGCCCAGATCTGCACAGCAGTAACAAGCACAGCACTTCCCCGCTTGTCCGGCCCACCTCTACAGCCTCAGCCAATAGCCAGAGACAGCAGCCATACTGTCCAATCTCTGGGGGCCACTCATCTCAGCTTCCTGAGAGCGGTGATTGGCTGCCTGTGCTGAGCGCCAGTTACTGTGTGAGAAGCTGAATGACTACGAATGACAGGACTAGGAGAGTACAAAACATATTGGGACCAAGACCAGGGTCAGGTAGGCAAGAGGACATATTTGTTTACATATGAGAGAGTGCACAGCACAGGGTGATTAGGGTGTGCCCAGACACAACCGGCAGACCCTGTGCACATGCCTATGGAATGGAAGACTAAATACCTCCTCTTCCAATCACAGAACACTTTGCATTTTGGGCAAAAAAATACTACAAGTTCTATCAATGGAGGAGGCAGATGGAATAGGTGGGCTAGCAGCAAATCTCTTTTGCACTCACAGTGGCTTATGTTAACCCCTTGGCGCCGGCCGCACACAAATATGCGGCCTCTCAGCACCTGGTCCTTGGTGCCGGGGGTCCGTATATTTGCGTGAATTGCTGTCCATACAGCTGTGACGAAAGCGCACGCGGTGGACGCTCCCAGCACAGTTACCGGCGCCTGACCGAAAAGCTCACTGCTTGCGATCAGGAGTTTTCGGATCACGTGACCGCCGCGACAGCCAGTCACGTGCTCTTAAGCCCCTCCCCACCTCCTGGCATCATAAACCTCCTAAAGGGCCGGGAGGCGCCGGCTTTAAGAGGTTAAAGTAGTATTAGCCACAGTTCACACTGGTGCAACTTGGTGTGCGATTTGCCACACACACAGAGCCGCATAGCAAGTGAGAACATTAATAGCTGCCCGTTCCCATCAATGCGACTCAAGTCGCAGCAACTTTTAGGCTGAGTTCACACTATCTTCGTGTCTCTGTTCACCATTTCAGGTTCGATTACAGACAGAATTTTTGGCTGAATTCGGACCTGAAATGGACCAAAAGACGCACAGGGATCCTGTGCAAATTCGCACCGGAGCTGCAGCGGAGATATGTGAACCGGCTGAATATGTGATATGTGAACCGGCTGAAACCTGAAAAAGGTTCCTGCACTACTTTGATGCGACTTCATTGCGACATAGAGTCCCATTAACTCTAATGTTGCATGAACGTCACAAGCTAGTCACACTGGAAATCGCACGACAATGGGGTCACAGCAGTGTGAGCCAAGGCTAAAACACAAAATCAAACTGTTATTATATGACAACTTACCAATTCTTAGATGTGATGGCTGCATTAAATGTCTTTTTTTTGTTTTCCTTTATTGTCATCTGGTGATCCTATCAGTGAGTCTGTTGTTTTTCAACAGAACAAGCTACTCTGCTGATGTAGCAGTTAGAGGGTTGAGAGAGACAAACCATTTACCAGTGAGAAGGGTGCTTACCCTGGTAGCCAAGCTCACAAACCCACTTGCTACCAGAGCCTTCCATCACCCACGCTGTGTAACCAACACTCCTGCTGGCTGGTTGTCTAAGCACCCAACATTACTCTGGTTGCCCCTAGCAACAGCAGCATAGCTTCTTCTACTTCCACTGCAGGTTAGACCCTTGCAATGTGTCCTCACTGACTTCTCTTTATCCCCCTTCTAATGCCGCGTACACACGACCGTTTTTCATGACGAGAAAATTTTAAAAAATTTATTTGGTCAATAAAAACGATTGTGTGTGGGCTCCAGAGCATTTTTCGCGACTTGAAAAATGGGCATTAAAAATTTGGAACATGCTCTATTTTTTCTCGTTGTTTTTCACGTCGTCGTTTTTCGTGAAAAAAACGCGCATTCTCAGAAGCAAGTTATGAGACGGGAGCGCTCGTTCTGGTAAAACTAGCGTTCATAATGGAGATAGCACATTCGTCACGCTGTAACTGACTGAAGCGCACGAGGCTGAAAAGCGCAAATCGTCTCTCAACAAACTTTACTAACACAAGGATTAGCAAAAGCAGCCCAAAGGGTGGCGCCATCCGAATGGAACTTCCCCTTTATAGTGCCATCGTACGTGTTGTCGAACATGTTGTACGTCACCGTGCTTTGCTCGAGCATTTTTTTTCACGATCGTGTGTAGGCAAGGCAGGCTTGAGAAGAATCACGTCGAGAAAAACGTTGTTTTTACAATGACATTAAAAACGGTCGTGTGTACGCGGCATAAGCCCTGTTCTTTGATATTCCATGCATGCACCCCTTCAGTGACTTCAGACAAGGCAGATTAGCTTAACCACTTTAGCTCTGGAAGGTTTTACCCCCTTAATGACCAGGCCATTTTTTACGATACGGCACTGCGTCGCTTTAACTGACAATTGCGCCGTCGTGTGACATTGTACCCAAATAAAATTGACATCATTTTTTTCCCACAAATCAAGCTTTCTTTGGTGGCATTTGATCACCTCTGCGGCTTTTATTTTTTGCGCTATAAAACAAAAAATGAGCGACGATTTAAAAATATATATATATTATTTTACTTTAACTTTTTCTATTTTTTTGTTTCACTGGGAACAGTAGATCTCTGTCATGTCTCTTGTTAGAATGGGGATCTGCCTTGTTTACAAAGGAAAATCCCCATTCTGCCTCTGTATACCGCGATCGCGGGTCGCCGGCAGACATCGAGTCCGCCCGACCTTTGGGCACGCTCCTTTTTTTTAAGCCGATCCGGTCTGGTCCCACGCTGAGCTTTCAGCAGTGGCTTCTCTGTGTAGACGTGTGCAGAAGAGGCAGCCAAGGAAAGCCCCATAGTAACTCTATAGGTGGCGTCATAGTAAGTCTATAGGTGACGTCATAGTACGTCTATGGGTAACGTCATAGTACGTCTATGTGTGACGTCATAGTACGTCTATGGGTGACGTCATAGTGATTCTATGGGTGACGTCATAGTAAGTCTATGGGTGATGTCATAGTAAGTCTATGGGTGATGTCATAGTAAGTCTATGGGTGACGTCATAGTAAGTCTATAGGTGACGTCACTTCCCATTCATTTCACAGCCATTGTCGGCTGCCTCCTCTGCAGAGCTTCCACCGCTGGAGACCGGACCAGATCGGCTTCAAAAATGCTATGTAATTGAACTCGTCTTTACAGGGTTAGGTAGGTTAGTCTTAGATTGTGGATGCCTGTAGATTTAGAGATTGTAATGTTAGGGTGGACTTCCACTTTAAGGTTTTTCACCTTAATTTTTTCTATGCATTAAGATGAAAAATTTCTGTGCTGCAGCTGCACCCCCAGACCCTCCCACTTTTTCTTACCTAAGCCTGATCAGATCCAGCGAGGTGCACGACAGCAGTGGCTCCCACCGTTGTCTCCCTCCTTATTGGCTCTTGCAGCTGTCAATCAAATGCTGTGATGCAGGGGGGGGGGGGGCGAGTCTGGCTGTCTGTGTCAATGGACACAGTAGCGGGACTCGGGAGCAAGCACGTATGGGTGCCCCCATGGAAAGAAGCTTTCCTTGGGTCACCCCGGCAAAGAGGAAGGGCCTGAAGCGCCGGCATGGGCCCCCAGAAGAGGAGGATCGGGGCTGCTCTGTGCAAAACCGTTGCACAGTGCAGTTGAGTATAAAAAATGTTTTATTTAAAAATGAAGGTTTACAACCACTTTAATGCGGAGTTCCACCCAAAAGTGGAACTTCCACTCATCTTATTCCTCCCCCCCCTCCGGTGCCACAATTGGCACCTTTCAGGGGGGGGGGACAGGATACCTGTCTCTAACAGGTATCCTTTCCCACTTCCGGGAGTCCCTGCCGCGGAGCTGTGACATCACAGCGGGGCTTCCTCCTTCCCCCCTGGCTGCCGGGCCAATAGGAGAGAGGAGCGGGGCCTCGCGCATGCGCAGTAGGGTTCCCAGCGTGAAGCCGTAAGGCTACACTGCCGGGTTCCCGTACCCGCAATGACGGCAGCAGCACTCGACAGCTGATGGAAACATCAGCTGTGGTTCCGACATCGCTGGACTCCAGGACAGGTAAGTGTCCTATTATTAAAAGCCAGCAGCTGCAGTACTGCTGGCTTATAATTATTATTTTTTGGGGCGGAAAACTGCTTTAACCATAAAAGTTCTATACTGAAGGAATATAACAATAATGGGGTTATACAAAAGGCTGGTTCCACATACCCATAAGGCTGCGTTCACACCTGAGCATAGCGTCTTTGAGTGCTTTTCCGGCGCTTGTTCGCACGTTTTTGCGCGTTTGTATGCAGCGTTTTTGGGCTTTGCCCTTTTCTTATTAGTCAATAGAGAAAACTATTATCTGTTGCATCATTTGTTGCTGCCGTGTTTCCCCGGGTCTTATATTAATTTGGCAACAAAAGACACAGTAGGGCTTATTTTCGGGGTAGGTCATGTAAGGTAGGTAGGTGTAATGTGCTGTCTTCTCTCCCCCTCTCTCTCCCTGCCTGACAGGAATCCCCAGTGTGAACTGAGTTAAAACGCTTGTAAAATCCTATAATCCACTTTATTACAGTATTATATAATGTACAATGTGTGTGTTTCTGTAATACCAAATACCGTATATACTCGAGTATAAGCCGAGGTACCTAATGTTGCCCAAAAAAACTGGGAAACCTTACTGACTCGAGTATAAGCCGATGCCCCACTGTTCCCTAGCTCGCTGTTCCCTGTAAATATTACCTGTAAAGAAGTTGCGGCTGCGGCGTCCATCGTTCAAATTCCGCGGCGTCCATCGTTCAAATTCCGCGGTCTCTTCCTGTTCCTTCCTTGATATGCGATTCTCATCAGACACTCTCCGCCTATCACGAACGTTCTCTCATCCTTAGTTTTCCCAGCAGACACTGTGTTGGGTGTTCCGCCAATCACAGACGTCTGCTGGAAAACTGAGGATGAGAGAACGTTCGTGATAGGCGGAGAGTGTCTGATGAGAATCGCATATCAAGGAAGGAACAGGAAGAGACCGCGGAATTTGAACGATGGACGCCGCGGAATTTGAACGATGGACGCCGCAGCCGCAACTTCTTTACAGGTAATATTTACAATGTAAAAATTTCTATGACTCGAGTATAAGCCGAGGGGGGGACTTTCAGCCCCAAAAAAGGGCTGAAAATCTCGGCTTATACTCGAGTATATACGGTACCTTTGTTATAGCGCCGCTCTGCAATTCCTTGACCCGCCGGAGCTCTCTTCCCCGCAATTATAATACAGAAACACACACATTGTACATTATATACTACTGTAATAGAGTGGATTATAGGATTTTACAATCATTTTAAACTAGGGCTTATTTTCGGGGTAGGGCTTATATTGCAACCCTGCTGGAAAATAATGCTAGATCTTATTTTTGGGGTATGTCTTATTTTCGGGGAAACATGGTAGGTATTTCTGCTTTTTTAGCTTTTCCGTTAGCTTTTATTTCTTTGTTTATTATAATGTTTTTTGATTAGGGTTAGAGGTTTGAATTCAGTTTAGGTTAGGGTTAGGATTAGGCGTTGGGGTTAGGGTTATTTATTATTATTTTATAATTTTTTTATCCTTTGTTATTTATTATTATTATATGAATAATAATAAATGAATAAATACATGTAAAATAAATACACAAATAAATAAAAATCATAAATAAAAAATAAATTCAATAAATTAATACTAAGTAACAATAAATAAATAATTAATCCTTAACTTTAACCCTTAAAAAAAACCTTAAAAAAATAATAATAAATAACACCCTAACCCTAACACAAAATTATTATTATTATTAATAATAATAATGTATTTTTGAGTTCCAGTTTGGGTGTTGTTGTTTTATTAATATTATTATTTTATTATTAATAATTTTATTAATAATAATAATGTATTTATTATTTTTTAAGGTTAGAGGTTAATTATTATTTATTAATGTATTATTACATATTATTGATTTATTTTACTTATTTATGATGATTTGTAGTTATTTGTGTATTTATTTTACATTTATTTATTCATATATTATTACCATTTTATTTATTTATTATTATATGAATAATAATAAATGAATATATAAATGTAAAATAAATACACAAATAAATAAAAATTTATAAATAAAAAATGAATTCAATAAATAATACTAAGTAGCAATAAATAAATAATTAACCTTTAACTTTAACCCTTACCCCTTAAAAAAAATTAAATAACTAAACACCCTAACCCTAACACAAAAAAATTATTATTATTATTATTAATAATGTATTTTTTTTTCGAATTTGCGTGTTTGTTTTTTATTAATATTCTTATTTTTATTATTATTATTATTAATAATAATAATAATGTATTTAATATTTTTTAAGGTTAGAGATGAATTATTATTTATTAATGTATTATTACATGTTATTCATTTATTTTACTTATTTATGATGTTTTGTAGTTATTTGTGTTTTTACTTTACATTTGGCTGTTAGTGAACATAACAAATATGAATTTATCCAAAGTTACCAATTTCCATGAAAAAACAAATGCCGTATCTAAACGAATGGAACGTTACAAATTAATAATTAAGAAATAACAATAATAATAAAAACTTTTTATTATTATTATTATTATTAATTCCGTTCCATTTGTTTAGATGCAGCATTTGTTATTTCGGATAATTCGTAAACTTTGGATAAATTCGTATTCGTTACATTCACTAACAGCCGAATTTGAAAGGAAATTCCAATCGCTATAATTTAATAGTTAGTTATTATTAGTTAGTTATTATTTATTTAGAATTTTTACATTTTCTTTCTCATGTTCGGATTTTTGAATTTTCGAATTTCTGAATTTCTGAATTTCAAATTTACGAATTCACGAATTTCGATCATAACGAATGACCCGAAAAATAAATAAATAAAACGAAAACGAACAATTTTTTTGGCAGTGCACATCTAGTTTTGGGTTTAAATTTCAACCAAACCTGTTCCTTGCAAGGTATTCTGAACACACAATCTGCCTGTAGAGTCCTATGCAGGGCTTTTTTTCTCAGGAAATAGGTGCATGTACTCCCTCCTTCCAAATCACTCCTTGTCTCCGCCCCCTACCCACCTCTGAGCACCGTCCCTTGGTTCCACCCCTTACCCACCTTCCAGTACCATCCCAAGTAATTTGTATGGAATTTGTTACTGATAATAAGAAAAGCAATGAAATAGATGCCCTGCCGCCAACAACAATAGATCCCCCTCCCATCAATAATAGACCCCCAGCAACAATAGCTCTGCTCAGCAACAATAGATGCCCCCAGAAACAATAGAACAAAAACAAAAAATGCCCCCACCCCAGCAACAATACACCCCCCCTACTAGCAACAATAGACCTCCCAGCAGCCAGCAACAATACACCCCCCTACTAGCAACAATAGACCCCTACTAGCAACAATGGACCTCCCAGCAGCCAGCAACAATAGACCCCTACTAGCAACAATAGACCTCCCAGCAGCCAGCAACAATAGACCCCCTACTAGCAACAATAGACCTCTCAGCAGCCAGCAACAATAGTCCCCCTACTAGCAACAATAGACCTCCCAGCAGCCAGCAACAATAGTTCCCCCTACTAGCAACAATAGACCTCCCAGCAGCCAGCAACAATAGACCCCTACTAGCAACAATAGACCTCCCAGCAGCCAGCAACAATACTCCCCCCTACTAGCAACAATAGACCTCCCAGCAGCCAGCAACAATAGACCCCTACTAGCAACAATAGACCTCCCAGCAGCCAGCAACAATAGACCCCCTACTAGCAACAATAGACCTGCCAGCAGCCAGCAACAATAGACCCCCCTACTAGCAACAATAGACCTCCCAGCAGCCAGAAACAATAGACCCCTACTAGCAACAATAGACCTCCCAGCAGCCAGCAACAATAGAACCCCTACTAGCAACAATAGCCCTCCCAGCAGCCAACAACAATAGACCCCCTACTAGCAACAATAGACCTCCCAGCAGCCAGCAACAATACACCTCCCTACTAGCAACAATAGACCTCCCAGCAGCCAGCAACAATAGACCCCTACTAGCAACAATAGATCTCCCAGCAGCCAGCAACAATAGACCCCCTACTAGCAACAATAGACCTGCCAGCAGCCAGCAACAATAGACCCCCCTACTAGCAACAATAGACCTCCCAGCAGCCAGAAACAATAGACCCCTACTAGCAACAATAGACCTCCCAGCAGCCAGCAACAATAGATCCCCCTACTAGCAACAATAGACCTGCCAGCAGCCAGCAACAATAGACCCCCCTACTAGCAACAATAGACCTCCCAGCAGCCAGAAACAATAGACCCCTACTAGCAACAATAGACCTCCCAGCAGCCAGCAACAATAGATCCCCTACTAGCAACAATAGACCTCCCAGAAGCCAGCAACAATACACCCCCCTACTAGCAACAATAGACCTCCCAGCAGCCAGCAACAATAGACCCCTACTAGCAACAATAGATCTCCCAGCAGCCAGCAACAATAGACCCCCTACTAGCAACAATAGACCTGCCAGCAGCCAGCAACAATAGACCCCCCTACTAGCAACAATAGACCTCCCAGCAGCCAGAAACAATAGACCCCTACTAGCAACAATAGACCTCCCAGCAGCCAGCAACAATAGACCCCTACTAGCAACAATAGATCTCCCAGCAGCCAGCAACAATAGACCCCCTACTAGCAACAATAGACCTGCCAGCAGCCAGCAACAATAGACCCCCCTACTAGCAACAATAGACCTCCCAGCAGCCAGAAACAATAGACCCCTACTAGCAACAATAGACCTCCCAGCAGCCAGCAACAATAGACCCCCCTACTAGCAACAATAGACCTCCCAGCAGCCAGCAACAATAGACCCCTACTAGCAACAATAGACCTCCCAGCAGCCAGCAACAATAGAACCCCTACTAGCAACAATAGCCCTCCCAGCAGCCAACAACAATAGACCCCCTACTAGCAACAATAGACCTCCCAGCAGCCAGCAACAATACACCCCCCTACTAGCAACAATAGACCTCCCAGCAGCCAGCAACAATAGACCCCTACTAGCAACAATAGATCTCCCAGCAGCCAGCAACAATAGACCCCCTACTAGCAACAATAGACCTGCCAGCAGCCAGCAACAATAGACCCCCCTACTAGCAACAATAGACCTCCCAGCAGCCAGAAACAATAGACCCCTACTAGCAACAATAGACCTCCCAGCAGCCAGCAACAATAGATCCCCCTACTAGCAACAATAGACCTCCCAGCAGCCAGCAACAATAGACCCCCTACTAGCAACAATAGACCTCCCAGCAGCCAGCAACAATAGACCCCTCCCTAAACAGTAGATCCCTCCCCGCAACTTTAACATCATACCAGGTGACATTACTGCCCCATGGGTCGCTTAGCCGAGAAATAGGACCATGATGTGGTTAGGATGTTCACAGAGATATACAGTTATCTAACCAAACAGCCCACACCTGAGCAAAAGATGTAAGAGGTAAAGAAGAGGGACTGTAAGAAGGGGAAAAGGTAGCGGGAACAGGAGTCCCCAGAGCATGTTAAAAACAGAATCAGAAAAACAGGTAGACGAGAATGCAGAATAGATAGATAGGGCCTCTCGCCCGTGGAGTGGGGCCAAAATTCAGGAAATCAGTCTGGTTGCGCCATTTCCCTGAAGATACGCACCAAATACACACACATAGTCATGCCAAGTGATGCCAAGGTCTCCAGGTCTCGCGGAAGGTCTCCTCCCGGTTGTGCAAGGTGGTGGTGAGGTCCTCCATATCTCTTAGTTCCATAAACCACAAGGATTGTGACGGGGGTTCTCCAATCTCCAACAGAGGGGGACACATGCCTTAGCCACGTTCAGAAACTGGATGATAAGGGAGGCCTTGTATTTCTTGATCAGTCTCTCTGAAAGATGGAGTAGGCAAGCCGCAGGGTTCCCCTCTAGATCTACATTTGTCAGTTGCTTGATCATGCCGATCACCTTGCACCAGAAATGCTGACGTTTAGGGCAATCCCAGAAAAAAAAATAGAATTATTTCTAGGAATGCTGGGTGAACAGGAACACGTAAACATTTATTAGGAGTTTCTTAAATTTGGCTGCAAAGTTGAAAAGACACTTAGATTTTTCTGGAGTTCACCTTCAGGAATTAAGGGGGGCATATGACGGGCATACTAGAATCATTTTCAGAGTATATCTAATAAGAATTCATTTCCCATTAGGCAGAACAGTGCATGTCATTACAACCTAAGGGTAACGGCCTTCTCTCAGCTCTTTGTAGATGTGTCTTTGTACTGCTGCCAGCAAAAAAACATAAATCAATATCTGAGCATGTGCTGTAAACAAGTCTGCTGCATTCGCCTTGTGTGTTTCTTTTAAAGGACGTGCCTATGCAAACTGGTTAAACCAGAGCGCCTGTGACAGCAGACTACAGCTCCATATATAACGAGGCGGGAAGCACAGGTAACCACACAGTGCAGGTGCTGTGTGACTGGAGGGCTGCCAGGTCTGGAGATCCCCACTATAATGACGTCATCTATGGAGAAGAATGAATACTGAACACTGACAGCAACATGCCTGGCTGCTGCTCCAGACACAAGGGAACCTGGGATGAGCTGTCACTATCTCTCCCATGAAGAATCTCAGAGACTGGGGACAAGCCAGAGCAACAGTGCTGCTTCTCATACTATGCCTTCTACAGCTGATCCCTCACAGTAAGTCTATGTTCTCTGCCTGTGTGTGCACAATAAGGAGGTTGGCACCTATAGAGGTGCCTCTATACAAGGGGCGAACGATCGCTCGTATAGCATTTGCTACAGCTTTGTCTTCAGTTACGGGGACAACCCCAGGAATATTTTACCTAGAAATGTCCCTTATCTGAATGGATCTGGTTTAGGATTTCTTCCCCATTCATTTAATGTAATCTTGGCTTCCCGTGTTTAATTAACGATTAAGGTGATTGAAACTGTATTAGTGCACTTGCAACAATCATAACAGTATTGTGACAACCATGACAGCATTGTTACAGTTTCATGGCAATCAAGACAGTTTCCTGACAGTTCCATGACAGTGTCTTGACAATTGAGACACTTTCCTTACAGTTCCTTGACAGTATCTATCATGACAGTTCCTGGATAGTATCATTACAACCGTGACAGTATTATGATAATTTCATGACAATATCATGACAATCGTGATAGTTCCATGACAGTATTTTGAAAATTAAGACAGTTCATGACAGTGTTATAACATTTCCATGAAAATCATGACAGTATCTATCATGACAGTTCATGAGAGTATTATAACAATTCCATGAAAATCATGACAGTATCTATCATGACAGTTCATGACAGTGTTATAACATTTCCATGAAAATCATGACAGTATCTATCTTGACAGTTCATGACAGTATTATAACAATTCCATGAAAATCATGACAGTATCGTGACAATCATGACAGTTCCTTGACAGTATTATTACAATCATTTTTACTCAATTTGTTTTTATAAAATTTTCATTGACAGAGAAAAAGGTACAAAAACAGAAAAAGATGTTAAAGATAAAAGGGAAGAATACAAAAATCCTTCAGTATCCATATTTCCTCTTCCTTAAACATAGCCATGTATAAAGTCTAGTCATATGTATTTCTATATATGCCTATATATCTTTCCTCCTCATCCTATATAAATACTAATATCATCATTATTTTTTCTATTGGACTCCATTAAAAAAAAGGGGGGCAATAGGAGAGGCATATCCAAATAGTGGGCTTATTTCACTTTACCTACCCTAATCAATTTCACAGATACAAGGCTTCACATTAAGGTCCTAAAATCATCTGTTTCCATATATATAATCCGGGGGTCCACCTTGCAGTATCATTACAATCATGGCAGTATTATGACAGTTCCATGACAGTATCATGACAGTACCTTGACAGTATTTTGGCAATCATGACCGTTCCTTGACAGTATCCGGGCAATCATGGCAGTTCCTTGACAGTATCCTGGCAATCATGACAGTTCCTTGACAGTGCTATGATTAAGCACCAAACTTAGTTGTGAAACGCGTTAGCTGCTTGCATTTCCCCCCTTTTGTACAATATGGACTGACTGTTATGTGCTGGATTTTACTACAATAAAGGTGTTGCATCGGAGTGCGGCCGTCCAGGTTTATTCTTCGGTCTCTAGTTCCTTGACAGTATCATGGCAATCATGACAGTTCCAGAACAGTATCGTAGCAATCATGACAGTTCCGTGACAGTATCATGCCAATCATGACAGTTCCATGATAGTATGGTGGCAATCATGGCAGTTCCTTGACAGTATCACCACAATCATGACAGTTCCATGACAGTATTTTGGCAATTAATGACAGTTCCAGGACAGTATCATGCCAATCATGACAGTTCCATGACAGTATGGTGACAATCATGGCAATTCCTTGACAGTATCATGACAGTTCCTTGACAGTATCATGACAGTTCCTTGACAGTATCCTGGCAATCGTGAAAATTCCTTGACAGTATCATTACAATCATGACAGTTCCATAACAGTTTTATGGCAATCATGATAGTTCCTTGACAGTATCGTGGCAATCATGACAGTTCCTTAAAAGTATCATTACAACCAGGACACTATTATGACAGTTCCATGACAGTATCATGACAATTATAATAGTACTCAACGGCAATTATTGCATAAAGAAAGATAAAGAAAACCTCCAATTTTCTAAAGCTGTCCACACATGTTGCAATCTAATTGTACAGTCTACTAAGATAACAAAACACTGGAGACCATTGCTGATATTCTAAAGCAATACAATATATAAGTCCTAATGGTTAACCAATAGATCCCAAATGTTTGATGTGTGACATATCCTTGTTGGGTCTCCACCTTTAAACATCTCATACATGAAGGAATGCATGTTTAAATATATTAGAAGCATATCATTTTGAATATATTTTAAATACATTTATTACATATTGTAAAGATTGTTGTATTATATGGTTTGAATATATACTGTATATTAAAGCGGATGTCCCGCGGCCATTGGTTTTTTGTTTTTTGTCATTCATTTATTTAGTCCACTGTAAAAGAATACTCACTGTTTTGGTGTTTCTGAACATCCGCTGTCCGATTACGTATAGAATTATAACTTACCGTATATAATAAGTGGAAGGACGTTTCCATTTTGCTTGTGGGCATGTGAAGCCCACAAGCACTCATTTCCTTGATGCGGTGAATGCTCATCTCCCAGCATTCACCGCTCGTTCCCGCGCATGCTCAGTCTTTACGGCGAGCAGGGACGTAAACTTCCGGGTTGCCATCACAACGGGCGGCGTCGTCGAAAGTTACTGCCCCGTTGTGATGGCAACAAAGCCAATAGTAAAAAATAGATAAGAAAGCACAGCTCGTAATCACGTCACTTCCACTTTCTAAATCCCGCGATAACTCGCAGCCGCCCTCCGCAATGACTCCTGGGAGCAATGACACAAGCTCCTAGGAGACAGTGCGGGTAAAGGAAATGACGGAATACCTGCAAAATACCCACCCATATTCGTAGAATATACAGACAGGAGACAGAGACACATCAAGAAAACACAGGTACCGTAAAAAAAAAAAAAAAAAAAAAACTTCCATTTGTAACTTTATTCATTGCTGCAATATGATTAAGCTAATGTTTTAAAATAGGATGGAGCTCAGCTTTAAATATTTCGATCAGCATTGTGTTATTTTTTTAAATATATTTATTGCATGCATTTTGTTGGGTCTGAGATGCTTATGCACTTCAATACCGGGCACTTTCACCCCCTTCCTGCCCAGGCCATTTTTCAGCTTTCAGTACTGTCACACTTTGAATGACAATTGCGCAGCCATGCAACATTGTACACAAATGAAATTTTTATCATTTTTTCCCCCACAAATAGAGCTTTCTTTTGGTGGTATTTTATTACCTCTGCGTTTTCTATTTCTTGCGCTATAACTTTTTTTAACTTTTTGCTATAATAAATATCCTTTTTTTTTTTAAACAAATTTTTTCTTCAGTTTAGGCCGATATGTAATCTTCTACATATTTTTGGTAAAAAAATCACAATAAGCGTATATTGATTGGTTTGCGCAAAAGTTATAGCAGCTACAAAATAGGGGATAGATTTATAGCATTTTTATTTATTTTTTTGTTTTACTAGTAATGGTGGCGATCAGCAATTTTTTATCGTGACTGCGATAGTGCGGCGGACACATCGGACACTGGCAGGGAAGGGGTTAACACTAGGGGGTGATCAAGGGGTTAAATGTGTTCCCTAGGGAGTGATTCTTACTGTGGGGGGAGGGGACTGACTAGGGGAGGTGACCGATCGGTGTCCCTATGTACAAGGGACACACCATCGGTCTCCTCTCCCTGACAGGACGTGGATCTGTGTGTTTACACACACAGATCCACGGTCCTCCTCAGTTACTGGGCAATCGCGGGTGCCCGGTGGCCATTGCGGCCACCGGGCACGCGCATCGGTTCCCCAATGACGCGGCAGGTGCACGCGCGTGCCGGCGGCGGCGCACCCCCTAGTGGCTCGGGAAGGCGCAACGTCATATGACGTCCGCCCAGAACGAGAGGGTCTTCGTCCCGCCGTCATTTGACGGCGGGCGGTAGACTAGTGGTTAAAGTAGGAGATCTCAAAATCCTCTGGTTTCTTTAAAGCGTATCACAAAGAAATGATCAGAGCACCAACCAATCATCTCAAAAGTCCATTAACATTTTATATTGGTGACCATGTGACAACAGGAAGAACAACAATAGACAACAGACAACTCATTACAGGACCAAGAAATCCTCATTCATCAGGGCTTAATGTCAACACTTCTCTGATAGAATCTACAATAGGGCAATCTCTTTCAGTAGAAGTAACCATGAAGACTCATTTGGCTTGTATTCAAGATTCTGGTATTTTTTTATAGGGCATGCCATCTGACATGAAGGATGGGTTCTGATAGCATCACACAGATATATAAACCTACAAAGCCTAGGCATCAGATTCACTGGGGTTTAAACGAGTAGAGAAGGTTCATATCGTAAAGTAAATGGTTGTTGATCATTGTGGATAAGAAGATGCTGTGTTCATTTCATCTATATAATCATGGGCAAGCTAAAATCTTGCTTTTCAGTTTCCCTTGCATATGTTTGGGTATTCAAAGTGAACATAGCTTCACCTTAGTTAAGCTAAGCAAATATTTGCTTAGCAAAATCCTATATAATCCTTTAGTAAACCTGCCCTAATGTGATGTGAGAGGATGAGATGTCATTGGGAAAGGAAAAGAGGGATATTTGCTACAAATGGTACACGGACAGTAAAAATAAGCCTAATGTCGCGTACGCACGACTGTTTTTAATGTCATTGTAAAAAACGAAGTTTTTCTCGACGTGATTTTTCTTGTTTCCTCTCAAGCCTGTCTTGTATACACACGTTTATAAAAAAAAATGCTTGAGTAAAGCGCAGTGACGTACAACACGTACGACGGCACTATAAAGGGGAAGTTCCCTTCGGATGGCGCCACCCTTCATGTTTGTAAAGTTTGAGCGACGATTCGCGCTTTTCAGCCTCGTGCTTTTCAGTCCGTTACAGCGTGACGAATGTGCTATCTCCATTACGAACGCTAGTTTTACCAGAACGAGCGCTCCCGTCTCATACTTGATTCTGAGCATGCGCGTTTTTTTCCCCTCGTAAAAGCATACACACTACCGTTTTTCACAACGTTAAAAAAAACGACATGAAAAACGGCGTGAAAAAATAGAGCATGTTCGAAATTTTTCATGCCCGTTTTTCACGTCGTTAAAAATGCTCTGGAGCCTACACACGATCGTTTTTAATGCCCAATTTAAAAAATGGCATTTTTAACGGCGTGAAAAACGATCGTGTGTACGTGGCATAAGAGTAGAGGTACTGCCAACTCTATCAGTGGAGGCTGAACGCAGTGGGTGTCAGCTGTTCTTGAACTTTCATGGAATTAAAATGGGCAGCCTGCTGGAACTTGTGGTTCTACAGTGGTAGATATAGGTATCTGGTGACTCAAACCTCAGCAGCAAAAATTCAGGGAATAGCTTGGAGTGCATTTGATTGCATTGCCTTGATAATGCCTAGCACATATCACTTAGGGGAATATGTGGATGATGCACCAAAAAATCATTAACATAAAACATTTCAATAAATGGATTATCTGAATATGCATCCGTTTATTGAGTGTATACATAAGCTGGACATTTGCAAAAATGTAGGTAAAACAAATCTTTTTGTGAGAGGGGTCCATAGACTGCCATTACTGATCATCTTAAAGGCCAGCTGTCTCTTTGTCATGCTAATTCTCTGTCTTCAATGCTTTCTAGGTTATTGACCTAGATCAAGCGTTCAACTTGTGAAGTCTGAGAACGGTCAGAGCAACAGGTCTGCATACATAGAAAGTACTGAATTTAGTGGGTCAGCATGAAAACCAGTCAGCTAGCATTTCTGGTAGGAGTCAGTATGCTGTATCAGGGGTTTTCCCTCCCTTTGGGTAGACTAAAGCCCTGTACACACGATCGGATTTCCTATGGATTTTTAACCGATGAATTTTTTCATCGGAAATCCGATGAAGCTGACTTCCATCAGTCTTGCCTACACACCATCAGTCAAAAAACCGACCGTTCCAAACGCAGTGACGTAAAACACTCCGATGAGCCGAGAAAAATGAAGTTCAATGCTTCTGAGCATGCGTCGACTTGATTCTGAGCATGCGTGGGTTTTTTATGCAATGGAGTTCCCCATAGACGATAGTAATTTGCTATCGGTTTTTTAACCATCGGATAAATTTAAAACATGTTCTATTTTTAAACACCGATAGAAAAAAGACCGATGGGGCCCATACACGATCGATTTGTCCGATGAAAAAAGTCCATTGGACTGTTTTCATCGGTAAAACCTATCGTGTGTACACGGCTTAAGGGTTTAGGGTTCTGCAGGTGCAAAGATTTGTATGTATTTTTTTTTTGTCTATTGATTGACCATGTTGGACAGGTGTAAGTACTGAATGTAGCCAACAGCAGTAGCAGCCTATGTCATTCTGGCAGCACTGATTGTCGCTTCTATCCGCGACCTCTTTATTGCTAACTCATTTAATCTACTCGCCTTTATTGAAACCTGGCTTCATGAATCTGACACTGTTTCTCCTGCTGCCCTCTCCCATGGCAGCTCTCTCTGGACTCACTTCCCCAGACTATGGACAGAAGGGAGGGGGATAGGGAATCCTTCTAGTCCCACATAGCACCTTTCAGGTACTTCACCCACCTCCCTCTCTGCCACTCTCCTCATTTGAGGCACATTGCATTCTTCTTTTCTTTCCAGTTTCTCAAAGGATAGTTGTGATCTACCAGCCACCTGGACCAGTAACAGCCTTTCCTGATGACTTTTCCACCTAGCTACCCTACTTTCTCTCTTCTGAAATTCCCACAATCATTCTCGGTGACTTCAACATCCCTGTTAATACTAACAATCCTGCTACTTCCAAACTTCTCAGTCTAACCTGCTCTTTTGACCTGAAGTAATGGATACATGCCTATTCACTCTGATGGTAAAACCCTTGACCTTGTTTTCTCCCACCTATGCACTCCATACAATCTCTCCAACAATCCTTTCCCTCTGTCTGATTACTACCCTATTAGTTTAATTCTCTCCCTCTCTTCCACCTCCTCTCTCTTCAACCGCCTAACATTTACCTGTAGAAACCTTCGCCACTTCAACCCTTTTCTTCTCTACTCTGCTACTGATCACCTCTATGACAAAATTTTATCCCTGTCCTGCCCTAACTTAGCCACTTCTGTCTAAAATAGCTCACTTTCATCCTCCCTGGGTACACTGCCCCCCCTCACTGCACACAGAATCAGGCCCCGGCCTCTACAATCTTGGCAAACTGATGACACCAGAAGTCTGAAAAAACATAGCCTCGCTCTTTAGCGCCTGTGGCGTAAGACTAAGTCTCAGGAAGATTTCAACCAATATAAATCTGCCCTCAAAAAAAAAATTCCTGTCTCCTTACTGCCAAGCAGACCTATTTTATCACTCTCATTAACAACTTATCATCCTGTCCTCATCAGCTCTTCTCTACCTTTAACTCTCTACTTTGTCCTCCACCGCCTTCACCCACTAACTCACTCACTGCCCAGGAGATCGCAAATCACTTCAAACATAAGATTGATACAATTCGGGAGGAGATCTCCACTGTACAGATATCTTCCCCACTTAACACTCCATGTCCACAAGTACAATTATTACTTCCTTCATTCAACCCTGCCACTATAAACAAGGTTGCTAAACTTTTCACTAACGTCCACCTAACCACCTGGACCCTGTTCCCTCGCAACTGCTATGTTCACCCTCTGGCCCTATTCTACATTCTCAAACTCACATCTTCAATCTCTCCCTCTTTTGTGGCATCTTCCCTAACTCTCTAAAGCCTGCACTAGTCACCCTCATACTTAATAAGCCCTCACTTGACTCCACCAATCTTAACAGCCTATGCCCCATCTACTTGCCCCCCTTTTTATATAAACTCCTTGAATATCTGGTCTACAACCAACTAAGCGTCCACCTTGCCAAGAATAACCTTCTTGATCCCTTTTAAGTCTGTATTTCACACTCAAAACTTCACAGAAACTTCTCTCCTAAAACTCACAAACGATCCACTAACAGCTAAATCCAATGGACACTATTCTGTACTCCTACTCCTGCACCTCTCTGCTGCCTTTAACACAGTGGACCACCCCCTCCTCAAAAGAAAACTCAAGGCCTTTGGTCCTCGTGATTCTACTTCTCCAACTACACGTTTAGCGTTACCTACAATTCTACTTCCTCCTCTCCTCTTCCTTTCTCTGTCAGGGTACCCCAAGGTTCTGTCCTTGGACCTCTCTTATTCTCCATCTACACTTCCTCCCTGGATCCGCTGATAGCCTCCCATGGCTTCCAATTCCATTTCTACGCTGACTCTACCCCTCAGCTCACTCCTTCAGTCTCCTTACGTATCACTAATTTTCTAAAAGACATATCAGCCTGGATGTCACACCACTTCCTCAAACTCAATCTATCCAAAACTGAGCTCATAATTTTTCCTCCCCCACTTGCTGCTTCCCCTGATTTCTCTGTCAAGATAGATAGGACTACTACAAGCCAGTCCCCACATGCCAATGTGTAATCCTGGTTTCTAAACTCTCCTTTCGGCCCCCAAATCCAATTACTGTCTAAATCTTGCCGCCTCAACCTCTGCAACATCTCCAGAATATGCCCCTTCCTAACCAATGACACCACAAAGCTTCTAGTTCACTCCCTGGTTATCTCTCGCCTTGACTACTGCAACTCCCTTCTCACTGGATTACCTTTACATAGGCTATCCTCCCTTCAGTCCATCATGAATGCTGTTGCCAGACTCATCCACCTCACCAACCGTTCAGTTTCTCCTACTCCTCTCTGCCAATCCCGCCACTGGCTTCCACTCACCCAACAAATTCAATTCTAAATACTAACAATAACTTACAAAGCCATCCACAACTCTGCCCCCAGTTACATCACTAACCTAGTCTCAAAATACCAACCAAATATACGTTCCTCCCAAGACCCCCTGCTCTTTAGCCTCCTTGTCACCTAATCCCATGCTCGCCTCTAGGACTTTTCCCAAGTATCTCCCATCCTCTAGAACTCCCTACCTCAATCTGTCTGATTATATTCTACTCTGCTTGCTTTTAGACTATTTTGGAAATCCCTTTTCTTCAGAGAAGCCTATTCTGCCCCCACCTAACAACTGTACTATTATTTTCTCCATCAGCTCATCCCCCACAGTTATTAGCTTTTGTATCACTTGACCTTCCCTCTTAGATTGTAAACTCTAAGGAGAATTTCTGTATTGAATTTCATTGTAACTGTACTGTCTGCCCTCATGCTCTATCTATAATAATAATATATGTTAGTTTATCTTTATTTATATTCGAATACCAATATTGGTTTGGTAATCTAGAATGAGATATAAATTCCAGAATATTTATTTTGGATTCGTGTGGGGGAAGTTAGTGCCTCTGTCTTATTCTTCTTTGGGAAGATTTCCCTCTTGTATTAGTTGAGCCACTGGGCAAAGCAATTAATAACATAGGTTAAAGCTGAAGTTTAATCTGCTTATAATATGCCTTCTTTGGTTTCTACCTCCCTCTCAATAATATACTAATGACATTTTCCTTACATACGTTATTTTAGACCCAGTAAAGACATCACTTGGTTTCTGTGCTTCTCTATGCAGTGCAGGTGTATTGTCATATTCCGCTCCCTATCACAGAATGCTCCGGAAGTGGCGTTGGGGTGAAAAATTTCACACTGCGCATGCGCGATGCATTCCAAACACTTGCGCGATGCGTTCCAAACGATTTGCGACAATACAGACCAGCTGTCTCGTCACATTCGGCTCCCCATCACAGATTGGTCCGAAAGTGACGTTCCGTCGCCACCATCTTGCTACACCCCACACTCCTGCACAGTAATGATAGAGTGAGAAGGGGCAAGCGGACATCTTGTTACACCAACCGGAGTTTTAGAGTTCACCGTTATTTTCAACACAAAACGGAGCTTGAAAATAAATCGTTTATACAGAGTGCGGCAGTCCAGGGCTCTTTTCTTTCCCACACAAAACGGAGCTTATATGCTTAAATACAGTATTTGTAAATCCGACGGACCATTTACATGTTAAAGTGGAGCTCCACCCTAAATTAAAAGTTCCTCTCATCGGAACCCTCCCCCCCTCCAGTGTCACAATTGACACCTTTCAAGGGGGAGGGGGTGAAGATACCTGTCTAAGACAGGTATTTTCACCCACATCCGGGAGTCCTCTCTCCGGGAATCTGCGGGAGAGACGTCACTTCCCGCAGACTTCCCGTAGTGTTCTGGGAGACACTCGGCTCCCAGAACACAGGAGCACCAATCAGAACGGCGCAGCGCGACTCGCGCATGCGCCGTAGGGAACCGGGCATGAAACTTCCTGGTTCCCTCAGCGAGGATGGCGGAGGGAGCAGCAGAGCGACGAGCGATCGCTCGTCCTCTGCTGCGGACGTCGCTGGACTCCAGGACAGGTAAGTGTCCAAATATTAAAAGCCAGCAGCTGCTGTAGCTGTAGCTGCTGGCTTTTAATATTTTTTTTTTCCGGCGGAGCTCCGCTTTAAATGTGAAAATCAGAGGTGTTCTGTCACATTAGCAGGTCAGCAGGTTTGCTGCTGCTTTTAAAATTTAACATTTAAACAGTCCGTCGGATTTCCAAATACCGTATTTAAGCAAATAAGCTCAGTTTTGTGTTGAAAATAACTGAAATCTAAAACTCCGGTGGGTGTAACAAAATGTCCGCTTGCCCCTTCTCACTCTATCATTACTGTGCAGGAGTGTGGGGTGTAGCAAGATGGCGGAGACGGAACGTCATTTCCGGAGCAATCTGTGATGGGGAGCCGACATTATCTGACGGTTTCAATGGTGTGTATTGTCGCAAATGGTTTGGAATGCATCGCGCAAGTGTTTGGAACGCATCGCGCATGCGCATGCCGCAACGTCACTTCCAGAGCATTCTATGATAGGGAGCGTAATATGACAACACACCGGCAGACCATGGTTGGTGGGAGGAGCCAGCAAGGTGCAGTACATAGCTTCCTGAAAACCTCACAGTACTTCTCTCAAGAGTCCTCAGCTTGGATGCAAGCTATGGAGTGGTTGTTGGGAGGAGTTATTCACATAATAAGATGCCTTGGGATAGGTGGATGTCAGTATGGAGGGGTGGGTACTCCTAGGCAGGCTCTATTTTAATGTAGACCATACTAGGTCACATCTACATGTAATGCTTAACCTCCATGATTGGAAGAACTGAAATCCATTGAATCAAAAGGGCAGTCCAGGGATGTATTTCTGTATTTGTATATCTGTATATCTGTATTTTTTTGCTAGAAAATTAGTTAGAACCCCCAAACATTATATGTTTTCTATAGCAGAGGCCCTAGAGAATAAATTGGTGGGAGTGGCAATTTTTTTACATCGCACGGTATTTGCGCAGCAATTTTTTTTGAAAAATACACTTTTTTTTTATTTGAATGCAAAAAAAAACACAATACACGAACTAACCCAATTTTTTTTGTAAATAATAAAAGATGAAGTTACGCTAAGTAAATAGTTACCAAACATGTTACGCTTTAAAATTGCGCATGCCTGTGCAACGGCGACAAAGGACGTAAATTTTACTATTCATAGGCAACGCTTTAATAGCCTTTACAGGTTGTAAATTAAGATTTACAGATGAGGTCTAGTCCTAGAATTACTGCCCATGATCGGATGTGTGGGGCCATCGCTGTTTGCGTGCCTGCAGGACCGACGCGCGCACTCGCCTGTGTGCGTGAGCACAGGGGGACGAGGCACTTTTTTTTTTATTGTTAATTTATTCTCTCTTTTTTATTTTTACACTGTTGCTTTATCTATTTATTTTTTTATCACTTTTATTGCTGTCACAAGGAATGTAAACATCTTTATATGTAGTGGACACTGGGGGGGGGGGTCATGATTTGAAGAGGGGCAAAGAAGGACACTAAAGGGGGCAGGAGGACAATACTGTGTGGGGCAGTGTTGCCAACCACCTCCCATACAATGTCCGCAGCCCCTGACCACCTCCCGTACAATGTCCGCAGCCCCTGACCACCTCCCGTACAATGTCCGCAGCCCCTGACCACCTCCCGTACAATGACCGCAGCCCCTGACCACCTCCCGTACAATGACCGCAGCCCCTGACCACCTCCCATACAATGTCCGCAGCCCCTGACCACCTCCCGTACAATGTCCGCAGCCCCTGACCACCTCCCGTACAATGTGTGCAGCCCCTGACCACCTCCCATACAATGTGTGCAGCCCCTGACCACCTCCCATACAATGTCCACAGCCTCTGACTACCTGCCGTAAAATGTCCGCAGCCTCTGACTACCTCCCGTAAAATGTCCGCAGCCTCTGACCACCTCCCGTACAATGTCCGCAGCCCCTGACCACCTCCCGTACAATGTTCGCAGCGCCTGACCACCTCCCGTACAATGTCCGCAGCCCCTGACCACCTCCCGTACAATGTCCGCAGCCTCTGACCACCTCCCGTACAATGTCCTCAGCCTCTGACTACCTTCTGTACAATGTCCGCAGCCTCTGACCATCTCTTGTCTTTTATCATGTCTGCAGTCGCTGTGGGGGAGTTTGGAGAGGAGTCAAGAGTGGGAGCACCGCCGGGATGGGGGTCACGGGAGGAGTCAGACATGTGTGGACACTGGAGAGGAGACTTTAGGATAAAACCAGAGTCGCCAAGTTGGAGCCGTCTGACTGAGCCCTGCACGGTGCACCTGAGAGGAGGTCAGTGACAGTGCCACCAGGCCATTTTAAGGGATGTAAGAGGGCACTGATATAAAGGTTCCCCCCTTATCTTAGTGTATTCACTCCACGGAAGGTGGTCTCTGGTCACCAGAGTCCCCCCCACATCATGACCAGAGACCACCTTATATCAGTGCTCCCAGCATTCCCCTTTACATCTCTACATCAGTCTGCAGGATTCCCCCTCACAGTGCAAGGGAGAGCTCTGCAGACCCTGATGTAAGTGGGAACTCTGATGTATAGGGGAATGCAGTGAACTCTCTGATATAAGGTGGTCTCTGGTCACCAGAGCCCCCCCCCCCTTACATCAGAGTTCCCCCTTAGATCATGATCCACAGCATTCCTCTTTATGTCAGAGTTCCCTTTCACTGTAAGGGGGAATCCTGCAGAATCTGATATATGGGGAAACTCTGTGCTGGTGTGGGTTATATTAACCTGACCTTCATGTAAATGGAAATATATGTTTTTTTACTTTTGTTTAACTTAAAGCGGAGGTTCACCCTCATTTGAAAGTTTGCTGTCAACAGTCCCTGTTACCATGAAGATAAATAAAAGACTAACCTTTTTTTTTTGTTATGTGCAGTTTTCATTTATTCTTATTTCTTCGTTCCTACTTCCGGGATTTCCTCCCGCGGGAGTAGGCGTGTCCTTTGCTGCAATGTCTCCTGGGAGCAAACTGGCCTGCTTCCCAGGAGTAATATAGTAACGCCTTCCTTGCAAATTTAATCGTCACGTGACTCGTCTACCCGGTCACGTGACGAGGGCGGATCTAATTCCGCCATTTTAAATAAGGGCATGCAGTTGTATTTTGCCCGTTGTGATGGCAACCAGGAAGTGTTGACGGCGCTGCTCGCCGTCAACACTGCGCATGCGCGAGATACAGCGATGAATGCCGGGAGACAAGCATTCATCGCTACCCGAAAGAATATGCTTGTGGGCTTCAAGATGCCCACAAGCAAAATGGGAATAACAGGAAGAGTTTTATAAACTCTTTTTTTATCACAAAACGGACGGGGGATGTTTTAAAGCGCCGGAGACGTGAGTTATTAAAATGCATACGTTTTCGCATAGAATGCCTATATAAAAAAAAAATGTATGGACCACAGAACCTCCGCTTTAAACACATTGCTAATAGCACTAGCTACATGTTTATAGTTTAAATATTGATATTTGCATTGTTTAGCGCTGAAAATTGTAATTTTAGGTCCTTTTTGCAATGTCAGTAAGAAATGCATTTCTGTCAGTAAATGTGGTAAAAAATGTCGGTACTGTTTGTAAATTTTGGCATCCTGTCAGTAAATTTCACTGGTCACTGGTCAAGAGCAATGATGCAGCAGATGCTGAAGAGAGTTCACGCAGTCCATATAGCTTTATTGTTGACAATGTAGTGACAATAGGTAGACAAACAGTATCCAATGCATTTCGGGGCCAAAGTAACCCCTTCATCAGGGCTTGGGTTTGTATATCAAAATCCGATAAGGGTTAGTTTACATTCTCCTAGAAAGGGATCCCCACCAGAAGACAAGGATTTACAATGGCACAGTGACTATACAATGAAAATTACACTTTTTACCACTGTCTGGGCCTCTCTATTTACTCTCTCTCTCTCTATTCGCTCTCCTTACTCACCCTCTCTATTTATCCTCTTTACCAATATCACTGAGAGTGAAAGTGAAATAAAATCACAAACCACAACAGGAACAAAGGGTAAATCTTCCAATAGGGACACTAGTTCTGGTGACAACCAGGATTCCCTCACTTTGGATGGATTTCCTCTCACTTCCTGATTTGGCTATGGGCCAGGAAGTGAAGAGAGATCTCCCCAATGGGACACAGATGAAAAAAACTGTCAGGGATTATAACCCTAATTCACTTTATTCAAAAGGGGGGAAAACAATTGCATTCTTTAAAGGTACCAAAATACAGTAATATATATTTTGAAATGTACAGGTTTTTATTGATGTACCATAAAAACATATGTAGCGGGTGTCAAATTTAGAGGGAGTATCTGGGCCATAGATGGCCCAGATACATTGATTTTTTGGAATTTATGGACACTTTGGAGTGTGGGAGGTATGAATGGTGTCACGTTCCCTGCGATCCCTAGGTGGCGCTGTCACCTGGGACCGGGGTTGAACTGCCATTCTAGCGCCGTGCCCTTTGTGTCCTCTCGCGGCAGTAGTACGGCTGGGCGGGGAACCCGCTGTGCCTGCTGGGAGAGGATATAAAGGGGGCGGACATCTTGCGCACGAGGTCCATTCCCCAGGCACCTTCGGCCTGGGGGCTGCTGCGGTTCGTCTGTGCCCAGGCGCCCTTGGCCTGGGCGCGTGGAGTCGAGTTCCATCCCAGGCACCTTCAGCCTGGGGTGAGGAACTTTACAAGGAGGCCTGGGGCCCAGTACCTTTGACTGGGTCCCGCAAGGGCGAAGCATTCCTAAGGTGACCCCGGTATTGGGTGCCTGAATCCAGGGCGTAAGGGACCGGAGAGGTGACATCCCCGAAGATCCAGCGCAGCATTGGCTGGTGACGGTGGAGGCCTCTGGTGACCGTCCGGATGGATGTCTTCCCCTGACAGGGGTTGTTTGTTTTAAAGGAGGTATTTCATGTTCTCATGTTCTGTGGCAGAGACCCATCTTCCTCAGGTCAGTGGCAGGCCTCATCCTAGGCCTGTGGCAGAGGCCTCGACGTTCACCCAGGTCAGTGGCAGTGACCAAATTCACAGTCGGTGGCAGCGACTGTGCGCCAAGCGTGTTTGCACTAAACGGAACAGGAGAAACTCTATTCATTGTGTTGTGCCTGGACCTACTCCTTCCTACACCCTGTCTGTTCTTTTAAAGTTCAACCAGCCTACCCATTGATCTAAGCAAATAAAACAGTGTTGGACTTTTCATGGTGTGGAAATCGTGTTACTGGAAGCTAAGTGTCCCTGTCAGTGACAGTGGCAATCATTCTCCACAGGAGAGGCTGAGGCTCCGGCCTAAAACGCAGACCCGAAGGTAAACGGTTAGCTCATATCCCTGCATCCTACATCAGAGAGCCAAGCTGGTGGTGTGCATCTTTCCCCCTTCTCCCAGATACCCCTAGACGAGTCATACAGCCATAAAGAGAGGGGAGAAGGTGGGGGAAGACCGCTACACATATTATATTGGACACTTTGTCAGTTAACACGCCAAAATCGCTTAGTCTCCACGGGCTTTAAATCTTTCTCTAATCTTCAGGAACAATATAAACTTCTCATCTCTGAAGTTTTCAGATACCTTCAAATCAAACACTTCTATCCCATGAAAATTTCACCAGCCATACTCCGCAACGCAATGCCCACCTAGGAGCACCTGTGCATCTCAGATCCACACACCAAGGGAGTCATTACCACCCTTTATAACATCTTACTAACCACTCCAATGCCACCTCCTCCGACCTATGTCTCTAAATGGGCAACTGACTTAAAATGGTTGTAAACCCTTACATATACCTGAAGTGACTGGCCTCAGAAGATAAACAAATCCTCCTACATAAGTTGTACTTGTTTATCTGCAGTCCATCTTGTCTACAGCTGTTCAACGTCCAGAATTTATAGAGCTTGTCTGAGCTGTCAGAAAAAAAGGGGCAGAGAGCTGAAATTACACTCTGCAAAGCTCAGTGAGGAGATCTCAGAGCTGTTTGGAGGGAAGGGACCCTCCTCCGCACAGCACACAGGAAGAGATCTTTCCCATCACCCTTTTTCTCTTGGTGTTAGGAACATTTTCAGAAGTGATTCATGCAGATGGCAGAGGAATGAAGCAGGAGACAGAAATAACACTTAAGCCCTGTACACACGATCGGATTTCCTATGGATTCAAACCCAATGGATTTTTCCATCGGAAATCCGATGAAGCTGACTTCCATCAGTCTTGCCTACACACCATCAGTCAAAAATCCGACCGTCCCAAACGCCGTGACGTAAAACACTCCGATGAGCCGAGAAAAATGAAGTTCAATGCTTCTGAGCATGCATCGGCGTGGGTTTTTTCTCCGATGGAGTGCCACACAGACGATCGGAATTTGCTATCATTTTTTTTTTCCCATTGGATAAATTTAAAACATGTTCAATTTTTTCTCACGGATGGAAAAAAGACCGATGGGACCCATACACGATCGGTTTGTCCGATGAAAAAAGTCCATTGGACTGTTTTCATCGGTAAAATCGATTGTGTGTACATGGCATTAGTGCTCTTAGTTGAGTACACACTATAGAGGGATATGCTTTGTTCATATTTCATGTCTGAGGTTTGCAACCACTTTACCATTAGACCTTACACCCAGTGACTGGGCAGATATCTAGCAGGCAACTCATAAGGTGTCTCTTAACATTTCCACCCTTGAAACATCTTATAAAGTGGTAGAATGGCTAAATATGTTCTGGGCTACTCATCAACCTGCTTTTGGGGTTGTGTAGAACCCGGCACATATCTTCACACCTGGTGGATCTGATCTGCCCTCAAGTGAAGTCTTTTTGTGGTGAAATCTTCTTACTTATTTCCCAGCTGTTTGACAAATCTATACAACCAGCTTCATAGTCTTACTGAATACGGCACCATCAGAGCTGACCAGGAACCAATCTGACCTCTTCTTTTATGCAACAACTTCTGCAAAACAAACCATCACCAGATCATGGAAGTCACCGGCATTGTGTATGACAGCCACTAAAAATAGAGTGACCTAGGCGATGATCAGTGCCAAGTTAGAGGCCACCCTCTAGGTAGGATAATGTGCAGCAGTACATGAGAATTTGGCAACCCTGGATCGATAAGTATTCACCCCAGTTGATAAGTCTTTATTAGAACCTTGACACTATCCATTTTTTCGTATTTTGCGTTAGCACCCTCTGGCCACCGTCATGGGAAACCCCTGTATCCGCCCTCCCTTCTTCATTGACGCTTCTTCTTTCACTCTTTCCATGACCAGTACCTCTACTTCAAGGCACTGGCTGGCCCCCATCTTGAACCCAGAGTTATGGCTGGGGGGGGGGGGGCAGCTAGCCGCTGTTGTGACCAGTACCTCTACTTCAAGGGCAGCACAGTGGTGTAGTGGTTAGCACTTTCACCTTGCAGCAAAAGGGTCATGGGTTCAAATCCCGACCATGACACCATCTGCCTGGAGTTTGCATGTTCTCCCTGTGTCTGCGTGGGTTTCCTCCGGGTACTCCGGTTTTCTGCCACACTCCAAAGACATGCTGGTAGGTTAATTGGATCTTGTCCAAATTGGCCCAGTATATATGTGTGTATGACTGTGTGTCCCAAGTGTGTCGAGATCCTACGGGGTAAAATGACCGCACCAGCCAAGCAGACACTGGCTGCAAAAAGCGCCTAGAGGCGATTCAGTTTGCATGTGAGCGCTATACAAGTCACTCATTCATTCTCGTTCATTCATTCATTCAAGGCACTGGCTGGCCCCCATCTTAAACCCAGCGTTATGGCTGGGGGGGGGCAGCTAGCTTCTGCTGTGACCAGTACCTCTACTTCAAGGCACTGGCTGGCCCCCATCTTAAACCCAGCGTTACGGCTGGGGGGGGGGCAGCTAGCCACTGTTGTGACCAGTACCTCTACTTCAAGGGCAGCACAGTGGTGTAGTGGTTAGCACTTTCACCTAGCAGCAAAAGGGTCATGGGTTCAAATCCCGACCATGACACCATCTGCCTGGAGTTTGCATGTTCTCCCTGTGTCTGCGTGGGTTTCCTCCGGGTACTCCGGTTTCCTCCCACACTCCAAAGACATGCTGGTAGGTTAATTGGATCTTGTCCAAATTGGCCCAGTGTATGACTGTGTGTCCCAAGTGTGTCGAGATCCTACGGGGTAAAATGACCGCACCAGCCAAGCAGACACTGGCTGCAAAAAGCGCCTAGAGGCGATTCAGTTTGCATGTGAGCGCTATACAAGTCACTCATTCATTCTCGTTCATTCATTCATTCAAGGCACTGGCTGGCCCCCATCTTAAACCCAGCGTTATGGCTGGGGGGGGGGCAGCTAGCTTCTGCTGTGACCAGTACCTCTACTTCAAGGCACTGGCTGGCCCCCATCTTAAACCCAGCGTTATGGCTGGGGGGGGGGGGCAGCTAGCCACTGCTAGTTTCTCCCAACTTTGCCTCTATTGAATCTGACTTTGTGTTGTTACCATCTCCCTGTCGCATCTCTGTGTACTATACTCTACTGTGAAGAGCTACCTACTTCAGTCTATGTTATTATCGGACCTTTCCGATACTTCTCCCTACAAAGAGATTTTCACCTTTTTTTCTTACATGATCTTGTAAGTTCAAAGATTTTATTGAGTTTTACATATGCCAATAAAATCTTTGAACTAGAAAAACATATTAAATTGATTTAAAGCCATTACACAATACTTATTTTTGCATTCTTCACACAGTAATCTCCTAGCGCCCCAACAAAACACCCCCTGCTCAGATCATATATCCACAAACAACTTATTGATTTAAGAGTACGATTAGTCATCACATTTCCAAGCCGTAATCTGCAGAGGGGTGAAACCGCTTCTCAACGCGTTTCTCAGATAGAAATCTGCTTTCTCAGTAGATAACTAGGAGGAGAAAGATAATTATGAAGATCAAATTATCTCTCACTTCCAATTTATCTCCTGAGGAAGCAGATCTATATCTGGTAAACGCTTTGAAAAGTGGTCTCAGCCCTCTGCAGATTACGGCTTTGAAATGTAAAGACTATCGTACTCCTAAATCAGTAGGTAGGTTGCAGATATATAAGCCAAGCAGGGGATACAAAATTCAATGAGAAGTATTGTGTAATGGAATTACATCCTACCTAATATTTTTTTTTAAGGTATAGAGAAAATTAAGTACTGTCCGTGATACTTTTTTTATTTGCACTAACATAGAATTTTTCAGGACAAGCTTTCGGGGTATGTCCCCTTCTTCAAGGTCCAAGCAGTACTGATTCACAATTTTTTTAGCAGAATGTTGAAACAAAACAAGAAAAAAAAAATCTCAGAGGGAAAGGAAAAAAAACACATACAAATCAATGGTAATAAAGATAGCAGCAGAGTTAGTGAGATAAGACAAGATAACTCTGCTGCTATCTTTATTACCATTGATTTGTATGTGTTTTTTTTCCTTTCCCTCTGAGATTTTTTTTTTTTCTTGTTTTGTTTCAACATTCTGCTAAAAAAATTGTGAATCAGTACTGCTTGGACCTTGAAGAAGGGGACATACCCCGAAAGCTTGTCCTGAAAAATTCTATGTTAGTGCAAATAAAAAAAGTATCACGGACAGTACTTAATTTTCTCTGTCACAATTGCACTAATACGGCTACAATTACGTCAAGTATTTTTAAGGTATATAAATAGTACCCGTACATTTTAAATATATATTTGTGAATATATTACTGTGTTTTGGTACCTTTTAAAGCCCAATTGTTCTATATTTTTTGGCTATTGAATTGGGGATGATGGCTCTGTTATTAGTAACCAGTCCAATAAAATGATCAATACACAGTGCTTTAGTAAACTAAATGGCCCCCAGTTAGGTTGTCTTTAAGTGCTTTCTAATTATGCCGTGTTCCCTTACACACGGCCGGTTTTCCTGAAATTTTTTCTCTTGGTCGAGAAAAACGTCCGTGTGTAGGCTCCCTGGCAGTGTTTCCCTATGGGAAAACTGCCGCGGAAAAAAATGCCGTGAATCACGACGAGAACAATTAGAGCATGTTCTAATTTTTCTCGTCGTGATTCATGCCGTTTTTCTCGTCTGGAAAAATTATGAAAAGCCCACACACGGGCGTTTTTCTCGTCAAAGAGAAAAAATTTCATTTTTCCCGACGAGAAAAATGGTCGTGTGTACGCGGCATTACAGCAGTTGCAGTCATCTGTGATGACAATGAGAGGGTTTGAATTTGCACTCTTCTAATTGTGGATGTTCAGGCTTCATGCAGACTGGGGCTTTTGTAAATGCTTTTCTCCTGGTAGTAGAAAAGCAGCTTCAAAAACACGCCTAAGCAGCATTTGGGCGCATCAAGCACTTGGACGTTTATTCATTTAATTAGCCATAATAAATTAATATTTGATATAATATAATATATATATATATATATATATATATATATTATATCTATATGAACAGTATACACTATATTGTCAAAAGTATTGAGACACTTGCCTTTACAAGCACATGAACTTTAATGGCATCCCACTCTTAAGCCCTGTACACACGATCGGTTTTACCGATGAAAACAGTCCGATGGACTTTTTTCATCGGACAAACCGATCGTGTATGGGCCTCATCGGTCTTTTTTCCATCGGTGATTAAAAATAGAACATGTTTTAAATTTATCCGATGGAAAAAAAACGATAGCAAATTCGGATCGTCTGTGTGGAACTCCATCGGAGAAAAAACCCACGCATGCTCAGAATCAAGTCGACGCATGCTCAGAAGCATTGAACTTAATTTTTCTCGGCTCGTCTGAGTGTTTTACATCACAGCGTTTGGGGCGGTCAGATTTTTGACTGATGGTGTGTAGGCAAGACTGATGGAAGTCAGCTTCATCGGAAATCCGATGGAAAAATCCATCGGATTTTATTCCATCGGAAATCCGATCGTGTGTACAGGGCTTCAGTCCGCAGGGTTCAATATTGAGTTTGCCCACCCATTGCAGCTATAACAGCTTCAACTCTTCTGGGAAGGCTGTCCACAAGGTTTAGGAGTGTGTCTATGGGAATGTGTGACCATTCTTCCAGAAGTTCATTTGTGAGGTCATGCACTGATGTGGACAATAAGGCCTGGCTTGCAGTCTGCGCTCTAACTCATCACAAAGGTGTTCTATCGGGTTGAGGTCAGGACTCTGTGCAGGCCAGTCAAGTTCCTCCACCCCAAACTCACTTATCCATGTCTTTATAGACCTTGCTTTGTGCACTGGTCCAAATCATTTGGTGGAGGGGGAATTATGGTGAGGGGTTGTTTTTCAGGGGTTGGGCTTTGCCCCTTAGTTCCAGTGAAGGGAACTCTTAAGGCGTCAGCATACCAAGACAATTGCATGCTCCCAACTTTGTGGGAATAATTTGGGGATGGCCCCTTCCTGTTCCAACATGACTGCACACCAGTGTGGACAGCCTTCCCAAAAGACTTAAAGCTGTTGTAGCTGCAAAAGGGTGGGCCAACTCAATATTAAACTACGGACTAAGACTGGGATGCCATTAAAGTTCATGTGCGTGTAAAGTCGAGCATCCCAATACTTTTGACAATATAGTATATACAATATAACTGTTTATCTGAAATATCCATCTTGAACAAAAACTTGGAAAAAAATTACAAGGGAATAGGCTTCTTTTCCCATTTTGTACTTGGATAATCATAAAGTCGAACATCCAGTTGGAACAGAAAAATGCTCTTGAACGGAGGTCCCCTCCACTGCAGGGGTTTAATGCCCATTGTTTCTATGGGGTAGAGGACCAAGCAGTATAACTTATCTTGATTCCCTGTTCCAGCAGGCTTTAGCATTGTCCTATTCTCCTCAAATCTACGGCATGTGGGTGGTCCATCAGCGTCATCACATACAATCAAAGGCTATTAACCCTGCATTGCATGTGGAGGGGATGAGCATGTGACTGTGGCACCATCCACATACAATTCTGGCAGCCCTAGACATAACAAGCGTTTAACCCTTGGAGTGTGGATTATTTTTTACTCTAGCCTAGAGTTCAGCTTTAACTGAAAAAATAAAAACTACTTTTTATAGAGCCAGATAGCTGAAGCTCAGATTATACAAAAAGCTGAATAAACTAGGGGAATGGCTCATGCCCACTCTCTCCTTGCTTTGTGCAGATCTCTTACGATTAACGATGGACTGAAAAAGAAAGGCTACTGCTTTGCTCTCTCCTTTGTGCTCTGGGATCCCTCCCTGTTTTTAATGTTGATTTGTATAATAAAGATTATATGTAAATAGTTAAACAAAAATAGGTATAAAACATATTTTTTTTTAAGCATCAAATTAAAATGCCCAAAGTTTCCCTTTAACATGTCATCACTGGTATAAATGGCCGGGGCAAGAAAAGTGGAATTCTTGTAGAAAAGATGTGGTTATCCAGTATATGTACAGTACAAGGTTCAGGGTGATCGTCTCACCGGAGAACACGGGGCAGGCAGGTAACTTCTTCTATGTGTGTGATTACACCTTCCATCCCACTTAGTACATATTGGCTGAGAGACTGCAAGCCGGTGAGCAACAGCTATTATGTGTCAGTCTGGATTTACCGTGTGGGTGATTGTGTTTTAAGGGCGGAGACAGCGAGTGTTAGGGCCCGTTCACACTATGTCCAGGGCTCAGCACAAACAATTGCTATCTATGTGCCAAGTTCACCCCATAATCCTGCAGTGCGTTGCGTAGAAATGTATCAAGTGTGCACAATGTATCCTACCACAGCACATTGCAATGTATCCCACCACACCACAGCACATTGTAATGTATCCCACCACACCATGTTGCAATGTATCCCACAACACCATGTTGCAATGTATCCCACAACACCACAGCATGTTGCAATGTATCCCACCACACCACAGCACATTGCAACGTATTCCACTACACCACAGCACATTGCAATGTATCCCAACACACTACACCATGTTGCATTGTATCCCACCACACCACAGCATGTTGCAATGTATCCCACCACAGCACATTGCAACGTATCCCACCACACCACAGCATGTTGCAATGTATCCCACCACACTACACCATGTTGCATTGTATCCCACCACACCACAGCATGTTGCAATGTATCCCACCACACTACACCATGTTGCATTGTATCCCACCACACCATAGCATGTTGCAATGTATACCACCACACCACATCATGTTGCAATGTATCCCACCACACCACAGCACATTGCAATGTATCCCACCACAATACAACATGTTGCAATGTATCCCACCACACCACAGCACGTTGCAATGTATCCCACCACAATACACCATGTTGCAATGTATCCCACCACACCACAGCACGTTGCAATGTATCCCACCACACCACAGCATGTTGCAATGTATCCCACCACACCACACCATGTTGCATTGTATCCCACCACACCACACCATGTTGCAATGTATCCCACCACACCACAGAACGTTGCAATGTATCCCACCACACTACAGCGTGTTACAATGCTTCCCACTACACTACAGCACATTACAATGTATCCCACCACACCACACCATGTTGCATTGTATCCCACCACACCACACCATGTTGCAATGTATCCCACCACACCACAGAACGTTGCAATGTATCCCACCACACTACAGCGTGTTACAATGTTTCCCACTACACTACAGCACATTACAATGTATCCCACCACACCACACCATGTTGCATTGTATCCCACCACACCACAGAACGTTGCAATGTATCCCACCACACTACAGCGTGTTACAATGTATCCCACTACACTACAGCACATTACAATGTATCCCACCACACCACAGCACATTGCAATGTATCCCACCACATCACAGCATGTTGCAATGTATCCCACCACACTACACCATGTTGCATTGTATCCCACCACACCACAGCATGTTGCAATGTATCCCACCACACTACACCATGTTGCATTGTATCCCACCACACCATAGCATGTTGCAATGTATACCACCACACCACATCATGTTGCAATGTATCCCACCACACCACAGCACATTGCAATGTATCCCACCACAATACACCATGTTGCAATGTATCCCACCACACCACAGCACGTTGCAATGTATCCCACCACACCACAGCATGTTGCAATGTATCCCACCACACCACACCATGTTGCATTGTATCCCACCACACCACACCATGTTGCATTGTATCCCACCACACCATGTTGCATTGTATCCCACCACACCACACCATGTTGCATTGTATCCCACCACACCACACCATGTTGCAATGTATCCCACCACACCACAGAACGTTGCAATGTATCCCACCACACTACAGCGTGTTACAATGTATCCCACTACACTACAGCACATTACAATGTATCCCACCACACCACACCATGTTGCATTGTATCCCACCACACCACAGAACGTTGCAATGTATCCCACCACACTACAGCGTGTTACAATGTATCCCACTACACTACAGCACATTACAATGTATCCCACCACACCACAGCACATTGCAATGTATCCCACCACACCACAGCATGTTGCAATGCACTGCAATACGTAAAGTTGTCATTTTGTGACACTTCAATAAAGTTTAAAAAAAAGGAAAAAAACACAATACATCGCATTACACGCACTAAGCAATCTAAAGCAGATCACTTTTCAGAGTGCAGCTAAGAAACCGCTGTCAGGCGTTCAGGAGCAAACAGCAATATTTAATGGGACTAATGCACCACAATGGCAAGCCAGGTGCTTGTCTCACGGTTGCATCACAGCCCTATTGACTTGAGTCAGGTGGTGCCACTTGTCATCTTGACATAGTGCTGTAAATTTGCTGCAGCCACCACATAAAGCATCACAGCCACAGCACATTAACAGCCCTCTCCAGCTATATTGTTTAAGTAGGTGGCCAGGGGTGGTAAAACTGTTTTCACGACTTACCACCCTGCCCCAGCCCCCAGCCACTTATGTGAAAGGGGCCTAAACCTGGCTAGGAGATTGTATAATCTCCTTTAGACTTGTAATAGAAGACGTTAATTAGGATACCATCATAATTTACAACCGTAAACTGTCAATTGCATCTCTGTTTGCACCATGTAGTCTCATAATCCGATTGATCGAAATACGATCGTTTTCACAAACAAAACATCTCAGTGATGCCGTTTGATGCGAAACAATTGATAATATTCTGCCCTGGCCGAGTGACTCAGTTTGACTGAATCCGTTTGAATTTCATCCAAATTTATCGAAAGGGAAGTTACAGCTATTCAATTGTTTGCATATTTGATCATTGCAATTGAATCATGTAACGAGTGAATAAAAAAATTGAAGCATACAGCGGGTAAAATAGGTATTGGACATGTCACTATTTTTCTGAGGTTGTTACCGACATGTGGTAAAAATTTCATGTCAATAGCATCTTTAGAAATATATTTACCTAAAAAACGTGTTGACGTGTGGTGACGTGTTCAATGCTTATTTTACCCGCTGTATATGGCCACCATAACAGGGATTGTACAATTAGATTGTATAGTTTATGGTCACCCTAAATAAATTTAAACATGCTTGGGGCAAACATAACACACTTAAACAAAAAAGCATTAAAAAAAACGTAATAAAAAAAAAAAAGTGGACTTGATAGTTCCACCTGTCATTTATAGTAGATAAGGCTGGGATGGGCCATGTGTTTGTTTTACAGTAACTGCTCAGCTATGGCTTGTAGATAAGTCGCCGTCATAGCTGCCAACTGTCTAGGAAGTCCCTGGTTAAGAAAACAGTACTATGAATAAGCACACCAAGATTTTTTTTTTATAGTGCAGCCATTGACTTTTATACAGTAAATATTTGACACTGTATACATAAAGAATAGCATCATATGTCACCATAAACAATAGGAAGCATAGAAACAGACATGAGACAGATACCGGAAGAGCAATGAATCACAGGGCGAAAGTGGATCAAAGTTTTAAGGCATAATATACACATACCAAGCATACATTCCTTTACATGCAATACCGATGTAGTAAGGAGGAGGAAACTGGGTATGGCAACATTTTGTTGGCCAAGCACCTACTTTGTCAAATCTGTTCCCATCACAGTGTTGGTGTCGTCTTCATGTGTAACAGGGTGACAACACAGGACTGCAATTGGGAGATAGTTGTCACCCCATAACAGGAAGTGCCTAAACAAGATCCTGGATGACCAGGTGATCGTTGAGCCCCTTTGCTGCTCCTAACTGTTGGCTATATAGAAGAAGCGATTTTAGCAGCTGTAACTTCTACACTGTTTAAAAAGTGATGCACGCGCCAGGCTTACCTTCCTGTTTTTGGTGCCCAACATCCATTGGCTGATCTCCATTTATGAACGTGGAAGTGTTAGACTCTGAGCACTTCTAAGTCTGGAGCTGCAAAAACCCTGGCTGCTGTGGTCGGAGAAACAGCAGACCACAGTTTCCACTCAAGAGTGCAGGGATGATATTGAGAGTTTAATAAAGAGAACCTGTCCCCTGCACTATGCTATCACAAAAAAAGGTAAAGCCCCCTGCATCCACTTACACGGATGCACATACGAATGCAAAGGTGCATTCCGGTGTCCTGTCGAGAAATGCCCCCTATCGAGAAATGCCCGGGTGGAACTGCGCATGCACCACGCACGTGCACTACGGAGCCACAGAACAGCTGAGTTTACGATCAGCTGTTGTCTCGCGTTGCCGAGTCACGTTCATGTAGCTGAGGGGCGGATAGTTACAAGAAGGGGGCGGATTTTTAAATGATGGGCAGTGCTGGGGGCGGAATTTTTATCAATGGCCAAACAAAGCTGCAAAGGAAATCTTTATGTACTATTCTTTCTGGTCGCTTGCGGGCCGTGTTTAGTCATTTGAAGGGCTGCTTTTTCTATTTTAGATAATGATTTATTTTCCTGATTTGTTTGCCCATCGATAAAAATTCCGCCCCCAACACTGCCCATCATTTAAATATCCGCCCCCTTTATGTATCTATCCGCCCCTCTCCCACATGTACGTGCCTCCGCAACGCGCCTCAACAGCTGATCATCAACTCGGCTCCATGCGGCGCGTGTGCAGTTCCACCCGGGCACTATTCGATAGCCGGGCACTTCTCGACAGAACACCGGACACACAGGCATAGCAAAACAACAATTGCATACCACATCTTAGGCATTGTCATGGGCGCCAGAATGGGAGGAACAATTCTAGAGCCATCATTTAAGTGTAACTCTAAACTGATGACCTGTAAAGGCTTTTAAAGCAATTTAGAGTATATCATAGTTTTTTTTGCCATTTCACGGACGCATATCATTTTGAGATCTATTAATATGTGTATAATCAGCGCTACCTACTTTAATATGTTCCTATTAAAATATATTTAATAATCAATAAACAAAAACTAAAATAAAACACCACTATGTGCAAAAATCTTCAATAGCCACTGTACACTGATTAGTGATTCCACCCCACTAAATGAATATTCTGTGTTAGATATATATATTGTGGTGATATGGACTGTCAGCAGAAAGCACTGTACCTTTCAGTGTTTCTAGACATCGCTTGTCCCTTTGGTAATCAGTGCAATCAGTGACCACATATCTGTGCGTCCAAAAAAGAGAATTTTGGGACTAGGGTTGCCACCTCATCCCTTTAAACCCGAACACATATTAATTACACAGGTTCTGTGGCTGATTAAGGTGGTAATTAAACTCACTTGGTGCCTTATTTGCATTTAATTAGCATCAGAACCTGTGTAATTCATATGTGTTCGGGTTTAAAGGGATGAGGTGGTAACTCTATTTGGGACGTATAGTTCTCCTTCAGACTATTACTATGCAACCATGTACCCTAAGGCTACACATCCCAGTGATCTTCGCGGTGACATGAAGGTTGCTGGGAGTGACAATAAAAGAAGCGAGAAGCCCATGCAGAACTCTCTTCCTCCTGGGCCTGGCGCCTTTTTACCCCAAATAAACCCTTGCAATAATTTTCAGATCTCAGGGACCCCATGCTACGATTAGTCCATTGTTTGTCAGTTGGAAAATGCCTCTTACATTGGTGGTGGTCAGTGTGAAGAACATCCCTTATATTGGGGGTGGTCAGTGGGAAGAATGCTCCTTACATTGATGGTGGTCAGTGGGAAGAATGTCCCTTACATTTGTGGTGGTCAGTGGGAACAATGACCCTTACATTGGTGGGAGTCAGTGGGAAAAATGACCCTTACATTGGTGGCCAATGAGAAGCATGCCCCTTACATTGATGGTGGTCAGTGGGAACAATGCTCCTTACATTGGTGGTGGTCAGTGGGAAGAATGCTCCTTACATTGGTGGTGGTCAGTGGGAAGAATGCTCCTTACATTGGTGGTGGTCAGTGGGAAGAATGCTCCCTACATTGGTGGTGATCAGTGGGAAGAATGTTCCTTGCATTGGTGGTCAATGAGAAGGATGCCCCTTACATTGGTGGTGGTCAATGTGAAAAATGACCCTTACATTGGTGGTCAATGAGAAGAATGCCCCTTACATTGGTGGTGGTCAGTGGGAAGAATGCTCCTCACATTCGTGGTGGTCAGTGAGAAGAATGACCCTTACGCTGGTGGTGGTCAGTGGGAAGAATGCCCCTTACATTGGTGGTTGTCAGTGGGAAGAATAACCCTTAGGTTGGTGGTGGTCAGTGGGAAAATTGTCCCTTACATTGGTGGTGGTCAGTGGGAAGAATGACCCTTAAGCCTCGTACACACGAACGAGTTTCTCTGCAAGAACCAGCAAGAAACTTGCTGGCAGAGATTTTTTGCCGAGAAATTTGTTCGTGTGTATGGTTTCTCGTCAAGAAAAGCGACAAGAATCTCGACGAGAAAATAGAGAACCTGCTCTCTATTTTCTCGTCGAGATTCTCGTCAGCCTGTTTCTCGACGAGAAAATTGTGTGTGTGTACACTTACCTTTTCGCCGGGAAGCCTGCGCATGCTCGAAATGACTTCGACGCATGCGCGGTAGCTTCCTAGGCATAGGTAGGGTGAACCAAGATGGCGGCGACGGCATCGAATGTGACGAGCGCATGCTCGTCGTATTCGATGACGTCACCGCGTTCGCTCCATTCAAAGAACCGCGGGTTCTTTGAAAGGAGCGTGTGTACACTCGGCCGGGACAAGTTTCTTGTCCAAGAATCTCGTCGAAAAAAACGACATGTTTTTTTCGACGAGAATCTCGGCCGTGTGTACGAGGCTTTACATTGGTGGTGGTCAGTGGGAAGAATGACCCTTACATTGGTGGTGGTCATTGGGAAGAATGCTCTACATTGGTGGTGGTCAGTGGGAATAATGCTCCCTACATGAACAAAGAAGTTTACCTCAAAGAAATGGGATTTTAAGGGCAATGAAATAGTGTACAAATTATATATAGAAAAATATATAAAGAGAAAAAAATTATAAAATATATAATTTATTACAAGATATGAAAAACATGAAAGCCACACAGTGGCACACAGTTAAAAACAAGTTGTACAGAGAGAATGCATAATGCCCATAACATTGGAGGTGGTGAAATAGCAACCCCAGAAGGGCGATCCTGGAGGTTGGAGCTGTTATATAACAGATATACGGATATCTTCCTTGAGCTGTGGCTAACCAATCTTCCATGTGATCGTGCCTGCATAGTTCCAGGTCCAGCACCAATGTAAGGGGCATTCTTCCCACTGACCGCCACTAATGTAAGGGGCATTTGTCTCACTGACCACCTCCAATGTAGGGAGCATTATATAGAAAAAATTAGACTTCCAAAGATTGCCATGTACATTGCCACCATCCCCAATGAATGAACAAAGAAGTTTACCTCAAAGAAATTGGATTTTAAGGGCAATGAAATAGTGTTCAAATTATATATAGAAAAATATATAAAGAGAAAAAATTATAAAATATATAATTTATTACAATATATGAAAAACATGAAAGCCACACAGTGACCGTGTGTATGCAAGACAATTTTGAGCCAACATCTGTCGGAAAAAAATCCACAGTTTTGTTGTCGGAATGTCCGATTGTGTGTACACGGCATACCACTATAGACGAGGTTGCTAAACTACTTGCCAACTGGATCCTGTTCACTCTCTGGCTCTATTCTACACTCTCTAACCCACATCTTCAATCTCTCCCTCTCTTCTGGCATCTTCTCCAACTCTCTAAAACATGCACTAGCCCCATACTTAAAAAGCTCTCACTTGACCCATTCAATCTTAACCACCTACGCCCCATCTCCTTGCTCCCCTTTTTATCCAAACTCCTTGATAGGGATGAGCTCGGTGTTCGAGTCGAACATACGTTCGACTCGAACATCGGCTGTTCGATCGTTCGACGAAGATCGAACGATTTGGGCCGTTCGCGCCTAATTCGAGTGACGCGAACGGCCCACAATGCACTACGCCATCGCAGTGTCATCCAGGCGCTGTGATTGGCCAAGCATGCACTGTGACCCCGCATGCTTGGCCAATCACAGCGCCGGCAGTGAGGAGAGCAATGATTGGCCACAGGCAGGATGCCTGTGGCCAATTATTGCTGAGGGTGTTTAGTACACGCCCCACACTATAAAAGGCCGCCAGCACGGCGGCCTAGTGTAGTGTGTTCCGGAGCAGGGAAAGAGAAGCATAGGCAGGGACAGTGACATTTATTTTTTCTTGCTTAACCTGGATTCCTTTAGTTTAGGGAAAGAGAAGGATAGGTAGGGAGAGTGTCAGTGTGTTTTACTGTGCGAATCCTGTGCTATAGTGTGCTTTAAAAAAACATTTTTTCTAGGGACAGAAAACTATAGGTAGGAAGAGTGTCAGTTTCTTTCACTGTGATAATCCTTGTTTCTAGGGACAGGGAAGGACAGTGAGGGAAATTCTCCTTGTGCTATAGTGTGCTTTAAAAAAACATTTTTTCTAGGGACAGAAAACTATAGGTAGGAAGAGTGTCAGTTTCTTTCACTGTGATAATCCTTGTTTCTAGGGACAGGGAAGGACAGTGAGGGAAATTCTCCTTGTGCTATAGTGTGCTTTAAAAAAACTTTTTTTCTAGTTACAGAAAACTATAGGTAGGAAGAGTGTCAGTTTCTTTCACTGTGATAATCCTTGTTTCTAGGGACAGGGAAGGACCGTGAGGGAAATTCTCCTTGTGCTATAGTGTGCTTTAAAAAAACATTTTTTCTAGGGACAGAAAACTATAGGTAGGAAGAGTGTCAGTTTCTTTCACTGTGATAATCCTTGTTTCTAGGGACAGGGAAGGACAGTGAGGGAAATTCTCCTTGTGCTATAGTGTGCTTTAAAAAAACATTTTTTCTAGGGACAGAAAACTATAGGTAGGAAGAGTGTCAGTTTCTTTCACTGTGATAATCCTTGTTTCTAGGGACAGGGAAGGACAGTGAGGGAAATTCTCCTTGTGCTATAGTGTGCTTTAAAAAAACATTTTTTCTAGGGACAGAAAACTATAGGTAGGAAGAGTGTCAGTTTCTTTCACTGTGATAATCCTTGTTTCTAGGGACAGGGAAGGACAGTGAGGGAAATTCTCCTTGTGCTATAGTGTGCTTTAAAAAAACATTTTTTCTAGGGACAGAAAACTATAGGTAGGAAGAGTGTCAGTTTCTTTCACTGTGATAATCCTTGTTTCTAGGGACAGGGAAGGACAGTGAGGGAAATTCTCCTTGTGCTATAGTGTGCTTTAAAAAAACATTTTTTCTAGGGACAGAAAACTATAGGTAGGAAGAGTGTCAGTTTCTTTCACTGTGATAATCCTTGTTTCTAGGGACAGGGAAGGACAGTGAGGGAAATTCTCCTTGTGCTATAGTGTGCTTTAAAAAAACATTTTTTCTAGGGACAGAAAACTATAGGTAGGAAGAGTGTCAGTTTCTTTCACTGTGATAATCCTTGTTTCTAGGGACAGGGAAGGACAGTGAGGGAAATTCTCCTTGTGCTATAGTGTGCTTTAAAAAAACATTTTTTCTAGGGACAGAAAACTATAGGTAGGAAGAGTGTCAGTTTCTTTCACTGTGATAATCCTTGTTTCTAGGGACAGGGAAGGACAGTGAGGGAAATTCTCCTTGTGCTATAGTGTGCTTTAAAAAAACATTTTTTCTAGGGACAGAAAACTATAGGTAGGAAGAGTGTCAGTTTCTTTCACTGTGATAATCCTTGTTTCTAGGGACAGGGAAGGACAGTGAGGGAAATTCTCCTTGTGCTATAGTGTGCTTTAAAAAAACATTTTTTCTAGGGACAGAAAACTATAGGTAGGAAGAGTGTCAGTTTCTTTCACTGTGATAATCCTTGTTTCTAGGGACAGGGAAGGACAGTGAGGGAAATTCTCCTTGTGCTATAGTGTGCTTTAAAAAAACATTTTTTCTAGTTACAGAAAACTATAGGTAGGAAGAGTGTCAGTTTCTTTCACTGTGATAATCCTTGTTTCTAGGGACAGGGAAGGACAGTGAGGGAAATTCTCCTTGTGCTATAGTGTGCTTTAAAAAAACATTTTTTCTAGGGACAGAAAACTATAGGTAGGAAGAGTGTCAGTTTCTTTCACTGTGATAATCCTTGTTTCTAGGGACAGGGAAGGACAGTGAGGGAAATTCTCCTTGTGCTATAGTGTGCTTTAAAAAAACATTTTTTCTAGGGACAGAAAACTATAGGTAGGAAGAGTGTCAGTTTCTTTCACTGTGATAATCCTTGTTTCTAGGGACAGGGAAGGACAGTGAGGGAAATTCTCCTTGTGCTATAGTGTGCTTTAAAAAAACATTTTTTCTAGGGACAGAAAACTATAGGTAGGAAGAGTGTCAGTTTCTTTCACTGTGATAATCCTTGTTTCTAGGGACAGGGAAGGACAGTGAGGGAAATTCTCCTTGTGCTATAGTGTGCTTTAAAAAAACATTTTTTCTAGGGACAGAAAACTATAGGTAGGAAGAGTGTCAGTTTCTTTCACTGTGATAATCCTTGTTTCTAGGGACAGGGAAGGACAGTGAGGGAAATTCTCCTTGTGCTATAGTGTGCTTTAAAAAAACATTTTTTCTAGGGACAGAAAACTATAGGTAGGAAGAGTGTCAGTTTCTTTCACTGTGATAATCCTTGTTTCTAGGGACAGGGAAGGACAGTGAGGGAAATTCTCCTTGTGCTATAGTGTGCTTTAAAAAAACATTTTTTCTAGGGACAGAAAACTATAGGTAGGAAGAGTGTCAGTTTCTTTCACTGTGATAATCCTTGTTTCTAGGGACAGGGAAGGACAGTGAGGGAAATTCTCCTTGTGCTATAGTGTGCTTTAAAAAAACATTTTTTCTAGGGACAGAAAACTATAGGTAGGGAGAGTGTCAGTTTCTTTCACTGTGATAATCCTTGTTTCTAGGGACAGGGAAGGACAGTGAGGGAAATTCTCCTTGTGCTATAGTGTGCTTTAAAAAAACATTTTTTCTAGGGACAGAAAACTATAGGTAGGAAGAGTGTCAGTTTCTTTCACTGTGATAATCCTTGTTTCTAGGGACAGGGAAGGACAGTGAGGGAAATTCTCCTTGTGCTATAGTGTGCTTTAAAAAAACATTTTTTCTAGGGACAGAAAACTATAGGTAGGAAGAGTGTCAGTTTCTTTCACTGTGATAATCCTTGTTTCTAGGGACAGGGAAGGACAGTGAGGGAAATTCTCCTTGTGCTATAGTGTGCTTTAAAAAAACATTTTTTCTAGGGACAGAAAACTATAGGTAGGAAGAGTGTCAGTTTCTTTCACTGTGATAATCCTTGTTTCTAGGGACAGGGAAGGACAGTGAGGGAAATTCTCCTTGTGCTATAGTGTGCTTTAAAAAAACATTTTTTCTAGTTACAGAAAACTATAGGTAGGAAGAGTGTCAGTTTCTTTCACTGTGATAATCCTTGTTTCTAGGGACAGGGAAGGACAGTGAGGGAAATTCTCCTTGTGCTATAGTGTGCTTTAAAAAAACATTTTTTCTAGGGACAGAAAACTATAGGTAGGAAGAGTGTCAGTTTCTTTCACTGTGATAATCCTTGTTTCTAGGGACAGGGAAGGACAGTGAGGGAAATTCTCCTTGTGCTATAGTGTGCTTTAAAAAAACATTTTTTCTAGGGACAGAAAACTATAGGTAGGAAGAGTGTCAGTTTCTTTCACTGTGATAATCCTTGTTTCTAGGGACAGGGAAGGACAGTGAGGGAAATTCTCCTTGTGCTATAGTGTGCTTTAAAAAAACATTTTTTCTAGGGACAGAAAACTATAGGTAGGAAGAGTGTCAGTTTCTTTCACTGTGATAATCCTTGTTTCTAGGGACAGGGAAGGACAGTGAGGGAAATTCTCCTTGTGCTATAGTGTGCTTTAAAAAAACATTTTTTCTAGGGACAGAAAACTATAGGTAGGAAGAGTGTCAGTTTCTTTCACTGTGATAATCCTTGTTTCTAGGGACAGGGAAGGACAGTGAGGGAAATTCTCCTTCTGCTATAGTGTGCTTTAAAAAAAAAAAAATTTCTAGGGACAGAAAACTATAGGTAGGAAGAGTGTCAGTTTCTTTCACTGTGATAATCCTTGTTTCTAGGGACAGGGAAGGACAGTGAGGGAAATTCTCCTTGTGCTATAGTGTGCTTTAAAAAAACATTTTTTCTAGGGACAGAAAACTATAGGTAGGAAGAGTGTCAGTTTCTTTCACTGTGATAATCCTTGTTTCTAGGGACAGGGAAGGACAGTGAGGGAAATTCTCCTTGTGCTATAGTGTGCTTTAAAAAAACATTTTTTCTAGGGACAGAAAACTATAGGTAGGAAGAGTGTCAGTTTCTTTCACTGTGATAATCCTTGTTTCTAGGGACAGGGAAGGACAGTGAGGGAAATTCTCCTTGTGCTATAGTGTGCTAAAGCATTCCTCATCAACCATCTTTGAAATCCTTGTTTTTTGGACAGTCAGGGAAATTGTCGTTGTGCTATTCTGTGCAAAAGCAATCATCCTCAACCATATTTAGAAATCCTTAAGTAAAGGGACAGAGAAGGACACCTGAAGGTAGCCCTTATTGCTTTTTTCCCATCTCCCTGCAGGCCATCTATTAGAATGTCTGGAAGGCAAACAAGGAGAGGCAGACAGTCAGGAGGCAATAAAAGAGGGCAAGCAGGCTCTGTGTCTGGGGGCAACAGTGCTGGTCGTGGACGCGGTGCATTGTCATCAGCACATGGCCATGGGACACGCTTGTCCTTCTTTTCGGCAGCTGGACATGTTGAGCCACATCATGCCGAAGACTTGGTAGAGTGGATGACCAAGCCCTCCTCCTCCTCCTCATCCTCTCTCACCCAGGCTCAGGGTACTGGCAAAGCAGCTGCCAAAGCGTCCTCTTCCCTGGTATCAATGTCAGACTCATCATCAGTCACTCCTTCCCTAGACCCACCATGTCCTCCTCCTGAGGAGTCCCCCGAACTGTTTGAGCACAGTGTTGGGTACATGCTCCAGGAGGATGCCCAGCGTTTCGAAGGGTCTGATGATGAAACCCAGCTACAGGAAGGCAGTAGCGTGAGAGCAGACAGAGGGGATGCTCAAGAAGGACACCAATCTGGCAGTCATGTTCCAGCAGCTGCAGCATACTGCCAGATTGGCTCCAGTGATGAGGAGGGAGGGGATGATGAGGTCACTGACTCCACGTGGGTGCCTAATAGGAGAGAGGAGGAGGAGGAGGATGAGGAGGAGGCACATCTCCAACGAGGCAGGATGCCCTTTGGTGGCCAGCGTAAGGGCAGTACACCGACGGAATCACACCGCAGAGCTCCGCCTGTGCAGGGCGCTGCCTCTGCCCATCATTCAAAAAGTTCTTTGGTGTGGGCCTTTTTTGAGGCTAGTGCATCAGATCGCACAGCTGCTGTTTGCAACATATGTCTCAAGCGTATATCGCGTGGCCAAAACATCAGCCACTTGGGTACCACATGCCTGACCAGACATATGTTGACCTGCCATGCAGCTCGTTGGCAAGCCTACCTCAAAGACCCACACCAAAGAACAAAGCGGACCTCTCCTTGCACCGCATCAGCTGGGATCTCCAACCCCACTATAACTTCAGTCCTCTCTGAAACATGCACTGAGAGGAATGAAGGTGTAGAATTAGGTGTGTCACAGCCAAGTACTTGCGGCCACTCTGCTAGCAGTACACCGACGTCCGATTCTAGCAGGCAAATTTCCCTGCCCCAGCTGCTGGACCGTCGAAAGAAGTTCACTCCCAGCCATCCACATGCCCAGCGGTTGAATGCTAGCTTGGCTAAATTGCTAGCGCTTCAACTGCTGCCTTTTCAGTTGGTAGACTCGGCCCCCTTCCGTGAGTTTGTGCAATGTGCGGTTCCTCAGTGGCAGGTTCCCAAACGCCACTTTTTCTCACGGAAGGCTATTCCGGCTCTCTACCGGCATGTGGAAGGCAATGTCTTGGCCTCGCTGGACAGGGCGGTCAGCGGTAAGGTGCATATTACCGCTGACTCATGGTCCAGCAGGCATGGACAGGGACGTTACCTTTCTTTCACGGCCCATTGGGTCACTCTTTTGGCAGCTGGGAAGGATGCAGGACAAGGTGCAGTAGTGTTGGAGGTTGTTCCACCGCCACGCCTCCAAAATGCTACTACTGGTTGTGACACACCTCTCTCCTCCACCCCCTCCTCTTCTTCGTCCTCCATGGCCTCTTCCTGTGGTTTGTCCTATGAACCAGCGGTGCTCCGTAGCCGTTCAAGGGGCTACGCAAGTACGCAGGCAAAAAGATGCCATGCCGTGCTTGCGCTGGTGTGTTTGGGGGACAGAAGCCACACTGGGGCAGAGGTCCTGTCTGCTCTGCAGGGCCAGGCCGAGAGGTGGTTGACGCCACGCCAGCTTAAGCCAGGAATGGTGGTTTGCGACAATGGCACCAACCTCCTCTCCGCCCTCCGACAGGGACAACTGACCCATGTGCCCTGTGTGGCTCACGTCCTTAACCTGGTGGTGCAGCGGTTCTTGGGCAGGTACCCGGGCTTACAGGATGTCCTGAGGCAGGCCAGGAAAGTCTGTGTGCATTTCCGCAGATCTTATAATGCCAGTGCTCGCCTGGCTGAGCTGCAAAAGGAGTTGAACCTGCCCAAGAACCGCCTTATATGTGACATGCCCACCAGGTGGAACTCAACGTTGGCCATGCTGCAGCGGCTGCACACGCAGCAGAGGGCCATCAATGAGTACCTGTGCGACTACGGCACCAGGACAGGGTCAGGGGAGCTTGGTTTTTTTTCTCCACGCCAGTGGGGCATGATCAGGGATGCATGCACTGTCCTGGCACCATTTGAGGAGGCCACGAGGATGGTGAGCAGTGACAGTGCATGCATCAGTGACACTGTACCTCTTGTCCACCTGTTGGAGCACACGCTGCGTGGAATAATGGACAGGGCACTTGAGGCAGAACAGAGGCAGGAAGAGGAGGACTTCCTTGCCTCTCAAGGCCCCCTTTACCCAGACAGTGTTCCTTCTGTCCCACCCATCGCACAGGAAGAGGAGGAGGAGGAGGAGGATTGTGTCAGCATGGAGGTGGAGGCTGGCACTCAGCATCATCAGCAGCAGTCTTTTAGGGATGATTTACAGTCCCAAGAAACCAGTGGACTTGTACGTGGCTGGGAGGAGGTGGCTGCGGATCATGTCGTCCTTAGTGACCCAGAGGAATCCGGAGCGAATGCCTCAGCAAACCTACGCTGCATGGCCTCCCTGATCCTGCAAAGTCTGCGGAAGGATCCTCGTATTCTTCGGATCAAGGAGAGGGACCATTACTGGCTGGCCACTCTCCTTGATCCACGGTACAAGGGTAAGGTTGCGGACCTTATGTTACCGTCGCAGAGGGAGCAGAGGATGAGACAACTCCGGGAGGCCTTGCAGAAAGGTCTGTGCAACGCGTTCCCAGAGACTGGGAGGTTACAAACTCCTGGTCCTGGACAACGAGTTGCTGAGGCTTCGGCCAGTCAAAGAAGGAGCGGTGGGGAAGGTGGCCGTCTGACCGATGCGTTCAGACAATTCTTTAGTCCGCAGCCCCAAAGTATGATCGGTTCCAGCAACCATCGCCAGCGTCTGATAAACATGGTGCAGGAATATCTAGGGGCAAGGTCAGACTTGGACACCTTCCCCACCGAAAATCCTCTGGCTTACTGGGTCTTGAGGATGGGTCACTGGCCAGAGCTTGCACAGTATGCAATTGAGCTACTGGCCTGTCCTGCATCCAGCGTTCTTTCGGAACGCACATTCAGTGCTGCTGGAGGATTTGTCACGGATCACAGGGTGCGCCTGTCCACCGACTCGGTTGATCGACTGACTTTCATCAAGATGAACCAGTCTTGGATCACCACCAGCTACCACACACCTGATGCTGATATAACAGACTAATTGATTTTAACATGTCACATCCCTTCAAGACTGATGCTGATGCTGAGTGCCTGTGCTGTTATGTTGACTGGCTATCCTCCTCCTCCGAGTCCTCAATGATACGATTGATGATGATAGCTTGGAAGATCATTTTTGTTTATGGGTGCCGCCACCAGTGGCTAAGGCCCAATTTTTCAGCCCCTGTTTTACAGGGGCGTGTAATTACAATTTTTTTAGCAATAATTTGCCATAGGGCTCATTGCTGTGCTCCAAGTACAGTATCTGTGAGGGGTTGTAGTGTTGTGCCACCAGTGCCTAAGGCCCAATTTTTCAGCCCCTGTTCAACAGGGGCATGTAATTACAATTCTTGATCTAATAATTCACAGCAGGGCCCATTGCTGCACCCACCAAGAGTAACTCTGAGGGCTTACAGTGTTGTGGCAACGCCACCACCACCACCACGAAAGGCCCAATTTTTCAGCCCCTGTTCAAAAGGGGCATGTAATTACAATTCTTGATCTAATAATTCACAGCAGGGCCCATTGCTGCACCCACCAAGAGTAACTCTGAGGGCTTACAGTGTTGTGGCAACGCCACCACCACCACCACCACGAAAGGCCCAATTTTTCAGCCCCTGTTCAAAAGGGGCATGCAATTACAATTCTTGATCTAATAATTCACAGCAGGGCCCATTGCTGCACCCACCAAGAGTAACTGTCAGGGCTTACAGTGTTGTGGCACCAGCACCACCATCAAAGGCCCAATTTTTACTACCACTGTTCAACAATTATATGTAATTAAAATTCCTGATATAATAGTTGACAGCAGGGCGTTCCAGCACCAACCAAGAGTAACTGTGAGTGCTTACAGTGTTGTGCCAACACCAACAACTAAGGGGCCTATTTCTGCAGAGTATATACGGCAGGTCCCTACTTTCAAACATCCAACTTACAAACGACTCCTACTTGCAAACGCAAGAAGACAACAGGAAGTGAGAGGAAATCTACCCCTTGGAAGGAAAATTCTCTCCTGTAAGAATTAATATGGGAGAAAGGTGTCTCCTCTGTACTGATGCTTTATCAGCAATCCTTGTTTCAAGAAAAACACCACATTTCAAAAACAGTTGTCATTGGGACGGAAAGTGAGGTGAAATGTTCTGAACAGGGGCACAGACAACAAAACAAATGTTACAGGGGTGATAACCCTTACCTATGTTTTCCAAAAAGTTTAAAAATAGATTTTTGGGCTGGAGCTACACTTAAACAATGTACCTGTTCAAAATTACAAACAGATTCTACATAAGAACAAACCTACAGTCCCTGTCTTGTATGCACCGCCTGTATACGGCTGTTCAGAGTATATAGGGCCTTTTTTATTTTATGTGCGGGGTTCCCCTTAATATCCATACAAGACCCAAAGGGGCTGGTAATGGGCTGGGGTGGGGGGGGGGTCATGGGGTAGCTATGCCATTTTTCTTAAAGATTTTCATCCATATTACCGGGACCAGACATTACGTTAAAGCCGCAAGCAGTTTTAAATGGCTTTTTTTTCCTTTAGAAGTGTCATTTTGTGCAGGGACAGTTCTAAACACGGTAAACACGTGGCACTTCACAGGCATACTTTAGACACCCCCCAGGTACGATATTTAAAGGAATATTTGACTTTTTTTTTTTCACTTTATGCATCATTAAAATGACTGCTCCCGAAAAACGACCGTTTTTAAAACTTCTTTTTGCATTGATACATGTCCCCTGGTGCACAACCCGGGTTCCCAAACCCTTTTTAGGACAATAACATGCATAATAGTTGTTATAATTAGCACTTTAGAATTCGAACGTTCGCATCCATTGTATTTAATAGGGTTCTAATGTTCGGCTCATCACTACTCCTTGAACGTCTGGTCTACAACTGACTGAGGACCGCCTAACGCCGATATACGTAGGCAGAATGGCACGGCTGGGCATAAGCACCTACAGGTACGTCCCCTTTAAGATGCTCAGCCGTGGGTCGCGCTCGTGACCCGGTCCGAAGCTCCGTGACTGCACCCGCGGCACCCGCGGACCCGATCGCCGCCGGTGTCCCGCGATCGGGTCACAGAGCTGAAGAACGGGGAGAGGTAAGTGTAAACAAACCTTTCCCCATTCTTCCTAGTGAGAGTGTCACTGATCGTCTGTTCCCTGTCATAGGGAACGACGATCAGTGACGTCACACGCCAAGCCACGCCCCCACACAGTAAGAATCACTCATTAGGTCACACTTAACCCCTTCAGCGCCCCCTACAGGTTAACCCCTTCACTGCCAGTGTCATTTTCACAGTAATCAGTGCTCTTTTGTAGCACTGTTTGCTGTAAAAATGACAAGGGTCCCAAAATGGTGTCAAAAGTGTCCGATGTGTGCACCATAATGTCGCAGTCACGATAAAAATCGATGATCGCCGCCATTACTAGTAAAAAAAAAAAAATTAATAAAAATGCCATAAAACTATACCCTATTTTGTAGACGCTATAACTTTTGCGCAAACCAATCAATAAACGCTTATTGCGATTTTTTACCAAAAATATGTAGAAGAATATGTATCGGCCTAAACTGAGGAAAAAAAATGTTTTTTTATATATTTTTTGGGGATATTTATTATAGCAAAAAGTAAAAAATATTGCATTTTTTTCAAAATTGTCGCTCTATTTTTGTTTATAGCGCAAAAAATAAAAACCACAGAGGTGATCAAATACCACCAAAAGAAAGCTCTATTTGTAAAAAAAAAGGACGTCAATTTTGTTTGGGAGCCACGTCGCACGACTGCACAATTGTCAGTTAAAGCGACACAGTGCAGAATCGCAAAAAGGGGCCTGGTCCTTTAGCAACAAAATGGTCCGGGGCTTAAGTGGTTAATCCCCTTCAGTCTGGATTTCATCCTCAACACTCCACAGAAACTGTTCTCCTACAACTAACAAACGATCTACTAACAGCCAAAACCTATGGACACTATTCTGTACTTCTACTCCTGGACTTTTCTGCTGCATTTGATACGGTTGACCACCCCCTCCTTCTCATAAAACTCCACGCCTTTGGCAGTGGCAGCCCGTGCATTGTGGGCACCGCCCCCCCCCCCCCCCCCTAACACCACCGCCGCTCTCCCTATCCATGCGCCCAGCCCCTTTAAGGACTGCTGGTGCATGAATTACAATTGCAGGGATAGGCGGGGGGTGTGTTTTTTGAAGCACCTGATTAAAGCCCGAGGCTCTAATAGGTTTCAAAATAGGGTGGGCTCTGGGTGCAGAGCACTGCGACCGGAGCCCACCCAGGTGTGTTGCAACAGGGAATGAATATTCGCTGTTGCAACACTGATCCTCTTCCTGGCCAATCAGGAAGGGGGTTTGAAACCCATTTCCCGATTGGCCAAAACGTCAGGTGATCCTATTGGCCGTCCGGGGGGGGGTGGGGGCAGTTGTGCTAGTGCCACTCCGCCAGTCGCCCGGGGGGGTTTGCCACCCCCCAAAAAAAAAACACCAGACGGCACTGGCCTTTGGTCTCCATGACTGTACTTTTCGCTGGTTCTCTTCCTACTTATCCAACTGCACCTTTAGCATTTCTTACAATTCTACTTTCTCCTCTTCTCTTCCTTTCTCTGTTGGGGTCCCTCAAGGTTCTGTTTTTGGACCTCTCCTATTTTCAATCTACACCTCCTCCCTGGGTCAGCTGATAGCCTCCCATGGCCTACAATACCATCTCTACGCTGACAACACACAAATCTTTTTCTCTACCCCTCAGCTCACTCCCTCCATCTCCTCACGTATTACTAATGTAGCGGGGTATTCCCCTTTAATAGAGAGAGACAGGACTTTACGGGTGAGAGGTGAGTCGGGAGGGAGTAGAGAAGAGACTTTACTGGAAGTGAAAGCAGAGGAGAGAGACTACGTTACCCAGAACCCCTTTCAGCAATGTTTCCACCCCAGAGACTCATGGGAGGGGTTATAAAAGGAGGAGGCGAGGCTGGGCTCGGCCTCTTTGGGACACGAGACTTCAAGGGAGAGATCTTCCTGTGCGGATCCACCGTGGTGCAAGGCCTGAAGCCTGGGCCTTGCGCTGTTACCCAAAGAGCCTTCCACCCCATCTCGAGCCTGGGTGGCATCTGACTCGGTTTTCTGTGTTGGCATTTTTACCCCCCCCCCCTTGGATTACAAATGTGTTCCTGAAATGTGCACCACCGTTTAAAGACTTGCATGCAAAGAATTTTACCCCTACTAGAGACTGAGTTATATGGTCAGGCCTGGCCATCTAGGTAGTTTATTTAGTTGCTGCGCCATAGGGTGCATAGTGAAGTACTGTTACACGTGGCGCGTGTGTGCCATATCTCTATAGTTATAGTGTGACTACTGCTGCAGGGCTTTTCAGATAGATTCTTATGATCTGTTATCACTGTTGATTTCCATTGCCATAGAAAGTAAATTAGTTATTCTTTTATCACTGTCTTGGTGTTTGAATTTAATCATAGAGCATAAGATATACACATATTACCCTAGACTAACTGTGCTAGTAGGGGGTCGAGTAAATTGCCGGGGGTTGGCGGAGCTGTCTTCAGGGCCCAAACTAAATCTGCGGCCCTCTTAGTTGAAGGTATCGCTACACGTGGGGGCTCGTCCGGGATCCTGATACAGCAGGTGAACGCCAGAAGTGCCGGCATGGACCCACAAGCAGTAGAAGAGTGGTGAAAAGCCTCTAGGGCAGAGCCAAACAACTCGATAGTCATCAGCCTCCCTGGGGAGGAATGGTCGACTGAGATGGTAGAGGAGTTAATGAAGTTAGTGTCCCCAGATCACACACCGTGGGTGATGGATATAAAGTCAGACCCAGACACTTCATATCAGTATGCACTAGTGGAGTACGGGGACGGGATGCCAGAGGCTTGCAAGCGCGAGTGTGTGCGGACGCCAGACAACAGAACCTATAGGTTGGCGTACGCAGTAACTATAAAGAAGGAACCATCACCGATGGGATCACCGCAGGCTGCGGCCCGTACCTCACCAGAAAGAGGAGACGGGGTGACGCCCCCGGTGGCACCCGCACCTGCCACTGCTATATCACCAGATTTGATAAAGGCAATAGGGGATCTCCTAATCAAATGTCAGAAGACAAGCACGGTGCATGTAGAGACTAGCTACCGGAGACTGGAGACATTCTCAGGGAAGCTCCCTGTCCCTGCAGGGGAAGAAGATTTTGATACCTGGGTGGAACAGGCATTACAAGCAGTAGAGGCATGGGAGGTGCCTGAAGCGCAGAAGAGGCAACGAGTGATAGAAAGCCTCAAAGGCGCAGCAGCAGAAGCAGTGAAAAGTTTTCGGTTTGGGAATGCAGATTGCACGGCTCAAGACTGTCTAGCCATGCTACAGGAAGAGTTTGGTCAATTGGAAAAGAGATGGTCTACCAATTTGAACATACTTTCCAACAGCCGAAGGAGAAACTTTCAGAGTATGTTAGGAGACTGAACAGGTTGCTGTGCAAGAGTGTGTTGAAGAAGGGAATGAAGCCCCAAGATACAGGTGTGGCAAGAATGAAGCAAGTCTTAAAGGGAGCGTTGCGCTCGGATCCAGTCTGGCTGCACCTGAAAACCTCGGGAGGAGGAACGTTACTGACTTATGCTGATTTGATAAAAATCATCAGATGAGGAGGCACTACAACAGGACCAGCAAATGATTAAGACAAATGTTGTCCCCGCACAGGTGTTAGTCAACCCAGTGATGACTCCTGAAAGAGACTCAGAGGTAGACACTCTAAAATCACAAATGTCCAAGGTGTTAGAGATGTTGACCTCTCTGATAGCAAAAGACCCAGAGGGTCCCAGGAGAGAAGTACCAAGGAAGGAATTATTCCCAATTGCCTCAGCACCCGCATCTTTACAAGAATGGGGAGATATAGTCTGCTTTAACTGTGGAGGAATTGGCCATATTGCAGCTACATGTTCCAGTCCCAAGAAGAAGAAGAAAACGGACATCCGCAAGCCGGCGGGAAACTTCAGAGGGCCCCGGTGAAGGAGTCAACCGGGTGCCCATCACCTTCAGTGAGCTCCAAGCTGAATGCGAAGCAAAAGAAAAGAGGAGATAAAACACCTCAGAGGAAACATAACATTTCTCAACAGAGATACACCCCAGAGAAAGGGGGCAAGACCCCTCAGAAGAGGCACAGCACTCCCCAGGGGGGGTGCACACCTAAGAAAAACAATAGAATCCCTCAGCAGGTCCGTACACCCATTGAAAGGGGGGAAATCAATGCATACCAGGCTCAAGAAAGATTAAAGTCCAAAGGGAGTTGGACGAGAGAGAGTCCGAAGGGAAAGGGCCAGAAGAAGGCGACCCCTGCCAGGCCATATCCGGAGAAGCTGGTAGGCCCATCTCCTATAGTGCCCATTCAAGTGGAGGGAGTCTACACCAGAGCAATCTTGGATACTGGGGCACAAGTGACTCTGTTATACCGGGATTTCTACGATAAACACTTGAGTCACCTGCCCATCCAGAAGATAGAGGAACTGGAAATATGTGGGATTGGAACCCAGGGTTTCCCCTACGATGGCTATCTGCCCGTCAAGATGACTTTTGACCCATCCGTGGCTGGGAAGGCCGAAGTGTTTGACACCCTGGCAGTTGTGTGCCCTCGACCGCCAGGAGCCAACAAGAGTTCCCTTATAATAGGGACGAACACGGACCTGGTCCGAAGACTCTTGACCCCTCTAGTGGAAGAGAAGGGGCAAGCGGCCACCAAGATCCACCCCATGCTGAAGACGGCCTACCAACGGCTGGTCCTAGAGCAAAAGACCCCTGGAGAGGGGATAGGGAAGGTGTGGAGACTTGGAAGAGAAGGGGTAGTGTTGCAGCCCGGCAAAGTAACCTGTCTCAGAGCCACTGTGAAGCTTACTTGGGAGCAGCCTTGACCCTTTGTCATGTTGGAGTCCGACCCAAGGGAAGAGTCCCCCGGTCTGGAAGTGATACCAGAAGTGATTCCACTAAATGCCCTGAAGAAGGCCCATTGTAGAGTTCCGGTGAGTGTTATGAACACTACAGATGGCCCCATGGAAATCCCAGCCAGGATGCTGCTGGGCCAGGTGAGCCCTGCTGCCCCTGTTACCTTGTCAGAAGTCAAGGGGACAGGTGAAGGAGGAGATGTTTGGGAGAAGCTGTCCATGGAAAACCCGAATCTGCCCAGGGCTTGGAAAGAGAGAGCCAAGGCCCAGTTGACCAGATGGGAGAAGATCTTCTCCAAAGATGAGTTCGATGTGGGGTGTGCAAGGAGTGCCACCCATCGGATCCGCCTCCAAGAAGATAAGCCCTTCAGAGAGAGGGTCAGGCGGGTCTCACTAGCAGATCTGGAGGATCTAAGGGAACAACTTGCAGAACTCAAGAGGACTGGTGTGATCCGGGAGTCTAGAAGCCCTTATGCCTCCCCGATAGTGGTGGTCCGGAAGAAGAATGGGTCATTGAGGCTCTGTATAGACTACAGGACTCTCAACAGGAGAACCATACCCGACCAGTACACCACTCCGAGGATAGAGGACGCTTTACAGAGTTTGTCTGGAGCCAAGTGGTTCAGTGTTATGGATCTCAAGAGTGGATACTATCAGATCCCTATGCATCCAGAAGACAAGGAGAAGACAGCCTTCATAACCCCAGTGGGGTTCTTTGAGTTTGATCGAATGCCCCAGGGACTGTCTGGAGCTCCTGCTACCTTCCAACGTCTCATGGAGAAGACTGTAGGAGACATGAACCTTATTGAAGTCCTTGTATACCTGGACGATGTCATTGTCTTTGGGAGAACCTTGGAGGAACACGAGGAGAGGCTGGAAAAAGTCTTGAGGAGACTCAGTGAGGAGGGACTCAAGCTTTCGCCTGAGAAGTGTCGGTTCTACCAGTCTTCTGTGAACTATCTGGGGCACATAGTGTCTGAAGAAGGGGTGGCCACAGACCCTGAGAAATTGGAGGCAGTTACCTCCTGGCCACGACCCACCACAGTAACAGAACTCAGATCCTTCTTAGGGTTCTGCTCCTATTACAGGAGGTTTGTGGAAGGATTCGCCCGAATTGCTAGGCCATTGAATGAACTACTCAAGACCGAGGGGGAAGAGGACGACTCAGGGCCCAGGAAGCCGGGAGAGTCAGTCAAAAATCAGTGGAACCAAAAGTGTGAAGAGGCCTTCCAGGCGTTGAAGAAGAACCTAACCACTGCCCCAGTCTTGGCCTACGCAGACCCGACCAAACCCTATGAACTACACGTAGATGCTAGTCATGATGGTCTGGGAGGAGTACTTTACCAAGAACACGAAGGACAACTGCGGCCTGTTGCCTACGTGAGCAGGAGCCTGACCCCCTCCGAGAAGAACTACCCCACTCACAAGCTGGAGTTCCTGGCCCTTAAGTGGGCGGTAGTAGACAAGCTCAAAGACTACCTGTATGGGGCGGAGTTCACTGTGAAGACCGACAACAACCCCCTTACTTACCTTTTCACTACAGCAAGGCTGGACGCCACTGGACACAGGTGGCTGGCCGCATTGTCTGGATTCAATTTCAGCCTAAAGTACAGGCCAGGGATTGGAAATCGAGATGCAGACGCTCTGTCCAGGAGATCTCATGGCCCCCCCAGTGACATGGAAGACTGGGCTCAAGTGGCACCTGACGGGGTGCAGGCCCTTTGTCAAGGGGCTGAATTGCAAGCCAGAGGAGGCTCAAGGGCGGAAGAGATAGGAGTTACCATGGTAGGAGTCCCCAAACAATACTGTGGAGTAACTCAACTGGAAGAAGACCATCTGCCAAAGTTGTCCAAGAAGGAACTAAGATGCGACCAATTAGAAGACCCCATGGGGAAATTGGTTCTGGAAGCCCTGGAGAATCAGGATCCAAACAGACTCCTGAGTCACTCCTCAAAGGAAGCTCACCTGTTGAGGAAAGAGTGGGACAGGTTACAGGTGCATCAGGGAGTGGTCTACCGAAGGGGCCCCTCTGATGACCTGGAAGATAAATGGCAATTGTTTCTTCCGGAAAAACATTGAGAGACTGTTCTGATTGCCCTACATGACAATCACGGCCACCTAGGGGCGGAAAGGACCTTTCAACTTGTCAGAAGTCGGTTCTATTGGCCCTGCATGAGGGCAGAAGTGGAAGAGTACTGCCATTCATGTGCACACTGCATCCAGAGGAAGACTTTACCCCATCAAGCTGCCCCAATGGGCCATCTACAAAGTCAAGGCCCAATGGATCTGGTATGCATTGATTTCCTCTGCCTCAAACCCGACCTGAGTGGACTAGGAAATGTTCTGGTGATAACCGATCATTTCACCCGGTATGCCCAAGCTTTCCCAACCAAAGACCAGAAGGCTTCCACAGTAGCCAAGGTACTTATGGAGAAGTATTTTGTCCATTATGGGCTGCCCCAGTGACTTCATTCAGATCAAGGAAGGGACTTTGATAGTCGACTGATCCGGAAACTCCTGGATTCGTTAGGAATCAAGAAAACTCGAACCACACCTTATCACCCACAGGGAGATGCTCAGCCGGAGAGGTTTAACCGAACCCTGCTCAACATGTTGGGAACTCTGGATAGTGAGAAGAAACAACATTGGAGCAAACACATAGCAGCTATAGTACACACTTACAACTGCACCACCAGTGATGCTACAGGCTACTCCCCATATCGACTCATGTTTGGGAGAGAAGCAAGGTTACCTGTGGACCTGGCCTTTGGCACCTCTTTAGACCATTCCTCAGCCACATCCCACAAAGGATATGTGGACAGGCTCAGACACAGCCTGAAAGTAGCCTATGAACAAGCTCAAGCGGCCTCAGATCAAAGGGGAGCTCGAAACAAAAGAAACTTTGACTTGAAAGTCTGGGTGCAAGACCTGCAGCCCGGGGACCGAGTACTGCTACGCAATCTGGGGGTCCCTGGAAAACACAAACTTGCAGACAGATGGAGATCTGAACCCTATGTCATCTGTAGGAAGCTGCCGGGCCTACCTGTCTACAAGTTGAAGCCAGAAGGAAAGGTAGGACCACTGAAGACGTGGCATCGAAACCACCTGCTCCCACTTGCTGAAGCGGTCAGGATACCTCCAGTGAGGGACTCCCCTGAACCAGTCTCTATTCTAGATACCCCCAGGCCCAACACTCGGTCCCAGACCTCTCGGCCTGAAGATGGAGAGGCCTCTGAACTCAGTGGAGATGAAGGAAGAGAACTTGACTGGCTGTGGCCTTCCCCAACTCCAGGAACTTCTGCTATAGATCTTCCAACTACTGAAGACACTATAGATGGACAACTGAATGCAGAAGCCGCTGAGTTCATCCCATCTAGTCTTTCATCAGATTACTGGAAGGATGCTTGTGATACTTACTCTGGAAAGGACCCTAGAGACTCTATATATCCCTCGGCTCCTGAAGCAGATGTTACAGAGCCTGCCGTGTCACCCGAGCCTGCTACAGAAGAAGATCCTGTGGCGCCAGAGCCAGAAACCCCAAGAGAACAAAGGGCTCGCAGAGTCATAAGGCCTCCCAAAAAGTTGACCTACCCTCAAATGGGGAAGAGCTCAGAAGATTCTGTGGTCACTGCCAGGAGGAGTGTAGAGAATCCGGATCCCTCCACTGTTCATTGGGTGGAGGGCAACCCCCACTCACTCTCTTGCACAGTTAGGCAGGCCACTCATGATAATGTGACCTGTGGGCAAGGGAATTCAACCCCTTTGTTTTGGTGGGAATACCCTATGCCAACGTCATACGAAATGTTGTCTAGGGTTGTACGCAGTGTATGCTAGAATTGTCTTTGGGGGACCAAAGAATTTAGGTGGGGGGAGTGTGTAGCGGGGTATTCCCCTTTAATAGAGAGAGACAGGACTTTCCGGGTGAGAGGTGAGTCGGGAGGGAGTAGAGAAGAGACTTTACTGGAAGTGAAAGCAGAGGAGAGAGACTACGTTACCCAGAACCCCTTTCAGCAATGTTTCCACCCCAGAGACTCATGGGAGGGGTTATAAAAGGAGGAGGCGAGGCTGGGCTCGGCCTCTTTGGGACACGAGACTTCAAGGGAGAGATCTTCCTGTGCGGATCCACCGTGGTGCAAGGCCTGAAGCCTGGGCCTTGCGCTGTTACCCAAAGAGCCTTCCACCCCATCTCGAGCCTGGGTGGCATCTGACTCGGTTTTCTTCAACCGCTGCTGAGCCGGAGACCAGACTGCTGCAGAGCTGTGTGAGGAGACACAGCAGGTGGAAGTTCCCGGACTGGGATCGCGTCCGGAGGGGTGAGCGAGCACTTGCTCAATCCACAAATACTTTATATCATTATGTAAAAAGATACTAAAATGATAATCTGGCCCTCCTTTCTAGTATCACTCTGCGCTTGTGGATGTTATGTCATAAGGATATAAACAATAGTAAAATGTATAAAATAGATATAAATATATATAAATATATAAATATGTGAACATATGAGCATATAAATATAAAACATATATATAAAAGAACAGCAGCTGCTAAAAAATCAAGCGTACATATAAAACAGTATCATATAAAACTAATAAAAAGTTCAGAATAAAACTGCAGCAGCGCTACGAACAAAGTTCAATTGTGCGTCTTCTATGATAATCGCTTATATAGGTGATGAGGTAGTAAATGGTGAATCTAGTTGTAATATATCCAATTCATATTCTTAGTGCTCCTTTCACCAGTAGTGTATAACACCGCGTGGGGGGATTTTAGAAAGTCCCCTTTAGGGGGCGCACTCACCAGATGTAAGATAAATAAAAGCCTAGATCAACACTCCTCCTTCAGCAATAATACAATTGGAATTATCCTTCTCCGCCATAGACAGATGTCAAATCAGGTATGGGTATAGAAAAGATATCCTCCTCAATCTATCCTGTCTTCTTATCCTCAGTGATAGAAAAAAGGTGCCGCTGGCATATATGTGGAAAAAATACAAACTACATAGGGTAGTACTGTTTGACCATTTATTAAAATATTTAATCCCCAGGTAATCCCTTGGTTACATATATGCGTACCACAAAGTAAAATAATACAGGCGAAATGATAAAATGAGCGCTACAGCACCAGACACTTGCCCCTGATGAGCGCCACGGTGTATTTCCCTCGGCACTTCCTTGTTCGGCAGGTCCTGGAGCGCATGAACGTCACTTCCGGTTTGCTTGGTTGGTTGGCCACGCCCTGACGTTTCGTCACTTCCTGACTTCCTCTGAGGGCGATAGATTGAGGAGGATATCTTTTCTATACCCATACCTGATTTGACATCTGTCTATGGCGGAGAAGGATAATTCCAATTGTATTATTGCTGAAGGAGGAGTGTTGATCTAGGCTTTTATTTATCTTACATCTGGTGAGTGCGCCCCCTAAAGGGGACTTTCTAAAATCCCCCCACGCGGTGTTATACACTACTGGTGAAAGGAGCACTAAGAATATGAATTGGATATATTACAACTAGATTCACCATTTACTTTATATCATTGTTAGGCCTACAGACTGCCGTGGCCCACTAGTTCCTATTTGAGTTCTTTTCCCCATTTGAGATCCAAAGCAGAACTGAGTTGAACGGATCTTTAGTGGAGTGTACTGTGTTGGCATTTTTACCCCCCCCCCCCCCCTTGGATTACAAATGTGTTCCTGAAATGTGCACCGCCGTTTAAAGACTTGAATGCGAAGAATTTTACCCCTACTAGAGACTGAGTTATATGGTCAGGCCTGGCCATCTAGGTAGTTTATTTAGTTGCTGCGCCATAGGGTGCATAGTGAAGTACTGTTACACGTGGCGCGTGTGCGCCATATCTCTATAGTTATAGTGTGACTACTGCTGCAGGGCTCTGCAGATAGATTCTTATGATCTGTTATCACTGTTGATTTCCATTGCCATAGAAAGTAAATTCGTTATTCTTTTATCACTGTCTTGGTGTTTGAATTTAATCATAGAGCATAAGATATACACATATTACCCTAGACTAACTGTGCCAGTAGGGGGTCGAGTAAATTGCCGGGGGTTGGCGGAGCTGTCTTCAGGGCCCAAACTAAATCTGCGGCCCTCTTAGTTGAAGGTATCGCTACACTAATTTACTAAGAGATATCAGTCTGGATATCCCACCACTTCCTCAAACTCAATCAATCCAAAACCGAACTTATAATTTTTCCTCCCCCACATGCCTCTTCCCCTGATCTCTCTGTCAAACTCAATGGCACAACTGTAAACCCATCCCCGCATGCCAAGGTCCTAGGTGTAGTCCTGGACCCTGAACTCTCCTTTAAGCCCCCCGTCCAATCACTGTCCAAATCTTGCCGCCTCAACCTCCGCAACATCTCCAAAATACGCCCCTTTCTAACCAATGACACAACAAAGCTCTTAATTCACTCCCTGGTCATCTCTCGCCTTGACTACTCCAACTCTCTTCTCATTGGTTTAGCTCTACATAGTTTATCCACCTTCAGTCCATCATGAATGCTGCTGCCAGACTCATCCACCTCACCAACCACTCAGTATCTGCTACTCCTCCCTGTCAATCCCTCCACTGGCTTCCGCTCACCCAACATATTAAAGCGGAGCTCCGCCGAAAAAGAAATATTAAAAGCCAGCAGCTACAGCTACAGCAGCTGCTGACTTTTAATATTAGGACACTTACCTGTCCTGGAGTCCAGCGACGTCCGCAGCAGAGGACGAGCAATCGCTCGTCACTCTGCTGCCCCCACCCCCATCCTCGGTGAGGGAACCAGGAAGTGAAGCCTTGCAGCTTCACTGCCCGGTTCCCTATGGCGCATGCGCGAGTCGCTCTGCGCCGTTCTGACTGGTCCCCGTGTGTTCTGGGAGCCAAATGTCTCCCAGAACACAACCGGTATTCTGCGGGAAGTGACGTACTTCCCGCAGATTTCCCGCAGAGAGGACTCCCGTAAGTGGGTGCAAATACTTGTCTTAGACAGGTATCTGCACCCCCCTCCCCCCTGAAAGGTGTCAGTTGTGACACCGGAGGGGGGGAGGGTTCCGATGAGCGGAAGTTCCACTTTAGGGTGGAGCTCCACTTTAAATTTAAAATACTAACAGCTACTTACAAAGCCATCCACAACTTAGCCCCCAGCTACATCACTAGCCTAGTCTCAAAATACCAACCTAATTGTTCTCTTCAGTCCTCTCAAGACCTTCTGCTCTCTAGCTCCTCGTCACCTTTTCCCATGCTCGCCTCCAGGACTTTTCCAGAGCCTCTCTAATCCTATGGAACGAGAAAAAAGGGGGGAACATTTGGGACTTTGAATGAGACGTAAGGGAAAATTCACGCCTCCATCCCTGTGCTGAATGCAACATAAAGGGGGGGGGGGAGATTTTGGGACTTTAAATGAGGTGTGTTTGCTCAGACCAAACAAAACATATGAGTAAAAACATCCATGTGTTTATTACTAAACCATAAATTGGCATAACATAGTACAGCATAACATGCATGATACAGTTTGTAGAATTACATCAAGATAATTGTAGATCGCATGGCACATAATAGTAAAAGATATGCATATTGGATATTGAACAAAATAAAATCAATTGGAAACATAAATTGATAAAACCATTTAGATATACGCTGGATGCATCAGAATGGGCTTGACATGTTTCGTGGACTGCATCCACTCATCAGGAGCCATGCCTCCATGTTCTAAAGAGGGAAGGAATAAATGACCATTATAGTCGTATCGAACACCATAGAGAACTTAAAATTGCTAAATAATTACTGGCCATACATAAGATTGCTCACATCTGAACTGAAACATGTGATAGCGTGTATCAAGGACCGGCCAACTATGTCTCGCCCGGGAGCTGAGAAAAGGATCCTGTAGGGGAAGCCAGGCGCGCAGCCGCAATTCCCCATGGAAGGTGAGTGCAATATAACACAGTTGATGGGAATTCTAAAATATATGAAATTAAATAAAATATATATGATATAAGTGACCTTATCAATGTATATCTGTCCAATTATCTCCTACTCTATTAGATTTTAGACGATCCCTGAAAACCCTCCTCTTCAGAGAAGCCTATCCTACCCACACCTAACAACTGTATTTTCATTTCCTCCATCAGCTCATCCCCCACAGTTATTACCTTATGTTTCTCTTGACCCTTCCATCTAGATTGTAAGCTCTAACGAGCAGGGCTCTCTAATTCCTCCTGTATTGAATTGTATTGTAACTGTACTGTCTGCCCCCATGTTGTAAAGCGCTGCTCAAACTGTTCGCGTTATATCAATTCTGTATAATAATAATAATAATAATAATCTGTAGGGTTCAATATTGAGTTGGCCCACCCTTTGCAGCTATAACAGCTTCAACTCTTCTAGGAAGGCTGTCCACAAGGTTTAGGAGTGTGTCTATGGGAATGTGTGACCATTCTTCCAGAAGTGCATTTGTGAGGTCATGCACTGATGTGGACAATAAGGCCTGGCTTGCAGTCTGCGCTCTAACTCATCACAAAGATGTTCTATCGGGTTGAGGTCAGGACTCTGTGCAGGCCAGTCAAGTTCCTCCACCCCAAACTCGCTCATCCATGTTTTTATGGACTTTGCTTTGTGCACTGGTCCAAGTCACTTGGTGGTATGGGTATTGTGGTGTGGGGTTGTTTTTCAGGGGTTGGGCTTGGCCACTTAGTTCCAGTGAAAGGAACTCTTAAGGGGGCAGCATACCAAGACATTTTGGAAAATTTCATGCTCCCAACTTTGTGGGAACAGTTTGGGGACGGCCCCTTCTTGTTCCAACATGACTGCACACCAGTGCACAAAGCAAGTTCCATAAAGCTATGGGATGAGAGAGTTTGGGGTGGAGGAACCTGACTGGCTTGCACAGAGTTGAAGCTGTTATAGCTGCAAAGGGTGGGCCAACTCAATAGTGAACCCTACGGACTAAGACTGGGATGCCATTAAACTTCATAGGCGTGGAAAGGCAGGCGTCCCAATACTTTTGGTAATATAGTGTATGTGGTGTTAACAGCTGTAGGAAATGACTATTCCTATTTACTGTGCAGCACACAATGATAGGTCTTCTCTAAAATATAGGATTCATTTATTCATCCATTTCCAGCTGCCAGACTGGCATTTGCTGAATAGATGCTTCCATGGTGATCTGTACGAAAGTGTACAACACCTTCCATGCTTAGAGAACAAGGATTACCATGGTAACCCAAATCCACTGCTTAGATTAATACTGTAGTATAATGAAGAACTTCCAAAGGTCAGCACAGCGGCTTTTTTCCTGCGGCAGTACACTTTGTGCAGCTCTCCGATGTAGCTAAGGTCCAGGTCCCGGCATTTAGCTATGCTTGCTTTAAAATACACATATTTGGACAAATTGGTTTTTATTTCAGTAACATAAAAGTCCAACTTAATTGCATTAGAGATTATAATTGGATTGAATGATTTCGGACAGAAAAGTGGTAAAATACCAAGTCTAAATATAAGCCATGGGGGAAATGGCTCACTCACCACCAATCTTAAAGTGAAACTATGGCGAGAATCAAAACTAACATACAGCGATCAGCCATAACTTTTTGATCATCCACCTAATATTGAGTAGGTCCCCTATTAGCTGCCAAAACAGCCCTGACCCATTGGGGCATGGACACCAAGGTATCAAGGTATGCTGTGATATCTGGCATCAAGCTGTCAGTAAAGCCTCGTACACACGGTCGGACTTCCATCAAACTTTTCCCTGGATTTTTGTCCGAACGGAGTTGGCCGGGAACACCCATAGCATACACACGCTCGGACTTTTCTGCAAACTTTCCCAAAACTTCTTCCAACATCACGTGGTTTTTCTGCTCTTTACCGCCACCCTTTGGTCAACTTCTGCTAATGTTGGTTGATTTTAACATTATTTGTTTTGTCCATCGTACAAAAGTCCGATGGTTTTCTGTACACACGGTCGGACTTTGCTCCATCGGACTTTTGTTGGCCAAAAGTTTGTCTGTTTGCAGACCCAACTTTTGTCCGATGAAAACAAAAAAAAAAAAAAAAAAAAGTTTGTCCGATGGAGCGTACACACGGTCGGATTGTTGGTCCAACTTGCTCAAAATGAAGTTTGTTGGCCAAAAGTCAGACCGTGTGTACGGGGCTTAACAGATCCTTTAAGTCCTGTGAGTTGTGAGGTGGGGCTTCCATGGATCAAACTTGTGTAGCACACCCCCGTAAGAGCTGCTGGTTTAATTTTGGGCCTTGCACATTACCTCAGTATTCGTTGTCTAGGGGAAGAAAGTCTGTAGAAACTCCAATGTCCACACAAGATGTAAAACCTTAAGCAGCAAGGTTTTATTTTCCTTTTGCATAAACATATAGAAAGGTGAAGGGAAAAGGGTAGGTTCAGGCACACAGTACAGATCACTAGGGAAGAACTCCTCAAAAATACAGTCACTCACCACTCTCCCTGGAGTGGGTTTTGCTCACCCGGATAGGCCCCTCTCACCTGGCCTAGCAGCCGGTATGATGCACAAACAATAACTCAGGACCAGTCTCTGCCACAGACTGGCAGTGCACAGAATTGGATAATCCGGGATCCTCTGCCACAGGACTCAACACCCGAACTTCCAGCCAAGCAGCCAAGAGTCTTTAAGCCGACCCGGCAGACTGCAAGGTAACTTTAGATGTGGTGCATCCTCCAATAGAATTACCAGGCCCTCCTCAAGACACCAGCCTTCCGCTTGGTCTTTTCCAGGACAGGTCCTCCCCTGGTTTCCTCCATCGAGTGGCTTCCTTCCTCAGGACGGACAGCACAGGATCACCTTCAAGGTACAGACCCAGTCAGCATGGTTCCGAGGCCAAGAATCACACAATACCCCCTCACGCCAGGAGGGCCGTGAGGGGACGAATGACCCCAAAAGATGGTGTCTGCCCCTTAAGTACCCTTCCCCAGCATGCTCAGCGGGTAGACCACACCCACTGAACTGCTACCAGGGGAAGGTACCCAATACACCCTGGCTTGTCAGTCTTCCGCACTGGCCTGAGGTGGTAACGCCACCTACAGGCAAACAGTGGGAAGTCTGCCTAACACAGCCATAGCCGGAACAGAGGCTAATTTAACATAAATTATGTACATCTGAGCCTAACTACTGGCTCAGATAACCCCTAAATTGAACATAGCGCCCAGTCATTGGGAGCAGGGCGCTACACTTGTTTTTCAAGCACATCCCACAGATGCTTGATTAGATTGAGATCTGGTGAATTTGGGGGGCAATTCAACACCTCAAACTCCATATTATGTTCCTCAACCATTCTGGAACCATTTTTACAGTTTGGTGTGCACATTATCCTGCTGAAAGAATTGAGTGATAAGGGAATTAAGCCCTACCTATTTGGTATGGTGGCCTCTGTCACCAGGACTAAAGGTGAAAAAAAAATGTATTTTAAATTGTCATTAGGTCAGCCATAGTTGGGAACTCTTCCAAAGGGGACACTTATTCCAGTGACACCTTTCTAAAAGGGTACAGGAGAAAGATGGGCCTCCGGATTGTTTGCTCAAGTAGTTATTCCATTTGGAACTCATGTGTGGGCGAAAGTTTTCCTTTTTAGGTTTCTCACGAAGAGTGATGGCCAAACCCATGTGTTTCGGGTTGACTAGTGAGGAGCGCCAAACACTGTACAGTGTATAAATTCTAGAAGCTGTATTTATTGAAAGTCTGCTTTTGTTAAAGCCAACGCGTTTGGGGAATGAAAAGGTTTCTGTCCATCAAGGCTTGGCAGATGCAGTATATTGGACTGATAAGTATAGCTTAGTCCTGAAGAATAATTTATATGGACTGTAACAAGGATATGCTTTAGAAACTGGTTTAACCAGCCTGGCTAGAAGGAGCGTTCTCCAAGTCTGCAGGCCATTAATGTCGTGTACACACAATCGGTTTTCTCGTCGGAAAAACCTTGGATGGTTTTTCTGACGAAATTCCGCTCAAGCTTGTCTTGCATACACACGGTCACACAAAAGTTCGCTGAAATTTCAAACGTTAAGAACGCGGTGACGTACAACACTACGATGAGGCGAGAAAAATAAGTTCAATGCTTCCGATCATGCGTCGAATTGTTTCCGAGCATGCGTGTTTTTTCCCATCGGAATTGCATACAGACGAACGGATTTTCCGATAGAAATTTTTTCCGTCGGAAAAATAGAGAACCTGCTCTCTATCTAAAGCCTCGTACACACGGTCGGACTTCAAACAAACTTTTCCGTGGATTTTTGTCCGAAGGGAGTTGGGCGGGCACACCCATAGCATACACACGGCAGGACTTTTCTGCAAACTTTCCCAGCATCACGTGGTTTTTCTGCTCTTTACCGCCACCCTTTGGTCAACTTCTGCTATTGTTGGTCGATTTTAACATTGGTTCTGGGCATGCGTATTTGTACTTCGGACAAAAGTCAGATTGGATTTCTGTACACACGGTCGCACTTTGCACCATCGGACTTTTGTTGCCGAAAAGTTTGTCCGTTTGCAGAGCGAACTTTTGTCAGATGAAAACGGAAAAAGTTTGTCCGATGGAGCGTACACACGGTCGGATTTTTGGGAAAACGTGCTAATTTTGAAGTTTGTTGGCAAAAAGTCCGTCCGTGTGTACGTCGGAAATTCCGACAGAAAAAGTCCGATGGGGCATACACACGGTCGGAATATCCAATGAAAAGCTCACATCTGACTTTTTCTGTCAGAAATTCCGACCGTGTGTACGCGGCATAAGGGTTCCATAGCATGAATGTTGTAAGAGGGACAGACCACAGCCTGCTAGAAGCAACTTCCAGAATAGACTTCCCAACTCATCCTTTTCCTTTCACCCAGTGTGGTAAGTAGGGATGAGTGGTGTGATTTCAATTGATTTTGCCTTAAATTACCAATTTTTCTTTGGGTACATCAGAAACTCTTAATTTCAGTCATAGAGCTGCTAAGGCATAATTTATAAAACAAAAAGTTTTTTTTCTTTATGTCTTTACTTTAAAGGTTCTTTTTTTCTTTGTTTAGGGTAGTTTAGTTTATTTCATTTCATATTATTTCTTTTTTTTTTTCTATTCTCTTTCTTTGTATTTAATAATTTTTATGTGTTTTATCAACAAAAAAAAATGTTTTTTTATGTGAAAAACATAAAATAATTAAGCTAATGAAGAGCAATGTTTTGGCACAAGAACAGGTCCAGGAGACTTGTAAAGAAGTAGCTACCCTCAGGAGTCATTTAAAACCCATTACACACTTAACCACCAAGACCACTTTAATTTTACCTTACAGTTGTCTCCCGATAGCCAAGCAATTTTGAATTGAGGTCCTTAAAATCCCCCAAAAATTGTTAGGGTTCACGCTACCCCCCATAAGCAAAATGCTTTGCTCATGTTTACACCCATTGACCTTAACAAAACACAATTTTAATTAATACTAAGCCCCTGGTCACACCGGTGCGCCTCGTCATGCGATTTGACAGTTTCAAAACGCATGACAAGTCGCACCCCATTGTCCGCATTTGAAGCAGTCAATTTTGAAAATAGTTCCTGCACTACATTTTGCAAGTTCAGGTGCGACGTGCATAGACATCTGTGCATGATTTTGTACAGATGTCTTCCAAGTCACACCTGAAGTAGCACTGAAATGCTACTTTGAAATCATGCTACTTCAAGCGAAGTAGCATGATTTCAATGTCGTGATCGGGTTTGCCCTCACAGCAGTAATCCAAACCATAGGCAAAGTCTGGAAAGGCAGGACTCTGTACATAGCTGAAACCAGATCTAGAGCTACCCAGGTATTGCTCCATGAAAAACCAAAGCCAGAATATCCGAAGGCATGCAAAAATATTTAGCTACCCATGGGATGGTGTGGGGTTTTTGTCGGTTTGTGATGGGAAATTAATGGATTACACATTGTAATGTAAAAGCGGCACTGTGATATAAAGGAAACCACACTGTAAAAGGGCACTGTAATGATTACAGTGCAGTCCCAGTTATATTGGGAGTGCATTACTGCTTGTTATTATGAAAAGACTCCGACTCTCTGTGCAGATCTTTAGCTCCTCCTGCCCCCTGCTCTGCTGATAGGATGAAATCTTTGGTGGGGCGGTAGAGCCAGGAGGGGAGACACAGGCATGGCCGCATAGAAGGAGGTGAGCGGCGACCACGGTTACCGCTTACCCCCTTCTGTGCGGCCTGGTCATCAACAGGCCGCTCTTGTTAGCAAATGCCCGGTGGGCCCTATTGCAAGTCTGGGCCTGCTAACATCTCACAATTTGCCTTGGCCATTGCTACAATTCTTCACTTATTTAATAATATCTCCATAGGCACACACCTCTCCTCCATTCTACTAACTGGAAATAGAGAGGAGGAAATGAGGCACATGTACACACTTTACTACTACTACACTTTACTACTACTCAGGGTAAGGACAAGGGTTGGGAACTTTGGTATATTGTAGAGGTGGGGCACCACAAGGAGATTGGGGGGAGGGGATTTATGTTGAGAAGGGGAATTTGAGGGGCAGCAGAAGGTAAGAATTGTTCTAGGAGGGCAAATTTAAGGAGGTGTGCTAGGAGTGGTGATGTGGGGGGATTTGTGTTGGGAGGGGGGATGGGGAGAGAGGATTTGTGCTAGGAGGGGGGATTTTGGGGCTTTGTGCTATAAAATAATATGGTAGAGGGGAAATATTTTTTTTAGAAAGGATTTGTGCTAGTAGGGATGATTGGAGAGTATTTGTGCTAGGAGGGGGAATTTGTAGGGGGATATGTGCTAGGATGGGGGAGTGGGGAGGTAAATTTGTTCTGGAAGGGGGGAATTTGGAGTGGGGGTGGGAGGATTTGTGCGTTAAGGGGAAATTCCAGGGGTAGATGATTTGTGCTAGGAGAGGGTTTTTTTTTTTTTGGGAGGGGGGGATTTGTGCTGGGGACATGTGAGGAGAGAGAAGATTTGAGCTGGGAGATGGGGGGCAAAGATTTGTGCTGGGAGGAGGGATTTCAGCAGGGAGTGGATTTGTACTGGAAGGAGGGGGAATTTATGTCTAGCAGGTGAGCATGCATATTAGCGTTTGATTTTTTTTGGGGGGGGGGGGGACTGCTGCTACTAATGAATCTGAAAATTGCAGCAGACTATTCCAGAAAGGCGTATAAATATTTCTAGACTTTTAAGTCCGAAAGTTACACAGTACTAGTGATTTCTCTTTTTATAAAGTTTTTTTTATCTTGGTATTAAAATAAATCTTCAAAAAGCTAATATTTTATGTACTTACTGTATGTTTTTCTTAACCCTTGAATACTACCTCCTGCGCCCCTTTAAGTGGAGATGGTGCAGCTTCTGTATCATTTGACCACTGTGATTGGCTCTCACAGTGGTTACATAGTAAGGAGCCCATTCCACCGGGCCCTGATCAGAGAGCTTTTGGTGACAGCACAGTCAGTGTGCTGGGAGCGCACATCGAGCACATTCTCAGCACACAACTTCTGACCACCGTAGACTTATATTCATGCAGCCGGGCATTAAAGCCCATCCTGTTTGCCACTGCATATATACGTTACGTAGTCGACGAGAGGTTATAGTCCACGTTAAGCCTCATTATTTAACTGTGACGCAGTCAGGCTGCATAAACAGTAAGTCTTTTTTATTGCACTAATGTGCCGCAGCTTGGGTTAAAATGTCCTGTACAGGGGAGAGTGTCTGACTGTTGCTCAACATTTTCTATATGTAGCAGGGTCTTTAAATTTAGTTGGGGTACACCTGGGTAGTAGTGTGACCCAGATGTGTAAATTATGAGAGGTTTTGGACCCCTTTGTATTCGTGGAGGATTGGGTGGTGTATTATTCTCCTTGGCCTGTGGGTGGCGGGGTACCCGCAGGCTCCAGGTAGAATCACTGCCACAGTGCTACCCTTTTTGTCCCTTTCCGGAGATGGTACGGCTGGGGCGGGGAACCTGCCGTGGTGTCGATGGGAGGAGATAAAAGGGGGAGACGCCCTCACCACAAGGTCTTCGAGGATCTTCTCTTCACGCACCCAGGCACCTTAGGCCTGGGTGCAGGCGGTTCGGAGTTCCGGCCCAGGCGCCCTAGGCCTGACCGGAATGGAGTTGGAGTCCATCCCAGGCACCTTCAGCCTGGGGTGAGGTACTAAATCGTAGGCCTGGGGCCCAGTGACTTTGACTGGGTCCCGCAAGGGCGAAGTCATCCGAGGGTCCCCGAGGTGGACGGGACCCGCATCTGAGGTGAGGAGGCCGGGGAGGTCACCCGTCCGGAGAGTACGGAGCAGCATCAACCCGGTGATGGATGGGCCTCCGGTAACTCCCTTAGAGGGACATCTTCCCCTGATAGGGGCCACAGCGCAGCGAAGGTACTCATAAATACGTTCTCTTGAGTTGCTGGTAGAGACTCACAAGTTCTATGTTCTGTACTAATCAAGGCTACGATAACCGCTGGTGAAACCACAGTGGTTTAGATTGAAAATCAGGATAGTGCCTCGACCTGCTCATCCCACCGTATCAGGCTGTTATAACGTTCCAACCAGTTGGCTACTGAAGCACTGTTTATTGTGGAGCTTGCAATAAAACAAGAGTTGGACTGTGATCGGTGTGTGGACTCTGGTTAATGGGAGCAAAGGGAGGTGTCAGCATAGCAGGACTGAGTTTCATAACTAAAACGCATTGGCCCGAGGAATGTACTGATACTGGCCTTCACCTCACCCACAGCTATGGGGAGGACATGGGCCGTAGCGCATCTCACCCTGTCGTGTGACATACCCCTAGACAAAGGAGATGGGGTGAGGCCGCTACATATAGTACAATCAAAAATATAAAAAGATGTTGTAACGGAACCCCGTCGCACTCCGCTTGAGTGCTTCTGTCATATACCGCTTCCTCCAGTCTGCACCTTCAGATATCAGATATTACAGCCAAACGTACAACACTAGCTTATACTAGCTTGCAGGCACATGGAATGTTTGCCATCTGAGTCCTGTTTGTTGGGGAGATTTCCCTTCACTTCCTGTCTCATATGTAAAACAGGAAAAGAGAGGAAAAAGCGAGGGAATTCCAGGATGTCACAATGGTCACCAGAACTAGTGTCCCCATTGGATGATTTCCCCACTATTACTATTGTAGCTAGATTGGGTGTACAAAGAATGCAATACCACAGAAAATCAATCAAAGTAATATCTGGTAACAATTAATACTACAATGCCCAAGAAAACAGGAACCAGTTAGAATAGGCAAAATTAATATATTGTCACTCAATATGGTGGGTAGACAGGCAATAGCACAATTTAGCATACAGAGTGAGTAGTAATAAGGACTTGGCATAAGATGACACTTAGGGGTTGATTTACGAAAACTAGAGAGTAAAAAATCTGGTGCAGATCAGCATAGAAACCAATCAGCTTCCAAGTTAAAGTTAGAAGCTGATTAGTTACTAAGCACAGCTGCACCAGCTTCTGAGTGCACCAGTTTTAGTAATGGCATCCAGATCAGCATAAAAAGTAGCAAGGTGGGCAGTAATGTAGTTTAATCTACCGAGTGTTGGAACAATACTGCCAGGGCATATTTTAGTAGCACGTGAAAGTCCTAGACTGACTGGGTATACACTGTTCAAAAGAAAAGGGGATTGGTAGTGGAGGTGGGCAGTCCTTTGAGATGTTCTTCTGCCAGCCATCGTTGGGGTCTTTTAAGAGTGGCAGTGCACTTAACAAGAGTCCCAGTTAACCTACATGCAGTATAGATACAGTATAGGTACAGTATAGTCGTGGCACAGGTGCAAAGGTGGATATGGTTCAGGAGCAGTAAAGGTTCAGTATAATGTGGTATATAGTTGGTATAGGTGCAGAATCGATTCAGTATGGATGTGGTACAGACAATAATTAGGTATGGCACAGGTGCAGTATATCTGTGATAGTAACTCCTCTGGGTGATCTGTGTACATTGCAAGGATTTTAACAAACTTTGTTGCAGATTACTACCTTTTGTTATTCTGAAGAAATCACTGTTTTTCGTCTGTGTCCATGTGGAAAATTCATCTAATGGGAGTGGTTTCCTATTTATCAATCAGCTGCTGCACTTGCAGAGCTCTAATGAGGAAAGTTGCAGGGTCTGCATCCCTTTAGACGTGATATCCTATTTGGAGGATCTCATCAAAAATGAAATTTGTGTTGCAGGGGATGCCTGAAATCTGACTTGTATCTTAGTGCAGACTTCTGGGAAAATCAGTGATCCAATCACATAAAAAACACATATAGAACACCTCCAGGTAGCCATATTGCATTGCATTTTACAGAAAATTACAGCATTGCAGAATGAAAAGCAAAGGTAATTTTTAAAACCATTCAATTACAATATGACGAAAGTGGAGTTACCCTTTAATATCCTGTCTTCAGTGTCTCGATTCCTGCTAACAGTGTGAATGGTGGGTGAGCCCTCTCACCAGTCCCTGTGGTGCAGCTGCAAAGTGTTTCTGTGGAAAGGGTCCCCTCTCTCTCTCTCAGATGCCTCCGATGATCAGCAGTGGGAAGAAGAGGGTGAGAGTACACTCCGGACCCCTGCTACAGCGGTAAAATTTGATCGCTGTGGTCTATGCTGCATGGACCCGGGCATCTCTCCCTGGGTCTCAGTCTTGGTCCCTGCCAGTCTGGCCCCTCACCAGTTTGTCACCTTGCAGCAGATGTGCTCTTTTTGCTTTCCTCAGTGCCAAAAGCCCACTTTCCTGTGCAGTTTATTAAAAACATATTTTACTAACTCTTGCTGTCCAGGGCACACTGGAAACTGTAGTTCAGAAAGTCAGTTGCTGTTTTACATGGCTACTGTTTCAGACTACAATGCTCAGGATTCCAAGTGCCCTGCATTGAAATCTTTGAAGTTGATTGGTTTTAGCTCTCCCCTTGCTAGCCAGAGGAAAATGGAGCGGCATAGCATCAGTATCTCAGTAGAAAGTGAACGTAAACTAATTGTAAAGAGGTAAATGTCTTTCTCCATGTTTCTGTAGTCCAGCACCTCGCTATGCTGTTCTGGGGACAACTGAAAATTTGGGATTTTCTTTCACTTTCTGTGATAACAGTAAACAGGACAAAGAGTGAATCTCTCTAACGAGGACGCAGACATCAATGAAAACCTGGCAGGGGCTCTAATCCCTCTCCACTCGGTCCAAAACGAAAAAAAAAGTTTTGCCTTTAGTTATACTTTATATCAGTGGCGGTGCGTCCATAGAGGGCACAGGAGCGCCGCCCTCTCTCTCCTGCACCTGTCATTCTCCAATAGATAGATTCATGCATGGCATTAATCTATCTATTGTCGCCGCTGCCGCTCCCTATTCAGGTGTCTGGCCCCTTGTCGGGCGCCGGGCATCTGAATTACAGAGGCGGGGGTGTTTTTGGAAGTGCCTGATTAGAGCCGTCAGCTCTAATAGGAGTCCTGATTAGAGCCATGGGCGAATAAATCGCTTCCCTAACACTGTCAGGCGTCCAATCATAGCAGAAGAGGACGGGGGAGAAGACATCGAGGACTCAGAGGGAGCGTGGAGGACAGCGCTAAACCTGAGACAGGTAAGTGCCGGGCGGGGGGGCACACTGGCAACAATTAATGGGGCAAACTGGCGGCAATTGATGGGGGACACTGGCGGCAATTGATGGGGGACACTGGCGGCAATTGATGGGGCAAACTGGCGGCAATTAATGGGCCAAACTGGCGGCAATTGATGGGCCAAACTGGCGGCAATTGATGGGCACACTGGCGGCAATTGATGGGCACACTGGCGGCAATTGATGGGGTACACTAGCGACAATTGATGGGGCACACTGGCGGCAATTGATGGGGAAAAGTGGCAGCAATTGATGGTTACAGTAGCTGCGTTTGATGGCACAGTGGCAGCAATTTATGGGTACAGTGGCTGCGCTTGATGGGCACAGTGGCAGCGTTTGGGCACAGTGGTGGCAATTTATGGGTACAGTGGCTGCGTTTGATGGCACAGTGGCTGCGTTTGATGGGCACAGTGGCTGCGTTTGATGGGCACAGTGGCTGCGTTTGATGGGCACAGTGGTGGCAATTAATGGGCACAGTAGCTGCATTTGATGGGCACAGTGAACCTACAATTGATGGGGGTTTTTTTTCAGTTTGGTTGCGCCCCCCCAAAAATTTTGAGCACCAGCCGCCACTGCTTGATATTGTATTACATACATCTGTAGACTCTCTATCTAGAAGCTATCTGCAGTTCACTGCAGTCACATAGGCTCCCCAACAAGACACTGCTGAGTTCAAATGTCAGAGACATAGGGCTTGCATTGTTTTCCGTCAGTCATACCTGACAAATACACTTCTATACACTTGGCAATTTTTGCAGCATGTGAAGTTTTCCATCAGCTTTGCGATTGCATGGAATTGAGTAGTCCACAGCAATTTCCCTCCCACTGTTCCAATCATTTCAGTTTTAAAGTAAAACTATGACAAGGCAATGGAAATGATATAAACCTAATTATGTACTTGTAACAAGCAATAAATAAGCTATGAAACAATCCCTCAATGACCTCCGTAGCTGCATCCACTGTGGTGTAATTAGTCCTCAAATCCCATTTGAGAAACCCTGCTATCCCCTTACATCATGTGCACGTGCTTTGTGTTTGCATTAGAGAGTTAGTGATGATCCAGTAATGGAAAATAAAAGTAAAATTGTTTTTTCTCAGAAATTTGAAGATGAGTTAGTACAACTCCATGGTGTCTGAAACAACGGTGGTCAGCTAGTTTGAATTTTTTTTTTACTGCTAGTTAAAGCTGAATTTGAATCTGCTTCTATTATGTATTCCCCGGTTACTTCTTCTCCCATCATTAGTATGCTAATGAACGTAAAAAAGGCTTGTGAAACATTAGCATGTACTGATAAAGTATTTTGTATTCATCTGATCACTTTCATTTGTATATCTAAAAAAAACTTAAAGACTGTAATTCACACATAAAGGGGGGCTCAGTGAAAACTCAATAAATACTCAATACAAAGGGGATGCAATAAAAACTCACTAAAAGGGGGGACTCAATAAAAAACATAATAAAAGAGGGAACTCAATAAAAACTCAAAACAAGGGGGGGACTCAATAAAAACTCAATGCAAGGGGGACTCAATAAATACTCAATACAAGGGGGACTCAATAAGTACTCAATACAAGGGGGATGCAATAAATACTCAATACAAGGGGGATGCAATAAATACTCAATACAAGGGGGATGCAATAAATACTCAATACAAGAGGGATGCAATAAAAACGTAAATAAATAGAACTTAATGAAAACTCAAAACAAGGGGGACTCAATAAAAACTCAATACAAGGGGGACTAAAAAAAAAAGTGCAGGGGTGGCTCAATAAATTCTCAATAAAGGGGGGACTCAATAAAAACGTAATAAAATGGGGAACTTAATAAAAACCCAAAACAAGGGGGGACACATTAAAAACTAAAAACAACGGGGGACTCAATAAATACTCAATACAAGGGGGACTCAATAAATTCTCAATACAGGGGAGACTGAATAAAAACTCAATGCAAGTGGGACTTAATAAAACTCAAAACAAGAGGGACTTAAAAAAACTCAATACAAGGGGGACTCAATTAATACTCAATACAAGGGGGACTCAATAAATACTCAATACAAGGGGGACTCAATAAATACTCAATACAAGGGGGACTCAATAAATACTCAATACAAGGGGGACTCAATTAATACTCAATACAAGGGGGACTCAATAAATACTCAATACAAGGGGGACTCAATAAATACTCAATACAAGGGGGACTCAATAAATACTCAATACAAGGGGGACTCAATAAATACTCAATACAAGGGGGACTTAATAAATATTCAATACAAGGGGGACACAATAAATACTCAGTACAAGGGGAACTCTATAAAAACTCAATAAATACTCAATAATACAAGGGGGACTCAAGAAATACTCAATACAAGGGGGACTCAATAAATACTCAATACAAGGGGGACTCAATAAATACTCAATACAAGGGGGACTCAATAAATACTCAATACAAGGGGGACTTAATAAATATTCAATACAAGGGGGACACAATAAATACTCAGTACAAGGGGAACTCTATAAAAACTCAATAAATACTCAATAATACAAGGGGGACTCAAGAAATACTCAATACAAGGGGGACTCAATAAATACTCAATACAAGGGGGACTCAATAAATACTCAATACAAGGGGGACTCAATAAATACTCAATACAAGGGGGACTTAATAAATATTCAATACAAGGGGGACACAATAAATACTCAGTACAAGGGGAACTCTATAAAAACTCAATAAATACTCAATAATACAAGGGGGACTCAAGAAATACTCAATGCAAGGGGGACTCATTTAAAACTCATTACAAGGGGGACTTAATAAAAAACTCAATACAAGGGGGATGCAATAAATACTTAATACAAGGGGGATGCAATAAAAACTTAAATAAATAGAACTTAATGAAAACTCAATAAAATGGGCAATCAAGGTGGAATTAATGAAAAATCAAAACAAGGTACAAAATCTGAAAAAGGTGACTCAATAAAAACAAAATAAAAGGAGGATATAAAAAAACTAAATAAAAGCGAGACTCGATGAGAACTTACCAAAAGGCTCTCAATAACAAGAACCTCTACTAAAACAGTTATATGGCCACAGCTTACTTATGAATGCTTCACCTATACAGCCTGTCCTTGGCTCTGTCAGTGTCTTCTATTCTATAAGGCCACAACCTTTATGCCGTGTACACACGACCGCTTTTAATGTCATTGAAAAAAACTGCTTTTTTCTCGACGTGATTCTTCTCAAGCCTGCCTTGCCTACACACTATCGTGGAAAAAAATGCTTGAGTAAAGCGCGGTGACGTACGAAATGTAAGACGGCACTATAAAGGGGAAGATCCATTTGGATGGCGCCACCCTTTGGGCTGCTTTTGCTGATCCTCGTGTTAGTAAAGTTTGTTGAGAGACGATTCACGCTTTTCAGTCCGTTACAGCGTGACGAATGTGCTATCTCCATTAGGAACGCTAGTTTTACCAGAACGAGCGCTCCCGTCTTATAACTTGCTTCTGCGCATTTTTTTCACATCGTTAAAGCCTACACACGGCCGTTTTTTATGACGAGAAAAATGACGACGTGAAAAATGATGAGAAAAATTAGAGCATGTTCCAAATTTTTCATGGTAATTTTTCACGTTGTGAAAAATGCTCTGGAGCATCATGAAAAACGGCCGTGTGTACGCGGCATCACACTGGATAGGGGGGGGCACAATTTTTCTGTCAAGAAAGGACCCTTTCTTTCTGTGTGGAAGTAGTAGTTTCTCTCTAGAGGTCTGGCACATACTGTATATACAAATAGCAGGAAGCATGAGCTTTGCTGAATAGGGAGCTCTAGCAGGGGGCGTGTCAGGCCTCTGTAGAGAGTCCACTGCTTCCACAAATAGCAAGTATTCTTTTCTGCAGGATGCCTTCAGGGAACAGGCTTGACAGGTGGTGCCAACTCACCCATTGAGATCAGTGGGGCTACACCACAAATGCGAGCAAAGCACAGTTGCAGTGGGGCCCCACTTATCTCAGTGCGACTGGTTGCACAGGTGCAGTACGATGCCGCAACGTAAAATTGGCAATTGAAGAAAAGGGTAAAAATAAACAAAAAAAACAAGTATCAGGAGGCAGCAGTAAGTAGCTTCTCATGACTATCTGACAGCCACCGTTATACCACCCTCTGAAAAACGATCCACTATGGATCATCAATTTTTAGAGGGAAGTAAGCAGCATCACTGCCTGTCTGAAAGAGACCTTGGAGTTTGAACACCTATTGTTTTTTTTAAAATAAATTATGCTGATTTAAAACGGAAAGTTCAGTTGGGATAACTGTTATTTTAGGCATTCTGCATTGATATACGTCGACATGACTTGCATTAATACAATTGGACTGAATCCATTCACCAGTCATTAATGTATTCCTATTGTCTCTTGCCAGGAACTGTCTTATAGTACATCAATTGCTGTCTGGTGATAAATTCCCATGAATAAAACATTATTCAAAATAGTCTCAGAGATGAATACTGAAGTTTATATCAATAGATCATATATTATATTAGAATATACAGACAAGTCTATGCAAAAAATGACTCCTAGCACATCATTAGGGATGACACTTCAATTCCTTTACAATCCGGATTTTACTTAGATAATAAGCAATCATGATGGGTTAGATAAATAAAAAATAACAGAAGGGTTAAAAGACTTGCCTGTCCTGGAGAAAATGCTGATCCAGGCTCGCTTTAGTTCTTCTCGCATATCCAAAGGCCACACCGGTAGCAAATTGGAAGAATGATCGCATGTTCAAATCCATTTTTTAAAATCGCAAAGCAGTCGAAGACATAATATCGATGGACCACAAGGTGACGGGGGGACTAAATCATTTGAATTTAATGCGGTGGAAAAGTCAGATCGCCTACATAGTTTTTTCCCCAATCCAAATTGATCTGTAAATAAACTGTATTGAAGGGGTCAACTGATGGGTGGTAGACTGCTTGCTTAGCCTCTGACAGGCACTGCCGATGATAATTGTGAATTCTGGTCGCTTAAAGTGGGAAAAATTTACTAAGAATTGCCATGTGTAGAGCCAACGTCAAGGCATTGCTCATTTTTTCTCTGTTAGGCTCGGTTCACAACAATGCGTTTTTTCATTCTTTTTACAGAAATGCAGGACATGCTTTTGAACATGGGTTCCTATGGAAAACGTTCACATCAATGCATTTTTGTGCCTCTGCGTTTTTGGAACGAGTCAGGGACTTTTTTTAAAGGAAAACTGTGCTTTTTTGGTTCAATAGACTTTAATGGAGATGCTGCAGGAAAGCATGTTGTGCGTTTTCAGCGCACTTTTGATGCATTTTGTATTGTTTAATCTGCCCAACAACAAATTGGCCAGATAAAAGGAAAAAAAGCATAAAAAACATGCCAAAAACACGTGTCTAAAAACACAGAAAGTGCAGCAAAAAATCACTGCAGAAATGCTCAAAAGCTCTCTTGTTAAAAAAAAAAAGAAATGCTCAAAAGCAATATGCATAGATGTGAATCGAGCCTTAGTGCTGGTTCACACCACAAAACCGCACTCCAGATCCGTTCCGGATGCACTTCTGCATGCATGCATTTTTGGCGTGTTCCGGTGCGTTTTTGATGCATTTCCGAATGTATTCCAGAAGCTTTTTTTCTTCTTTTTTCTGTTTTTTTTTTTTGCACTATACTGGGTCCTGTGCGTTTTTGATGCGTTCAGACCCATTCACACACACCAGAAACTGCACATAACTGAGCATTTTTGACTGCATGTTTACATGCATTTGAAGCGCGCTTGACGTGCGCCTGACTTGCACTTTGCATGTGTTTTTGCTGCATTTGCAGTGCATTTTTCAATACTTTTTTGGGCTTGGCTTAAAGAGGCATGGTGCAGTGCATTTAAAGCGTGTTTGTAGAGCATTACCGCCATTTGCAGTGCAGAAAAATGCAGCATGCTCTACTTTTTTTAGCTGCGCTGAACTGCACTGCAATGATGTGAACTGTGTCCATAGGATTACCTTGATTTTGGGCTGTCTATGAAGTTGGAGTCTAAAATGTGTTCACCTGCATCCAACTGCATTCGGTGTGAAAGGGCCTTCCAGTGCATTTTTGATGCGTTTTACTGCGTTCCAGTACAGTCCCATGCAGGAAAAATGCAGCATCTCCTACTTTTTTTTCTGGACTTGGAAAGCACTGGAACTGACTGCACTGGCGTGAACTATGCCATTGGAAACCATATAACCTACTTTCCATGTGTTTTTGATGCAGAAAAAAAGGCACTGGACTGCATGTAGTGTGAACTGGCCCAGGATGGTTGTACACCTTATGCCGTGTACACACGATCGGTTTTACCGATGAAAACAGTCCAATGGACTTTTCTCATCGGACAAACCGATCGTGTTTGGGCCCCATCGGTCTTTTTTCCATCAGTGAGAAAAAATAGAACATGTTTTAAATTTATCCGATGGGAAAAAAACCATAGCAAATTCTGATCGTCTGTGTGGAACTTCATCGGACAAAAAACCCACGCATGCTCAGAATCAAGTCGACGCATGCTCAGAAGCATTGAACTTCATTTTTCTTGGCTTGTCGGAGTGTTTTACATCACAGCGTTTGGGATGGTTGGATTTTTGACTGATGGTGTGTAGGCAAGACTGATGAAAGTAAGCGTCATCGGATTTCCGATGGAAAAATTCATCGGATTAGAATCCATAGGAAATCCAATTGTGTGTACAGGGCTTTAGACATGAAATATGAACAAAGCATATCCCTCTCTAGTGTATACTTGTCTCAATCCAGAGCACTAAGTGTAATTTTTGTCTAATGCTTCATTCCTCAACTTCTGACAAGTTTTCCTGACATCAAGAGAAAAAAGGTGAAGGGAGAGCTGTGATTGACAGCCTCAGCTCTGTTCCTTTGTGCTGTGTGAAAGGGGATGAGTCCCTTCCCTCCAATCAGCTCTCACTGAGCTCTACAGAGTATAACTTCAGCTCCCTACCCCCTGCTTTCTGAAAGCTCAGGCAGGCTGCATAAATTCTGCACTTTGAGCGACTGTTGAGAAGAGAGGACTGCAACTAAACAGGTAAAAATGTATGCAAGTGGATTTGTTTCATCTGTGTACCACCCAAGGCCAATCACTTCACTGGGTATATGTAGGGGTTTACAACCACTTTAAAGGAGAGATTAAAAATTCCACTTTTAGGACACTAACTACAGCAGAGGCTCACGAAGATCTTACATTCCTGTCAGTATCTTACATAGCCGCACGGAGGCACTTCAGCACACACAGGAATGCATGCTGGCACACAGCCATGCACTCTCCTGGCCTGGACTGGCGCCAAACGGCCTTTATAAAGGAGCCAGTTTCCCTTTGTGATTGGTGGTAGATCTTCAGCTCTCCAGTGCATTTGTTCCTGTGATTCCCTTGCATCTGTGGCTACCCGTCACTGACTCGGCTTGCCCCTGGACCTGTCTTCTGCCTGCCTCCTGAGCTGACTTCGGCTTGGTAAACGGACTGTCTGATCCTGCTCTTCTGTGTATGACCTTGGCTATACTCCTGACCACGCTGACTTCTCTCCTGACTTTTGCTCTGCCTGAGTCCTGCTACTTCCCATGGATGCCACCTGTCTGCAGACACTATCCTGGTGTCTCATCTGAGTACTAGGGATGAGCCGAACACCCCTCGGTTCGGTTCGCATCCAGAACATGCGAACAGACCGATAGTTTGCGCGAAATTTCGAACCCATTAAAGTCTATAGGACTCGAACGGGAGAAATCAAAAGTGTGAATTTTAAAGGCTAATATGCAAGTTATTGTCCTAAAAAGGGTTTGGGGCTCCGGGTCATGCCCCAGGGTACATGTATCAATGCAAAAAACTGTTTTAAAAACAGCTGTTTTTTCAGGAGCAGTGATTTTAATGATGCTTAGACCCCTTTAACACTGAGATGTTTTTCAGGCGGTTTAGCGCAAAAAATAGTGCCTAAATACCGCCTGAAAACTCCTGCCCCTGCAGTCTCAATGTGAAAGCCAGAGGGCTTTCACACTGAGGCGGTGCGCTAGCAGGACTGCTCCAAAAGTCCTGCTAGCAGCATCTTTGGTGCTGGTGCCACAACACAGCAACCCCTCACAGATACTCTAGTTGGAGCGCAGGAATGAGCCCTGCTGCAAAGTATTGCAGCAAAAATTGTAATTACACGCCCCTATTAAACAGGGGCTCATAAAATGGGCCTTAGCCACTGGTGGCTGTGCCCAGAACCAAAAATGTTCTTACAAGCTATCAACATGAACATTGAGGGAGAAGAGGATAGTCACTCCGCATAACAGGATAGTCACTCAGCATCAGCATAGGCAGTCTTGAAGATATCTCACATTCAAAAAATCAGGTGCTTGGTAGCTGGTGATCCAAGACTGATTCATTTTTATGAAGGTCAGCCGATCGACCGAGTCGGTGGACAGGCGCACCCTGTGATCGGTTACAAAGCCTCCAGCAGCACTGAATGTGCATTCTGAAGGAACGCTGGATGCAGGACAGGCCAGTGGCTCAACTGCATACTGTGCAAGCTCTGGCCAGTGATCCATCCTCAAGACCCAGTAACCCAGAGGATTTTCGGTGGGAAAGGTGTCCAAGTCTGATCTTGCCCCTAGGTATTCCTGCACCATGTGAATCAGACGCTGGTGATGGTTGCTGGAACCGATCATACCTTGGGGCTGCAGACTAAAAAATTGTCTGAACGCATCGGTCAGACGGCCACCTTCTCCACCGCTTCTTCTGTGACTGACCGAAGCCTCAGCAACACGTTGTCCAGGACCAGGAATTTGTAACCTCCCAGGCTCTGGAAACGCGTTGCACAAATCTTTCTGCAAGGCCTCCCGAAGATGTTTCATCCTCTGCTCCCTCTGCGACGGCTGGATAAGGTCCGCAACCTTACCCTTGTAACGTGGATCAAGGAGGGTTGCCAGCCAGTAATGATCCCTCTCCTTGATACCACGAATACGAGGATCCTTTCGCAGGCTTTGCAGGATCAGGGAGGCCATGCAGCGTAGGTTTGCTGAGGCATTCGGTCCGGAGTCCTCTGGGTCTCTAAGGACGACATGATCCGCAGCCACCTCCTCCCAGCCACGTACAAGTCCATGAGTTTCTTGGGACTGTAAATGATCCCTTGAAGACTGCTGCTGATGCTGAGTGCTAGGCTTCACCTCCATGCTGACACAATCCTCCTCCTCCTTCTCTTCCTGTGTGATCGGCGGGCCAGCAGGAACACTGTCTGGATAAAGGGGGCCTTGAGAGGTAAGGAAGTCCTCCTCTTCCTCCCTCTGTTCTGCCTCAAGTGCCCTGTCCATTATTCCATGCAGCATGTGCTCCAACAGGTGGACAAGAGGAACAGTGTCACTGATGCATGCACTGTCACTGCTCACCATACTCGTGGCCCCTCAAATGGTGACAGGACAGTGCATGCATCCCTGATCATGACCCACTGGCGTGGCAAAAAAAAACAAGCTCCCCTGACCCTGTCCTGGTGCCATAGTCGCACAGGTACTCATTGATGGCCCTCTGCTGCGTGTGCAGCTGCTGCAGCATGGCCAACGTTGAGTTCCACCTGGTGGGCATGTCACAGATTAGGCGGTTCTTGGGCAGGTTGTATTCCTTTTGGAGGTCAGCCAGCCGAGCACTGGCATTATATGACCGGCGAAAATGCACACAGACTTTCCTGGCCTGCCTCAGGACATCCTGTAAGCCCGGGTACCTGCCCAAGAACGGCTGCACCACCAAGTTAAGGACGTGAGCCAAACAGGGCACATGGGTCAGCTGTCCCTGTTGGAGGGCGGAGAGGAGGTTGGTGCCATTGTCGCAAACCACCATTCCTGTCTTAAGCTGGCGTGGCGTCAACCACCTCTGAGCCTGCCCCTGCAGAGCTGACAGAATCTCTGCCCCAGTGTGGCCCTGTCCCCCAAGCACACCAGCTCAAGCACCGCATGGCATCTTTTTGCCTGCGTACTTGCGTAGCCCCTTAAACGCCTACGGAGCACCGCTGGTTTAGAGGACAAATCAGCACAGGAAGAGGCCCCGGAGGAAGAAGAAGAGGAGGGGTGGAGGAGAGAGGTGTGTCAGAATCACCACTAGTAGCATTTTGGAGACGTGGTGGCGGAACAAACTCCAACACTACTGTACCCTGTCCTGCATCCTTCCCAGCTGCCAGCAGAGTCACCCAGTGGGCCGTGAAAGATAGGTAACGTCCCTGTCCATGCCTTCTGGACCATGAGTCAGCGGTAATATGTACCTTACCGCTGAGCGCCCTGTCCAGCGAGGCGAAGACATTGCCTTCCACATGCCGGTAGAGAATCGGAATCGCCTTCCGTGAAAAAAAGTGGCGTTTGGGAACCTACCACCGCACATTCCACAAACTCACAGAAGAAGGCAGAGTCTACCAACTGAAAAGGCAGCAGTTGAAGTGCTAGCAATTTAGCCAAGCTAGCATTCAACCGCTGGGCATATGGATGACTGGGAGAGAATTTCTTTTGGTGGTGCAACAGCTGGGGCAGGGAAATATGCCTGGTACAATCGGACGTTGGTGTACCGATAGCAGATTGCCCGCAAGTACTTGGCCGTGACACACCTAATTCTACACCTTCATTCCTCTCAGTGCAGGTTTCTGAGAGGACTGAAGGTATAGTGGGGTTGGAGATCCCAGCTGATGAGGAGCAAGGAGAGGTCCGCTTTGTTCTTTGGTGTGGGTCTTTTATGTACGCTTGCCAACGGACTGCATGGCAGGTCGACATATGTCTGGTCAAGGTCAAGCATGTGGTGCCCAAGCGGCTGATGTTTTGGCCACACGAGATACGCTTCAGACATATGTTGCAAATAGCAACGGTGCGATCTGCTGCACACGTCTCAAAAAAGGCCCACACCAAAGAACTTTTGGAATAACGCGCAGAGACAGCAGTGCCCTGCACATGCGGAGCTCTGCGGTGTGATGCAGTTAGTTGGCTGCCCCTAAGCTGGCCCCTGGAGGGCATCATGCCTCGTTGGAGATGTGCCTGCTCCTCCTCCTCCTCCTCTCTCCTATCAGGCACCCACGTAGAGTCAGTGACCTCATCATCCCCTCCCTCCTTGTCATTGGAGCAAACCTGGCAGTATGCTGCAGCTGGGGGAACATGACTGCCAGTTTGCTGTCCTTCTTGGGCACCCCCTCTCTCTGGGCTCACGTTACTGCCTTCCTCAAGCTCGGTACCATCATCGGAGCCTTCAAAACGCTGCGCATCCTCCTGCAGTATGTACCCAACACTGTGGTCAAACAGTTTGAGGGACTCCTCAGGACTAGGGTAAGGAGTGACTGATGCCATTGAGCCGATGGAAAAGGCCGCTTTGGCAGCTGCTTTGGTAGACAAAGTACCCTGAGCCTGGATGAGAGAGGATGAGGACGGCTTGGTCATCCACTCTACCAATTCTTCGGCATGTTGCGGCTCAACACGGCCAGCTGCCGAAAAAAAGGACAAACGTGCCCCACGGCCGCGTGCTGATGAGGATGCACCATGTTAACGAACAGCACTGTTGCCTCTAGACACAGAGCCTGCTTGCCCTCTTTTATTGGCCTGTGTGTGTCTGCCTCTCCTTGTTGGCCTTCCAGACATACTGTATTTAATGTATTGGAATAGGTACACAAGGAATTGTCTGCAGTCAGCTTTAGCTGCACACTGTGCCCAGTATACAGTACACTGACTTAATATACTGCAGGTTAGCTCAATCAACTGCCTGTATTATTAGGAATAGAACAGGAATAGTCTGCAGTCAGCTTTACCTGCACACTGTGCCCAGTATACAGTACACTGACTTAATATACTGCAGCTTAGCTCAATCAACTGCCTGTATTATTAGGAATAGAACAGGAATAGTCTGCAGTCAGCTTTACCTGCACACTGTGCCCAGTATACAGTACACTGACTTAATTAACTGCAGCTTAGCTCAATCAACTGCCTGTCTGTATTATTAGGAAGAGAACAGGGATGGTCTGCAGTCAGCTTTACCTGCACACTGGCCTCCAGCACCAGGTACATGATATCCACAGTTATATGAGCAGCACTAGAGGGAGCCTGGAGCATCATTTCCTCCAAGAGAGATGGGTATATTGGCTCTTCTATTATCTGATTATTAATGCATCCCAGCAAGGCTTTTAGCACAGCCTTATTATCACATCTGTGGAAAAAGTACTTTTATACCAGTAACCTCAGATTTTTTTAATGTTTTAAAATGTAGACATGGTGGAGGCAAAGGGAACGCTTCTTCCTGAAATGATCTGTGTGATCCAGACTGGACCCACTACAGTCAACGACTACCAAAATACCAAATTAAGATTACCATTATTCTCTATGGCTGGGCCTTTTTCACCCATGACCGTTGCACCATGGGCAGTGAGAATTTGGATTTGTTTGCATGTGAGACATTTGATTTTATTGAGGAGGACAAAGCAGAGAGAATACTAGTGGTATTCTAAACATTTACTCATTGCTTTAAGTCAGGACTTAACAAAACCCAGGCGCCAGGTCGCAATGGTGACTGGAAATTGCGTCTTTGCGCCTGGTATACACCGCAGGAGCGGTCTGGATTCCTCTCATGTGCCCCCCCCCCCCTAAGGTCGGGCTGGCCGATAATTGAGGCCGCAGCTTTGCGGCCTGCTGGAGCGAGATACACGCTCGTTTGTGCAAACCGGCGCCCTCTTCTGGTGGGCGGTGCTGTGATGAGCATGGCTTGCTCTCACTGCCTGCCCACCTCCGACATCATCTTCCCAGTTTGACAGCTGGGGTTGAGGTTGGCTGCCTGATCGGTCCTTACTACCGCTGACCGGACGGGGAGTGCCGTCTATCAATGCCACCTTATCAGTGCTTATCAGTGCTGCCTATCAGTGCCACCTCATCAGTGCCCATCAGTGCCACCTCATCAGTCCAGCTTATCAGTGCAGCCTATCAGTGCAACCTCTTCAGTGCCCATCAGCGCAGCCTATCAGTGCTTATCAGCGCGGCTTTTTTCATTTTTTTTAACAGTAAAGTATCAGCGCAGCTTTATTAGTGCTGACTCATCAGTGTTGCCTCATCAGTGCCCATCAGTGCCGCCTCATTAGTGCCACCTCATTAGTGCCCATCAGTGCCACCTCATCAGTGTCCATCAGTGCAGCCTCAGTGCCCATCAGTGTAGCCTCATCATTGCTGCCTATTAGTACCACCTCATCAATGCCCACCAGTGTCCATCAGTGCAGCCTCATCCGTGTCCATCAGTGCAGCCTCATCAGTGCCTATCAGTGCAGCCTCATCAGAGCATATTAGTGAAGGAGAAAAACGTATTTGCAAAATCAAAGGTTTTGTTTTATTTTTTTTATTTAATTTATTTTTTCGCTTGGCACCAGGTGTGAGCAATTCTTATTTCCTGACGCCCCAGACAAGCAGTTCTGGGTGCTGGACAGCTGTTTTTAAAAAACTGGCTTTTAACTTTTTTAGCTGGCTCCTAGATTCTAAGCAAATTTGTCAAGCTCTGCTATACAGTAAGTGTATATCAAGCCAAACACATTATTCTGTTTTTTGGAAGGATTAGGTTTCTATTGCAATCTGGGGCTCCATTAGCGAGATTTCCCCTCACTTCCTGTCCTGCTGACAACAGTTTCACCAAAAAGGAAATAAAAGAACATCTGTTACAGGGACACAAACAGAAATAAAAACCTGACAGGGGTTCTAGCATTCCCCTACAACATTAAAAAGTATTCATATTTTAGCCTGTGCTGCTGTTGAAGAGTTACCATCACCTCCTGTTTGTTAAAATGTCTGCAGTACAGGAAGTAATGGGAAATCAGGGCGCCAGATAACTCCTGACAGGGGTTCAAAATCTTCTCCAAAATGTCAAAAGCAAGGAAAAAGTTTGGGCTGAACATACTGTAAACTTTAAATTCTATTTATTTTATTTTTATATTGATGATACATTGCTGCAAGGTGGAATTCAGCTATATAAGTATGTATATTCCACACACGTGGGTCCCCCGTAGAAGTTGGAAATGACTGTAGTAGTCACCACTATTACTAAAATCAGCACTATGTTCTGGGTCCGGTGCTGAATAGCTGCCCTGCTGCATAGTGAACACAGGGGGTCCGCTGCCATTTACAGAACGCCTTGAACCTTTGTCAAGGAATGCAAGGTGTTCACTGATTGGACGTTGTGTCGAGGTGGCCGGTGACATCACAATATTCCCCCCCATCCAATAACAGAATGCTTTGCATTCTTTAACATTCACTTAGCTGAGCATTTTCAGACGTTTTTTATGGTACAAATATATTTTATTACATTTCAAAAGAATAACAAAAAGCATCCAATCTTCCCACGCAGGGGCTTGGAGTGGTGATTTTCTGAATTTTTTTAATGCATTTTGTTTTTCAGGCATGTTTGCTCATTTTTTTGAGCAGATTTGCAAATATAATAGCCGTTTTTTCAGGTGTTTTTCAATTAAAAGGTGTGAAGTGCTACTGAAAAAGGGCCAGAGAGCTGTCAAAACACTTGAAAAAACGCTCATGTTGCAGTTTTTAAGGCGTTTCTGTTCGAGTCTATGGGGAAAAAAATGCCTGAAAAGTAGCTTGTGTACTTTTTTCAGCGACAGGTTCTTTGCTACAAGCGAGAAAACGCTCAAATGTGAACAGGGGCCATTGAAATGAATGGGATTTTTGCTTGTTGAGCGATTCTGAGCTTTGAGCTGAAAAACACTCAAGTGTAAGCGGGGTCTGAGAAAATTGCTAGGAATAGCGCCTGTACAGGGCAAGCGACCCCCATGTTCACTTTGCAGCAGGGCAGCCAATCAGCACAGGACCTAGAAGATAGTAGGGATCACTGTAGCACCGGTGTCTTCTAGAGTGATTTCCAACTTTCACACAGCTGGCCAACTTCCACAGGGATTGGCCAGCTGTGTTGCATCCAAGCTGGACCATTGTAACTGTGCTATATAAGTCATAGCTAGAATTTGCCTTTAAAAGATCCTAAACATTCCATAGACCTGCCAGCACTGCGTTACCCTCGTATTCCAGGTTATTCATTCCAGAGTCTCCCTCTGATTTTATAACCTATTACACATAATACATTAATCAGTTATAAACCAGTACTGATAGTGTGGTTGTAAATGGCAGTTATGTGTATCATTTACCATTCCTTTAAGTTAATGTTTATAGTATTACTAAGGAACATGTGTCAAAGCATGACAGCATATGACCATTGACTAACTGATTAAAGGCTCAGTTCACGAAGAGCGTATAAGCTGTTAAACATAAATGTTCTCTACTTCTTCACATGAAATGGATATTTAGTTAAAGTTTAACTAAAGGTAAACTATTGTTAACAAGCCCTCTGTATCTTTGCAGATCTACTGGGACTCTTTAAAAGCCTATATAAGAGGCTTATTTATTTCTCAAATTTCGAAAAACTTAAAAAAGATCTAGGGCTTGGGAACGATCTGCAGCTGAAGATATTCTACAGACCGAACTTCAATATATAGCGAATCCCACTATATAGAAGCTCAGCAGAAGTAAAATAGGATTTTTATAACAGCTTAACTGTAAAATCCTTTTCTTGGAGTTCATCACGGGACACAGAGCACCATAGTAATTACTATGTGGGTTATACGCCACCTATAGGTGAATAGACACTGGCACACTCAAAAGACAGGAAGTCACCCTCCCTATAAAACCCCTCCCATACAGGGAGTACCTCAGTTTTTGTAGCAAAGCAATATATATATCCCAATAAGAGGGGATCTGTGTCCCGTGATGTACTCCAAGAAAAAGATTTTACAGGTAAGCTGTTATAAAAATCCTATTTTCTTTATCATGTATCACGGGACACAGAGCACCATAGTAATAACTATGTGGGATGTCCTAAAGCAATGCCATCTGAGGGGAGGGAGACACAAAGCAAAACGGCCCCTGCTAGGCGTGAGGACACTGCGCCCGAAGGCGGCATCCTCCTGCCATCTTACATCCATCTGAATTTTGTGAATGTATGTACTGACGACCAAGTAGCGGCCTTGCAAATCTGAGCCACATAGGCTTGGTGATGCACTACCCATGAAGCACTGACTGCCCTGGTAGAGTGCGCTTTAACCTGAAAAGGCGGAACCCTTATTTTCAGACCATAAGCCTGACTAACCACCTGACGAATCCACTTAGCAATGGTTGATTTCGATGCTGTCTGTCCCTTTCTGGGGCCTTCTGGCAGTACAAACAAAACATCAGTTTTCCGCATCTGAGCTGTCGCCTTCAGATAGGCCTTGACTGCTCTCACTACATCGAGAGAATGTAACAATCTTTCTTCTGCAGAACGAGGTTCTGGAAAAAAAGGAAGGCAGGGAAACATCCTGGTTCAGATGAAAACCTGACACTACCTTAGGCAAAAAGGTTGGGTGAGGACACAACACCACTTTGTCCTTATGAATAATCAAGTGTAGCGCCCCCTCCCCAGTATTTGGGGGCGCTATGTGGAAATTTAAGGGCGGTCTGAGCCAGTAGTTGGCTCAGACCAATTATGTTCAATTGTTGTTCTGCTCCGGGTGTGATACTGCCCGGCAGTTTTGTTCTCCTTTGCCTGCAGGTGGCACTGTCACCGCCAGCACGGGCTGGACTACGGGGGTATCACAGCACCTTGGGTGTCCTCTCTCGGCAGCCATGCAGTGGGCGTGGTCTACCAGCTGTGCATGCTGGGAGAGGGTACAAAAGGGGCAGACACCTTTTGGCATGAGGTGATTCCAGGGGGACCCCAAGGCGTTCAGGAGGACCTCTGGTCCAGTGAGTGTGCCTCGTGGCCCGCATGGCACGAGGTGCGCTAGAGTGCTTAGGCCTTGGGCACCTTCAGCCCGAGGCCCTGTTGCTGCATTGTAGGCCCAGCTCCGCTGACTAGGGCCTATGCTTCAGAGAAGGATCCCAGGCTGCCCGTTTGTAGGGGGCCCATCTTTAGGAAAGGATTTCCGGGGGAAGAACAGTCCCGGTGGAGACTAGCGACGGTACTGCTGTCTCGGGGAGAGGCCTGGAGACCTGCCTAGAGGGGAATCCATCATCTCTGACATCCCTGCTCCATCCCGGCTGCTGGGACCACTCTCATAGGGACTGTCCGTGTGAGCAATGCCCAATCAGGCTTGAGTGGCGACGAGTGTAAATACTGGATTTAAGTGTTGCGTGCCTGAACCTTCCCCTACGTCTTTCAACTTTTCTGCTCTTGCTTTCTTCAAGTTAACTCAAAGTGGAAAAAGAATAAAGCCTTGCTGATTAGGTTTTACTCATGTGTGGACATTGGCCTTATTCCTGGAAGATATTGGTGTACCTACACAACGGAGCTGAAGGATCCACTCGTGGGAGGTAATTGCTGCAGACCCAAAGTAACGAAACCAGTAGATCCCATTAACAAATAGGGGTCTGCGGATGTGTGGAGACCGCGCCGGGCGGGTAGCTACACAAGTATGGCTCTTTACAGGAAAAAGCAGCCACTTCTGACACTCTTCTTGCGGAGATTACCGCAACTAAGAACACCAATTTTCTTGTCAAAGAACCAAAGAAATATTGCATATCGGCTCAAAGGGTTGTCTCAGCAAAACCGAAAAAACTAGATTAAAATCCCATGGGCACAAGGGTGACCTAACTGGCAGGGTTATCTGAGTTACCCCTTGTATAAAGGCCCAGACCAAAGAATGCAAAGCAAGTGGCGTTTGGAAAAAAACTGCCAAAGCCGGGATCTGACCCTTGATTGTACTCAAGGCCAGCTTCATTTCTACCCCCAACTGTAGAAAGGCAAGAATTCTACCTATGACATACTTTCGATAGTGCCAACCCTTGGCTTCACACCAGGAGACATAGGCCCTCCAGACCCTATAATAATTTCTCCTAGAGACCGGCTTTCTAGCATTAATCAGGGTGGTTATCACTGAAACTGTAAGCCCCTGACTCTTTAGGATGTGGGCTTCAATAGCCAAACCATTAAATTTAGCGACTGTAAGGCAGGATGGAATACCGACCCTTGCGACAGCAGGTCTGGAGGAGATGGAAGAGTCCATGAATCCCCTACTGCCATCTTCATGATCTCTGCATACCAGGATCTCCTGGGCCACGCCGGCGCTACTAGGATTACTGGATTCCCTTCCTCCTTGATCCTGCGAAGAAGCCGCGGTAGAAGCTGAACTGGGGGGAATGCATGAATCAGTGAAAACTGATCCCACTGGGTCACTAATGCATCTGTCCCGAGCACGAGTGGATCCCTTGTTCTTGACACAAAGCTGTCCAACTTCTTGTTGAACCTGGATGCCAACAGATCTATGTCCGGGGTACCCCATCTCTGGCATATGGCCAGAAAAACATTGGGATGTAGGGACCATTCTCCCGGGAACAACCGTTGGCGGCTCAAGAAATCCACCTGCCAATTCTCCACTCTTGGGATGAAGATTGCAGATAGATAAGGAACATGTTCCTCTGCCCAAGCCAGAATATGGTTCACCTCCCTCTGGGCTGCGTGACTTCTGGTGCCCCCTTGGTGATTGATATAGGCCACTGTTGTGGCATTGTCGGACTGTATCCTGACGGGACAATTCCGCAACCTGAACGTCCAGGCCATTAGAGCCAGATGTACTGCCCGAATCCCTAGGATGTTGATGGGCAAGGTCTTCTCGGACTCTGACCATTTCTCTTGGACAGCGGATTCTTCCAGGACTGTACTCCAGCCCAAGAGGCTGGCATTTATTGTTACTACCTTCCAGGTACCTGGCATGAAGGATTCCCCTTCTGCAATTTCTTGGTTATCAACCGCCAATTGAGACTCTTGGCACCCCTTGGTGCCAGACACATTGGGTAACCCAAGGCTTGGGTCCCTTATTCCAGGCAGACAGAATACTGTAACAGTCTTGAATAAAACTGGGCTCAGGGAACCGCTTCGAATGAAGCCATCATCTTCCCTAGCAACCTCATGTAAAGGCGAATGGAAGGACCCTTCCTTGCCCTGACCACCTGGACCAGCTTTCTTATAGCGCTGACTTTTGTCTGAGGCAAAAACTCCCTTCTTTGGGCTGTCTATAACCAGACCTAAACTTTTTTTTTTTTTTTTTTTTTTAGGTTGAGAATCCAAACCAGGTGTTCCAGATACTTGACCGTGCTGGAAACACCCTGGTTTAACCGAGCCACTGACTGATCTATCAGAAAAAGGTCGTTCAGGTATGTCATTACTGCTATACCCTGAGCCCTTAGTTTCGCAGACGGCGGGGCCACAACCTTTGTAAACACTCGGGGAGCGGTGGCCAACCCGAAGGGTAAGGCCACGAACTGAAATTGGCGGTGCCTTACCGCAAGACACAGAAACTTCTGGTGAGCGGGAAAAAATTGGCACATGCATCTAATGCATCTATTGACGCTAGAAATTCTTCTCACTGCAAGGTGGAAACGACTGACCGGATTGACTCCATGTGAAAAGAGCGGATGTTTAGGAACCGATTCAGATCTTTGAGACCTAAATGGTCTGACATCTCCAACCGTTTTCGGTACCGTGAAGAGATTTGAATAAAACCACACACCCTGCTCTTCTGAGGGGGTCTCTATGATTACACCCTGAGACATCAATCGGTCTAGCGCCAGAAATAAAGAGCTTCTTTTCAGAATATTCAAGAATTTTTATTTTTCTCTCCACCTCAAATGCCTTCATCTTGTGTTCTCCTAAATTTACACATTATAGACCCAAAGATAAGTGTCATTAAAGCCCATCTGCAGGCAAAGCAGAAAGCAAAAATCCAGTTACCAGCCATTAGCACATGACTTTGAACACTGTATACAGACATCTAAAGCCTCGTACACACGACCGAGTTTCTCGGAAAAAAACAACAAGAAAACTGCCAAGAGAGCTTTCTTGCCGAGAAAACCGTTCGTGTGTATGGTTTCTCGTCGAGAAAACTGGCCAGAATCTCGACGAGAAAAATAGAGAACCTGCTCTCTATTTTCTCGTCGAGATTCTTGTCAGCATGTTTCTCGAGGAGAAAAGTGTGGGTGTGTACACTTACCTGTCGCCGTGGAAACCCGCGCATGCTCGAAATGACTTTGACGCATGCGCGGTAGCTTCCTAGGCATAGGTAGGGTGTAGCAAGATGGCGGCGACGGCATCGAATGTGACGAGCGCACGCTCGTCGTAGTCGATGACGTCACCGTGTTCGTTCCATTCAAAAGAACGACGGTTCTTTGAATGGATCGTGTGTACACTCGGCCGGGACAAGATTCTTGTCCAAGAATCTCGTCAGGAAAAACGACAAGTTTTTTCCTGACGAGATTCTCGGTCGTGTGTACGAGGCTTCAGACTCAAATTGCTGATGACTTTTAGGAATTCTTTGCTTCTCTGAGCTCCAACTGCCGGTGAAGATAATTGCAAGGCCTATTATTTTGAACACTGTGTTTTCATTGCTCTTAAAGGGGACACGTTACTGGGATCTATACTACTCCATCTCTCACTAGGATAAAGGATATTATAGGCCAGCCCGGGTCTCCCCTTTAGCAGTAGTAGTACTAACAACAACTAAATACCCTTTAAGAAATCCATTGCTATGGTCTGTTACTTTGTACACTAGTGTCATTTACTTGTTTTGCCATTTCTGTCAAATGCTCTGAGCTAAGCTGAGTCTTGGCTGTTCTTCCAGGATTTGGCTAATTTAACACTCCTTAAGCCTCTTCTTTTATTGAGTAAATCCAAAAGGGCTGAAATCAGTTTGCATTGTGTCTGTGTGTTATTTAAAGGTATACACATCATGTCTGAACCTAGAGTGTCAGAAGGGCTGGAAAGTTCACAGGGTCAAGGCTGCACAGAAGAACATACAATATTAAGCGGCCCTCGTGGGGGTAGCACTACATCTTCATATAGCCCTGCCACTGGTAAGCCTATAGGAAAATGTAAGGAAGAAGATAGAAGAGGTGGGACAGGACACATCACATGACTATGGATTCAGGGATGTATTTCTGGTATATAGAATAAAAAAATTTTAACACACGTGTAGCGGGGGTCCCAGTTTAGGGGGCAGCTATGCTAAATTTAGGGGTGAGTCGAGTGGTAGTTGGCTCAGATCTTCCAATTTGTTGGACTCTGCCTTGCTGCTGTTTTCACCTGGCGTGCAGTTCCTCTTAGAAGTATGGGTGGCGCTGTCACTTGTACTCTGGGTTGAACCACGGGTGATGGAGTGGCGATTGGGTGTCCTCTCTTGGCAGCCGTGCAGTGGGCGTGGTCTACCCGCTGTGCATTCCGGGAGAGGGTACAAAAGGGGCAGACACAATTAGAGGGAGAGCAATTCCCGGGGCCCATGCCCGGAGGGACGACCTACGGTCCAAGTTCAAGTGCATGGCTCTCTAGGCCATGAGGCCAAGTGCACCTCAGTCCTAGGCACCTTTAGTCCTGGGACTGCAACTGCAACCCTGGGCCCAGCACCTTTAGCTGGAGCCCACTTCGGGGAGGAAGAATCTCCGGGTGTCGCCTTGCGAGGGGACCCGCATCTGGAAGAGGAGGCTGGGGGAGGACCGTTCCGAAGGACTGGTGAGAGATCACAGTGAAGGAAGGGGCCCAGTAACTCTCTGGAGGGATGTCATCCATCCGAAAAGGGATCTAACAATGTAACCATTAGGAGGTTCGGGACACTATAGATTCTGTGGCAGGGGATCTCCCAATCGCATTCCATTAAGGGAATCTGATTGACTGTTCGAGCTACATGCCGGCTGCTAGTGCCATTGGGTGACTCTCCGGGTGAGCTATACCCACTCGGGATCGAGTGGCGAAGAAGCCAGGAGTGTCTGAATCTGATCTGTCCTTGCTAACACCTTTCTCTCTTCTCAACTTTGTGGTTATTCGTGCATAAAGAAAAATAAACTCTACGTTGGAGTTGCTACTGGTGTGGACCTTGGAGTTACTTGGGGGTAGAGACTTGTCCCTTACATTCTGGGGGACGAGAACCAATTTGAGGGAAGAACCATGCTGCAAGACCCGTAAGTTACAAGTGTGCTTAACCTCTGCAAACCAGAGGGTACGGGCATGGTGGCATCGTGTTCCCTTTTCGTCCTGTGAGTGAGCCAAAGACGGAGGAGAAGGGGGGCGTGTGCTACACAGGCAATAGAGTATAGAGAGAAGGAAGGGGTAGTTTGAGACTATATCTGGGTGGCAGGTTACTCTGTAGGGCAGAGTCTCTATGCATCTCTCTATGTGGGTCAGTATTGCAGCAGCATATAGGATGCTCTAATGCCTGTCATCATGTCGTGCATAATTTGGTGCTATCTGCTGTTACTACCTATTATGCTTTTGACAGGTTTACTTTGCCATGCGATGGTTATCGCTATCACACCACCGACTGTCCTAGGCCGTTTTGCAGAGTAGTAACAAAATTTAGCCAGACACTTCCTAGCAAACCAATCTCAATGGAATTTGGTGTGTGTTTGCATGAGCGTCGTAGCGCCTGGTCAGGCTTTAACCATCGCTCAAAGCTCAGAAACGCTAAAGCCTTATGTACACTGCTGCTGGTAAACGGACGTTTACATTTTTTTTTCAACTGCCCCTGAACTCTCCTCTATGTTATCTTATCAGTACATGTACACAGGGTTGTTTATAGTAGTTTCTAGGCAGTTAAGTTTAGAGGCTTTTTTTGGAAAGCAAAAAAATTTGTTCAGGCGCTGAGTTTAGAGGCATTTCAAACGCTTTAAAACGCGACTAAATGTGGCTATTTTTTTCTAAACACGGCATGTAAAAGCGGCAAAACTGACGTTTTATACGTGGGTTACTATCTGTCAAGTTAAATCGTTCAGGAGAGGTTGTAACAATGTTCCGTGTACATTAAGCCTAAACAAGCAAAAATCTTAATAGCAAAAATGTCTTAATGGCAATGTTGTTGTGATTTTAATGGTGTTTGGTGGAGGCTTTCTTAGTGCTTTTTTTTACTTAAATAATAAACCTTTTCTAATTTTGCAATACTAAGCTGCCTGGGTTCTCAGTTTGTGACAGTACTTGTTTGAGGCACTTTGTCTATGTGTGGTTACTTGTATGATCTGTGTCAAGTCTTTCAATAAAGCCCCTGGCTCCTGCTGCGGTCAATCAAATTCTGAGAGCGGGGGTGGGGTTGAGCAAGGCCAAGCTCAGGGGAAAGCCCACACATTTTCCCCCATAGCAAGCAGCTGGCTATGGGGGCAGACACAGAAGAGGAGGAGCAGACAGTGCGATGGGGGACCCCAAAACAGGAGGTTTGGGCCACTCTTTGCAATATCATTGCACAGAGCAGGTATGTATAACATATTTGTTAGTTTGATTAAAAAAATGCCTTTAGAAATGCTTTCATACATTATAAGTGGGTCACTGTGTAGGCATCATCATATGGAGGGTTCAGACTTTACAAGGGATTTGTGAGGATTTTAGGTGACTCTGGTGTTGTCCCTAATAACTATTCCAACCAGAAAGATCACCTGGATCGGTTGTCTTGTTGGACAGTGGCATCCTACTGTCATTATACCATAAGTGGTCAACTGGTGTGATAAATACAACCATATTTAGATTTGTGACAAGCCATGATCTCCTGGGGCCAAACCCTCTCGGTTACCTCTTGGACAAACATAGGAGGCACAGATTGGTGAACTGCCGTGTTTTGTGCAATTTATTGTTGGACTACTGTGACACAACATGCAATATATCTCACGTTCTCTTCTCCTAAAGAAGTGAGCTCTGTTCATGAACATGTTGAGATTCTTCAAGCCCTCCATACTTTTAGTGTTCACTGTTAAAGCGGTTGTATACCCTCATAGCATACTTGCACCTACAGGTAAGCCTACATTAAGGCTTAACTGTAAGTGCTTGCAATATCTCCTTAACCTACATAGTTAAGGAGATATTTGCAGAAAAGCGGGCACCGATGTCTACGGCGCATGTGCGCTGTAGACAACGGCGCAGGTGCACTGAGCGCGCCGGCTCTTGAATGGGAGCCTGCCGAAAAGTGCCGGAAATGTGCGCATGCACAGGGATCGTGCCGTTCCGCGCACATGCGCGGGAGTGACATCATCGCCGCTCCGGCCAGTCACAGCGCCGGAGCGGCGATACCCGGAAATCACTCCGGGTATCATGGCGGCGGTGGAGGAGAGGAATGAGGGTCGGTGCGGGTTCTTCGATCTAAGGTAACTAATTAATAATGAGCTAGTATGCTAGTCATACTAGCTCATTATGCCTTTGCCTTGCAGGTTTTTTATTTTATTTTTTATTTTAGGGGTATACAACCGCTTTAACTGTGCAAAGGAAGTTGCACTTTGCAAGGGTATTTTCCATAAAGCTTAGCAAGTGTGGTAACATTAGGTTGAACTGGATGGACTTGTGTCTTTTTTCAACCAGACTAACTATGTAACTATTTTACTTTGCAAATGTAGCGCCGGTCCCAAATTGGTCCACGCTATGTTAAATTTAGGGGGTGTTCTGAGCTAATAGTTGGGCTCAGACTTACTGATTTCTATTCTGCTTCTGCTCTGGTTGTGATACTGCCTGGCAGTTATATTCCCTGTTTGCCTGTAGGTGGCACTGCCACTGCTGGCCCATGTTGGAACACGGGTGTATCACAGCAGTATTGGGTGTCCTTTCTCGGCAGCCGTGCGGTGGGCGTGGTTAACCCACTGTGCATGCTTGGGAGGGTTGCATGGGGGGCGGACGCCATTTTTTGGGGTCCTTCTGGTGCGCCTCGTGGCCCTCATGGCACGGGGTGCGTGTGAGTGTTCTAGTCCCAGGCACCTTCAGCCCGAGGCTACATCTCTGCTCGCCAGGCCCAGCCCTATTGGTTTGGGCCTACATTTTTGAGGGGTATCCCAAGCTGTCCATCCATTAAAAGGAGGCTCTTGAAGAGGGAGCCAGGGAAGGACCTACCCCAGAGGAGACTGGCAAGGCGCCGATGTCTCGGGAGAGGCCTGGAAACTCATTCAAGGAGGGATACACTCAAAAGTTCTATTATTGCTTGTCGGGAGGTTTGGGACATTTAAAATCCTGTGGCAGAGGAGTCCCGGATGCATCCTAAAGCTCATCAGGTCTGTGGCAGAGACTTTTATTCATCTATAGCAGTTTGTGGCAGAGACTGTCTAAATCTGATCACTGCATCATTCCGGCTGCTAGGACCGTGAGAGGGGACTATCCGGGTGAGCAATACCCACTCAGGCTTGAGTGGGGAATACACTAACTGTGTGCATCTATTGTACCGTGTGCCTGAACCTTCCCCTGCTTCTCTCGTTTCCCACTTTCTCTCGAGTTTTACAGCAACAAGAAAATAAAGCCTTATGCCGCGTACACACGGCCGATTTTAATGTCATTGAAAAAAACGACATTTTTCTCGACGTGATTTTTCGTGTTTCCTCTCAAGCCTGCCTTGCCTACACACTATCGTGAAAAAAAATGCTCGAGCAAAACGCGGTGACGTACAACACGTACGACGGCACTATAAAGGGGAAGTTCTATTCGGATGGTGCCACCCTTTGGGCTGCTTTTGCTGATCCTCGTATTAGTAAAGTTTGGTGAGAGACGATTCGCGCTTTTCAGCCTCGTGCTCCTCAGTCCGTTACAGCATGACGAATGTGCTATCTCCATTACGAACGTTAGTTTTATCAGAAGGAGCGCTCCCGTCTTATACTTGATTCTGAGCATGCGCATTTTTTTTCCCCTCGTAAAAGCATACACACTACCGTTTTTCACGACGTTAAAAAGAACAACGTGAAAAAATAGAGCAGGTTCTAATTTTTTTTAGGCCATTTTTCACGTCGTTAAAAATGCTCTGGAGCCTACACACGATCGTTTTTAATGACCAATTTAAAAAATTGCATTTTTCACGCCATGAAATACGGTCGTGTGTACGCGGCATTATTGTTGAGGTTTTACATCTGTGTGGACATTGACTTTTCTACAAACATTTTACCCTGACAACGGAAGCCATGGAGGTAGTTTGCATGACCCAAAATTAACCAGCCGCTCCTTCGGGGGTAAGTGCTACACAAAGAATACCAAAAACGTGTCTTTGACTGTCCAAACATATTTAAAGTTATACAAGGCTGTGCACACCCCCACCACCCCCATGTGACAACATTCAGACTTGGTGATTGGGTTATTAGATCGTAGTGCATTGTAGAGAGGTGCATGAGTGTCAAGTGGTCCCCCCACCCTTAGAAAGACCATGAATTTCTCCGGTGTTCCAGTGGTGGATTGGAGCACGGGGTAGTGTATGGAAGGTCAGTACATGTTGCTTTTGTTCCATAGAGGAAAATGGCACTGTTACTTTGTCCTGTATGCTTTAATGTTCGTGAATGGACCCCAAAGAGAACAGATAAACGTACTGAACTTCAACTGAAGTATTGAAAACAAATAGATCTAGAGAAAACACACAGCAATGAAGAAAGTATGTGGGACTTTAAAGTGCCGGTTCACACAGGGGCGACTCGTCAGGCGACTCAGCCGCCTGACAAGTCGCGCTCCGTTCTGTACAATGGAACCGTTCTAATAGGAGCGACTCAAGTCGCTCCGACTTAGAAAAAGGTTCCTGTACTACTTTAGGACGACTTCAGGGCGACTTCCATTGACTTTAATACAGAAGTAATTTTGCAAGTCGCCTCTGAAGTCGCGTGTAGATCGCCTTGCCGAGTCGCGCGGCAAGTCGTGCCGCCCCTGTGTGAACCGGCACTTAAGGTTTATGTATTTTATTTGAACTACACTAGTGATCTCCTTCATCTGTCCTAATGATTTATGCACCTTAAAACTCCCATATACTTTTTTTTATTTCTGTGTGTTTTCTATATACTAAGGGATGTGGTTCTATACCAGCTAACACCATTTGTAGCACTACATACAGATATATAGAAAACATTCCCAGTATGTGGCTTATTCCCATGTCATTAAGCACCCAAACTGAACATGTATCATTACTTCAAAGGAGTTTAGAAACACACAAGACCTGTGTAGCGGGGTCTCTAAATTTAGGTGGGGTACACCTGGGTGGTAGTATGATCCAGGTGTGTAAATTATGGGAGTAATTGGACCATTTGTATTCGTGGAGGATTGGGTGGTGTAATAGTCTCCTTGGCCTGTGGGTGGCAGGTGCCCGCAGGCTCAAGGTAGATTTGCTGCCATAGTGCTGTCCTTTTTGTCCCTTCTCGGAGATGGTACGGCAAGGGCGGGGAACCTGCCATGGCGTCAATGGAGGGGATAAAAGGGGAGACGCCCTGGTCACGAGGTCTTGCTCTTTTGGAGTTCCTTTATCACATGTCCAGGCACCTTAGGCCTGGGTGCGGGCGGTTCTGAGTTCCGGCTCAGGTGCCCTAGGCCTGACCGGAATGGAGTTGGAGTCCATCCCAGGCACCTTCAGCCTGGGGTGAGGTACTAAACCAGGAGGCCTGGGGCTCAGTGACTTCCACTGGGTCCCGCGAGGGTGGAGAAGTCCGAGGGTCCCTGAAGTGGATAGGGCCCATGTCTGAGGCGAGGAGGCCGGGGAGGTTACCCATTCGGAGAGTCTGGAGCAGCATCAACCCAGTGACGGATGGGCCTCCGGTAACTCCCTTGGAGGGACATCTTCCCCTGACAGGGGCCACAACGCAGCGAAGGTACTCCTATCTACGTTCTCTGGAGTCGCTGGTAGAGACTCTCAAGTTCTAAGTTCTCTCTAGCCAAGGCTATAGTAACCGCTGGTGAAATCACAGTGGTTTAGCTGATAATCAGGACAGTGCCTCGACCTACTCATCCCACCGTATCAAACTGTTATTGGGTCTCAACCAGTTGGCTACTGAAGCACTGTTTATTGTGAGTTATGCAATAAAACAAGAGTTGGGCTGTGATCGGTGTGTGGAACTCTGGTTAATGGGAGCAAAGGGAAGTGTTGGCACGGCAGGACTTGATCCTTGACTAAAACTCACAGGCCCGAGGAAAATATCTGGTACTGGCCTTCACCCCACCCACAGCTATGGGGAGGACATGGGCCGTAGCACATCTCACCCTATCGTATGTGATACCCCTAAACAAAAGAGATGGGGTGAGGCCGCTACACGTGGGGGCTCGTCCGGGATGATGTGTGTTTTGACTTTGGAAGTAAGAATGGCTGTGTCTGGACTTTGTTGCCCGGAGGAGTTCCGAGCGGGTCGGCCATGTGATCGGCCAAAGTGCATCCCTGCTCAAAGTCGTGGAAATGACCCTAAGACGGGAAAGGCCCATGCGGAGGAGCGAGAAGAGGGAGAAGTCCAGCCGTGTGACGTACTACATGTGGGGGCTTTTACTGCACTGCGCCATGAGGCACCCCGTGACTACACAGTTCGTGGGCGGAGTTTGATGAAAGCCCGCGAAAACGTGCAAGTCGTGGGAGGAGTCTGGCCATGTGGAGGAACTCACGTGGAGACTTTGGTGCGTGGTCAGTGCGTGATGGAGCAGCAGACAGTCGGGATGGCCTCAAGCTCCCCGTGGATTCCGGTTCCCTACCCCACAAAGATGACTACCTTTGCTGCTCCCCTTACAGACACGGGGATAAGACTCAGGCCCCGAGAGCAGTTGGCTCTGTACACCTGCAGAGACATGGAGGCCTTCTGCGTGATCTGTCCCAGATGTTCAGGACTGGTGGTCCACCTGAAGCCATTCGGGCGTTGCGAGGCATGCAAAGAGTTCTTGGTCGAGGTGGAGCCATCCACAGTAAGGCCCCGGGCCCTTCGCCTCAACAGCCTCACAGGTACCGCTACTCTGGAAGGGGAGATACAGGCCTTTGCGGAGGTTCCTGTACGCACTGACCAGGGCGATGTGGCTGCCCAATCAGAGACTGAGAAAGAAAAATCAGAGGATGCTGCTTCGGTCGCCACAGATTCTCTGCTCCCACCTCCGAAGAGGAAAGTCGGCCTGGTGCAGGCCTCCTATGGTCGTGGAAGAGCTTCACCCCGTTGCTTGCCTGGCCTGGATGGATCCGGTTGGAAGAGTCCTGGACATCCCAGTTCTACGAAAGGTCAAGGTGAGCCAGGGGCTGGGACTGTGGTGGTGGTTGGAGGTGTCGGGGGTCCACAGTCGGTGGAGCCCGCTAGGGAGGGTAGTTTCACGTCTACTAGAGACTACCTTCCCGCAGAGATGTATGACACCTCCAACCTAGAGTCACTGTCGGATTGTGGAGATGACGGTGAGATCGATGAACTGTTTCACCAGAAGGGCTGGGACCAACGCCCATTACCTGTGCTACGTGCACCCCAAGATTCGCCTATGTCTATAGGAGATAGCACGCCCCGGGCGGAAGCCCCGGAGTCTACCAGGAAGCCTAGTCCTCCAATTGCTCTTCCACAATCCACAGCATCACCCGTTTTGTTGGCGGGGAAACAACGAGCATCACTACGGGCACCGAGAGAAAAGCCATCCGAGGTAGTGAAAGTACCTCGGCACCCGGAGGCCATTGTTCAACCAGGAGAAGGTGAGCGGGCCACAATGCCTCCCTTGGCCCGATTACAACGACTCTTTTCTCAGAGGGTCGCTCACGAGTAGGGATGGGAATATCCTTACTTGCCCAGGGACTTGCTGTTTGAGGTTGAAGTTCTGCGACAGCGGTGGTATGATGAGTTAGTTTGGGAGAAACTTAAAGTGCCTCATGCCCGGCGATACTTGTCCTGTTCGCCACCTGTGTCGAAAAAGTTCCGAGACTGCAGAGCAGACTGGATGTGGGGCAGCCATATCTATGCAGACAAGGTGCGCATTTGCAGGAAAGATGGAGAGGACGCTGACTATTCGATTGAGGTTTTCGATAAGCATCTGAAGCCCTTGTTCTTGCCTGACCCGAAGTTTTACTTGTAAGAAGAGACTCACTTGTGTGTTTTTTTTTTTCCTGCAGCAACTTTCTGGAAGTGTCCTTGCCGGAGCATCGAACTGTACCCTAGTTTTTATTTGGGTTTTTGTTTTTTTTTCTACTCTTTGGAGGAATGAGAGCTGTTTGTTTGTTCTCTCTTCTTTCACAATTTAAAGACAGAGACTAAGGCCTCGTACACACGACCGAGTTTCTCGGCAAGAACCAGCAAGAAACTTGCTGGCAGAGATGTCTTGCCGTGAAATTTGTTTGTGTGTATGGTTTCTCGTCAAGAAAACTGACAAGTAATCTCAACGAGAAAATAGAGAACCTGCTCACTATTTTCTCGTCGAGATTCTCGTCCGCCTGTTTCTCGACGAGAAAAGTGAGTGTGTCTACACTTACCTGTCCTCCCGGAAGCCCGCGCATGTTCGAAATGAATTTGACGCATGCGCGGTAGCTTCCTAGGCATAGGTAGGGTATACCAAGATGGCGGCGACGGCATCGAATGTGACGAGCGCATGCTCGTCGTAGTCGATGACGTCACTGCGTACGCTCCATTCAAAGAACCGCGGGTTCTTTGAATCGAGCGTGTGTACACTCGGCTGGGACAAGTTTCTTGTCCAAGAATCTCGTCGAAAAAAACGGCATGTTTTTTTCAACGAGAATCTCGGCCGTGTGTACGAGGCTTAAGGGGGTAGAATCAGAGTAGGGACGCAGGAAGACTGAAGATTTCGCCAAGTGTCATTACCGTGGAACTGTCACCAGGTGGCGGTGTTGCGCAACGGCTGTTGTTTGTACATTTGCATCGCTTTACTCATTGGAGCGAATGGGTCTCTCGGCTGATAGACCCATTCATTCCAAATTAAAACAAAAATGTCAGGATGTGGTTTTTTTTTTTTTTTTTTTTGTGTGTGTTGTTTGTCTCCCTTCTGCAGGAGATTCGTCTGTCAAGACTACTGAGTATGGGGTGGTTCTTAGACAGTAAAGGGAGGGATTGTATATGTGTACATGCTTAGAGGGTTTTATGAAAAAGTTTATTGTTTTATGTTCCCCTTCCTTTGAGCGGGTCTTGGCACGGTTAAGGTTAAAATTTTTAGGGATAGCCTCTGGGGTCAGACTTATGTCACCACTCTTTGGGAGACATGGGTTTGCACCAGACGCTGGGGACCAGCGTCAAATCACAGGGGGGAGTATGTAGCGGGGTCTCAAAATCTAGGTGGGGTACACCTGGGTGGTAGTATGATCCAGGTGTGTAAATTATGGGAGTAATTGGACCATTTGTATTCGTGGAGGATTGGGCGGTGTAATAGTCTCCTTGGCCTGTGGGTGGCAGGTGCCCGCAGGCTCAAGGTAGATTTGCTGCCATAGTGCTGTCCTTTTTGTCCCTTCTCGGAGATGGTACGGTGAGGGCGGGGAACCTGCCGTGGCGTCAATGGAGGGGATAAAAGGGGGAGACCCCCTGGTCACGAGGTCTTGCTCTTTTGGAGTTCCTTCAATACGCGCCCAGGCACCTTAGGCCTGGGTGCGGGCGGTTCTGAGTTCTGGCTCAGGTGCCCTAGGCCTGAGCAGAATGGAGTTGGAGTCCATCCCAGGCACCTTCAGCCTGAGGTGAGGTACTAAACCAGGAGGCCTGGGGCTCAGTGACTTCGACTGGGTCCCGCGAGGCTGGAGAAGTCCGAGGGTCCCTGAAGTGGATGGGGCCCATGTCTGAGGCGAGGAGGCCGGGGAGGTTACCCATTCGGAGAGTCTGGAGCAGCATCAACCCAGTGACGGATGGGCCTCCGGTAACTCCCTTGGAGGGACATCTTCCCCTGACAGGGGCCACAACGCAGCGAAGGTGCTCCTATCTACGTTCTCTTGAGTCGCTGGTAGAGACTCTCAAGTTCTAAGTTCTCTCTAGCCAAGGCTATAGTAACCGCTGGTGAAAGCACAGTGGTTTAGCTGACAATCAGGATAGTGCCTCGACCTACTCATCCCACCGTATCAAACTGTTATTGGGTCTCAACCAGTTGGCTACTGAAGCACTGTTTATTGTGAGTTATGCAATAAAACAAGAGTTGGACTGTGATCGGTGTGTGGAACTCTGATAATGGGAGCAAAGGGAAGTGTTGGCACGGCAGGACTTGATCCTTGACTAAAACACACAGGCCCGAGGAAAATATCTGGTACTGGCCTTCACCTCACCCACAGCTATGGGGAGGACATGGGCCGTAGCGCATCTCACCCTGTCGTATGTGATACCCCTAGACAAAAGAGATGGGGTGAGGCCGCTACACCTGTTTCTGTGATAAATACTTTTTATGGGGTTCTCATAGCTATAGCAATTAAATTAGCTCTGCTTGGCCTATGCTCTGGTTAGGTTGTGGTAGTTGGCATTGGGATAAAGGTGAGAACCTTCATAGAATGTTATCCACTTAGGCCCGGTTCACACTGATGCGCTGTGAATTTGGTCAGTTTTTTGTCCATTCTGAGGTGCGAATTTTACAGCGAATTTACCGTGATTTTAACGCGAATTTCAGGAGTGTAATGTTCTAACCAATGGAATCATAGTGTAAAAAAAAAAAAAAAGTGTGGAGAATCGCATGGTGGAATTCGCACATATGTGAACCATCATTGCGGAACAATTTACACTCATCTCTATGGAGACTAAATTCGCAACACAACGCAGTAAAGTCGGACAAGACCCTTTTTTTTTATCGCAACGCAATCGTAGTGGAATCGCAACGCATGTATATGAACGACCGTCGTTGAAAACAATGACTTTAGGGATGACATGCGAATTCAAAGTGTTTTTGACGCATCGCATTCGTTATGAACTCGCACAAGTGTGAACCGGGCCTTACTCCCAGTAATCTTACCTCAAGATAAGCATGGACACATGTGTAGCCATAGTTCCAAATTGATTTTGAGGGGCTGTCCCTGATTTGGTCCCTCTTTCCTCCTCATTTGTCCATCATTTTGGTCTGATCTAGAGAGTTGTATATAAAATGCACTTTTTAGCTTTCAAAAAGTGTTTCCCAGTGCTAAATATTTCATTCAAATTCTTAATTGCTGCATTTGTAAATTTCAAAAGGCAGTGTAAAGAAACAGTAGAGGTAACAAAATCACTTGTGGGTTTAACTAATCCTTTTTTTTTTTCTCCTTAAAGGGTTAAAGGGGCTTGGCGGGGGGCTATGCCTACATACTTTTGCTAATAGGTGTCCTTTGTTCCCATCTCAAAAAGTTGGGAAGTTTGGTGTAGCACCCTCAGTGTACAGAGTAGGTACATTTTGTTTGGTTCCTCTGTAGGCAAAGCTCCAAGGGTTGGGCCTCTGTTACCTCCCCCCAGCTTCTAGAATTTGCTGGATAGTTCTGAAATGTAAAGGGTGGAGGAACATAGGCTAAAGCCTGAATATTTATGGAGTCTCCACCAATCCCTGGGTAGGCAAGGCCCAGAAAGTGTGGAGGATAGGCCATAAATGTTCAGGAGCCTGGCAGTGAGGAAGCATGAGTCTGTATGAAAGCTGAGAAATTCCTGTTACCTGGCTGTGTGCAAAGGGAAGGCCTGAAAATTCCAGCAGCTTCTATGGGAGTAAGCGCTACACATGATAATTCAGGATTCAGAATATCTGCTGATTTGGGCTTTAGCCCTTTCAGCCTAAAGAACTATCAACATTATTAGCAGGTTGTCGTCTGAACAATGCTGCTATTAGAAGCTATAGAAAGATTTTTTAAGACCAGAGCTTTCTTTAAAACCTAACTATAGGCTCAGTGCCCCCAACCAGAGGATTCCTCCCACAGAAAATGTTTACTTACCTTTTAGTCTAAGCAAAAGTCCTAATTTCCCTTGCACATGAGTGGGATTTCCAAGCGAATACAGCTTTGCCTTATTTACAATTTACAAAGCTAATGGCCCGTACACACGATCCGAATATCGTACGACAGATCGTACGACTTTTTTCGCTTAATAGTCGCAAGTAGAAATTGAATAGGGTACTAAAGTCCCGAAAATTCTCGTACGACAGAAAAAAAAATCAGAAGTGATTTTATGTGTTGTAGTGTATTTGTATTGTATTTTCGGACAACAACTATACTGACTAAACGAAAATCGTACGATCTGGTATCGTACGAGGAAAATTTTCGTGCTTGTCCGATCAAATAATATCGGATGAACTGTCGTGATCGGCTCTCAAAAGTAGTGTACACACGATCCGAAAATCGTACGATTCTTCCTCGGACGACCGTTTTCGTCCGATATTCGGATCGTGTGTATGGGCTATAAGTGAACATGCAAAATGAACAGCCTCCAGTCCATTAGTAAGTCAACCCCACTGAAACATTTTAGTCCAGCCTTAATCAACCTCTTTACCCCTGAGGAACCCTTACATTTTCAGGTCTTGGGAAACCTTTTCTAATACCAGTTCAATAAGTGTCAGTGGGAAAAATGTCCCTAACATTGGTGGCCAGTGGGAAGAATGGCACTCTTTAAAGTGGTGGTCAAATTGCCACACTTTCAGACAGCTAGAGAGATCATTGGTGTCATTCCATTGTCACCGTCAAGTGGCATTAGCCCTGCAACTATGCAGGAACCTTCAGATGAGAGGTCCACCAACCACGTCTCAAGGAACCCCTAGCAACCTCTGGAGGAACCCTAGAGTTCCACAGAACCCTGGTTGAGAATGGCTGATCTAAACTATAATCAATCGCTTAGCATTATTTTTATGGCCAACATATTAACACTTGGTTTGACCTAAAACATTTGAATTGATGTTTGTGAACAGAATATCAAAAACTAAAATGTCCTGAATATTTTCTCCTTCAGGCAAAGGTATCATGTTGCTCATCCCAGAGCCCATCATAAACGCCACAGTGACGCAGAATGTACTCCTGTCCGTCGACCACACCTGTAATGGAACATCATGGATTCAGTGGCAGTTCGTGTCCAGCTGGAAGTCGCAATGCATCATAGAGTGGAAGACGAACTCTTACATCAACATCTCCAGTAGTTACAGTGGGCGCGTTCACAACTATGACAATGGCTCCATACAGCTCTTGAATGTGGAGGTCAGAGATTCTGGGTTCTACATGATCACCCTGAGCGATGAAACTGGCAACATCAAACAGAGTACAATCATCCTCAATGTCCATGGTAGAAGCTGTCCTTTGATTTCTGATGATTCTTTTAGACATTCCCCAACTTACTGCCTATTGTATGTCTTATTCACATCTGTCTCTCCTTCCAGAGGTCCGCTATGAGGAGTTTTATTTTGTGGCGGTGTTTATAGCATTCCTGGCTGCTGGGTCGGCAGTTTTAGTCTGTCTCATGTGGGTGTGTAATAAATGCATTAACATCTGCCAGAAGAGAAAACAGCACCGACGAGGTAACAGTCTTGTACTAGAACACAGTTGTGTTTTATATTAGTATGTGTTGTGTTGTGTTGTTGTGTATATGTGTCTGTGCGTTACCCCAGGCCAGGGTGGGACAGAGTTGCCCCATGAGCTATTTCTAATGGGATAAATTGCCGGTGGCTTTGAGTGGCTCACTATTCAAACATTGATCAGAGCGGGACACGTACTGGGCATTATATAGCTACCATGTTCAGACCTGCAATTGCCAAGTCTGTAAAGATAAAATCCAAGGGTAGGTTTTCATTGCCTATTTTCACCGAACAAATACCACACCTCCGTGCTGCAACTGCATGCATTGCTCTCAGTTGCAGGGTGGTTGCTGTGCAGCCCCTTTTGCTTGAATGGGTTGTGTTTGGTGACGGTACTGCCAAATGAATGCCACAGGGGCTGTAAAAATGCAGTTTAACCACATGATTTTACTATCCATTACCGGAAGTGTAAACGAGCCTTACAGTATAAACTTCCTATGCCGCTCTGAGATGTCATGCATCTTTATGTAGCAAGCCGCAAGAGATGCTGATGCTGGAAGACGTGAAAAGTTTTTTTTTTACTATAGACCCTCATGTCTGTTAGGGACAGCCTCCTTTTATCATGTCCACCAATCAATGAGACACTCTCCTTACCATGAACGGTCTGAATGGTTGTGTCTGCTGCGCTCCCCATGCAAAACTTCCCAGTCCTGCCCTACACTTGTGCCCATGGAAAACAAGGGGCTTGATAAATTAAATAGCTCAGTGTGGCTGAGGTCAGTTAAAGTGTTAATAAACCCAGGAGCCTGCATTCACTATTATCTGGTCTCCTACAGTACACAGAACATGGAAATGCAATTATTTTAGTAAATATAAACTGCTAAATACCTTTTCTCGTCAGCAGTTAGAGCAGTCTTGTGACTTCTATCAGTGTCTGGTTAAAGCAAGAGAGTTCATCTGGCTCAAATGATTGCTGAATAACCAATTCTAGGGCTTTATTTCAAATTAAGGATCAGTGGTATGATTTTACCAAAACCGAATCGCTGTAAAATTATTGATGTTGCCTTCACTGAAAATAGCCTCAAATTGTGCCAAATGGGCAGCCTAGGTGAAATTAAAAATACAAAAAAAAAAAAAATGTAATTGCTCAGTCTTTTTTATCAAGAAGCCATGTCAGTTCACTCATCAATAGAGCAATACAAATGAACAAAAAAACGAGATTACCAAATATTTTTTTGTTCTCTTCATTCGTATGAAATCTCCATCTATGTTCCTCAATATTAAACGCCATATTCCCAGCTAACAAGGGGCCTTAATTTGCACAAGAATACATGTAGGCTGGTTGAAAAGATCTTCCCTAACCATTGACAGGTTATCCCTATTCCACCTTTGAAAACCACCTTAAAGTGGAGTTCCACCCTGATTTTTATTTTTTCCCCAAAAATCTAAATACATTTTTTAATACTCACCAGAAAGGGCGGTTGCTATGCGGAACTAGCTCTTCTGCCTCTTCCTCCACCGCGGTGGTCTTCTTCCTCGTCCTCTGTCGCGGTGTCTTCTTATGAATAGGGCGTGCTGCCTTCTGGGAACTGTGTGTATCCCAGGAGGCAGCCGCCCATTTACAAAGCGCCGTGCGAATCGCGCATGCGCAGTAGGAAACGGGCAGTGAAGCCGAAAGGCTTCACTGCCTGTTTCCCTTAGTCAGGATGGAGGCGCCGGGACCTGCCAGGACCGAGCGATGGCTGTCGGGGGCCCGATATCGCGGGAGAGTAGGACAGGTAAGTGTCCTTATTAAAAGTCAGCAGCTACAGTGTTAGTAGCTGCTGACTTTTTTTAAAAAAAAATTGCGGGTGGAGCTCCGCTTTAAGGTGATATTAAACCCAAAAGCAAACATTTATTATATTGCAGCTTACCATTTCTTAGATGTAATGGCTGCATTTGTTTCCTTTTTTTAGACTTTATGTTCTTTACTTTCACCTGGTGATTCAGCCAGTAAGTCTGTTATTCTTCAACAGAACAAGCTGTCTTTAAAATGTAGCAGTTAGAGTATTGAGACAAACCATTTATCACTGGCAGGGGGGCTTACAATGGTCAGCTTTTATTTATTCATGTAAAACCTTTATCCCAAAAGAAAAAAAAAACCTGTTGCTATAACGCTCATAAGTATTAGCTGGAGTTTGGCTTCAATTTGTTAGTGTATCTTTTTTTTTTTTAATGTAGACTTTTATTGAACTCAACAACAAATACTGAAAAACTAACAATGATAATCAAAGGTCCAATACATCCCAGGCCCATGAGGTGACCAGCACGACAATTATCTCCAAAGTACAGCTACACAAACAACAATAGGCTGTGTGAGGAATCACCCATATACGGGGCGTACCATTACAGAATATTATCACCCGCAGATTACCGGCTGCGTGGGAGGACCCATCATTTTATCTTATATAACATTAAACCAAAGGTATACATCTACCAAAATTATAAGAGACAGAGAGGAGAAATACAATAGAAGGCAAGGAAAAAAATCAAGTACAGTAGGAAACCCCAGCGTAGACATGTGCAGAACAGAAAAATTCGTTTTGAATAGATGCGTAATGTTACTAAATTTTGTTTGTTAAAATTTTGTTTCATTTATAAATTTCCTAAGGAATTCCAACTTTTCAGAATGATTAGAATTCGGATCGGCCAAAAAACGATCGGCTGATTCGAATTCTGTGTGAAGATATTTCTTCACACAGAATTCAAATCGTCCGATCGTTTTTTGGCCGATCCGAATTCTAATTCTAGCTGGTTATTAAGCCGGGAAGCCGGCTGCCCACATCCTTAACAACCACAAGTCATCATCTGTCAGTGGGCTTTCCAACTGACAGATGGGTGCTTTGGGGCAGGGGAGTCTCTCTGCCCCCCCCACCCCAAAGCACCTTGTCCCCATGTTGATGGGGACAAGGGCTTCTTCCCGACAGCCCTGGGCTGTGGTTGTCGGGGTCTGCGGGTGGGGGCTTATCGGAATCTGGAATCCCCCTTTAACACATCGTACCCGTACCCATTCACCAAAAAAAGTGAAAAATAAATATATAGTGCCCCTCGATGTCCGTCACCTCGCCCGCCCATTAGTCAAAAACTGTTTCCTGTGTTCCTTACTTTTTGACACCTTTTTGGTGAATGGGTACGGGCAATTGCCGGCTACTTAACAACCAGCTATTTCTTCACACAGAATTAGAATTGGTCGATAGTTTTTCGACCGATCTGAATTCTAATCATTCTGAAAAGTTGGAATTTGTTAGAAAACGAATAAACAAAACAAATTTTAACAGATTTCAATGAAATTTGTTACTATTCGTTACTATTTCATTCGGAGATTCAGATACTTCCAAATCTCGAAATAACCGAAAATTTGTCCGAATGTATTTGGACCGAAACAAATTGCACATGTCTATCTACCCCAGTGCATCTCCCCAGCGGGGATATTGCATGCCCTGGGATCCAGTCAGGTCTAACCATCATTGGCGAGGTATGGTAGCCTTGAGAATAGGAAAACGCTGTCCAATAAAACCGAGTTATGCGCTGCTGTTCCTCCCTTCGCCTCAAGGCCGCAGTATGTTTCTCCATCACTTGGGTCTCCTCAATTGTAGCAAACCATTGACCTAGCGAAGGGGGTTCAGTACACTTACACTTTTGAAATACAGAAACCCTAGTCACGTTAATCAGATGTACCAACAATTACATTTATTACGGCGTTTAGACATCGGGGTCAAATGTAATAAAAAAATCCTCTGGGTGATTTTCAAGCTGAAAATCTGTGGGCTCAAGCGTATATTGATTGGTTTGCGCAAAAGTTATCGCGTCTACAAACTATGGGATAGATTTAGGGACTTTTTTTTATATATTTTTTTTTCACTAGTAATGGCGGCGATCAGCGATTTTTAGCGAGGCTGTGACATTGCGGCGGACAAATCTGACACTAAGATCCCTTTCACACTGAGCCATCCATAGCGTCGGCGGTAAAACGCCGCTATTTCGGCTACGCTTTTAACCCCCGCTAGCAGCCGAGAAAGGGTTAAAACCGCCCGCAATGTGCTGCTGAAGCAGCGCATTGCGGGCAGTATAGCCGTGCTGTCCCATTGATTTCAATGGGCAGGAGCGGTGGAGGAGCGGTAAACACATCGCTCTTTCACCGCTCCAAAGATGCGGCTTGCAGGACTTTTTTTACCGTCCTGCTAGCACAACGCTCCAGTGTGAAAGCCCTCGGGCTTTCACACTGGAGACAAGGAGCAGCTGTTTGAGGGCGGATTGCAGGCGCTATTTTTAACGCTATAGCGCCTGCAATACGCCCTCAGTGTGAAAGGGGTCTAAGGGGGTTAATTACGAAAGGCAAATCCACTTTGCACTACAAGTGCAAACTACAAGTGCAAAGTGAACTTGACATTGCACTGAAAGTGCACTTGGAAGTGCAGTCCCGGTAAATCTGAGGGGTAGATCTGAAATGAGGGGAAGCTCTGCTTATTTTATTATTCAATCATGTGCAAGCTAAAATGCTGTTTTTTATTTTCCTTGCATGTTCCCCTCTGATCTACAGCGACTGCACCTTTTCAGTGCAATTACAAGTGCACTTTGTAGTGCAAAGTTTATTTGTCTTTCGTAAATAACCCCCTAAGTGACACTTTTTGGGAACCAGTAACACTAATACAGTGATCAGTGCTAAAAAAAATGCACTGTCACTAAATAAATGACACTAGCAGGGAAGGGGTTAAAATCAGGGGTGGTCAGGGAGTGATTTCTAACTGTGTGGGGGATGGCTTAACTGGAGGAAGAGAGAAATCCGTGTTCCTGAGTAGCAGGAACACAAGATCTCTCCCTTCCTCTCTGACAGAACAGCAGTCTGCCTTGTTTACATAGGCAGACCGCCATTCTGCCTCTCCTGTGAACGATCGGCAGGTGTGATTGGCTGTCCAATCACAGCGGGAGTGCGCATTCCAGAGCCGACAACAGCAGTCACATACAGGTAAGTGGTTAAACTCTGTACAGAGGTTTTAACCCTTTCCTTTATTCCCCAAAGCTAAAAAAACGTTAGAGCTCTTGCACACAACCATACACTAGGGTGTACAGCTGCACAGAGTAAAATTCCATGCTTTGAAAAATAGACCTATACACAGTGCTTTTTGTTTCTCAGAGAATTCCCCCCCTTCTAAGTCACTCAGTGTCTCTGCCCCCTACTCATCTCCGAGCACTGACCTTTGGTTCAGCCCTTACCCACCTCTGAGCACTGACCCTTGGTTCCGCCCTTACCCACCTCTGAGCACTGACCCTTGGTTCCGCCCTTACCCACCTCTGAGCACTGACCCTTGGTTCCGCCCTTACTCACCTCTGAGCACTCACCCTTGGTTCCGCCCTTACCCACCTCTGAGCACTGACCCTTGGTTCCGCCCTTACCCACCTCTGAGCACTGACCTTTGGTTCCAACCCCTATCCAGCTCCCAGTATGGCCACTTTTAGAGAATATAGAGCCAAGTATCATTTTGTACTGCTATGTAATTTGTACGGAATTTGGTAATGATAACAAGAAAAGCAATAAAATAGATCCCCCCCGCAGCCAGCAACAATAGACCCCCAGCAGCAACAACAGATTTCCCAGCAGCCAACATTAATAGACTCTTTAGCAGCCTGTGATAGTAGACCCCTCCCTAAACAGTAGACCCCTTCCAGTAACCCCCAGTAACAAAAGATCCTTCACCATCAACAATAGATTGCCAAGCAACAGTAGGCACCCCAGCAACCAGCATCAGTAGACCCTCCATCACACCCCAGCACCCCTTTCCATTGCATACATTCAGTGCTGAAAAAAAGCCCTGCCTATACATGTGCGCATATGGCCTCACACAGCATATTCTGTAAATTTTTTCGCCTCCTGATAAAGTTGTTGAGCGGGGGGGGGGGGAGCTAGCGGGACGGTGAATGGTTATGGGGTCTAGTCGGAGGGTTCTAGTTCGTCAGCCCCCTCCCGCCGAGCCACCCGACATACCTTACCTGATCGCAGCTCTAGGTCCCGCCTCACAGCCTCACATCCCTCCTGCCTGTCGCGCTGCTGCGCGCTCCTCCTCTCTCATCCTCCCTTTGTGCGGGAATACTGTGTCCCGCGCGGGAACGCGAGAAGATGGTGTCCCTGCGGGCAAAACCCGCACAATCCGTGCAGGTTGGGAGGTATGTGTAATGCATGTGTAGCGGTCCTCCGCCAGCTTCTCCCCTCTCTACATGGCTGGTTTTACTCATCTAGGGGTATCTGGGAGAAGGGGGGAAGATGTACACCACCGGCTCGGCTCTCTGATGTGGGATGCAGAGATATGAGCTAAACCGTTTACCTTCGGGTCTGCGTTTTAGGCCGGAGCCTCAGCTTCCACTGTGGAGGATGATTGCCACTGTCAGGGACACTTAGCTTCCAGTAACACGAGTTCCACACCATAAAAAGTCCAACTCTGTTTTATTGCTTTGATCAATAGGTAGACTGGTTGACTTTTAAAAGAACAGACAGGGTGTGGGAAAGAGTAGGTCCAGTCACAACACAATGAATAGAGTTTCTCCTGTTCCGTTTAGTGCAAACAGGCTTGGCGCACAGGCGCTGCCACCGACCGTGAATTTGGTCCCTGCCACTGACCTGGGTGAACGATGAGGCCTCTGCCACAGGCCTTGGATGAGGCCTGCCACTGACCTGATGAAGATGGGTCTCTGCCACAGAACATGAGAACATGAAATACCTCCTTTAGGACAAACGACCCCTGTCAGGGGAAGACATCCATCCGGACGGTCACCAGAGGCCTCCACCGTCACCAGACAATGCTGCGCTGGCTCTTCGGGGAGGTCACCTCTCCGGTCCCTTACGCCCTGGATTCAGGCACCCAATACCGGGGTCACCTTAGGAATGCTTCGCCCTTGCGGGACCCAGTCGAAGGTACTGGGCCCCAGGCCTCCTTGTAAAGTATTTAGAAGGAAATTGCTAAATTGTGCATCACCACAGGGTGACACTGTGGATGCACCTAGTATAAATGCGCCAACGTCCCGATATTCAATGGGAGAATGTATATTTAAACTAAAGGTGGACTTTAAACGGCACACAGATAGATATTGTAAAAATTCTAAGGGTTTTATTGTTGGTAGAAAAATATAATTGAATTTAGGTAAAAAGTATATTAATACAAGACACTGACATTATGTAACAGTTATCAATAGTTGGTATAGGGTCCCATTTACAAGACTCGACACATCTCCCAGGAATTACATTGACATGTAAAATACACAAAGTAGAATGGAATAATGTATAGCCAACAAACACAAATGAGGAGTTGGACGGTATGCACGAGAGATGGCTGGTCTTATTGATGGGTCCGGTAAATTCAAAGATAAAGATCTTGCTTTCGCTCGACTAGTTTCGCGTTCCAAAACGCTTCGTCGGGAGCATAATATTGAACAAGGCCGTGTTAAGTAGTGAAACCGGCCTAGGTATTTTTACCTGGCAATCCGTGTATCACAGGGTGCCAGTATTATATAAACACATTCGTGGTAAACAATCATGCGTGATTTAAGTAAAAAAGTAACTATGCACAGGCTACTGATAGGTAGGGAACGTAAATCCAGGTATAACAGGCCAGACAATACTGTAGAGGAGTGTGTCAGTCAGGAGCACTTGCTCGAGCCACACAATGGTAATCTGTTAGGGTGACCCCTAATGATAGACTGACCCAGCTTGTAGCTTGACAGGGATTATATGCTGGTAGACCTGGATGGAACCTCTCCTGTGGACCACCTGGATTTATTATTGTTCAATATTATGCTCCCGACGAAGCGTTTTGGAACGCGAAACTAGTCGAGCGAAAGCAAGATCTTTATCTTTGAATTTACCGGACCCATCAATAAGACCAGCCATCTCTCGTGCATACCGTCCAACTCCTCATTTGTGTTTGTTGGCTATACATTATTCCATTCTACTTTGTGTATTTTACATGTCAATGTAATTCCTGGGAGATGTGTCGAGTCTTGTAAATGGGACCCTATACCAACTATTGATAACTGTTACATAATGTCAGTGTCTTGTATTAATATACTTTTTACCTAAATTCAATTATATTTTTCTACCAACAATAAAACCCTTAGAATTTTTACAATATCTATCTGTGTGCCGTTTAAAGTCCACCTTTAGTTTAAATATACATTCTCTTAGTAAAGTACCTCACCCCAGGCTGAAGGTGCCTGGGATGGAACTCGACTCCACGCGCCCAGGCCAAGGGCGCCTGGGCACAGACGAACCGCAGCAGCCCCCAGGCCGAAGGTGCCTGGGGAATGGACCTCGTGCGCAAGATGTCCGTCCCCTTTATATCCTCTCCCAGCAGGCACAGCGGGTTCCCCGCCCCGCCGTACTACTGCCGTGAGAGGACAAAAAGGGCACGGCTCTAGAATGGCAGTTCAACCCTGGTCCCAGATGACAGCGCCACCTAGGGACCGCAGGGAACATGACATCATTCATACCTCCCACACTCCAAAGTGTCCATAAATCCCTAAAAATCAATGTATCTGGGCCATCTATTGCCCAGATATACCCCACTAAATCTGACACCCGCTACACTCTCCCCCCAGCTATTTGACACTGGTCCCCAGTGTCTGGATCAAGCCATGCCCCAAAGGGAGCCAACATAACCTCCATCCAGAGACTGTCTCAAAAAATGCGCAAAAATGTAAATTTGAAAAAAAATGGTGGTTGTGCCTGAACCTGACATGAAAGGGAAGGAAAAGGGAAACAACACATAACAGCATACATATCACAATAACACCATTGACATCTCTTTTCTTTCCTCCCCCTCCCACATCACTATCTAAGACCCGCCCCATTTTCAGCAGTCTTGAAAGACGTTCTCCTGCAGAGGGGACAAAAAAAGAAATCAAACACACAATTTCCCTGACACATGTGTGGGTGTTGGAACGAAAAAATCTCCCCAAAGAGAAATCTTTTCCTTCCAAGAAGTATGTGGTGTAAAGTGAATAACGTTGCGCAACACTGCCACCTAGTGACAGTGCCATGGTAAAAGCACTTGTTGAATCCTTGAACAAAACCTTTTTTTTTCTTCTGTACTTTGGCCCTAACTACACCCCAAAGTCCATGATCACTTTGCAGGAGGGAGGAAGAGAGAAACAACAGCAACAGTCCCCCATTCCCCCAAAGAGCACAACACCCGTTAAACTCGGGTACAGTTCCTGGGTTTCCGGGAAGGAAAAACAAACCCCGGAAAGTTTAGCAAACTTGCAGGACAAAGGAAAGGAGTCTTTTTCTCCTACAGGTAGAATCAAGGATGCGGCAAGACAAGGGGTTTCAAATGCTGATCCACAGTCTCTATGTAATATTCGACATCCTCCCCTTCTTTCTGTCGAATCAACACTTTGTCAGCATGGATGTGCCGACCTAACATCCACTCTTTACAGTCCTTAAATCTTTGAGATGCCTTTGGGGAACAAGTGAGGTACCTGCGTGCGTGTGGGACTTTGATCTGTGTCCACACAAAGTCATTATACCAGCGTTCCCTGCAAACTTCCACTTCATACAGTAGCTCCTTAGATAAGTATGGGTACTCCCACCCATACTCGTTGGCAACTTTCTGGCAGAACAAACGCTGTAGCCTAGACAAGGGAGGCATGGTAGAGCAGTCTCCCTCGCCCGGCAGGACGATTGAATCAGGATGGCGAGGTGCCTTGACCACCTCTAAGTTGGGCATAGGTACCCGCAGCGACAGTCTCTTGTCCCCGGTGATAGATGCAGGAGGCACCGGTGACTGAAGGGCAGGCCGGGAACGGGGTCCCTCCTCAGGCACTGGTGCCTCCACCCGGGGTGTACTATCCCCTGTGGATATAGGTGGATCCTTGTCTCTACGGGATGAGGAGAGAGGCATCTTGTCCCAGCCCTTCTCAGCAAACAATTTGTCTATGACGACGTCGTCTCCTACATCGGAGACTGACTCCAGGTCAGAGGTGTCACACTCCTCCGTGGGCAGGTAGTTGGTAGTTGACACCGAATCACTCCCACCCACGGGCTCAAGGGGCCGTGAATCCCCGACACCTCCGTCCCAACACCAAGTCCCAGTCCCTGGCTTACCTTGACCCAAACTTGTGAAGGGATGTCCAGGACTAAATCTGACACCCGCTACACATGTCAATGAGCACAATTTATTTGCAGCAATAGCTCCCAGACGCACAACAACAGACAGATTTTAGCTGAACTCAAGGTAGATTTAAGAATGGCATTAAATGTATTTTCATATAAATACCTATATCTGCACACAGACAGCTGGCAGAGGGAGGGCCAGCGCTTATTCCTTTTTTGGGCTCCATTGCTTTGCACAATACTATCTCTAAATGTGATTGCAAGGGGTCAGAGCAGAGGGATGACTCCATCAGTGTGCTGCTCCTTCATTGCCCAATCACAGGCTTGGGTAGGCCCTTGACCAAGATGTATTGTTGAATTTCAAGGATTTCAAGACCTGGGCTGTGTTTTCTGGTAGGGGTGTCTTATGTCCCTTTCACATGGACAATCCCATCAGGTTCACCCGTCAGTTTTTCAGGTGGACTTGATCGGACCCTTCAGTCTCTTCTACACAGTCCACTGACTCCCGCCGCCATCCGTTCCGATCCTGTCTGCCAAAAACATGGATGGTGGTCCTATTCCCCATTCGTCTGGTGGATCAGATTGTATGGCATTAGATAGAAATGGACAGGTGGTCTGTTTCCATCCAATTACCCCATAAAGGAGAGCGGGACTGTGTCCATATCCACTCTGCATACCAGAGCGGACAGGAACTTTTCATCCGCTGTGCTCAGTGAGGATCAGCAGAGAAATTTCCCACTGAGCAAGCTGATTCCGATTCATGGAGGCACCTGTGTGAAAGGGGCTCAAATCCAAAACCTCTAGCAGGTAGCACAGTTCACATGTACTTCTTATTTACAATTTTTTTTTTCAAATACAAAATACAAAGAGTGCAAATATATATTTGCATTTTAATGAGTGAAATAAGTATTTGATCCCCTATCAATCAGCAAGATTTCTGGCTCCCAGGTGTCTTCTATACAGGTGAGGAGCTGAGATTAGGAGCACTCTCTTGAAGGGAGTGCTCCTAATCTCAGCTTGTTACCTGTATAAAAGACACCTGTCCACAAAAGCAATCAATCAGATTCCAATCTCTCCACCATGACCAAGACCAAAGAGCTGTCCAAAAATGTCGGGGACAAGATTGTAGACCTGCACAAGGCTGGAATGGGCTACAAGGCCATCCCCAAGCAGCTTGGTGAGAGGGTGACAACAGTTGGTGCGATTATTCACAAATGGAAGAAATACAAAATAACTGTCAATCTCCCTTGGTCTGGGCCTACATGTAAGATCTCATCTCATGGAGTTTCAATGATTATGAGAATGGTGAGGAATCAGCCCAGAACTACACGGGAGAATCTTGTCAATGATCTCAAGGCAGCTGGGACCATAGTCGCCAAGAAAACAATTGGTAACACACTAGGTCGTGAAAAGGCTGAAATCAGGCCCGGACTGGGACAAAAAATAGGCCTGGGCATTTTAGACTGAGCAGCCCGGGGGGGGGGGGGACGTGGTAGCAGCGCTTCGCGGTGGCGGTTAATGATGGGATGTGGGGTTCCAGTACCTCTGGACCCCTTTACATTACACAGCACCCTGCACCTGTGGACCCCTTTACATTACACAGCACCCTGGACCCCTTTACATTACATAGCACCGCACCTCTGGACCCTTTTACATTACACAGCACCCTGCACCTCTGGGCCCCTTTACATTACACAGCACCCTGCACCTCTGGGCCCCTTTACATTACACAATACCCTGCACCTCTGGACCCTTTTACATTACACAGCACCCTGCACCTCTGGACCCCTTTACATTACATAGCACCCTGCACCTCTGGACCCCTTTACATTACACAGCACCCTGGACCCCTTTACATTACACAGCCCCCCACAGTTTGTTACACAGACACCCCCTAACAGTTCTGGACCCCCTGCATGTTACACAGACCTCCCTACAGTACAGACCCCCTCCCTACAGTGCAGACCCCCTCCCTACAGTGCAGACCCCCTCTACAATACAGACCCCTCTACAATACAGACCCCCCTACATTACAACCCCCCTCTACAATACAGACCCCCTACATTACAGACCCCCCTACAATACAGACCTTCCTACATTACAGACCCCCCTCTACAATACAGACCACCCCTACAATACAGACCCCCCTACAATACAGAACCCCCCTACAATACAGACCCCCTTCAATACAGACCCCCCTACATTTCAGACCCCCATAAAATACAGAACCCCCTACATTTCAGACCCCCCTACAATACAGAACCCCCTACATTACAGACCCCCCTAAAATACAGACCTTCCTACATTACAGACCCCCCCCTACAATACAGACCCCCCTACAATACAGAACCCCCCCCTACAATACAGACCCCCCTACATTACAGACCCCTCTACAATACAGACCCCCTACAATACAGACCCCCCCTACATTTCAGACCCCCCTACATTACAGACCCCCCTACATTATAGAACCCCCCTACATTTCAGACCCCCCTACATTTCAGACCACCCCTACATTACAGAACCCCCCTACATTTCAGACCCCTTCAATACAGAACCCCCCTACATTACAGACCCCCCTACAATACAGACCCCCCTACAATACAGAACCCCCCTACATTACAGACTCCACTACAATAAAGAACCCACCTACATTTCAGACCCCCCTACAATACAGAACCCCCCTACATTACAGACCCCCCTACAATACAGAACCCCCTACATTTCAGACCCCCCCTACAATACAGAACCCCCTACATTTCAGACCCCCCTACAATACAGAACCCCCCTACACTACAGACCCCCCTACAATACAGAACCCCCCTACATTACAGAACCCCCCCTACATTTCAGACCACCCCTACAATACAGAAACCCCCCCCCTACAATACAGAACCCCGCTTCAGACCCATAATGTACCTCAGATCAGCGCAGGACTGCATGTTGGGTCCCCTCCCCCTGTGTGGACATAAAGGAGGAGGGGGAGGCGGCTTCACTCTGCTTGGCTGTGTGAAACAGCCAAGCCGAGACTGATCAGATCATCAGTGCTGCGGCCACCTTGCCAGAGAGAAGGGGATCGTTGCAGGTACCGGCCCCCTGATGTGCCGACGGGTGTCACTGTCACTCGAGTGCGGCTCCAACTCGCAGCTGAGAGTGCACTGGGGCAGTGGCGTCACTAGGGTTGGTGTCACCTGGTGTGGCAAAACATGGTGTCATCCCCCTCCTGTCTATCCTGCCCAGTGCCCTGCAGGAAGCGCACGGTCACGAGGGGCACCCCCAAATGACCCCTGTAAATTAAAGTATAGGGTGGTATTGGGCCGGCTGGGGTGATATAGGGCAGGTTGGGGTAATATAGGGCAGGTTGCAGTGATATAGGGCAGGCTGGGGTGGCATAGGGCAGGTTGGGGTTGTATAGGGCAGGCTGGGGTGGTATAGAGCAGGTTTGGGTGGTATAGGGCAGTTTGCGGTGGTATATGGCAGGCTGGGTGGCATAGGGCAGGGTGTGGTGGCATATAGCAGGTTGCGGTGGCATAGGGCAGGTTGGGGTGGTAAAGAGCAGTTTGCGGTGGCTTAGGGCAGGTTGGGGCGGTATAGAGCAGTTTGCAGTGGCATGGGGTAGGTTGCGGTGGCATAGGGCAGGTTGCGGTGGCATAAGACAGGTTGCGGTGGCATAGGGCAGGGTGTGGTGGCGTAGGGCAGGGTACGTGGCATAAGGCAGGTTGGGGTGGCGCGCATAGGGCAGGGTGCGGTGGCATAGGGAAGGCTGGGGTGGTATTGTGCCAGGTTAGGACTCTATGTAGTGACATGTGCAGCAGTGCAGTAACTTACAGCATGCCTGGAGATGAAGACACTTTGGCTGCTGTGTACTCGTTTCTTTCTCCTTCAGCTGTGGGATCAGCTAGAGTGAACGAGTCTGTGGGAGGAGTGGAGGGGGCAGCCACTAAGGGGAATTGACAACTTCACTCCATCAAAGGAATGATGGATGGGGCCATGTACTGTCAAATCTTGGGTGAGGACCTCCTTTCCTCAGCCAGGGCATTGAAAATGGTTTGTGGATGGGTATTTCGGCATTACAATGACCCAAAACACACATCCAAGGCAAAAAAGGGAGTGGAAAAAGAAGAAGCACATTAAGGTCCTGGAGTGGCCTAGCCAGTCTCCAGACCTTAATCCCATAGAAAATATGTGGAGGGAGCTGAAGGTTTGAGTTACCAAACATTAGCCTGGAAACCTTAAAGCGGAGGTCCGCCTAAATTTTTTTTATTAAAAGCCAGCAGCTACAAATACAGCAGCTGCTGACTTTTAATAAATGGACACTTACCTGTCCAGGGTGCCCGCAATGTCGGCAGCCGAAACCGATCAATCGCTTGGCTCTCGGCTGCCCCCGCTGCCATCCTCGGTGAGGGAATCAGGAAGTGAAGTGTTGAGGCTTCACTTCCCGGTTCCCTATTGCATATGCGCGAGTCACGCTGCGCATCCTAACTGGTCCCCGCTGTCTTCTGGGACATGTGTGTTTCCCAGAAGACAGCGGGGGGGCGTGACCCCCATGGGAGTCTATGCCTGGAAGTGGGTGCAAATACCTGTATTATACAAGTATCTGCACCCCCCTCCCCCCTAAAAGGTGCCAAATGTGACACCGGAGGGGGGAGGGTTCCGAAAAGCGGAGGTTCCATTTTTATGTGGACCTCCGCTTTAATGACTTGGAGAGGATCTGCAAAGAGGAGTGGGACAAAATTCCTCCTGAGATGTGTGCAAACCTGGTGGCCAACTACAAGAAACGTCTGACCTCTGTGAATGCCAATAAGGGTTTTGCCACCAAGTATGAAGTCATGTTTTTCGAAGGGGTCAAATACTTATTTCACTCAATAAAATGCAAATCAATTTATAACTTTTTTGAAATGCGTTTTTCTGGATTTTTATGTTGTTATTCTGTCTCTCACGGTTAAAATAAACCTACCATTAAAACTTTATACTGATCATTTCTTTGTCAGTGGGCAAACATACAAAATGAGCAGGGGACCAAATACTTTTTTCCCTCACTGTATTTTAATTGTGCAATTGTTTGCCTGAGGTTTAGGCTCATTTTAACCAGTTTATAAATGGGCAAAATGCATTAGGCCCCTTTCACACTGGGGCGGTTTGCAGGCGCTATTGTGCTAAAAATAGCGCCTGCAAACCGAGCCTAAACAGCGGCTGCTGTCTCTCCAATGTGAAAGCCCCGAGGGCTTTCACACTGGAGCGGTGCGCTAACAGGATGTGAAAAAAAGTCCTGCTAGCCGCATCTTTGGAGCGGTGAGAGGAGCGGTGTGTTTACCGCTCCTTCCCATTGAAATAAATGGGACACCGCGGTAATACCGCCCGCAAACCGCGGCTGTAGCCGCGGTTTGCGGGTGGTATTGACCCTTTTTCGGCCGCTAGCGGGGGTTAAAACTGCACCGCTAGCAGCCGAATACCTCAGCAATTCCGACGGTAAATCGCCGCTAAAAATAGCGGCGCTATACCGCCACCGCACCCACTGCGCCAGTGTGAAACCGCTCCTAGGGTATACCTTACTGAAGAAAGCACTGCTTGTTTCACCATCTCATATAGACAGGTGTGTGCTGTAAGAAAAAAGATACACAATATAGTTACATCGGTCCAGCTTGCGCTGTGGAAGCAGAGAATTGCTGTAGAAGCTGCCGCTACAACAGTGCTGCACAGTAACCACAGAGGGTCGCCCACTTGGAGCAGTCGCTTCTTAATGAAGGAAAAGTGCCCTCTGATTGGATGAAATTGAGAGAATGGGGTGCTGTCCAATCAGAGAACGCCTATAGTTGCTATGCAGTAGAGCAGGTGCTTGACACAGGATCCAGAAGACAGCAAGGATGACTGTAGTAGCGGCAGCTACTACAGTGATATTTAGCTTCCACAGGGATTGGCCAGTTATGGAATACATATACTTAAAGTAAATTGGTCCAAGTTTGATCGATGTAAGTATGCAAAAAAAACATACCTAGAATTCAGCTGTAACCTGAAGCCAAATGACGGGTACAGCGCAGGTTTACTTTACCGGGAGGACGTCAATAAATTTCCTCCCGGCAAAGTGATCACGCTTCCAGGCGGGCTCTGATCGCTGAGTCTGAAAGACTCAGCTGATCACAGATCGGGGTAAAGGCCCAATCACAGCGGCCCTTTACCACTTGATCAGCTGTGTCCAATAACAGCTGATCACAGATGTTAAAGCGGAAGTAAACCCAACGATTTAATGGTTTTAAAAAGCAGTTGCAGCCATTCCCGGCATGCCGGAAATGCTAACTGTGACATTGGTTGTGCTCTCAATCAAACTATCACACCATCCAATGGCTGGTGTCATAACTGATCACATGTGCAGCATCATGGCAGTTGAAGATTAAACAGAGGCCAAGGTGGCAGCTTCCTTGGCTGAAAATGATAGGAGGGTTTACTTCCACTTTAATACAAGCCGGTTATCTGCTTTTTTTTTCCCTCACGTTGCCAGCGTAAGGAGAAAAGAAGAAAGCTGATAACTGGCTTGTGTTAAAGGGACATCGGCACTAATAATCAGGGCACTGATTATCAGTGCAGTCCCAATAGTGCCCACCAGTGCTGCAAATCTGTGCCCATCAATGCCGCCTATCAGTGATCATCAGTGCCACCTATCAGTGCAGCCTCATCGGTGCCTCCTCATCAGTGCCCACCAGTGCCACCTATCAATGCTCATCAGTGCCACCTATAAGTGCAGCCTCATCAGTGCCCACCAATCAGTGCCCATCAGTGCCACCTATCAATGTTCATCAGTGCCGCCTCATCAGTGCAGCCTATCAGTGCCCATCAGGGCAGCCTCATCAGCGCACATCAGTGAAGGAGAAAAATTACCTGTTTGCAAAATTTTATAAGGAATCTGTTAGATTTCTTTCCGGTACAGTGTGTCTAATGTCACTCCTTTTGTAAGCCAGTAATAAATCAGTATGTCAAATGTAAATGCCTAATATCAGTAATTATTGTATGATTGTATATCAAATCCTAAGAGCAATTTAATGGTCACAACAGCTTGTATAAATGGTAAAGGTGGCTACTTAATCATTATTATAATAGTCTGCTATTTTACCTGACACTCACATCAGGTTCCAGATATACCGGACTGATCTGTGTGTTTGTGTTGGATACAATAGATTTTTCTCTGGTCTAATTAGAGGAAAATTGCTCTGTTTTGTCCTACAACCATTACTTAGTCCACTGCCAACTGTCCTGAAATTTACAAAAACAAAAAATGCTGGATGATTCATTGTCTGTAAAATCTAAGAAAAAAATATCTGTAATAAGTATTTATTCCTGCAGTCGAATAAAAGTGGACTATAGTGTTCTTATTATTTCCTTTAATGCAGGCCTAAAATGGATCTATGTGCAAAATCACAATGGGGTTGATTTACCAAAGGCAAATAGACTGTACACTCTGCAAGGGCATTTACTCCAGAGCTTAGTAAATGAGGGGAAGTTCTGCTGACTTCCATCATCCAATCACATGCAAGCAAACATGTTCTTTTTTATTTTCCTTGCATAAGATTGGGTATTCTTTGCAAAGCTTCATCTCTTTTACGAAGCTCTGGCGCAAATGCCCTTGCAGAGTGCAACTACACGTGCAAAGTCTGTTTGCCTTTAGTAAATCAACCCCAGTGTATATGATACAGTCTGACAACTACTATGAACACAGCAGTACAGGCATACCCCACTTTTAAGTACACAATGGGGTTTATTTACTAAAGCTGGAAAGCGCAAAATCAGGCTCACTTCTGCATAGAAACCAATGAGCTTCTAACCCCAGCTTGTTCAATTAAGCCTGGTAATAAAACCTGGAAACTCATTGGTTTCTATGCAGAAGTGAGCCTGATTTTGCGCTTTCCAGCTTTAGTAAATAAACCCCATTGTGTACTTAAAAGTGGGGTATGCCTGTATTACGTTTTATCACCACTTTAACTACTTCCCTACCGGGCTAATTGATTTCTGACATTTCTCTCCTACATGTAAAAATCATATTTTTTTTTTGCTAGAAAACTACCTAGAACCCCCAAACATTATATATATTTTATATATATATACATATATAAATATATATATATATATATATATATATGTAGCGCCCTGCTTCTGATGATCAGTTAAATTTAGTGGGTGCCTGAGCTGGTAGTTGGCTCAGACTTTGTAATAATGAAGGCTAAATCAGCCTCTGTTCCGGCTATGGCTGTGTTTGGAAGGACTTCCCACTGTTTGCCTGTAGGTGGCGTTACCACCCCAGGCCAATGTTGGAATACAAGCAACCCAAAATGTATTGGGTATTTTTCCCTGGGAACAGCTCAGTGGGAGTGGTCTCCCCACTGAGCATGCTGGGGAAGGGTACTTAAGGGGCAGACGCCATTTCTTGGGGCTCTCTTCGCCTCGTGGCCCTCCTGGCTCGAGGTATGTGATTCTGGAATTTCAGCCACGGGGCCATGTTGGCCAGAGGCTACATCTCTACCAAGTAGGCCCAGTAATCCTGACTGGGGCCTACACTTTGAAGGTGATCCTGTGCTGTCTGTCCTGCGGGAGGAAGCCACTCAATGGAGGAAACCAGGGGAGGACCTGTCCTGGAGAGGACCAAGCGGAAGGCTGGTATCTTGAGGAAGGCCTGGTGACCCTATTGGAGGATGCACCGTAATTAAAGTTACCTTACAGTCTGCCGGGTTGGCTTAAAGGCTCTTAAACTGTAAGGCTGGATATCTGGACGCTAAAATCCTGTGGCAGAGGATTATTGAACAGTTCAACTTAATCATCCTAAAGGTCTGTGGCAGAGACTGTTATTTCTTATTTGTTCGTGCATCATCCCGCCTGCTAGGCCAAGTGAGAGGGGCCTATCCGGGTGAGCAATACCCACTTGAGGGAAAGTGGTGAGTGTGACCTCGAATCTTAGAAGTTTCCCCAGTGATCTGCTGTGTGTGCCTGAACCTTCCCCTAACCCTCCATCCCTCTACCTATGCAAGTTTGTGTGAAAATAAAGCCTGACAAAAAAAGGATTCATAACATGTGTGGACATTGAACATTCTATAGAGTCTCATCCCATAGACAACGAACAGTGAGGTAACGTGCAAGGCCCAAATTTAAACCAGCAGCTCCTACAGGGGTGTGCTACATATATATATATATATATATTTGAGCAGAGGCCCTAGAGAATAAAATGGTGGGTTTTACAATTTTTTATGGCGCACGGTATCTGAGATTGGGTTTTTCAAGCATATATTTTTGGAAAAACATACAATTTTATGAATTTTACTGCACACAAACTCAATATAATACCCATTGTTTTGTAAAATATAAATAATACCTAACATGTCACAGTTTAAAATTCTGTACGCCCATAGAACGGCGCCAAACAACGGTACCTAAAAATCTCCACTGGCAACGTTTTGAAAAAAGCCTTTTCATGTTACAAATTTAGAGTTAAGCCTCGTACACACGGCCTGGTTTTCTCGGCAAAAAAGCTGCTGGGAGAGCTTTTTTCCTGAGAAAACCGGTCGTGTGTATGGCTTCTCGTTGGGAAAACTGCCGGGAATCTCGACGAGAAAAATAGAGAACCTGCTCTCTATTTTCTCGTTGGGATTCTCGTCGGCCTGTTTCCCGACGAGAAAACCGTGAGTGTGTATGCTTTCCTGTCCCAGGTAAACCCGCGCATGCTCGATGAGACTTCGACGCATGCGCGGTAGCTTACAAGGGTAGTGTAGGGTGAAGCAAGATGACAGCGACGGCATGGAATGTGATGAGCGCATGCTCGTCATAGTCGATGACGTCACCGCGTTCTTGCCATTCAAAAGAACGGTGGTTCTTTTGAATGGCCGTGTGTACACTCGGCGAGCAAGGAAAGCTTGCCAGGAATCCCGTCAGGAAAAACAACGTTTTTTTTCCTGTTGGGATTCTCGCCCATGTGTACAAGGCTTCACATACGAGATCTGGTGCTAGAATTATAGCTCAATAATATTCACGGCAATACTCACATGTGTGATACGAACACCGTTTACATATGCGTGCACAACCTACATATTCGTTCGCCTTTGGGTGCGAGCATGGGGGGGGGGGCAGGGGCAAATCCTTATTATTTATTTTATTTAAAAAATATATTTTTACACTGTCCATTTACATTTTTTTTCTCACTTTTATTGCGATCACAAGGGATGTTTAGCAGTAACAGGTACTCTTTACTGAGAGATCTGGGATCTATTAGAAAAAATTATGATTTTCACGAACAATCATATAGTAGTATTCCCGCTTTTGACTGGAAGATATAAATTGGCCAGTAGTTTGCTGTGGCTGTCCCTGTTCTCATTGATGCAAAACTGTCCAGCCAGTGGTCAAGTTCTATCAGATATTATTAAGAATTAAAAAATTGCAGATGATACAGCAATGTAAAACTAACCAGCAGTAGAACATTATTCATTAAGGAGAATTTACAAAAAGTACTAGAGACTCAGTACAGGCAGGTGATTTACTACAGTAATGAAGAGATAATAAAATATAAAATTGGACAGCAGAAAGGATACAAGGATAATAGGCCTAACAGATGAATGTCTAAATTTTATCTATGGAGATAGGAGTGATATCATTTGTGGTGGTTTTGGTTGCTTACTGTTCATGCATTTGTTTTTTTTTTTTCTTTCAAACAATGCAGCGGTGTACTGTGAACAAAAGGCAGCTCCAAGAACACATGGTCAGTAATAAGTGAACGCTCCACTTTGAGCAACCTATACCTAAAAAAGTCTCTATTAACATAAAATAAAATTAAAACACTTAAAATAAATATAAACCCTGAAATACCTCGCCTTAAACAAAAGCCTACTTTTTTTTAACTGGAAGCCTTGTAGAAAAAAAGCAATTCAACCTAAAATAAAAGTCCTGTCAACATATAATAAAAAAAAACAATATACCGTATATACTCGAGTATAAGCCGAGTTTTTCAGCACATATTTTTGTGCTGAAAATGCCCCCCTCGGCTTATACGCGAGTCTGTCCATCTTCAACTTTGTGCGCCTGGTCCTGGCCATCTGTAGGTCCTCTGGACCTAAAACTTGGCACACATATAGCCCCACTCTTCCTCTACAAGTGTGCAAAGTTTTTTGTCCAGGGGACCTACGGCCGGGGAGCATCGATTTTTCAAAGCCGGGCACCCCTTCCATAGACTCCCATGTTAAACATCAGTCTAGTCACACAGCACCGGAGATCAGGTAGAGAGATTGAACACAGTGAGGCATGGGCACAGTGAGGCACAGTGAGGCATGGGCACAGTGAGGCACAGTGAGGCATGGGCACAGTGAGGCATGGACACAGTGAGGCACAGTGAGGCATGGACACAGTGAGGCATAGACACAGTAAGGCAAAGTGAGGCACAGTGAGGCATGCAGATGGACACCCTAGACTTATACTCGAGTCAATATGTTTTCCCAGTTTTTTGTAGAAAATTAGGTGCCTCGGCTTATATTCGGGTCGGCTTATACTCGAGTATATATGGTACTCCTAAAATGTTTAAATCCCCAAATACTGTCCCTGAAACAAAAGCCTATTTTTTTAAAGGGAACTTTGCAGTACAAAAAAAAAACATTTTTATAGAGGGGAAGCAGCTAAAAGTGACTGCTGACCTCAAATCATTCACAAAATAAAATAAAAGGCAAAAAGTGCTCCTAATAAATTATTAATACTAATAATAATAATAAAAAAATTCAGCAAACAGGTTGATTTCCTAAAGAGCTAGCAATCCCTACTCACAATTAGTGCAAGCCTGAAGCTAAAATTATAGGCAGCAATATCCCATTCTATATTCTTTGATAACTGACTGTTACAGTCAAAGTTATATTTAAAAAAGAATAAAATAGAATGTATGTGTGGTACATTCAGCTGAACTTAGAGCAGGGGTAGGCAACCTGGGGCCCTACAGCTGTTGCAGAACTACAAGTCCCATCATGCCTCTGGGAGTTATTGTAACTGCCAGCCTTGCAATGCCTCATGGGAATGTAGTTCCACAACAGCTGGAGGGCCTCAGGTTGCCTACCTCTGCTTTAGAGGTACTTCCTTTCACTTCCTGTTAGGTTAAAATGGCAGTTTCTGAAGACATGAGAAAAAACAGGTTACGGTTCCACAACGAGTCAACGTAGATTGCACAGACAGGTGGAACAAAGTACATGATCTCTGTATGAAAGCTCTCATCTAGGAATGAGAACCAAAAGGCCACCTAATGGCCCAAAGCTGAGATCTGACCATTAATTGTACTTAAAGTGGAAGTAAACCCTCCTATCATTTTCAGGCAAGGAAGCTGCCATCTTGGCCGCTGTTTGATCTTCAACTGCCATGATGCTGCACATGTGATCAGTTATGACACCAGCCATTGGATGATTTGACATTTTGGTTGAGAGCACAACCAATGTGACAGTTGGCATTCCCGGCATGCCGGGAATGTAACTGCTTTTTGAAACTGTTAAATCGATGGGTTTACTTTAAAGAAAAGCTCTAGGCTCGTCCCAAAAAATTAAAAGTCAGCAGCTACAAATATTGTAGATGCCGACTTTTACTATAAGGACACTTACCTGCCCAGGGATCCAGCGATGTCCTCACCTGAGCCGATATTTCAGTCGGATTTGGATCCAGGCACCGGCATTTTAAGTAAGGGACTCTGGCTGTGAAGCTGCGAGTCGCACTGCGCCTTGTGAATGGTCCAGTAGTCTCCTGGGACCTGTGATGTGTCCGAGAAGGCTGCAGGGGAAGGAGGGGGGGCTCACTTTGGAGGTACTTCCTCTCACTTCCTGTTGAGTTTATAAGGAACAGGGAGAGGAATATCACTGATAGGTTCAAAACGACAGTTTCTGAAGAGTTGACAAAACCAGGTTAAGTTCCCACAGAGACATTGCACAGGAGGAACAATGTGCATGATCTACTTTTATGAAAGCTCTCACCTAGAAATGAGAAGCAAGAGGCCACTGAATGAGCCAAAGCTGAGATCCGACCCTTAAAGTGGTTGTAAACTCACTTTGGAATAATAAAAAAAAAACTAACACCTGCAAGACAAAGGCATAATGAGCTAGTATGCATAGCTTACTAGCTCATTATGTAATACTCACCTGGGATCGAAGCCCCCGCAGCGGTGCCCGACATAGCACCGGCCGGCGACTTGTCGTCCCTGAGTTACTTCCAGGCTATCGCGGCTCCGGCGCTGTGATTGGCCGGAGCCGCAGTCACTGAAAGCAACGGCACGTACGTGCCATTGCTTCAGTGCGCGTGTGCCAATTACATCGGCACATGCAAATACAGGGGATATCTCCTAAACAAGTGGTCATCAACCCTGTCCTCAGGGCCCACTAACAGACCAGGTTTGCAAGATAACTGAAATACATCCCAGGTGATATAATTTGCTGCTCAGGGATTGCAGTATTCTAGTCTGCATCTCCCTAAGGTAATACATCAAATCTGGCCTGTTAGTGGGCCCTGAGGACACAGTTGATGACCACTGTCCTAAACCATTCAGGTTTAGGAGATATCCAGGGTAGCTACAGGTAAGCCTTATGATAGGCTTACCTGTAGCAAAAAGTGTGTTGTAAGGGTTTACAACCACTTAAATGGTACCTAAAGTGGTTGTAAACCCCATTCATGAAATTTTAACTAAGCACAAATATCTGTAGTGTGTACTTGTCTCTCCAAAGCTCTAAGTGTGGTTTCTTTCTGGTGCTCCATTCCTCTGTTATCAGCATAAGTCACTTCTGACAGGTTCTCCGACACTAGATAACATGAGCTCAAAATTTGTGTCAGGGGGGATGTTTACAGGGAGACAAGCACTAAGCTTGTCTATTCAGAATACAGCTCTGCATGTTCCTTCGTTCCCTTGCCTATGTGGAGTGGAACGGGGGAGTCCCTTTCTTCCAAGCAGCTCTCACACAGTGTACCTACGTACTGCTGGCAGGTGAAGAAAGATTTTTAACGCAATCTGCACTTTGGAAGGGGTGTAGAAAAGAGAAGACTGCAGATATACAAGTAAAATGTATGTAGGATTTGTTTCATCTCTGAGTATCATGCATGTGTGCTGCAGTGATTACACACAGCGAGAGCTGATTGGCGGGTACCATGGACTTGATTTTCACAGGCACCCGCCGATCCTTTGGTACACAGGTGATGAGGGAAGGCATGGATCCTGTGTTCCTGCAAAGCATGAACATGGATCAATGCCTTCCCACACAGTACAAAAACACTGGCTAGGCACACAGTTAACCCTTTGATCACCCTAGATGTTAACTCCTACAGTGACAGTGCATATTTTTAGCACTAATTGCTGTATTAGTGTCACTGGTCCCCAAAAAGTATCAAAAGTGTCTGTTAGTGTCCAACTGTTCACCGCAATATCACAGTCTTGCTATAAGTCGCTGATTGCCGCCATTACTAGTAAAAAAAATTATAAAAATATCCTATAGTTTGTAGACGCTATAACTTTTGCGCAAACCAATCAATATACGCTTATTGAAATTTTTTTAACCAAAAATATGTAGAAGAATACATATTGGCCTAAATTGATGAAGAATTTAGATTTTTATTTTTTATTTTATTGGATATGTTTTATAACAGAGAGTAAAAAATGTGTTTTTGCTTTCAAAATTGTCAGTCTTTTTTTTGTTTATAGCGCAAAAAAAAAAACAAAAAAAAAAAAGGTGATCAAATACCACCAGAAGAAAGCTCTATTTGTGGGGGAAAAAAAGGATATAAATGATATAAATGATATTTGGGTACAGCGTAGCACAACCGCGCAATTGTCAGCTAAAGCATCGCAGTGCCGTATAGCAAAAAATGGCCTGGTCATTATGGGGGGGGGTAAATATTTTGGAGGGCAAGTGGTGAAGCATCATGCTGACCTCTTTTATGCACAGTATATATGAAATAAACATGTTTATGAAAACGTTAATTTTTATTCAAATATACTGTATTTGTTTTGGGGTTTTTTTTTTCAATAAAGTTTTTATTAAAAAGATAAAGAAACTGTAACAGTGGTACAATTAAATGACTGTAAGTTATACATACAAATGAATACAAAGCTTACATAATAGATAGTTAAAATAGAATTGTTGCATAGTGAGTTTGTAGCATCAGGCAGCAGGAACTTCTTCCATAACACGAACAAAAAAAAAAGTTAATCGCCACTGTATTTAAAAAAAAAAAATAATTCTATTTTAATTGAATTATCATGTTAACTCTAATCCTTTTAATTAATAATATTGACATTGATAATAAAGTAACTTTTTGCTTTTAAACTCTACAGCAGAAGAGATCGAGCTGCGCATCATTTCGGACTGATCGATTTTCTACCTCAAGCTGCCACTTTGGTCCAGTCTAAAGCGATGTTTACTAGTAATGAGAGTATTAGAAGATGGAGCAGTATGTTGGCTAGAAGCCGCCTCTCAGCACTGGAACTGTTCCCACTGAGTCTGTTCTGCAGTATTTATTATTGATGTTCAAAAAAAAAACATTCAATCTAGTAGGCCTCAAGCCTGAATTCATCCACACAAAGGGGAGATCTATCTGCACAGAACTATTGGAAACTGGCCAGTTCAGACCCCAGAGGCCATTTGCACTTTCTATTGTTGTTTAGAGTCTTATCAGATGATAGAACTAGTCAGAGGAGATTCTTCTCTATCACACATGAGGTACATTGAGACCTGTCACAACACGCTCAGCCATCACTCACAGATGGTATAGTAGTGGGCAGAGTAATGACAGGGTCAACCTACCCATCGATATGGTCAGTCGTTTTGTGTGATTATGTGACAACAAAGCTGTCCTGTGGGAGCCGGAGACACACTGGATTCAACAACTGGCTCTAATATATATCTATTTCATGTTTTTGAGTTGTAAGTTGTTGTAAAGAGGATGCACTGTTATAAAATATTTTGTTTTTTATATAAAAGAAATGTTAGCGGTGAGCTGTGATGTTTCCTCTTCTTTCCAAGGTGTGCACTGAAGGAAAATGTATCTTTAGGCCCATTCACATGTTCTAACTCGGCAGTGGCGGTGGCGCTGTTAAAGCGGAGTTCCACCCTAAAGTGGAACTTCTGCTCATCGGAACTCTCCCCCCCTCCGGTGTCACATTTGGCACCTTTCAGGGGGGAGGGGGGTGCAGATACCTGTCTAAGACAGGTATTTGCACCCACTTCCGGGAGTCCTCTCTGCAGGTATTCTGTGGGTAGTGTGTCACTTCCCGCAGAACGCCCGTTGTGTTCTGGGAAACACACGGCTCCCAGAACACAACGGTGACCAGTCAGAACGGCACAACGCGACTCACGCATGCGCCGTAGGGAACCGGGCAATGAAGCCGAAACGCTTCACTTCCTGATTGCCTCACCGAGGATGGCAGTGGGGGCAGCAGATAGACGAGCGATTGCTCGTCTTCTGCTGCAGACGTCGCTGGACTCCAGGACAGGTAAGTGTCCATATACCGTATATACTCGAGTATAAGCCGACCCGAATATAAGTCGAGGCACCTAATTTTACCACAAAAAACTGGGAAAATGTATTGACTTGAGTATAAGCCTAGGGTGTCCATCTGCATGCCTCACTGTGCCCATGCCTCACTGTGTCCATGCCTCACTGTGCCCATACCTCACTAGACTTACGTTTAACATGGAAGTATATGGAAGGGGTGCCCAGCTTTGAAGAATCGGTGGTCCCCGGCCGTAGGTTCTCTAGACAGAAAAATTTTGCACACGTGTAGAGGAGAACTGGGGCTATATGTGTGCCAGGTTTCGGGTCCAGGGGACCTACAGCCGACCGGTACCGGGTCCCCAAAGTTACCAGAGAAATTACCGTTTAACATGGGAGTCTATGGAAGGGGTGCCCGGGTTTAAAAAATCGGTGCTCCCCGGCCAAAAAACTTTGCACACTTATAGAGGAAGAGTGGGGCTACATGTGTGCCAAGTTTGGGGTCCAGGGGACCTACGGACGGGCCAGTAACTCGTCCCCAAAATCCGGGAGATCAGGCGCAAAAAGTTGACTCGAGTATAAGCCGAGGGGGGCATTTTCAGCACAAAAAAATGTGCTGAAAACTCGGCTTATACTCGAGTATATACGGTATTAAAAGTCAGCAGCTGCAGTATGTGTAGCTGCTGGCTTTTAATATTTTTTTAATGGCGGCGCTCCGCTTTAACTCTTTCATTGCCAAAAAATTTCCGATGCCCAGGACAACCGCAAAATATCAGGACAAATAACGGGAAATGTTTAAATCGGGACGAGGGTCCAAAATTTGGGAATGTCCCGGGAAAATCTGGACTATTGGCAACTATGCACAAGTGCCTTTAGATGTGTACAGTTTTTTATGCATCTAATGCCTCGTACACACGATCAGTTTTCCTGACAAGAAAAGTGCGATGTGAGCTTTTTGTCAGGAATTCCGACCGTGTGTATGCTCCATCACACTTTTTCTGTCCGTTTTCCTGCCAAGAAAAGATTGAGAGCAGGATCTCAGTTTTCGTGACAGGAAAAATTCCTATCGCGAATCGCGTTCGTCTGTATGCAATTACGACACGCCAAAAAAACGCGCATTCTCAGAATCAAGCAAAAGAGCCGAACTGCCTATTGAACTTCATTGATCTCGGCTCGTCGTACGTGTTGTACGTCACCGCGTTCTTGACGTTCGGAATTTCAGCCAAGATTTGAGTGACCGTGTGTATGCAAGACAATTTTGAGGCGTTTTTCCTGCTGAAAAAAACCCACGGTTTTCCTGGTGGAAAAACTGATCGTGTGTACAGGGCATAAGGCTTCTTTACCATGGGGCATAGGTAAGCATTCACCACTGGAGGGCTGTGCTTACCCAAACGGGGATGCACAGTTGCAGTCCCATTGCTGTCAATTGGGATGCAGTAGCTGAACGGACACAGCCGCTGCTCCCAATGTGACATCTGTGCGGGTGCCATATAGGGTTGCACCGATATCAGTTTTTTACCGGAGAGTACTGATACTTTCGGTGAAGTACTTGCAATGCCCCTTGGGGTGCCATTTGAGTCCATACAAAATAAATTGACTCAAATCGCACTGCACTGAATCACATGCAATTTAAGCAGGAATGCGGTGCGATTCCTGGTCAAATCACGCGCTGTTTCCCCACCGCTCCCGTGTCAACCCAGGCGGAAGTCACTTTAACAAACCTGGGTGCACACAAAAGTGGTGGGGGAAACCGCATGCGTTTCAGACAGGAATCGCACCACATTCCCATTCAAATTGCATGCTTTTCTTTGCAGTGCGATTTGAACCCATTCATTTTGTATGGGCTTAAATTGCACCGCAAAGGTATAAGGTATCGGTTTCAGGTATTGGAGCGCTTGCATTTGTACTCATGCAAATGCTTAGTATCAGCACTGACAGGGCTGTCTTTATTATTGATTGGGCAAACATTTTCTTGGGGTCCCCAGCTCCACCCCCCCCACCCCCAATACTCACCTGAGCAGCATCTCGATCCAGCAATGTGCATGAGAGCCTCAGCTCTCCGGGGACTGTACCTCTTCATTGGCAGAGACATCGGCTCTCGCTGCTATAAATCACAGGAGAGGGAGGGGGTGGAGCCGAGCCACAGCTCTGTGTGTGAATGAACACGCAGAGCCGCAACTCGGGAACGAGCCTGCTTAGATGCCCCCATTGTAAGCTGCTTGCTCTGGGGGCACTCGGCAGGGGGGAGGGGCTAGGAGCGCCAGTGGGGGACCCAAGAAGAGGAAAATCGGGGATGCTCTGTGCAAAACCATTACACAGAGCAGGTAAGTATAACATGTTTGTTATCTATTTTTTTTTTTTAAAAGAAAGCCTTTCAGAATCACTTTAATAATGTAGACATAAGTAACTGGTCCACACTCACTGATTGGTCCAGGCTCATTGATTAATTGCTAGAGGTTACTGCCCATCCTTACTGCTCACTAGTTGGTTGCTAGAGGTTACTGCACATTATTACACCTCACTGATCGGTTGATAGATTACTACACACCATTACCGGTCACCGATTGTTTGCTAGAGGTTACTGTACATAATTACCGCTCACTGATTGGGTTGCTAGAAGTTACTGCACACCATTACAGCTCTCTGATTCCTGTAACTCACTCACAGCGTCCCCCTCTGTAAGCTGCTCTGGTCCAGCTACTGCTTTATTAATCCACCCTCCTCCGCTGCGGACAAGAGAAGGGTGAAGGAGAACAATCCCAGCCCACTCTGTGTCTTTCATCTTAGCCCAGCTGACCGGAGAAGGGGCGGGGGCAAGCGGGGGAACACGTTCTGCCTCACTTCCTGTAACAGCCGCTCAGGTGCTGACATGGGGAGAAGTGGGATGAGCGGGCTCCGGCACATACAGCCCACAGCTTGCCTCTTCCCTGTCACACTCACTGTTGGGCCACTTGTATCAACTGGCCAGGAGAGCAAGCGGGGAATCAGCTGCGCCCGCTACACGGGAATATTATTTGCGGGCAGCGTGGGCTCAAGGGGCAGTTGCTTTGGGCCCCCCAACAATGATTGGGCCCTGGGAAAACTGCCCCTTTTGCCCCGCGTCAAAGACAGCCCTGAGCACTGATACCAGTATTGCTGCAACCCTAGTGTCATACACACAGCTGTGTCTACAAGTGAACATTTGCTCTGTGTTTAGCAGCATACAAAAAAGTAGGACGCAGGTGCCTCCTGTGCTGCACATTTTACATGTGTAGACGTGTAAATGCATAAAAAACACATATACACATAAATGCTTATAGTCACTAGAATCGTACGTGCCCGAATGCATGTAAGCGCAGGTACTTAAGGTGCGTATTTTAAGCTGGATTTTCTACAAGCTCTGCCAGCAAGAACCTGCATTCAATGCAGAAAATACACATATGCCCGGTTGAGTGAGCCCTTAAAGCAGTATTAAACCCAAAAGCAAACATTTACAGTATTACAGTGAAAAGTTTGAAGAGAAAAACCAGCGCTATGGGAATGAAATATATAGTGATATAAAAAATGTACAGTTGGGCTGCTGCTGTAGCGTAAGGTGAAAACCCCAAGTGATGCAAAATGAATGAATATTAAACTCAGCGCTGCTCCTGTAACTTAAAGCAATACAGTATCTAACATTCAAATGTGGTCAAAGGTGTCCTAGATCCTTCCAAACTTTCACAGTGATCGGACATCCATTTTTTAAGCATATGGCAATAAAAGGAAGAGTATATAGTGTAATACTGCAAGGTTTATTTATAAAATCCCCAAAATATTACACATACATCAAAAAACATTAAAACGTGCAGAAAAACGCTGCCTTGGCGTGCAAACAGCCCTCACATGTTCTCCTTAGCTTGATGCGTTTCGCCCCTTCCACTGGGCGTCATCAGAAGCCATGGCGGTTTTTCTGCACGTTTTAAAGTAATATTTTTGGGATTTTATAAATAAACTTTGCAGTATTACACTATATACTCTTTTCCTTTTATTGCCATGCGCTTAAAAAAATGGATGTCCGATCACGGTGAAAGCTTCGAAGGATCTAGGACACCTTAAATGCTTTTGAATATATATCGGTGGAAGATAGGAGTCGTCCGTATATAGTGGCAACACACACCAGCTCCAACCAGTGATGGGAGATACAATTCTAAATATACTTACAAGGGTATTTAAAGCTTCTTTCTGGTGAGTGGGGACCCAGGAGGGGAGCACGGAAAGTCACCTGAGAACTATTTCAACTTTTCACAAGCTCAGCACACCACATTGGATGGACTTTATATGACTATAAAGGGGAAAAAAAATGCGCTAGTTTTGGTAAAGGAATGCTGAACTCTCCTAAGCAGCAACAATAGTGGGAAATGCACCAAACAGATGAAAGGGAAAAAAATTGCGCTAATGAGTCCAGAATAGAGGAAAAAATTTTATTGTATAATTTTCAAAGTCCAAAAATTCCAATTGGAAATGCTGGAGTAGACAAATGCCAAGAGAACACACGTAAATCCTATATGAACTTATGTGGATGTATGCTTACCAGATAGTAAGCCAAACAGGCAGATGGCTATGACCCAGCCTAGGACTTTGATTAACACACCAGTGCTAATTTCCTTGAGGATGGTGAACTACAGCAATGGAAGGATGACTCCACAATATGGGTAGGTATAGTGTCCAAAATGTTTTAACAAAGAAAATAAAAAAACATAGCGTAATCCTGCCACATAAAGTAATCCTCAATGGAAAAATGCTATATAGTAAGGAAGACGTAACAACACCAAGTGTGTGCTATTTCAATAAAAGTGAGCCGCCACCTTATAAGTAATCTCCTTACCAGACAGGTGTAATTATAAGCCTTAATCAATGTAGTGAGAAGAGTAAAATATCCACCACAGAGTGAACCGCCACCTCATAAGTAATCTCCTTACCAGATTACATCAGGTTGTAAGCAAAACAAATCCACTGACGGCAGGAGATGGGTGTATTGATATGGACGTCTCCCTATGGTTAAGGCTGCTATACCAGATCAGTATGACTCCCAGCTTTAACGATATGACTCCAAGGAGCCCACAGGATAATGTACCCAAAGGAAAATAAGGAATCAAATAAGCGAAAACAGGACATGTAAGAAAAGCCGGCCGGCTGTAAAGCAAAATCCAGTCCAAACGAGCGTGGTGACGTCAGCGCGTACCCCCTTAGACGCGTTTCGTCATCGTAAACATTGTCAATATCTACGATGTCTACGATGACAAAACACGTCTAAGGGGGTACGCGCTGACGTCACCACGCTCGTTTGGACGGGAGTTTGCTTTACAGCCGGCCGGCTTTTCTTACATGTCCTGTTTTCGCTTATTTGATTCCTCATTTTCTTTTGGGTACATTATCCTATGGGCTCCTTGGAGTCATATTGTTAAAGCTGGGAGTCATACTGATCCAGTATAGCAGCCTTAACCATAGGGAGACGTCCATATCAATACACCCATCTCCTGCCGTCAGTGGATTTGTTTTGCTTACAACCTGATGTAGGTCTGTGTTGTGCCACAGGGAGGTAAATTTATAGGGCGAAATGATACGCAACCTGTCCGAGGCCATACTCCACACCCTTCTATACTGATATATGAGTGACTGGTGATCTGTCGGTGTTCCCTCGCCTCCCCCCCCTCCCGCTATCGTCACTAGTGGGTCTGGAGTTGGCTGCACCCATTTGGGGCATAGAAATCGCAGGAACCTGTCCCGGTCCACTTTATCTATATGAAATATCTGTGACAGCTAGGCAGCTAAGTAGTACGCACTAAGGTCGGGTAGTGCCATTCCGGCCAGGTCCGTAGGGTTCTTCAACTTACGCCATGGGAGCTTGTGCCTAGCATTACCCCATATGAACGACTTAAGGAGAGTTTCCAGAAGTTTGAAATGCCGAAGCACCAGGTACACCGGGGAATGCCAAATCATGTAAAGTATTTTGGGCAATAGAACCATTTTCACAAGGTTGATACGGCCCATCACTCCCAGTGGGAGACAAGCCCAGATTTGTGTCTTGTGCTTCAGCATCTCTCACAGAGAGCTTTGCTTTTAGGCCAAAAAAGTTGAATTTTGGTCTCATCTGACCAGAACACCTTCTTCCACATGTTTGCTGTGTCCCCCACATGGCTTCTCGCAAACTGCACACAGGACTTCTTATGGCTCTCTTTCAACAATGGCTTTCTTCTTGTCACTCTTCTATAAAGGCCAGATATGTGGAGTGTACGACTAATAGTTGTCCTGTGGACAGATTCAACACCCGGGGATTTGGATCTCTGCAGCTCCTCCAGAGTTACCATGGGCCTCTTGGCTGCTTCACTGATTAATGCTCTCTTTGCCCGGCCTGTCAGTTTAGGTGGATGGCCATGTCTTGGTAGGTTTGCAGTTGTGCCATACTCTTTCCCTTTTCAGATGATGGATTTGAGATGTTCAAAGCTTGGAATATTTTTTTTATAACCTAACCCTGCTGTAAACTTCTCCACAACTTTATCCCTGACTTGTCTGGTGTGTTCCTTGGCCTTCATGATGCTGTTTGTTCACGAAGGTTCTCCAACAAACCTTTGAGGGCTTCACAGAACAGCTGTATTTGTACTGAGATTGAATTACACACAGGTGGACTCTATTTACTAACTAGGTCACTTCTGAATTCAATCGGTTCCACTAGATTTTAGTTACGGATATCAGAGTAAAGGGGGCTGAATACAAATGCACGCCACACTTTTCACATATTTATTTGTAAAAAAAAATGAAAACCATTTATCATTTTTCTTCTGTTTCACAATTCTGTGCCACTTTGTTGGTCTATCACATAAAATCCCAATAAAATAAATTTACGTTTTTGATTGTAACGTGACTAAATTTGGAACATTTCAAGGGGTATGAATACAATTTCAAGGAAGTGCATATTGCAGCTTACTAATTTCTAGAGATAATCACGTGAATCAAGTGAATCCAGCAGGCTGGCTGTACACAAGTTGATTGATCAATCAACTTGGTACATTTAGCCCGCCACATCTAATGATTGATAAGCTGCAATATATTAAAGTTTTGGTTTTGGGTTTATTACCATTTTAAGCTGATATAAAGACTCACTACGAGCATTAAAACTTACCATACTGACTTTAGAGAGCCTCTGTTGCCTAAAAATTTAAAAGGTATATGTAAATGTAGCGGGCTGTTCCTCCCCTCTCCCCGTCCCCTCTATTAAAGTTCTGCTCGCAATGTCTCTGGTCTAGGGGTATGATAGGGGAGGGAGAGGGTGCGCTACGCCTGGCTTCCACCACAGGTGTAAAAGTGGTATCAGCCATGCCTTCCTTTACCTTCAGGCCTGTGTTGTGCATCGGATCCTCCCTCCAAGAGTCTCCGAGAACCTCATCTGCCAGAAACTTGAGCCACACACCGTTAAAGTCCAACACTCCTTTATTTAGAACATAACATGGACTCCCTTGGCTATAGAACAGAAAAGGAGGTGTGTGTACGAATAGGCCCAGACACAAGTTCGATCCTCCACTCTCCTCCAAAGAGTGGGTTATGGTCTCCGCACGAGGGAAATTCACCTTCCGGACGGTCTCCGACAAGAGGCTCACCCGTCACCGGCAGTATGCTGCACCGGGTCTTCAGATGAGGAGCTCTTCCCGGTCCATTACGTCCATCTCGGATTCAGGCATCCATCTCCGTAGTACCTTAGGATCCTTCCCTCGCGGAACTCAGTGTTGGGCACTGAGCTCCGGACCGCCGTCCGAGTACCTCACCCCAGGCTAAAGGTGCCAAGGGTGGAACACAATCTCCCTTGGTCCTCTAGGCCTAGTCCGCCTAGAGGACAAACACAAACTCCGTCCGCAGGCTAAAGGTGCCAGGGACCAACCACCCCATGACCAAGATGGCCGGCCCCTTTTATCCCCTCTCCCAGCAAGCACGGCGGGTTCCCCGCCCCACCATACCACTGCCCAGAGAGGACAAAAGTAAGCTCAGCACACAGCGGTATCCGTCCGTCGGCCCATAGTGACAGTGCCACCCAGTGGACCTCCGGAGATACACCACTGGTGTCACTGAAAAATTCAAAAAACTTACGGCGGGAAAGTAAGTACCCGCTACATACTCCCCCCTGTTATTTGACACTGGTCCCCAGTGCAGTGTCTGGAGTAAACCACATCTTCAACAACTAACATGGTTCAGTCCAGAAACCACTTACAATTGAAAAACAGAAAAAAACTTTTGGAAACCCTCCTAACGAAGAAGTTGTGTCTGAGCCCCTGTAATAAAAGAGGAGCGAAAGACAACACATTCAACATGAAATCACATTTCAACATTTTACTTTTCCCTCCCCATCCTAACTAAAGACCTCCTCAGAGTATGTAATCTTGCTGGGATGTCCTCCTGTAGAGGGAAAAGAAATAAAATTTAACATGTAAAACCCTGACACATGTATCCGTGTGTATGAGGAAAATAAATTTCTCCTAAAAGAAATCCCTGTTTCTCCAAAGAGTGAAAGCGTGAGAAGTGTTTGTAACGTTGCACGACACTGCCACCTGGTGACAGCCTCACGGTAACTGCACCCGTGGAACTTCTTCTCCTTTCTCTCTAACCCTATCTACCCCAGAGTCTGTGATCTCCTTGCAGGAAGATAGAAACAAACAGGAACTGTTCCTTTTTTTTTTTTCTTCTCTTCTGTGGGCACACAAAACCCAATTTCCCCAGAAAGTTCAGCAGCATGATAATATTGGAGTCTCTCTCTCCTACAGGTAGAAGCGGGGATGTGGCAGAATCAGTGGCTTCAAGTGCTGATCCATAGTCTATAGATGGTACTCTACATCTTCGCCTTCTTTGCGTTTGATCACTACTTTATCTGCGTGGATGTGTCTTCCCACCATCCATTCTGCCTTGCAGTCTTTGAAGCGCTGTGAAGCCTTTGGAGAAAATGTTAGGTATCTGCGGGCGTGTGGAACTTTGAGGTGGGTCCACACAAAGTCATTGTACCAGCGCTCCCGATACACTTCCACCTCATATAGCAAGTCCTTTGATAAGTAAGGGTACTCCCAGCCGGACTCCGCTGCAACCTTTTGACTGAATAAACGCTGTAATCTTGCCAAAGGAGGCATAATAGCTTTTTCCCCTTCACCAGGCAAAACAACTGAATCTGGATGATGAGGTGCCTTGACCACCTCCATTCTGGGCATTGGGGGCCGCAGCAACAGTCTCTTGACCCCAATGTCAGATACAGATGGTGCCGGGGATGCAGGGACAAGTTGAGGAAGGGATTCTCCTTCAGGCGCTGACGCCTCCACCCTGGGTGTGCTCTCTCCTATGGACATAGGTGAATTCCCACTTCCACGGAATGAAGCAAGCGGTATCTTGTCCCAGCCCTTCTTGGCAAACAAGTCATCTATCAGGGCATCATCCCCCGTATCAGAAAGAGATTCTAGGTCGGAGGTGTCACACTCCTCCGCGGGTATGTAGCCCTGTGTGGAAACAGAACATCCACACTCCGGGGACTTGCTAGGCCATGCCTTCTCGACACCTCCTCCCTCACACCAAGTCTCCTCTGCCGGCTTACCTTGACCTTTTCTGGGGCGTCCGGAACTCCCGTCAACAGATCCCTCTGGGTCTGGCGTAAGCATGCGAGACGGTCCACCACCACCGCTGGTCGGGGCTACCACGCTGGTTCTTTTCTTCGGTGGCGGACGCTGTGAGACAGTAGTGACCGAGTCAGCATCCTCGGATTTCTCCCGTTGATGTTTCACGACCTCCTCCGCGGTCGTTGCAGTGTGCGCAGGGGTGACTCTCACAGCCGCGATTCCTCCCTTCTGAGTGACGGTACCTGAAGCCCGGCCTGGGTAGATGGTCTTCGGCCTCTCAACCTCCGGATCCACTTCAAACGTGAACTCCCCACAGGCCTCACAACGTCCGAACGGCTTCAACAGGCATACCAGTCCCGAACACCCGGGGCAAATCATACCCAGGGCCTCAACGTCCATACATGAGTATAGGGCGAATCGACCCCTCGGCTTCAGTCGGATCCCCGTATCCGTTATCGGAGCAGCAGCAGTCAATGTTGTAGTTGCCGGGTGAACCGGAATCCATGAGGCGGGTCCAAACATGGCGACCTGTTGCTGTTCCATCTCACACTGCAGTTTTTTCGCACCAATGTCCCACGTGTAGTCCGTCACACGCATTGGACTCCTCCCCTTTGCTCCAGTTCGCGGGCTTTTCCACTTTGCTTGGTTGAGACACGCCCACGAACTAAGCGGTGGGGGTTGTGTCTGGTGGCGCAGTGCAATTAAAAACCCCCACGTGTAGTCCGTCACGCGGCTGAGTTTTCCCCCTTTCACCATTCTTCCTGCGCGGGCCTTTCCCCTTCTGAGGTCATGTCCACGACTTTCGAGCAGGGCTGCACTTTGGCCTATTCGCTTAACTCTGTCTGGCAGACACCTTCTACCAAGTGATGCACAACACATATCCCGGACCCGAGCCACCACGTGTAGCGGGCTATTCCTCCCCTCTCCCCGTCCCCTCTATTAAAGTTCTGCTCGCAATGTCTCTGGTCTAGGGGTATGATAGGGGAGGGAGAGGGTGCGCTACACCTGGCTTCCACCACAGATGTATAAGTGGTATTAGCAATGCCTTCCTTTACCTTCGGGCCTGTGTTGTGCATCGGATCCTCCCTCCAAGAGTCTCCGAGAACCTCGTCTGCCAGAAACTTGAGCCACACACCGTTAAAGTCCAACACTCCTTTATTTAGAACATAACATGGACTCCCTTGGCTATAGAACAGAAAAGGAGGTGTGTGTACGAATAGGCCCAGACACAAGTTCGATCCTCCACTCTCCTCTAAAGAGTGGGTTATGGTCTCCGCACGAGGGAAATTCACCTTCCGGACGGTCTCCGACAAGAGGCTCACCCGTCACCGGCAGTATGCTGCACCGGGTCTTCAGATGAGGAGCTCTTCCCGGTCCATTACGTCCACCTCGGATTCAGGCATCCATCTCCGGAGTACCTTAGGATCCTTCCCTCGCAGAACTCAGTGTTGGGCACTGAGCTCCGGACCGCCGATCGAGTACCTCACCCCAGGCTAAAGGTGCCAAGGGTGGAACACGATCTCCGGTGGTCCTCTAGGCCTAGTCCGCCTAGAGGACAAACACGAACTCCGTCCGCAGGCTAAAGGTGCCAGGGACCAACCACCCCATGACCAAGATGGCCGGCCCCTTTTATCCCCTCTCCCAGCAAGCACGGCGGGTTCCCCGCCCCACCATACGGCTGCCCAGAGAGGACAAAAGTAAGCTCAGCACACAGCGGTATCCGTCCGTCGGCCCATAGTGACAGCGCCACCCAGTGGCCCTCCAGAGATACACCACTGGTGTCACCGAAAAATTCAAAAAACTTACGGCGGGAAAGTAAGTACCCGCTACATAAAAAAATAAGGACAAGTTAAATGTGCCTCTAATCTTAAATTAAAATTAAACTTAAAAAAATAAAATTGGGCTCCCAGGAGCTTTTTGCTATAATGTGCTCAGTATGCACAGCATATTTGCATATTATGGCAGACTTAAAGGAGTTGTAAAGGTTCGTATTTTATTTTCTAAATAGGTTCCTTTAAGCTAGTGCATTGTTGGTTCACTTAGCTTTTCCTTCAATTTCCCTTCGAAATTTTTTTTTTTCTTTGTCTGAATTTCTCACTTCCTGTTCCCCTTCAGTAAGCTTTCCCCCATCATCCGAGCCGTTCTGTCTGTGGGTTAGTCAGCATGCTCGCCCCCTCCCTTGGGACTACATCCCTGCGGGGAGCCTCCCGTGCCTGTGAACGTTCACAGCGTCTCCCTGCAGGGATGTAGTCCCAAGGGAGGGGGCGAGCATGCTGACTAACCCCCAGCCAGAACGGCTCGGATGATGGGGACAAGCTTACTGAGGAGGAACAGGAAGTGAGAAATTCAGACAAAGTAAAAGAAAATTTAGAAGGGAAATCGAAGGAAAAGGTAAGTGAACCAACAATGCACTAGCTTAAAGGAACCTATATAGAAAATAAAAAACAAACCTTTACAACCCCTTTTAAGATGGCTATACACCAGTAGAGTATTGTTTGGAAACTTTAGTTTTTAGAACATTTGTTCAATTTTCTGATTGTTAGTGGGGCCAAATTTCCATTAGTTTTATACCACAGGGACAAGAAAATTCAAAGGAGCAAGATGTAAGTTTCTTTTTATGAACAAACAAATTTCTAACAATGTAGTTTTTGTACAGGAAATTACATTAATTGGGAAATTAAAAGCAAACTAAATTAAGAAGTAATAGAACTTATATTGAATAGTAGTGAGATAAAGAGAGGGGGTGGCATAACCTGAATATATTAGAGCTAAGAACAATACAATTTACCCAAGGACTACACAATAATTATCAAAAAATTTGATTCAAATGATAATTTATTTTTATTTTTTTATTCAGTTTATTTGAAAAAATAAAAGTTTAAGTACAAAACAGAGCCTTTTGGCCATACCCAGGCTCGAAAATATACATCTAAAAAGGCACATACAACAACAACAAAATTAGTGCCAACCTGGCACTGAACAGTAGTACCCTCCAATAGCTAAGGATTCCTAGACAAGGCCGATAGTTTCCTACCCAGGGACTAGAGTATGAGCCGGATGGACGGTGAGCATCTCTACCCAATAAATTCAAAAATCAAACGTGGTCCCCAACATGGTCTTAAATGATAAAAATTTTAAAGTACTTTCAATCAACGTTTGCCAGGTCTTTAGACATTATTGAATGTATTGATGAGAATGTTTGCATGAACGTTTGTACAAAAATCGACATGTCTGGGCAAGAAAAGCAATTCCCTCCATTGCCAGAACTTCTATCTTCACCCTTTCTTCTTTCAAGTTTGGAGTCTTTAGCCATCTTGACTGGTCAGGCTAGGATTTGGGAACTCATTCTCATGGCCATGGGAGTTACTTTGTCCCGGCGCAAAAACCTGCCGTGCTTTAACCCCTAAAAACCCGCACCACTGCTCCGCAACCATGACCATTGAGGTAAATGGGTGGCCATTGAGCTAAATGGGTCAGTTCAAAGCATCGTAGCTGTGTCATTCAGCCCGTGCTTACTGTAGCCGTTCGGCCGGCTTCTGTTGGGGCATGACCAATTTTTTTTTTATATATATATGTGGTGACAGAATCACTTAAAGTGATTGTAAAGTCTAATTTGTTTCCTATAAAAATAATAAACATGTTATACTTACCTGCTCTATTGCAGTGGATTTGCACAGAGCAGCCCAGATCCTCCTCCTCTCGGGTCCCTCCCTCCTGTTGAGTGCCCCCACAGAAAGCATCTTCCTATGGGGGCACCCAAGCCAAATCACAGCTCCCTGTATCCATTCACACGGTTGGGGCTGCGGTCTGACCCTGCCCCCTCTCTCTCCTGATTGGCCAACTGACTTTAATTGACAGCAGTGGGACACAATGGCGCCGCTGCTGTCTCAGCCAATCAGGAGGGAAAGTCTTGAACAGCTGAGACACTCGTGGACATCGCTGGGGCTCCGGTAAGTATTAGGGGGGCTGAGGGGGTCTATAAATATTAGGGGGACTGAAGGTGCATAGAATGCATTCAGATAAAAAAACCTTCTGGCTTTACAACTCCTTTAAAGTGTTTGCCTGGCCCAAACTTTTCTTTACGTCTTAGAAAGAGTCGGGAAGGGATAGAACCTTGTCAGATTTTTACCGCTCTCTCATTTTCTGCATTGATAACTACAGTTTTAGCAGACCAGAACATTTTACTCCTTGTAATTAATAACCACTTCAATACCCGGCCATTGTCAAATGACATCCGCAGATGGGCAGGCGTCATATGACGTGCTGGGCTTCCCGGCCGTCTAGGGGGTGTGCACGCGCCCGCCACCTCGCTCGGGACCCGGTGCACATGCCCAGTGGCCGCAATGTCCGCCGGGCACCCGCGATTGCCCGTTAACACAGCAGGACCATGGATCTGTGTGTGTAAACACACAGATCCACGTCCTGTCAGGTGAGAGGAGCACAATGGTGTGTTCCCAGTACAGAGGAACACCGATCGGTCTCCTCCCCTTGTGAGTCTCCGCCCCCTACAGAATCACTCCCTAGGACACACAATTAACCCCTTGATCGCCCCCTAGTGTTAACCAGTGTTGCCAACCCCCTGAAGTGAAATTTACTGGCAAGGATGCCAAAATTTCTGTACGGCACCAATTTCTTACTGGCAAAAATCATGAAAATTGCTGGCAGAGCCGCATTTTTTACTGACACTGCAAAAAAGTACCTACAATCACTGTTTTTAGTGCTAAACAGTGCAAATATCAATATTTGAACTATAAACACACAGCTAATGCTATTATCAATGTGTTTAAGTTAAACAAAAGTAAAAAAACATTTTTCTCAATTTACATGAAGGTCAGGTTACTATAACCCAGCCAGCACAGAGTTCCCTCTTACATCAGAGTCTGCAGGGATCCCCCTTACAGTGTAAGGGAACTCTTATGTAAAGGGGAACGCTGCAGATCATGATGTAAGGGGGAACCCTGATGTGGAGGGGGGCTCTGGTGAATAGAGACCACCTTCCGCAGTCAATACACTAAGGTAAGAGGGGGGGGGTACTAATATAAGGGGGAAACCTTTATATCAGTGCCCCCTTACATTATTGTATTCATTCACCTTCTTACATTAGTGACCCCCCCCCCCCTCAGAATGGCCTGGCGGCACTGTCACTGACCCCCTCTCAGGTGCACCATGCGGGGCTCAGTCAGACGGCTCCAGCTTGGTGGCTCTGATCTCCTCTCCCCAGCCCACACGTCTGTTTCTTCTCGGGCCGTAACCCCCATCCCGGCAGCACTTCCACTCTTGACTCCTTTCTAGGATCCCCTCAGAGACTGTAGACATGATAAAAGACAAGAGATGGTCAGAGGCTGCGGACACGATACAGGAGGTGGTCAGAGGCTGCGGACATACTACAGGAGGGGGACAGAGGCTACGGACATACTACAGGAGGGGGACAGAGGCTATGGACATACTACAGGAGGGGGACAGAGGCTGCGGACATACTACAGGAGGGGGACAGAGGCTGCGGACATACTACAGGAGGGGGACAGAGGCTGCGGACATACTACAGGAGGGGGACAGAGGCTGCGGACATACTACAGGAGGGGGACAGAGGCTGCGGACATACTACAGGAGGGGGACAGAGGCTGCGGACATACTATAGGAGGTGCCAGTGGAGACAGGCTGTGGACATAATGGTGCCCTCCTCACCCCCTCACAGTAGCCTCCTCCTCTGTCCACCACCATATTACTTCTCCACATCATCAGTGTTCTGTGTCCTCCTCCTGTGCCCCTTTCACCATTCCACAGGTCAGTGCTGCACTGTGCTGCCCTGACCTGTGGAGAGGTGAAAGGGGCACAGGAACCAGAGGAGGACACAGCACACACTGATGATTTTGAGAAGTAATATGGTGGTGGACAGAGCACATCAGTCTCTCCCCTGCATGGCACGGCTTCAGGCTCCCAGGACGCCAGGCTCTCACTCGCTTGTATCCCCCCCAGTTTCACTGACCTTGAAACTCGAGTTGAGTCCGTCCTCCTCACCCCTGGGCCCTGCCAGTGCTCCGAGTCCGCTCACTTCGAGTCCTCCTCCACTTATGATGAGTGCATGGCATGCAATGCACTCACTACAGGTGTCGCGCCAGCCGCTGTGGCCTTTTCAAAAATGGCGCCAGCTGCGCCATCACGTTACCACGCGTGCGCCGCCCGGCCGAGCGTGAACAAGTTTCCCTGAGCTCGGCCGGCTTTCGGAACGGCGCATGCGCAGTTGTATGACCGGCTCGCGGCCATCTTTTTTATGGGCGCCGGTGCCCATAACAGACTTTAACGTACACCCCGAAAACGGGGTTAAATTCGCGGACTGTACGTAAATCTACGTACGGTTGGCAACACTGGTGTTAACCCCTTCCCTGTCAGTCCCATTTACACAGTAATCAGTGCATTTTTATAGCACTGATCGCTGTATAAATGTGAATGGTCCCAAAAATGTGTCAAAAGTGTCCGATATGTCCATCGCAAAGTCACAGTCACGATAAAAATCGCAGATCACCATTACTAGTAAAAAAAGATTAAAAAAATGAAATGCCATAAATCTATCCCCTATTTTGTAGACGCTATAACTTTTGCGCAAAGCAATCAATATACGCTTATTGCGATTTTTTTTAACAAAAAAATGTAGAAGAATACATATCGGCCTAAACTGAGAAAAAAAATATTTTTTTTTTTAAATTGGGATATTTATTATAGCAAAAAGTAAAAAATATTGTGTTTTTTTCAAACTTGTCTCTCTTCTTTTGTTTATAGTGCAAAAAATAAAAAACCGCAGAGGTGATCAAATACCACCAAAAGAAAGCTCTATTTGTGGGGGAAAAAAACATAAAAGATCATTCATTTGGGTACAGTGTTTGTTGCATGACTGCGCAATTGCCATTCAAAGTGCGACATCGCTGAAAACGAAAAATTGGCCTGGGCAGGAAGGGGGTGAAAATGTCCTGTATTGAAGTGGTTAAAGAATAATTTTTTACTTTCACCTTATTAAAAATTTGGACCAGGTGAGCATATGGTGGCGGCTGCTATTACCGCCTAACCAATGAATGGTCACCTAGAAGGGAATTGTTGATTAGACTTTCTAGGTACTGATAACACAACGCAAAATTAATATAAAAATATATTTATTACATATAAAACTATACAAAATTTAAAACAATTGAGCCAAATACCACATTCATAACAGCAGTTGTTAAATGACAGGCTAACCCGTCAAGTGTCTGTTGTAGTGGAGAAGGGCCGAAAACCTCAACCGGTTTCGCTGAGCTAGGCTGCTTCTTCAGGAGGGGAATCTGTATGACAAATAATACAATATAATAGACTAGCGAAAACATAACAGCAAAATACATATGAAGGTACAGTATATTAATACATTGTATACCGCCAATTGTCAAAAAATGTGTGTTGGTCTGCTCACCAGGTTAGGCCCACGGACTGGGCAAAGGCTCAACGGAGACCACCCCGTGGCGAACGAGGGGGATGTGTGTCGCTCTCTAATGAAATAATTGAATAATAAAAGTATACAATTAGATTAATTGAATCTTCATGCCAGTGGGGGTGCACCGCGTGGAATTGTGGGGGGGGGGAGAAGGAGGGGGTGGTGTGGGAAGGAGGGGAAAAAGGGGGGGAAGGGGGGAAAAAGGGGGAGAGAGGCAGGGGGAAAAAAGGGGGGGAGAGAGGCAGGAGGGGAAAATGGGGGGGAAGAGAGGGGAGGGGGGAAAGGGGGTAGGGGGGTGTAGAAGGAGGGGGAACCCAAGAGGAGGGGGGAGAAGAGGGGGGGAGGGGGGAGAAGAGGGGGGGAGGGGGGAGAAAGGCAGGGTTCACTTTCACCTTATTGCCGACTCCTCGTGGTTTGGATGTCCATACATAAGCAGATGGAGACTACTAGTCTGGCACGGTGATGTATAAGCTCTAGCCTGGGAACTGTCAGATCGGGTTGTAGCACTATACTTTGGTCTTGATTTATACTTGCAATTAAAAGCTAACAGGGGTTCTAGCCTTCCCTTTAAATTGTTGTTAGCACGAGCAGAAATCTATTTAACAAAGCCCTGCAGTAAAATCCCCACAGGAGGTCTAATCCTTACCCATTCCATCCAACGCAGGAAATAAATTTGTCTGGACATACACTTAACCTAAACCCAATCCACATGTAACAGACACCCTTTGATGCAATTATGTGTTCATTAAAAAATAATAAAAGTACATCTCCAGTCCAAACTTTTCCCCCTAGTTTTGGATGTTGTGTTGACCGGTTAATTATGATTTTTTTGTTTCCCTTTTAGGGAGATTTATACACACTATTTGTCCCAGGGATCGTTTTCACCTAGAAAAAAAGTAACTGGAAATCCTGCATTTACCAGCTATCACTTAAATACACTATGGGGTTGATTTACTAAAGGTAAATCCACTCTGCACTACAAGTGCACTTGAAAGTGCAGTCGCTGTTGGTCAAATGGGAAGATCTGAAATGAGGGGAAGCTCTGCTGATTTTATCATCCATATATGTGCAAGCTAAAATGCTGTTTTTTATAATCCTTGCATGTCCCCCTCAGATTTACAGCGACTTGCAGTGCACAGTGGATTTGCCTTGAGTAAATAACCCCCTATATTACCAAAAGTATTGGGACACCTGCCTTTACACGCACATGAACTTTAATGGCATCCCAGTCTTAGTCAGTAGGGTTCAATATTGAGTTGGCCCACCCTTTGCAGCTATAACAGATTCAACTCTTCTGGGAAAGCTGTTGTCCACAAGGTTTAGGAGTCTGTCTATTTAGTGTATTAATGAGGTCAGGCACTGATGCGTGGCTCGCAGTCTCCTCTCTAATGCATCCCAACGGTGTTCTATCAGGTTCAGGTCTGGACTCTGTGCAGGCCAGTTAAGTTCCTCCATCCCTCCACTCGCTCATCCATGTCTTTATGGACCTTGCTTTGTGCACTGGTCCAAATCAGTTGGTAGAGGGGGGATTATGGTGTGGGGAAGTTTTTCAAAGGTTGGGCTTGGCCTCTCAGGTCCAGTGAAGGGAACTCTTAAGGCATCAGCATACCAATACATTCTGGACAATTTCATGCTCCCAACTTGGGGAAACAACTTGTGGGAACAGTTTGGGGATGGTCCCTTCCTGATCCAACATGACTGCTCACTAGTGCACAAAGCAAGGTCCATAAAGACATGGATGAGCGGGTTTGGGATAGAGGAACTTGACTGGCCTGCACAGAGTCCCAACCTCAACCCGATTGCTGAATAAAGAATTAACTCAGGTAGGGTTGCACCGATACTAGTATCGTTACCAATACCGAGCATTTGCATGAGTACTTGTACTCGTGAAAATTCTCCGATGCTTGACCCGGTACCTGAGCAGTCAGCGGTGATGGGTGCGGCAGTGGGGGGAGTTACAAGCAGTGATCTCCCTGTATAGATTTTAATAAAGCAGCTGACAGCTGGTTCTCTCCCCCCCCCTCTCTCCACGGCTTTCAGCTGCTTTATTAAAATCTATACAGGGAGATCGGTGCTTGTAACTCCCCCCACCACTTCACCGATCATCCCCGACTGTCCTTCTCCATGTCCTCCTCCGGTCCTCCTCCAGTCCCCCTCCGTGTCCTCCGGCCCCCCCTCTGTGCTCCTCCTGTCTCCACCCTGTCAGGATGGAGAGCAGAGGAAGGAGCTGGTAAATCTGTCAGTGATCACTGACTCTGTCCATTCATAACAGCATCTTAATCTGTGTTTAGAGCCTCTGTCTCCTGTCCATTAATTTTCAGTGCAGCTGACGCTGCAGAGAAAGGGACTGGGGAATCTGCCCTCAGTACCTTTAACTGTCTCAAAGTGGAGATGTCAGGGGTCTGTTTAGACCCCTGATATCTCACCAAACTTCCCCCCAACAGGGCCAATAAAAAATTAAAATAATAAAAAAAAAAATTTAATAAATATCTAAAAGGTAAAATTGTAAAAATAAATTAAAAAAACACTGACACCATCCACCTTATGGACCTTGATTTGTGGCCGACATGATTTCCCAATTATGTATCCCTATTAACATCTATAGCAGACCCTCATCTATGATAAGGATTTGGTATAGAAGGAAATACTCGGCCGCGTTGTTTACAAACAGAATGAAGCAGCCGGGAAATGTGATTTGCTGGCAAATCAAATTGCATTTCTTTCTTTATAACTGTAGGTTGCATACCGTATCACCCACCACCTTGTACCTTTTGGTCGATATTCCCTTGCCTATAATCCAAGAAAATGGCCATTACTGCTTTTTTAACATTCAGTTCCCATTCATTTCAGCCACTGAACTTCAGTCCTGTTCATCAAACCTGCCCTTAACCAAACCCAGGTACGTTAGGCTCATTACTACTACTGAGATGCTAAGGTTCTCCTTATGTCTGTGTGGGGTAACATGAGAAGTGTGTTACAGAAGTGACTTTAACTGGCCAAAGGGTCAGTGTAAGACAGCACACATACTGTAGTTGTAAACAGTCATGGACAAAGGTGGTCTTGGAGGAACCAACACAGACCGAACATTAGAAACATGGCTTAAGACTAGTGCATGGTTTAAGACTATCACTCATGTTAATCATGAGGCTTTCTTGTCACCTCCGAGTATTATAATAGTAGCCAAGCAATTATAATAGTAATATGAATCAATGTGAACACTTTGTACTCTGCGATTATATTTTCTTGTGTAGCTCCAAAAACACTTGGCAATATTGTGCTATGCCCATGTTATGTACTATTAAGCAATCACAGCTGTGTAGGATAACTGCATGCAGGGCGGCCCCTGCCGGGATCTGAACTCCTCACACGCGCCAAGTTTACACAGATGTCGGAATGTTTTAGCTAAAAGATCTCAGCTATCTTTTTGATGCGCCATATTGACACACACAACATACATGAAGAGGGCAAGACAATGCCTGCATATTCCAAGAACAAGATGTCAGCCATCTTGTCCCTGTACATCTTGGGAATTCTTCTGGTGGAAGACAAGTTAGGGATGAAATGAGGGGAGTGATGTAGCTAAACTCTATTTCTATGGAGAGGAAAAACAGAAATAACCCCTGTGGTTTGTTTTTGGTGGCATCAAGCTGGGAAATTACATCTGACCTTGTATGACATAACCTTTAGTTCGGTATGTCCTGCCAGCAAGCTGCAAATTATTCCAACAGGCATTGTGCTGTGAAATGACTTGTTTTTAAAGCTTGTCTTGATATGACAAATTGTGCTGAGAAAATGACAAAAAAAAAATCGCAATAGCCCCGGCCACACATGACTATGTTTGCCTATTTGTTGAGTGCTCAGATTGGCCTTAGAATTTTAAGCTTTGACCCATTTACTTCAGAGAATAGAATGGTTCCTGCATTGCACATTATATATATTTTTTTAACTGACCTAGTCTTACATTATTCTGTATCTACATTTTTCTCTGACCGGCATTTTAAAGGTGTGGTTAAAAGAGAATTCCACTTTTATAGCTTATAAATTTGCCATCAATACCAAAGTATATTTATAATCTAAATGTCAGATGACAGGCTGGGTGCCAAAGCCCAAGAAGCCAACTCTCGCTCCACTTATCACTCAAACTTTAGAAGATGGTATGAACACCGATGGCCTTTCAGACTTCTAAATGGTTTTATTAGACAAGCAGATAAACGACTACCTGCTAAACCTTCCACCTCCAGCCACACCACCAATGTGTTTCACCCTTGCCAGAGTTTACCGTATTTGCCGGTGTATAAGGCGATGGGGTGTATAAGACGACACCCTAATTTTACAGTTTTTTTACGATTTTTTGCCTGTACTCACTGTATAAGACGACCCCCCTTCCGAGGCTTCTGACGCTTCATATTTCTTCCTTCTGGAGCCATATTCTTCTTCCTTCTTGCTGGAGATGAAGCCATATTCTTCTTCATTCTTGCTGGAGCTGGAGTCAATCACGGCGAGCGATGTATTCTATTAATGAATACAAAGCCTGCTTGGATTGGCAGAGGCTGTAACATCATCAGCCCACGCCTCTCTGACTCTCAAAGCCAATCCGAGCAGGCTACTGTATGTAGCCTGCTCCGATTGTCAGAGGTTCTTACTCCAATCCGAGCACGCTCTGTATTCATTTGAATACATCGCTCACCGGGATTGGCTAAGCGGTATATACTGTATGTAGCCAAAGCTACATACAGTATTACCACACATCCAGCAGGCATCCGAGAAGCTGACCCGGCGTATAAGACGACCCCTGCTTTTTGGCCAGTTTTTTTAAGTGTAAAAGGTAGTCTTATACGCCAGCAAATACAGTAATTATGGAGACCATGAGTTTTAGTATCTATGATCAAAATTTAAAATATATTCATTTCAACATCATAGTCTCTAGCCTAATCCTATTACAGTAGTAAATGTAATGTTTTTGTAAAAAAAAAAAAAAAAAAAAAGAAGAAGGTTTATACTTACCTGCTCTGTGCAATGGAAACCCCAAACCTCCACTTCTTGGGTCCCCCGTTGGCGCTCTTGGCTGTTCCCCTCCGCCAAATTTCCCCTCAGAAAGCTGGTTTCTATGGGGTCACTTTTACAAGCTCGCTCCTGGGTCTCACTGTCTGCATCTATTGACACAGACATCAGCACTTGGCCCTGCCCCCTCCTCAGTGGCTTTGGTTGACTGCCTCAGCAAAGCAAGCGAGACCAGGAAGCGAAGGGAACGAGGAGCTGCAGACATGCACTGTGCTGGATCAAATGAGGGCTGCTCTGTGCAAAACCACTACACAGAGCGGGTAAGTATAACAAATTTGTTACTTTTGGAAAAAAAAAATCCTTGCCTTTAACCACTGAAGCCCCGGACCATTTGGTAGCTAGAGGACCAGAGGTGAATTCAGAATTTTGCACTGCGCTGCTTTAACTGTAAATTGTGCGGGCATGCAATGTTGTACCCAAACGAAATTTGCGTCCTTTTCTTCCCACAAATAGAGCTTTCTTTTAATGGTATTTGATTGCCTCTGCGATTTTTATTTTTTGCGATATAAACGGAAAAAGACCAAAAATTTTGAAAAAAAATGATATTTTCTACTTTTTGTTATAAGAAAAATCGAATAAACTCAATTGTAGTCATACATTTAGGCCAAAATGTATTCAGCCACATGTTTTTAGTAAAAAAAATGTCAATAAGCGTATATTTATTGGTTTGCGCAAAAGTTATAGAGTTTACAAACTAGGGTACATTTTCTGAAATTTACACAGCTTTAAATTTATGACTGCCTATCTCATTTCTTGAGGTGCTAAAATGACAGGGCAGTACAAAACCCCCCCAAATGACCCCATTTTGGAAAGTAGACACCCCAAGGAAATTGCTGAGAGGCATGTTGAGCCCATTGAATTTTTTATTTTTTGTCCCAAGTGATTGAATAATGACTAAAAAAAAAATTACAAAAAGTTGTCACTAAATGATATATTGCTCACACATGCCATGGTTATATGTGGAATTTCACCCCAAAATACATTTTGCTGCTTCTCCTGAGTACGGGGATACCACATGTGTGGGACTTTTTGGGAGCCTAGCCGCGTACGGGACCCCGGAAACCAAGCACCGCCTTCAGGATTTCTAAGGGCGCAAATTTTTGATTTCACTCCTCACTACCTATCACAGTTTCGAAGGCCATAAAATGCCAAAATAGCACAAAACCCCCCCCAAATGACCCCATTTTAGAAAGTAGACACCCCAAGGAAATTGCTGAGAGGCATGTTGAGCCCATTGAATATAATTTTTTTTGTCCCAAGTGATTGAATAATGACAAAAAAAAAAAAAAATTACAAAAAGTTGTCACTAAATGATATATTGCTCACACATGCCATGGTTATATGTGGAATTACACCCCAAAATACATTTTTCTGCTTCTCCTGAGTACGGGGATACCACATGTGTGGGACTTTTTAGGAGCCTAGCCGCGTACGGGACCCCGAAAACCAAGCACCGCCTTCAGGATTTCTAGGCACAAATTTTTGATTTCACTCCTCACTACCTATCACAGTTTCGAAGGCCATAAAATGCCAAAATCGCACAAAACCCCCCCAAATGACCCCATTTTGGAATATAGACACCCCAAGCTATTTGCTGAGAGGAATGGCGAGTATTTTACAGCTCTCATTTGTTTTTGAAAATGAAGAAAGAAAATATATATATATATATATATATTTTTTTTTTTTTTCAATTTTCAAAACTTTGTGACAAAAAGCGAGATCTGCAAAATACTCACAATACCTCTCAGCAAATAGCTTGGGGTGTCTACTTTCCAAAATGGGGTCATTTGGGGGGGTTTTGTGCTATCTGGGCATTCCATGGCCTCCGAAACTGTGATAGGCAGTGAGAAGTGAAATCAAAAATTTACACCCTTAGAAAGCCTGAAGGCGGTGCTTGGTTTTTGGGGTCCCGTACATGGCTAGGCTCCCAAAAAGTCTCACACATGTGGTATCCCCGTACTCAGGAGAAGCAACAGAATGTATTTTGGGGTGTAATTCCACATATGCCCATGGCATGTTTGAGCAATATATCATTTAGTGACAACTTTGTGCAAAAAAAAAAAAAAAAAATTGTCGTTTTTCCGCAACTTGTGTCAACATATAAAATATTCCATGGACTCGACATGCCTCTCAGTATATAGCTTGGGGTGTCTACTTTCCAAAATGGCGTCATTTGGGGGGGTTTTGAACTGTTCTGGCATTTTATACACAACATTAGGAAGCTTACATCCACTCTTCTAACCACTTGAAGACAAAGCCCTTTTTGACACTTTTTGTTTACATGAAAACATTTTTTTTTTTGCAAGAAAATTATGTTGAACCCCCAAACATTATATATATATTTTTAAAGCAAAGGCCCTACAGATTAAAATGGTGGGTGTTGCATTTTTTTTTTCTACACAGTATTTGCGCAGCGATTTTTCAAACGCATTTTTTGGGTTAAAAAATACACTTTTTTTAATTTTAATGCACTAAAACACACTATATTGCCCAAATGTTTGATGAAATAAAAAAGATGATCTTAGGCCGAGTACATAGATACCAAACACGACATGCTTTAAAATTTCGCACAAACGCGCATTGGCGACAAACTACATACATTTTTAAAAGCCTTTAAAAGCCTTTACAGGTTACCCCAGTAGATTTGCAGAGGAGGTCTACTGCTAAAATGATTGCCCTCGATCTGACCTTCGCGGTGATACCTCACATGCATGGTGCAATTGCTGTTTACATATGACGCCAGACCGACGCTTGCGTTCGCCATTGGGCAAGAGTAGGGCAGGACAGGGGTGCTTTTTTTTTTTTTTTATTATTAATTTTGCTTTTTTATTTTATTTTTAAATTGTTCCTTCCAAGTATTTTTTTTTTTTATCATTTTTATTGTTATCTCAGGGAATGTAAATATCCCCTATGATAGCAATAGGTAGTGACAGGTACTCTTTTTTTGAAAAAACTGGGGTCTTCTAGACCCTAGATTTTTCCTCTGCCCTCAAAGCATCTGACCACACCAAGATCGGTGTGATAAAATGCTTTCCCAATTTCCCAATGGCGCTTTTTATATCCGGGGGGGGGGCATTCCCTCCCACTGCTTGTAAAAGCAGTCCAGAGGCTAATTAGCCGCTAAGATTGCTTTTACATGAAAGCCGGCCGCAGGCTGAAAAGAATGATACCAAGATGATACCTAAACCCGCAGGCATCATTCTGGTATAAACATTCAAAGTCCAGCAACATACCAGTACGTTGCTGGTCCTTGTTGGACATGTATTGTAATCTTTTTATTTCATGCAGCCAGTTGGCTGAACGAAAAAAGAGATTGATCGGTGGGTATGCCCACCATTAGAATACCGCCCTTCATCCACCCACTTCCAATGATGGGCATACACGCACCATTTATATATGCCGAAGCATGGGGGCATCCTCCCGCAAAAAAGTTATGCCGCACACACATGGTCGGACTTTTCCACGGGCAAGCCTCCGTCGGAATTTCGACCGTATGTACGCGGCATTAGGAGCAAAATCGCTCCTCTGCCCCTGCTGCCCCAATGCTTCGGCATATTTGCTTTTTTTTTTTAACTGTGGTGGTGAAATCACCTCCTACAGCACTTGAGTCGCAGGGATCAGGCCTGTCTCTGCGAACGCTGCAGTTATGTGTGTTTTTGTTTTGTAAGTGACAGTGATCGATCGATACTGCACTTGGGTGGCCTGGGCTGGACGGAGGGGCAAAACGCAGGTGCCAGCAGGTATCTGGGCTGATCCCGCTAACACTGCGTTTTTGGGAACCCTAAACTGCTGGGGACGCTAGTATAGATCTGATCAGATCAGATATTGATCTGTTCAGATACTATACCACTAAGGGGGGTGTATGCTTCACGCGTGGGTGTTAGCGTTACTGGCACTAACCTGACGCTGCCTGGGGTGTGACTCAGACCCTCTCTGACGCTAAAACCTAATTGATATCACCCGCCGGGCGATCAGGGGGTTAAACCTTTATTGGGTTATATACACGGCGGGTGCCCTGACACTATAAAAAGCAAACTAACTAACCAGCGTCACCCGTAACACTTATATGGTGATCACTGGTGAAAGGGTTAACTAGGGGCAATCAGGGGGTTAAAACCTTTATTAGATAATATATTGGGGTACCTGACGCTATAAAAACATGCGGCGAACCTAAAAAAAATTACTGGCTACGATCTGCATCACCGACACTAAGACAGCGTTTAGAAAAACAATTGCTTAGCGACAGTGGTGATAGGGGGTGAAAGGGTTACCTGGGGGGCGATCAAGGGGGTTAAACCTTTATTAGATAATATATTGGGGTACCTGACGCTATAAAAACCTGCGGCGAACCTAAAAAAAATTACCGGCTACCGATCTGCATCACAGACACTAAGACAGCGTTTAGAAAAACGATCGCTTAGTGATAGTGGTGATAGGGGGTGAAAGGGTTACCTGGGGGGCGATCAAGGGGGTTAAACCTTTATTAGATAATATATTGGGGTACCTGACGCTATAAAAACCTGCGGCGAACCTAAAAAAAATTACTGGCTACCGATCGGCATCACTGACGCTAAGACAGCGATCAGAAAAATGATCGCTAAGCGACAGTGGTGATAGGGGGTGAAAGGGTTATCTGGGGGGTGATCAGGGGGTTAAACCTTTATTAGGGGGGGTTAGGGGGCTACACTGGACCTAAGACTAAACTTTGGTGACACTTTTACAGTCACAAATGTCACTGATTGCAGTGATCACTAAATAAATGGTCACTGCAATCAGTGACACTGTGACTGGGGGGGTGATCTGGGGGGTGATCTGGGGTGTCTGGGGGGGCGATTTATGTCCCTATGTGTCCTGGTGTCAGTGTAGTGTTGTGTGCACTGACCTGATATCTTCTCTTGTACGGCGCTCGGTATATGTGAGCGCCGCACCAGAGATGACATCACTTCCTCCTGCTCCCTCTGTCTGACACAGACAGAGGGGCCATTTCCATTTGCCGGGAGCGATCGCGAGGGGGTGGCCAGAAACGAATGGCTGCCCCCTCATCCCGGAACGCTCCCGGACACTTAGCCACCGCTCACTGTATAGAAGGGGGTCCGATTGGACCCCCCAACTGTACAAAGGCAATCACGTACACTCTACGTGATTGTGCCTGTCGGTGCCATTCTGCCGACGTATATATACAGTGAGCGGTCGTTAAGTGGTTAATATCACTAAGTATTTTGCCCTCCTGAGTTAGTTTGAGGCAATACAAATCACCAGAATGCCCATCATATTGATCCTGTGGAGCAGATGATGGAAAAGCTGGAAAGACTGATTCCACTGAGTCACCAGAGTGTCCTCTGTGAAGGCCTGAGGGTCCCTGGACCTGACAATATACCTCTCTCAATTTGTTGTTGAATTTGGATACCAGAGGTACCATGTCCACTATCCCTCATCTGTATCAAAGGGCTTGGAACACTTGTAGATGGAGAGCCCATTCCAATGGATCCAGACACTAATGAGAAAGTCCACCTGCCAAATTTCCACATCTGGCACACAGATACTGGACAGGGGTGGAACATGCAAGCGTGCCCGAGAGGGGATCAAGTTCAGTTTCTTTTGAGTGCCATGACTAGTGTATGTCATAGATGTGGCTTTGTCCAACTGGATTCTTGATGGGTGACCCAGAAAATAGGGGGTCAAGCATTGAAGGGACCACCAAAATGCCCTGAGCTCCAGGATGTTGATGGACATCCACCTGTAGAACTTTGAAAAGGTATAGACCAAGGACCAGTTGGCAGCCTTACAGAGCTGGGCAACAGAGGCTTGATGTCAGAATGCAGAAGAAACATCCACCGAGCTGGTGGAGTGAGCATACAAAAGCCCAGGAGTTGTCCTTTAGACTGTAAGCTCTGGAGATAAGTTGTCTTATCCATAAAGCGATAATGAACTTTGAAACAGGATGTCCCTTGTGAAGTCCTCATGGTAGAATTAATAGGGAAGTTTGTCTTTATGGTAGAGGCTGTAGCTTGAAATAAAAACTTTGATGGCTCAGACTACACCCAGACAACAAAGAGCAATTTCCTTTTGGTGCTTTGGACCAGGGCACAAAGTGGGAAGGACTATTTCTTCATTAAGGTGCAAGACTGATACCACAGTAAGATGAAAGGATGACCTTGGATGTTAAAACCACATTGTCTTTGTGAAGAATGAGCAATGGCTACTTAAAAGATAGAGCCACTAGTTCACATAAACACCTGACAGATATTCTAGCAAACAAGGCAGCCACTTTGCAGGAGAGATAATCTAAGGGGATTCCCCTGATGGATTCAAAGGGTAGTTTCTGCAAGGCATAGAGAACGAGATTAGTGCCCGAGGAAGCACAAGGTGCTCTAAGAAAGGCCTGATCTGAGAAACACATTGAATGGTCTTTACAAGGCAGAGTAAGGCCAGTATGTGTAGCTGCTAAGTTTATTTTTGTTGGGGTAACCGACTGCAGAGCCTCTTTAAAAGTAGGATTTTTATAACAGCTTACCTGTAAAATCCTTTTCTTGGAGTACACCACGGGACACAGAGCTAGTCATTACATAATGGGTTAAGGGTCACCAGTGGTGATTGGACACTGGCACAACCAATGGAAGACAGTTCCCCCCCATATAACCCCTCCCATCAGGGGAGTACCTCAGTTTTGTAGCAAAGCAGTAAGGTTCCCATAAGAAGGGGGGGACCTCTGTGTCCCGTGGTGTACTCCAAGAAAAGGATTTTACAGGTAAGCTGTTATAAAAATCCTACTTTCTTTATCGTACACCACGGGACACAGAGCTAGTCATTACATAATGGGACATCCCAGAGCAATGCTCATATGAAGGGGGGGAGACACAGATCAAACAGGCCGCTTGCGGACCAGAAGCCCTATACTGCTGCCTGCAGCACACTTCGACCGAAGGCGGAATCCTCATGTCCTTTCACATCTATTTGATAGAATTTGGAAAATGTATGGACTGAAGACCAAGTTGCAGCTTTACAGATCTGAGCCATCGAAGCCTGGTGGTGCACTGCCCATGAAGCACTTATCACCCTGGTAGAGTGCGCCTTAACAGGAAAAGGAGGAGTCCTGTTCTTTAAACCATAAGCTTGAACAATTACTTGTCTAATCCACCTGGAAATGGTGGATTTTGATACCGCTTGGCCCTTCTTGGGACCATCTGGTAAAATAAACAAAACATCTGTTTTACGTATCTGAGCGGTTGCTTGCAGATACACCTTTACCGCTCTCACTAGATCTAGAGAGTGTAATAATTTTTCCCCCGCCGTCCGCGGGTTTGGAAAAAAGGAAGGCAGAACAATGTCTTGATTCAAGTGAAAAGCCGACACCACCTTAGGTAGAAAGGCCGGATGGGGTCGTAGTACGATTTTGTCCTTGTGACAAATTAGATAAGGCTCTTTACAAGAAAGAGCTGCTAGCTCTGATACTCTCCTAGCAGAAGCTATAGCAATCAAAAAGGCCAATTTCCTACTTAATATAATTAACGGAATATGGCGAATAGGTTCAAAAGGTTGCTTTTGCAACACTGACAATACCAAATTCAAATCCCATGGACACAAGGGAGACCTAACTGGAGGATTTATCCTCAGTACCCCCTGAATGAATGCCCGAACTAGGGAATGAGATGCCAATGGTCTCTGAAAGAAGACGGATAGAGCCGATATTTGCCCCTTGATGGTGCTAAGGGCTAATTTCATATCCACTCCTAACTGGCAAAAAGCAAGAATCCTGCTTATTTCATATTTCAGAGGATTCCAACTTCTGGATTCACACCAGGAAACATATTCTTTTCCAGACTCTATGATAGATGAGTCTGGAGGCTGGCTTTCTAGCATTAATGAGCGTAGAAAGAGCCGGACCAGAGACCCCTCTCTTTTTCAAAATGTGGGTCTCAGCAGCCAGGCCGTCAAATTTAGCCTTTGTAAGGAAGGGTGGAATACTGGACCCTGTGACAGCAGGTCGTGTCGAAGTGGAAGCTTCCAGGGCCTTCCTATCGCCATTTTTACGATCTCGGCGTACCAAGGCCTCCTGGGCCAGTTTGGGGCCACTAGGATTACTGGTATTCCCTCCTCCTTGATCCTGCGAAGCAGTCTTTGTAGAAGAGGGATCGGAGGGAATGCATAGATCAGTGAGAACTGATTCCATGGAGTTATTAGAGCATCTGTCCCGTAGGCTAGAGGATCTCTCGTTCTGGACACAAAGTTGTCCAATTTCTTGTTGAACCTGGAAGCTAGCAGGTCTACATCTGGGTTTCCCCATCTCAGACATATGGCCTGAAAGATCTCGGGGTGAAGAGACCACTCTCCTGGTAGCAGCTGCTGACGACTCAGGTAGTCTGCTTGCCAGTTTTCTTTCCCTGGAATGAAGATTGCAGAAAGGCAAGGTACATGCTCCTCTGCCCATGCCAAGATCCGGTTCACCTCTCTTTGGGCTGCCCGACTGCGGGTGCCTCCTTGGTGATTGATGTAAGCTACTGCAGTAGCATTGTCGGATTGAACCCGAACTGGGTAGCCCTGTAACCTGTATGTCCAGGTTTTGAGGGCTAGATATACTGCCCGGATCTCTAGCACATTGATGGGCAGTATCCCCTGAGTCTTGGCCCAGGTTCCCTGGGTAGAAGCCTCCTCGAATACTGCACCCCAGCCCGATAGGCTGGCATCTGTAGACACCACCTTCCAGGCTACTGGGAGGAAGCACTTTCCCTTCCGTAAATTCTTGGCTTCTAGCCACCAATTGAAGCTGTGGCGTACTTGTGAGGACAGGCGCATGGGTATATCCAGAGCTTGGCTCTTCCTGTTCCAGGAGGCTAAAATATTGCCTTGAAGTAGTCTGGAATGAAACTGGGCGTAAGGGACCGCCTCGAAGGAGGCTACCATCTTTCCCAATAGTCTCATGCAAAGGCGAATAGACGGCCTTTTGTTTGCTTTGACCTTGTGGATCAGGTCTTTCAGAGACGGTATCTTTGGCTCTGGCAGGTATACCCTGTTTTGGGCTGTATCTATGATCATGCCCAGGTACACTATCCTTCTTTGGGCCTGGAGAGAGGATTTCTGTAAGTTTATAATCCATCCTAAATGCTCCAGGTATCCTACTGTAGTGTGTACAGCGTGATCCAATCCCTCCTTTGACTGATCTATTACTAGTAGATCGTCTAGATAGGCTGTTACCGCAATGCCCCGTGTTCTCAGGTTTGCTAACAGAGGAGCTAGCACCTTTGTGAATACTCTGGGCGCGGTGGCTACACCAAACGGCAGGGCCATAAATTGAAAGTGGCGATCTTCTACCGCAAACCTTAGGAATCTTTGGTGAGCGGGGAGGATGGGTATGTGTAAATATGCGTCCTTGATATCTATGGACGCCATGAATTCTCCGCCCTTTAAAGTGGCGACCACGGATCGGATCGTTTCCATTCGAAAATGGCGAACGTTCAGAAACCGATTTAGGGATTTTAGATCCAGGATGGGTCTGACATCTCCATTTGGCTTTGGAATCACAAAGAGGTTTGAGTAAAAACCTGAACCTTGCTCTTTTTGGGGTACCTCTGTAACTACCCCTTGAGCCATTAAGTGATTCAAACCTTTGAAGAAGGATTCTCTTTTTTGTGGATCCTTGGAGAGTCTTGAACCTCGGAATTGAGAAGATGGGATTTCTCGAAATTCCAGTTTGTACCCTGAGGATATTGTGGATACCACCCATCTGTCCTGGGTTTCTGACCGCCAAGTCGCTGAGAACTGACGCAGCCTTCCCCCCACTCGGCAGAGCGGGGGCGCCCCTTCACTGAGAGGTTTTGGGGGCTTGCTTATTAGCTCTTGCACCCCACGGCTTCTTGTTCTTCTGAGCCTGCCCCTTGGCTTTTGTGGGCGGCTGAAAAGGCCGTCGCCACTGGCTGGAGTCAGATTTCCCGGGAACTGGGGAGAGAGAGCGTTTAAAACAAGGCCTCTTGTTTTTCTTTCTCTCAGGTAAAAGTGTCGTTTTACCACTTGATATCTTTTGGATATATTTTTCTAAATCTTCCCCAAATAGGCGTTCGCCATGGAACGGGAAACTTGCCAACAGCTTTTTGCATGGGGCTTCCGCTGACCAATGCTTAAGCCAAAGTACCCTGTGCATCTGTACCAGCTGGAGTGTAAGGCGTGATGCCTGTATGATAGAATCTCTCATGGCATCCACTGTGAAGCATAAGGCTTTAGGCAAATTCTCCCAATTTTTAGCCTGCTCTGAAGGCAGCTCCTTCAGCCCCTGCTTTACCTGTTGGCTGATGACCTGACACATACCGACTGCTGCTACTGCAGGTTGGGTAATTGAGCCGGCCAAAAGGAAGGACTTCAGTAGGGACTCCAACTTCTTCTCAGAAGGATCTTTAAACACTTGTACATTGTCCACCGGACATGTCAGGTTTTTATTTACACAAGAAATAGCCGCATCTACCGCAGGCAGGCTCCATTTCTTTAAAAAAAAATTCCTCCATAGGATAAAGAATGTTAAACTTTTTTGGAGGAGAGAAACGCTTATCTGGATGTTGCCAGTCTGCGTACATTAGATCCTCTAGTAATGGATGAACCGGGAAGGAGCATGCACCTTGCAGGGATCTTAATGATCCTAGGGAGGAGACAGGTGATTCCGTTACCTCCGAAGAGGGTAACTTAAATGCAGATCGCACTGTTCCTGCATAGCATTGCACCTGTGACTTTAAAATCTGGGATACCGAAAAAGGCTCATCCGATATCCCTGATCCGTCTGACTCCTCATCCTCTGCTGATGTAGCCTCCTCCTCCTCCTCCTCAGGTACTTCTGAAGGGAGGTCCAATACTGGAGGAGATCTGCTTCGCTTATTGTCCATTTTAGAGGACTTAGCGATTAAGGTAGCAATTTTCTCCTCCAGATTATTTAGGGCTGCTGATAAAGTGTCCTCAGTGACATATGCAGGCCCAGGCTTCACTGGGGAAGCCGCCATACCTGACAGAGGTAATGGCTCATCCTGTACAGGTGCATTTGGCAACACAGGAGAGGAAGGTACCGAGTCAGCACAGCTAGAGCCTCCTGTCTCAGGCGGCGGTGCTTTCTTATCTCTTTTTGTCCGCATTACTTGCCCTGGAAGGCTTACTGTTTAGACAAAATACAAGGTACCTAAATGCATATACTACCGTGCTTAGTTTAGCAATTTACATTAAGTATGCAACTTTTAACACATAGCTATGCATAACATGGATGTCTTCCAGGAAGTACCCAGTCCAACCACATGGAGTCTTACGTCCCTGTATAGCTGCTGTGTTTCTCTTCCAGGAACAAGAGAACAAACGAGCTTGCTTGCTGCTGCAGTGCTCTCACACTGACAGATCTTTAAATTTGGCGCCGTTTCTGTGCCTGCGCGCGCCCACGTGCCCGTGCACGCCTTCGGCCCCCCCCCTCTGATAAAGCGCGCTCCCACGCGCGCGCGGCTCTTAGCGCTATGGCGGTGGCCATAGTGAGGGAGGACTCTCACCAGCCCCTGTTCCCACTTACCTGCATCTGCAGGTGTCTGGTCGGCCACCGAAAGGAGGGGCGGGGTGCCCAAGCAAGCTCAGCAGCGGAGGGACGAGCAGTGTACTTCGCCGAAGCCGACACTGAACAGAGTGAGGTGAGATACATTCAGCTCTTTACTCCCCCCAGTGGCGGAAAAAGAGAAGACATCCACTTTTTTCTTGAAAAGGTCCTAAACCTAGTTTTGGACCCTCTAATCTTACCTTATCCACGCCGCAGGTTTTTTCTGCTGAAAATTTTCAGACAGATACCAAACTTCACCCCTCACGGCGGGCTATGTGTGCCAACCTTCAGGGATATGGGTTCCTATTTAAAGGATACCTCTCCCCTGGGCCTTGTACAAGACTCTTACCAGGACTTTTAGCGAAATAGCTAAAGTGCTGGATCTTAGAGCCCAGTCCTCCGAAGAGAGACATTACAGGCGCTGCCTCATGGATGAGGCCCGGATCCCATCCAGTTTTGGCTTAACTTGTAGGCGTCTTGGATGGGTCCGAAAGCATAGCTCTTTTACCCCCAGAGGGTCTCTTTGGTAGAGCTTTCCTTTAGCACCTCCTAACGCGTCCAACACCTTTCGACACTGGCAAAAAAACTGAGGTACTCCCCTGATGGGAGGGGTTATATGGAGGGGAACTGTCTTCCATTGGTTGTGCCAGTGTCCAATCACCGCTGGTGACCCTTAACCCATTATGTAATGACTAGCTCTGTGTCCCGTGGTGTACGATAAAGAAACCAAGTTATGTCCTACTGGGTTGTGGACAGCAGAGACTGCTGGAGTGTTTTTCCACCCTTGAGATGATCAGATTTACTTACTTCAAGGTTGCATAACTCCTTCAAACACCTTGGTGACTGAGGTAGTCCACAGCCAAGGCATTGTCTTAATGCACCCTGAAGGAGTGCCCTTGTAGAAGGGGGTGTCGAAGGTTGCAGAGCCATCCTTATTTCTCTGAGCTCCAGGATGTTCATGGGGAGCTTGTCTTCTTTGGAAGACTATGTTCCCTGATCATAAAAGACTGGCATCTGTAATTATAATTTTCCAGTCATAGGGCAGAAACGACTTCCCCATAGTCAAAGCTGGTCTGGAGAGCCACCAAGCAAGGCAATTAATTGCTTGGCTAGAGAGGAGCATGGGGAGTCAAGAGAAGGAGCATTCTTGGTTCATGCCAACAAAATGTTGTGTTGGAGAGATCTCAAAATTAAATTTAGCAAATGGGACAGCCTCGAAGAAGACTAGTATGAGACCCAGATCTCAAGAAGAATCTCACAGAGGGGTGTGCCTTTGATCCCAAGTGAGGGATAGCAGTTTCTTCTCTGGAAAGATGATTATTGCTTGGGCTGTGCCTAGAACAAGGCCCAAGTGCTCCAAGCAAAAAGGTTAGAAAGACGATTTTTGGAAGTTAATCACCAAGCCTAAAGCATCTGAATTGTCCTGTGTATGTTTGAAGAGTGTTGCTAGGGAGATGTTTTTGAGAGATAAGGCATTCAGGTCACAGGTTATCTAGATGACCTGAGTTCCTAGAAAGACCAGAAACAATTGAGTACTGTCCATGATATTTTTTTTTATTTGCCCTAACATACAATTTTTCAGGACAAGTTTTCAGGGTATGTCCCCTTCAAGGTCCAAGCAGTACTAATACACATACCATTTTAGCAGAATGTTAATTTTTTTAATAAAAAATCAGTGGGAAAGGAAAAGTACTGCTCGGAGCATAAAGGAGGGGACATACCCCAAAAGCTTGTCCAAAAAAAATTGTATTTTAGTGCAAATAAATATCACCAACAGTACGCAAATGCTTCTCTCACAAGTGCACTAATACAGATACAATCACCTCAAGCAAGAAGTGGTGCAAAAACTTTTGTAAATACTGTATCACACTGCCATGTGGCTTGTCCACTTCTCCCAAACGGGAGGCAATTGGCACCTACAACAAACTGTAGAAATCACTGATGAGGTGGATACAAGGGGATATGCGGGTAGGGATCTTGGATGTCTATGGATGCTGAGTATTCACATTGTCTCAGAGAGGCAGTAACCGACCTTGCAAAATTTTTCAAATTGAAGGTATTTGTTTAGGGATGTTGTTAGGTCCAGGATAAGAATATCACCCCTTTTGGTGTTGGTACCACTGACAAGTTCAAAACAGTTCTCCAGATGTACTGGCACAACTAGTGCCTAGCACAAGGGATGGTTCCGTGCATTCTGCAAACCTGACTGTCCTTGGACAGATGGTACATCTGTGACCCAGAGGCAGGCTAACTAACGGGCATCCTTCCCCTCCACTCTTAGGAGTGTGGACGCCCCTTAATTGGAAGAGGTCTTTGCAGAAGACTTGGTGGGTATTGTCAATTAAAAACCAAAAATGGGATTGAGTGTTGTGTGACCGTTCAGCAGAGCAAACATTTTGCCTGAGCTTTTGCCACAGCTCCCTTTCACCTGGTTTCTGTTGTTACCATAGGTCAGGGTGTTGCCCTGTGGTGTACTTACAGAGTAGGGTGCGGGAATGGGATAAGCATGTCTGAGACAGATTACACAGCAACCCAGGTTCAGACCATCCTGTAAAGAAGTCTTTGTGGCAAAAGGACATTTGGAAATACCTGAGTACCTTATAAGGTCGAGGAGGAAGTGGCAGTAAAGTATGCGACCTTTGGTGTGATGTAACACCTGCTCATCCACATACAACTAAGCTCTTAGTGGATGAATTTTAGCACCAAGTTTAAAAAGTTTACACTAGAACGTGAATAAATTCCAGAGTCCTGGTTTCCCTGACAGTTACAGGGATGCCCAAATCACATTGCCTGAGGCACGGGACATGCGAGACCGGGAAACCATCCTGAGGTTCACGCAGCTGGCCATAGAGTTGAGGAGACACCAAGTCGTCTCTCCCCACACCTCTATGATCTAGGAGGCCAGGAACAATGCTATGACAACTCGCCAGTTTAGGGCAGATGTAAACAAATTTTAAATTTCTTCAAGAGCAAGAAGAGTGACGAAAAAAAAAAAAAATCAAGGGACAGTATAAAAATATTTTTCCATAAAATAAATAATAATAAAAAAAAAAGTGCCCCCCCCCCCATGCTCACGCGCAGAGGCGAACGCATACATAGGTCATGCACACATATTTAAATGGTGTTCGTACCACACATGTGCGGTATCATTGCAAATGCTAAAGCAAGAGCAATAATTCTAGGGCTAGACCTCCTCTAACTAAATCGATAATCTCTAAGAAATGTAAAGTGTCACCTATGGAACTTTTTTTTAAGTATCAGAGTTTGTCACCATTCCACGAGCATGCGCAATTGCGCATGCAAAGTGTGACATGTTGGGTATCTATTTACAAGGCATAATAATCTTTTATATTTTACCAAAAAATTGGGCGATATACATTGTGGTCTTTGCATTAAAATTCATTAAAGTATAACTTTAAAAAAAAAAAAAACGCGCTTAAAAAAATTCTGCACAAATACTGTGCGACATAAAAAATTGCAATGACCGCCATTTTATTCTCTAGGTTTCCTGGTAAAAAAAAAATATATAATTTTTGGGTGTTCTAAGTAATTTTCTAGCAATAAATACTGATTTGAGCCCAGGTTCACACTGAGCTGCGGGAATGAAGCCGTGCGAGTTCAGTTGAACTCGCACGATTTCACTCCCGCTTGTCAGTCCCAATTTCGGCTGCGATTTCAGAGACATCCGTGCAAGTTTCTGCATAGATGTCAATGTAAATCGCGGGCCGAAATCGAAAAAGGAAGTACAGAAACGACTTTTTGAAATCGGGGCAGCGCCGCAGATGCAGCGTCTCACCGATTAGGACGGTGCCACTGCCGGCAAATGCCACGGATTTGAAATGTCAAATCGCATGTCAAAAACGCACCAGGGCTTAACTTGACACCTGCAAGACAAAGGCATAATGAGCTACAGTAGTATGCATAGCATACTAGCTCATTATGTAATACTCACCTGGGATTGAAGCCTCTGCTGCGGTGCCCGGCGGCATGTCGTCCCGGAGTTACTTCCGGGTATCGCGGCTCTGGCACTGCGATTGGCAGGAGCCACGCTGACGTCACGCGCAGGAGCCGCCAGTCACAGCATGACCTCTTTTAGAAACGGCAAGATCGCCGCAGGCATCGACGCATGTCTCAATTGTAAATATCTCCTAAACCGTGGATGTTTTAGCAACTACAGGTAAGCCTTAATTGAGGTTTACCTGTAGGTAAAAGTGGTTGTACAACCACTTTTTTTCTTTAACGGGGAAAAGTTTATTAGACAAATCAGCATTACATTATAAGTGCACTACAGTAAGTACATTGATGCACAGATCAAAGTATCAGGATCATGCAGCGCTGTCCAGCCAAGGGCATGTCCCAAGGCAGCAATAATAACTAGAACTGGTTAAACATCAAGTATACCATAGTAGTGAATCTCAGCAAACACTTTACACCCATCCCATCCAATCCTCAACCCCGGGGTATACACAAGAGCAGCAGTAGGAGGGGGGGGGGGACTGACTCCAAAGCAGTGATCGTCAAATGGGGCTGCCATGGGCGCCTCCCTTAGTCAGGTGGGGGGGGGGGGTCAAGGGCGGCTTGAGTCCCCGTCCAGGTGGACCAGATCTTGTCGAATTTGTCCGGGCACGGTCTATTTTCGTAGGTCAACTGGTACAGGGGGAGGACCGAATTTACTGAGCGTTGCCAAGAGGCACAGGTGGGGGGATCCTCAGATTGCCACTTCAACAGTATTTCACGTCTGGCATAAAAAAGAGCAAAGGTCCATCGCAACCTACAGTACCTATCCCCCGTCATGTCCTCCAGATGGCTGAGTAACAAAATTGTCGGGTCGACCGGAATATTCGTCCCACTCACGTCAGTCAGTCTGGAGGCCACAGCCATCCAATAAGGTTGGAGTTTGGGACACGACCAGACCATGTGCCAGAATGATCCCAGTTCTTGTTTGCACCGCGTTCAATTGGGATCCCGAGACGGGTAGATACGAGCCAGCCGCTGTGGGGTGTAGTAGGCTCTATGGAGAAATTTGAACTGTATAAATCTATTCTTCGCGGGTACAACCACTTTAAAGTGGTTGTTAAGCCACTACAATAAAAACATCCCATCTCCTCTGTAACCTAATGTGCCCCTGTGTCTGTTTTACATAAAAAAGCTGCCAATCTGTACCTTATATCAGAGCGTCTCCCAATACTCACGCGACTCCTCGGCTCTCTACTCTGCCTGGCTGAAAGCCGAGAGGGAGGGGCCGAGCACTCCCGCCGACGTCAGCCTGGGAGGAGGGAAGGAGAGAGAGCCGAGGAGTCACGTGATCACTGGGAGATGCTCTGATACAAGTTACAGACCGGAAGCTTTTTTATATAACACAGACACAGGGGCACATTATGTTACAGAGGGGATGTTTTTATTGTAGTTATGATAGCAGCAGGAGGGGGGGGGGTCACAGAGGAGAGACAGTGGGTGACGGTGGCATGTTAACTGACCACGGTGTCAGGGCTCAGCAGCCATGATAAACTGTGGTCAGTTTACAGGGAGGAGGGCAGCACCAGGCAGGATCAATCAGTTTTTTTTAGGTGATAGAAGGGGCCAAATGACACAGCACAAGCACTGTGCTGTTATTCATGCTTTAGGGGACAGGATCTTTTTTTTGTTTAGGGTAACAAACACTTTAAAGTGGTTAACGGAGAACACACAGGAGCTTGATTTGGCTGCTCAGCATGTGTTTGTACTCAGCACCCAAGTGCTTCTATGTGAGGGGTAACACGTTTTTTTTTCTCATTGGGGTCAGTGCCTCATTTACTCGCTCAGCAGATGCGCTTCTGTTAAGAGAACCAGACACTCCCTTTCCTGATCCGTTTGCAGACCCATTTTTTGTCCGATGGTTTCCTCCATTGAGTGGCTTCCTCCCTCAGGAGGGACAGCACAGGATCACCTTCAAGGTACAGACCCAGTCAGCATAACTGGGCCTGTCTGTTGGAGTGGCGGCCTCGGACCAGCTTGGAGTTATCTGAGGGACACACCGGGGTTGATTTACTAAAACTGGAGAGTTCAAATCTGATGTAGCTTTGCCTAGAAGCCAATCAGCTTCCAGTTTTATTTTGTCAAACCTTAAATTGAACAAGCTGAAGCTAGAAGCTGATTGGCTGCACTAGATTTTGCACTCTAATTTTAGTAAATCAACCCCAATAAGTCTTAAAACAGTCAGATTATACTGCTGCCAACAGGAGGATTGAACACGACCAAACACAAAAGCTATAGGCCAGCCCTGGGATAATCCTCCTATTACCAGCTTGGCTGACCATAAGCAGATGGGTGTGACCTGTGTCTGTCAAGGGACTCCAGTTCCATTTGAGGTAAGAATCATTGGTGTCCCCTGAGGCCAGAAAGTCCCCTTGATTCAGAGGCAACGGATCTCATCAAGTCTATGTGGAATTTGTGGGCATAAATTTAAGCATTTAGGTTTTGGGGTCCAGAATAGGAAGAATGTCTCCTTTGGGCTTGTGAACCAACCGGACTAAAACCTGTGTATTGCAGCAGAAACTGGGGACCACCCAGCATAATGACATCAGCACTTCGTCCCCTTCCATGGCAAGGCAGCCGAAAAATGGGGCATTAAAAATCGACACCCAGCGATTAAAAATAAAGGAGCTCCTAGTTGCCGCCTAAATTGCAAAGGATATGCTAACATCTCTGGATTTGGAAAGCACTGAAGATTAAAAAAAGTTGCTACTTAAAAAAGTAGATTAATGCCGCGTACACACGACCATTTTTCTCGTCGGGAAAAATTACATGTTTTCTCTTTGACGAGAAAAACGACCGTGTGTGGGCTTTTGGTCGTTTTTCCCGACGAGAAAAACGGCATTAAATCACGACGAGAAAAATTAGAACATGCTCTAATTTTTCTCGTCGTGATTCACGGCATTTTTTTCCGCAGCAGTTTTCCCATAGGGAAACACTGCCGGGGAGCCTACACACGGTCGTTTTTCTCGACCAAGAGAAAAAAATTACGGGAAAAACGGCCGGTGTGTAGGGGAACAAGCCGTTCCTCGTTTTTCCCGTCGATTTTCTCAACAGTGTTTTCACCGTCGAGAAAATCGATCGTGTGTACGCGGCATAAGTCTTAAATTAGGGGAGCTGAGAAAAGACGCCCATCTAGGACACTGAGGAAAACTGAGGCATACTGGTAATAGGAGGGATTATCCCAGGGTTGAACTACAGTTGATACATTTCCTTAGATTTTAAATGTTAATGATTACCTGAATGCATGTTTACACATTTTGCACAGCACATGTGGAGCCTTATGGAAACCTTACTTCTTTCTATGGTCAAGAGATTGGACCAGCTCTCTTCCCCATCTCACTACTGATCTGAGATAGACAATCCATCATAGCTATGGCCTAATAGTCAGTCATAGCCACAAGAGGTAATCAACAGACACTGGTCCAAATTTGTACAAGAGAGTTCCCCCAAGTGTCTGGGCTCCTAGGTCACTCTATATACTATATAAGAGTATGTGACAGACTGAGACCGAAAACTAGCAATATTGGGAAGTCAGCAATTGTAGCCCAACTATCAACGTAAAAAAAAAAAAAAAAAAAAAACCCCACAACATTGGCAGTTGATGAAAACATCCCCACCATCAGCTAAAGGCCAGCAGCTGACAGAATACTTTACAAGACAGAAAAAGTTCATAAACGGTCAATTTTGTTATTCATCTAAAAATAAGACCAACAAACTAAAATTAGACCGAACACACACACACACACACACACACACACACACACACACACACACACACACACACACACACACACACAGTAGTAAAAAATAGAAAAAAAAATATACAGGTTTATTTGACGTATACAATGCAGAAAAGCCTGTTGGTTGTTTCCTAGAAATAAAAGTTCAAGCAACCTCAATGGTGTCCATGTTTGGGAAAGTTCTAGCAAGGTATCAGGGCTGCCATTAGCAATTCCATCTTATAGACAAAATTTCGGCCTTCCATTTTGTTCCACTGAACTTCTTTAAAGGGTCCACGTAGGTGCTGCCACTTGTTATCCTGCAACACGTCGCTCTTCGAGAGCTCCTTAGACTGACAGCGAGGAAACTGAACCATCACCTTGCAGCCACTCTCAGGCCCATTTCTCACTGTGAGGAAAGTACACAAAGCTGTCAGAGATTACATATCCACGTGTGTTTAAAAAGTACCTTTCAGCCAAAACAATGTAAGCAGCCATTTTGCTAATTTAGGCATTGTTCTTGCATACAAAAAAACAATAAGTCTGCTGGAATAAAATTACAGCCCTAGTTGGTAATACCGTCTCTCCCTTGTATTCTACTACTTGCTGCTCTACACAATCCTTCTGTGAAATTTCCTGACACTTTTCCCTGCTCTTCACATCGTGAAGATTCCCCAACATTCATCCACTTGCTGCTTTACAGAATCTACTGTGAAAATGCCCTGAAACTTTCCCACCCTCACTGCTCCACAGAATCCTCTGGATTCAACAAAATTCTTCCAAAGGGTAATATCAACTTTACTGTACTACACAAACACGGGATCCTGTTTTATGTCTGCACAAAACGGGATTTTTTACTTGCCTGAAATATCCTTTTCTTTGAGTACATCACACAGGTATAGATTATTTTTTAGACCACTGAATTATGTTCCACCCTCCAAGTGAATGAACAGCGGCAAATTGCAAAGATGAAATCCAGCCCTACATAGACCCTCCTATGACCGAAATACCTCAGTTTTGTAAGAAAGCAACATAAAACTGAACATAAACATATAGGGGGAGGTCCTGTAATATACTCCAATATAAAGATTCAAAGGGTAAGCCGAAAACCCTGCTTTATCTTTAATCACAGGACAAAGAAATAGGTTAATTCTTAAATCAGGGCATTCAAAAGTAATCAAACGGCTCAACAAAAAAAACCACCAACAAGGCAAGATAAGGTCCCTTTACATGGTTGCCTGGAGGACCTTTTGACCGAAACCAGCATCCACCAAGTCCTGAACATCCATCTCAAAACTTGGCAAATACTGATATGTGAAAACACCAGATGGAAGCCTACAGACCTGGGAACTGAGTCCTGATGTTAAAACACCCATGAAGAGCCAACACTTCTAGTAGAATGTGCTTTCACAGGAAAAGGGGGAACCTTCCTCTTGCCTGAGTGATGAGTTGATGAATGCACCTAGCAATGGTGGAATGGGAAGCGGCCTGGTCTTTGCAAAAACCCTCAGGTAACACAAAGAGACAATGAGAGTGACTAATCAAAGCTTCAGCCGTGAAGTAGACTTGCACAACCCTAGCCACATTCAAGCAGTGGAATGCAATCTCCTTTTAAAGTCAGCAGCTTCAAATACTGAAGCTGCTGACTTAATATTAGGACACTTACCTGTCCTGGAATCCAGCGATGTCGGCACCCCAGCTGATGTTTTCATCAGCTCTTGGGTGCTGCTGCCATTGCCTGTAAGGGAAACCGGCAGTGAAGCCCTGCAGCTTCACAGCCGGTTCCCGGCTGTGCATGCATGAAGCACGCTGCGCTTTGTGTTTGGCCCGGCGGCAGGGGAAGGAGGAGGGCGAACGTCCGGGGGACATCGCCGTAGCCATGTTTCCCGGAAGTGGGGATAGGGGGTACCCGTCAACAAAAGGTACCCGTTCCACCCCCGAAAGGTGCCAATGTGGCACTGGGGGGGGGGGGGGAGCAGATGAGCGGAGCATCCACTTTTGGGTGGAACTCCGCTTTAAGATGCCTAGGAGCAGCACAATAGGATGTTACAATGTCCTGGTTACAGCGGAAACTATTTTGTCCTTTAGAAGTGAATGAAAGTTTTCTCACAGAATAAAGCCATCAACTCAGAAACCCTCCTAATTGTGGTAAGGGCCAAAAGACAGGCAACCCCATGAGAAAGCAGAAAAGATTCAAATGGCAGTCTTTGAAGGGCAGACAAAACTAGACTGAGGTCCCACAATGTGAACTGAGAATGTACAGCTGGCACAATTTTTGGATCAAATCGCTCACCAAGGAATGGGAAGCAAGCTGTCTCTGAAAGGGTACAGCCAAAGCCAAAAACCTTGTCTGGACGTGCCCAGACCTCAGAGCAGGAGTGTCAAACTCCATTTCCTTGCGGGCCACATCAGGACCCCACCCCCTTTACATCAGATGTCAAGAGCCCCCCCACCATCAGAAGTCGAGCATTCCCCCCCCAATGGTGGAATGGGAAGCAGCCTGGTCTTTGCAAAAACCCTCAGCTGTAGCTGCTGACTTAATATTAGGACACTTACCTGTCCTGGAATCCAGCGATGTCGGCACCCCAGCCGATGTTTTCATCAGCTCTTGGGTGCTGCTGCTGCCATTGCCTGTAGGGGAAACCGTCAGTGAAGCCCTGCAGCTTAATTGTTCTTACATCAGTGCACCCTCCTGCCTTGTGCTGCTGCCAGGAGGTCTAGACAGAGAAGTGCAGGATCTGGTGAAGGAGTCCTGACTGCTGAGACCAGGTGGGGGCGGAGACAAGGGGGTGTGAGGGCCACATGAAATGGCCTGGAGGGCCGGATTTGGCCGGTGGGCCTTGTGTTTGACACCTGTGTCATAGAGCATCCTCCCTGTATGAGGCTCTAACATAAAGGGCTATGCTAGTTTTGGAGCTTTCCAAGACCCTAAACTGGTTACCTTAGGCTGGAACAATTTAAAATGTTTGCAGGCCACCTCGGTGAGGATTCCCATTTTAGTCTTCTAGGCCTGGCAGATGCCAAAAATCTGAGCATCTTCCTGTGAGGGTTTGTCCAAAGCAGATGACACTGCCTCCCCTGGCTGCTCTTTTTAAGCTTCCTCCCCTGGCCACTGGAGGGACAATAGAAAAAAAGTCACAAAATTCCTGCAGAGAAGGCGTCCTGAAGCGTTTGTGTCCTACTTGCCTCATATCCTTCCGTATATTTGCCAACTGTTCCAAAATAGTGAATATGGCCGAGGAAGCTTCCTCCTTAGACATTAGGAGGTACGTGCTACTGAGAATATGGGAGAACCCTTAAACAGACTTAGACCCCAAGCCATGTTGGAGACCCATGCTGGCTGAGTTTGTGAATGGAGGCCCATCCCTGATGCCAGGAATACTCCATGCTCCCCAAAGCCCATGGTGCCCACCCCCCATTTGTAATGTCTACAATTGCAAGCTGTCCAAGGGGTATCCCACATGTTTAGGACCGATACTGGATGCAGAGGTGAAGGAGAGGACTCACGGTTTCCCACAACCCGGCGGATTAAGGTCCCAAGGCCGCATTAGCTGTCTGTGCTGGTCTGTGGAGGGATCTGTCCTAAGTGTGTCCAATCGGTCCTGTATAGAAAGACTGATCCCAGGAAGATGCTGCATGAACAATGGAATGCAATCTCCTTAAAAAAGCCCCCCACAAACATTTTTTAAGTCAGCAGCTACAAATACTGTAGCTGCTGACTTAATATTATGCAGCCTGAACAATGCAGCCTGGAGGCAGACAACGCACACAGTGAATATGGGACCGCTCGTGAAAGGACAGAGATCCCACAGACAAAATGGCGCCAATGTCAATTTGAGGGCGGAACACAACTACTCAGCTCCTCCCCAGCAGAAGAGGGGGGACCACCCACACTTCCCACTCCCCTATGCCTGTGTAGTGGGAGCACAGCACATAGGGACCCAGCACAGGGGCAAGTTACAAAATACCTACAGACAAAGGCAATAAGCAGAGGCATGTTGGGTGTGGGGGGGGGGGGGGGTTTATGCAGGGCTGGGTTTTGCCTATGCTATTTGCCAGTGTCCAATCACCTGGAGGTGGAGCATAACCCAAAGGTCTAAGAAATAACCAATAAGTTTTATTCTACCCTTTGGATCTGGCTTGTGGCTCAAGAACTTTGCTCTGCAGAATCCTACTGTGAATATGCTCTGACACTTTCCTTTCCTCATTGCCCTAAAGAATTCTATTGTGAAGATGCCCTAGCACTTTCCACTTACTGCTCTACAGAATCCTTCTGTGAAGATGCCCTGACACTACATCCTTAATTGTTCTACATAATCCTGCTGTGAAGGACTACTCTACAAAATGCTGCTGTACAATTCCTGACCATTTCCTTCCCTCACTTCTCTATGCAATCCTTCTCCAAGTTCCCGACACTTTCTTCCCTTTGCTGATCCCTTTGTACCTCTATCTAGTATGTTTGTCAGACTGACTAAAGAGAAGATCAATAGAAGAATTTCACAGTGGTAGTGGTAATGTGTTAGATAAGACTAGAGACCATTTACCCACAACTAAAACAGTACTTGATTTTAAATACTTACCACTGCTACTATACTGTAGGTCTAGCCACAATTTAAATATAAAAAATACAATTTGTTACAAGAAAGCAGGAAATCCATCACAGCGGCTCTCCTGGTTCCTACACTCTGAAATGTAATAGGGAAGTCGAGCGACTGGCTCATCATGGGATCAGAGGGGCAAGGCTATTGTGCGGAGCAGTTTCAATTTCTAAAATCAGCACTTTAACAAGAAGGGTGTAAATATATTTAACAAAGAATGAAGGCCAAGCACCTTTTTGCACTGAAGTTATCATGTAAATTCAAAAAAGCTGAGCAGTTCTAATAAAAATCATTATGGGATGCCACTCAGCCACGTTACTTTAGCACACTGGAAATGCTTATTTAGTAGATTTAGCATTAGATAAATGAGTATCTGTATCCTCATAATGCACAAGCACTCTGGATTTCCCTGGAGATCAGGCAGTCTTTGATCAGTTCCTGAACCATCTTATTTTGTACAGAACAGGATTCAGTCAGATAATACTGAACTCCACAGCATTCAAAGACTGGCCCCTGTCCACATAAACTGCACAGCTACAAGGAATTATTTTCTGTACAAAACCAACGGAAAGCAGCTAGTAGCAGCAGTATTCTAGTTTAACCACTTGACCAGCGGAAGGTTTTAACCCCTTCATGGCCAGGGAATTTTTTGCCATTTAGCAAAAAATACCCTGGTCATGACGTTATTTTAACTGGCAATTGCTTGGTCATGCAACACTGCAAGAAAATACAATTTTTATAATTTTTTTCACACAAATACTTTAATGAGTGGCCGTGCCTGCATTTCCTGCAGAAAAAGGTGCATGCACCTTTTTCAAAATGCGGCCCGCAGGGAAATCGCATGATTCCCGCACCCGCACTGCGTTTTTACACGCGTAGGGGTGAATGGCAGCCCCGAACATTCTCACTAGTGATGAGCCGAACACCCCCGGGTTCGGTTCGCACCAGAACCCGCGAACGGACCGAAAGTTCGTACGAACATTAGAACCCTATTAAATACAATGGATGCGAACGTTCGAATTCTAAAGTGCTAATTATAACAACTATTATGCATGTTATTGTCCTAAAAAGGGTTTGGGAACCCGGGTTCTGCACCAGGGGACATGTATCAATGCAAAAAGAAGTTTTAAAAACGGTCGTTTTTCGGGAGCAGTAATTTTAATGATGCATAAAGTGAAAAAAAAAAAGTCAAATATTCCTTTAAATATCGTACCTGGGGGGTGTCTAAAGTATGCCTGTGAAGTGCCACGTGTTTCCTGTGTTTAGAACTGTCCCTGCACAAAATGACACTTCTAAAGGAAAAAAAAGCCATTTAAAACTGCTTGCGGCTTTAATGTAATGTCTGGTCCCGGTAATATGGATGAAAATCTTTAAGAAAAATGGCATAGCTACCCCATGACCCCCCCCCCCTACCCCAGCCCATTACCAGCCCCTTTGGGTCTTGTATGGATATTAAGGGGAACCCCGCACATAAAATAAAAAAGGCCCTATATACTCTGAACAGCCGTATACAGGCGGTGCATACAAGACAGGGACTGTAGGTTTGTTCTTATGTAGAATGTGTTTGTAATTTTGAACAGGTACATTGTTGAAGTGTAGCTCCAGCCCAAAAATCTATTTTTAAACTTTTTGGAAAACATAGGTAAGGGTTATCACCCCTGTAACATTTGTTTTGCTGTCTGTGCCCCTGTTCAGAACATTTCACCTCACTTTCCGTCCCAATGACAACTGTTTTTGAAATGTGGTGTTTTTCTTGAAACAAGGATTGCTGATAAAGCATCAGTACAGAGGAGACACCTTTCTCCCATATTTATTCTTACAGGAGAGAATTTTCCTTCCTAGTGGTAGATTTCCTCTCACTTCCTGTTGTCTTCTTGCGTTTGCAAGTAGGAGTCGTTTGTAAGTTGGATGTTTGAAAGTAGGGACCTGCCGTATATACTCTGCAGAAATAGGCCCCTTAGTTGTTGGTGTTGGCACAACACTGTAAGCACTCACAGTTACTCTTGGTTGGTGCTGGAACGCCCTGCTGTCAACTATTATATCAGGAATTTTAATTACATATAATTGTTGAACAGTGGTAGTAAAAATTGGGCCTTTGATGGTGGTGCTGGTGCCACAACACTGTAAGCCCTGACAGTTACTCTTGGTGGGTGCAGCAATGGGCCCTGCTGTGAATTATTAGATCAAGAATTGTAATTGCATGCCCCTGTTGAACAGGGGCTGAAAAATTGGGCCTTAGGCACTGGTGGCACAACACTACAACCCCTCACAGATACTGTACTTGGAGCACAGCAATGAGCCCTGTTGCAAAGTATTGCTTCAAAAATTGTAATGACACGCCCCTTTTAAACAGGGGCTGAAAAATTGGGCCTTAGGCACTGGTGCCACAACACTCCAACCCCTCACAGATACTGTACTTGGAGCACAGCAATGAGCCCTATGGCAAATTATTGCTAAAAAAATTGTAATTACACGCCCCTGTAAAACAGGGGCTGAAAAATTGGGCCTTAGCCACTGGTGGCGGCACCCATAAACAAAAATGATCTTCCAAGCTATCATCATCAATCGTATCATTGAGGACTCGGAGGAGGAGGATAGCCAGTCAACATAACAGCACAGGCACTCAGCATCAGTCTTGAAGGGATGTGACATGTTAAAATCAATTAGTCTGTTATATCAGCATCAGGTGTGTGGTAGCTGGTGGTGATCCAAGACTGGTTCATCTTGATGAAAGTCAGTCGATCAACCGAGTCGGTGGACAGGCGCACCCTGTGATCCGTGACAAATCCTCCAGCAGCACTGAATGTGCGTTCCGAAAGAACGCTGGATGCAGGACAGGCCAGTAGCTCAATTGCATACTGTGCAAGCTCTGGCCAGTGATCCATCCTCAAGACCCAGTAAGCCAGAGGATTTTCGGTGGGGAAGGTGTCCAAGTCTGACCTTGCCCCTAGATATTCCTGCACCATGTTTATCAGACGCTGGCGATGGTTGCTGGAACCGATCATACTTTGGGGCTGCGAACTAAAGAAATGTCTGAACGCATCGGTCAGACGGCCACCTTCCCCACCGCTCCTTCTTTGACTGGCCGAAGCCTCAGCAACTCGTTGTCCAGGACCAGGAGTTTGTAACCTCCCAGTCTCTGGGAACGCGTTGCACAGACCTTTCTGCAAGGCCTCCCGGAGTTGTCTCATCCTCTGCTCCCTCTGCGACGGTAACATAAGGTCCGCAACCTTACCCTTGTACCGTGGATCAAGGAGAGTGGCCAGCCAGTAATGGTCCCTCTCCTTGATCCGAAGAATACGAGGATCCTTCCGCAGACTTTGCAGGATCAGGGAGGCCATGCAGCGTAGGTTTGCTGAGGCATTCGCTCCGGAGTCCTCTGGGTCACTAAGGACGACATGATCCGCAGCCACCTCCTCCCAGCCACGTACAAGTCCACTGGTTTCTTGGGACTGTAAATCATCCCTAAAAGACTGCTGCTGATGATGCGGAGTGCCAGCCTCCACCTCCATGCTGACACAATCCTCCTCCTCCTCTTCCTGTGCAATGGGTGGGACAGAAGGAACACTGTCTGGGTAAAGGGGGCCTTGAGAGGCAAGGAAGTCCTCCTCTTCCTGCCTCTGTTCTGCCTCAAGTGCCCTGTCCATTATTCCACGCAGCGTGTGCTCCAACAGGTGGACAAGAGGTACAGTGTCACTGATGCATGCACTGTCACTGCTCACCATCCTCGTGGCCTCCTCAAATGGTGCCAGGACAGTGCATGCATCCCTGATCATGCCCCACTGGCGTGGAGAAAAAAAACCAAGCTCCCCTGACCCTGTCCTGGTGCCGTAGTCGCACAGGTACTCATTGATGGCCCTCTGCTGCGTGTGCAGCCGCTGCAGCATGGCCAACGTTGAGTTCCACCTGGTGGGCATGTCACATATAAGGCGGTTCTTGGGCAGGTTCAACTCCTTTTGCAGCTCAGCCAGGCGAGCACTGGCATTATAAGATCTGCGGAAATGCACACAGACTTTCCTGGCCTGCCTCAGGACATCCTGTAAGCCCGGGTACCTGCCCAAGAACCGCTGCACCACCAGGTTAAGGACGTGAGCCACACAGGGCACATGGGTCAGTTGTCCCTGTCGGAGGGCGGAGAGGAGGTTGGTGCCATTGTCGCAAACCACCATTCCTGGCTTAAGCTGGCGTGGCGTCAACCACCTCTCGGCCTGGCCCTGCAGAGCAGACAGGACCTCTGCCCCAGTGTGGCTTCTGTCCCCCAAACACACCAGCGCAAGCACGGCATGGCATCTTTTTGCCTGCGTACTTGCGTAGCCCCGTGAACGGCTACGGAGCACCGCTGGTTCATAGGACAAACCACAGGAAGAGGCCATGGAGGAAGAAGAAGAGGAGGGGGTGGAGGAGAGAGGTGTGTCACAACCAGTAGTAGCATTTTGGAGGCGTGGCGGTGGAACAACCTCCAACACTACTGCACCTTGTCCTGCATCCTTCCCAGCTGCCAAAAGAGTGACCCAATGGGCCGTGAAAGAAAGGTAACGTCCCTGTCCATGCCTGCTGGACCATGAGTCAGCGGTAATATGCACCTTACCGCTGACCGCCCTGTCCAGCGAGGCCAAGACATTGCCTTCCACATGCCGGTAGAGAGCCGGAATAGCCTTCCGTGAGAAAAAGTGGCGTTTGGGAACCTGCCACTGAGGAACCGCACATTGCACAAACTCACGGAAGGGGGCCGAGTCTACCAACTGAAAAGGCAGCAGTTGAAGCGCTAGCAATTTAGCCAAGCTAGCATTCAACCGCTGGGCATGTGGATGGCTGGGAGTGAACTTCTTTCGACGGTCCAGCAGCTGGGGCAGGGAAATTTGCCTGCTAGAATCGGACGTCGGTGTACTGCTAGCAGAGTGGCCGCAAGTACTTGGCTGTGACACACCTAATTCTACACCTTCATTCCTCTCAGTGCATGTTTCAGAGAGGACTGAAGTTATAGTGGGGTTGGAGATCCCAGCTGATGCGGTGCAAGGAGAGGTCCGCTTTGTTCTTTGGTGTGGGTCTTTGAGGTAGGCTTGCCAACGAGCTGCATGGCAGGTCAACATATGTCTGGTCAGGCATGTGGTACCCAAGCGGCTGATGTTTTGGCCACGCGATATACGCTTGAGACATATGTTGCAAACAGCAGCTGTGCGATCTGATGCACTAGCCTCAAAAAAGGCCCACACCAAGGAACTTTTTGAATGACGGGCAGAGGCAGCGCCCTGCACAGGCGGAGCTCTGCGGTGTGATTCCGTCAGTGTACTGCCCTTACGCTGGCCACCAAAGGGCATCCTGCCTCGTTGGAGATGTGCCTCCTCCTCATCCTCCTCCTCCTCTCTCCTATTAGGCACCCACGTGGAGTCAGTGACCTCATCATCCCCTCCCTCCTCATCACTGGAGCCAATCTGGCAGTATGCTGCAGCTGCTGGAGCATGACTGCCAGATTGGTGTCCTTCTTGAGCATCCCCCTCTGTCTGCTCTCACGCTACTGCCTTCCTCTAGCTGGGTTTCATCATCAGACCCTTCGAAACGCTGGGCATCCTCCTGGAGCATGTACCCAACACTGTGCTCAAACAGTTCGGGGGACTCCTCAGGAGGAGGACATGGTGGGTCTAGGGAAGGAGTGACTGATGATGAGTCTGACATTGATACCAGGGAAGAGGACACTTTGGCAGCTGCTTTGCCAGTACCCTGAGCCTGGGTGAGAGAGGATGAGGAGGAGGAGGGCTTGGTCATCCACTCTACCAAGTCTTCGGCATGATGTGGCTCAACATGTCCAGCTGCCGAAAAGAAGGACAAGCGTGTCCCATGGCCATGTGCTGATGACAATGCACCGCGTCCACGACCAGCACTGTTGCCCCCAGACACAGAGCCTGCTTGCCCTCTTTTATTGCCTCCTGACTGTCTGCCTCTCCTTGTTTGCCTTCCAGACATTCTAATAGATGGCCTGCAGGGAGATGGGAAAAAAGCAATAAGGGCTACCTTCAGGTGTCCTTCTCTGTCCCTTTACTTAAGGATTTCTAAATATGGTTGAGGATGATTGCTTTTGCACAGAATAGCACAACGACAATTTCCCTGACTGTCCAAAAAACAAGGATTTCAAAGATGGTTGATGAGGAATGCTTTAGCACACTATAGCACAAGGAGAATTCCCCTCACTTTCCTTCTTTGTCCCTAGAAACAAGGACTCGCACAGTGAAAGAAACTGACACTCTCCCTACCTAGAGTTTTCTGTCCCTAGAAAAAATGTTTTTTTAAAGCACACTATAGCACAAGGAGAATTCCCCTCACTTTCCTTCTTTGTCCCTAGAAACAAGGACTCGCACAGTGAAAGAAACTGACACTCTCCCTACCTAGAGTTTTCTGTCCCTAGAAATTTTTTTTTTTTAAAGCACACTATAGCACAAGGAGAATTCCCCTCACTTTCCTTCTTTTTTCCTAGAAACAAGGACTCGCACAGCGAAAGAAACTGACACTCTCCCTACCTAGAGTTTTCTGTCCCTAGAATTTTTTTTTTTTTTAAAGCACACTATAGCACAAGGAGAATTCCCCTCACTTTCCTTCTTTGTCCCTAGAAACAAGGACTCGCACAGTGAAAGAAACTGACACTCTCCCTACCTAGAGTTTTCTGTCCCTAGAAAAAATGTTTTTTTAAAGCACACTATAGCACAAGGAGAATTCCCCTCACTTTCCTTCTTTGTCCCTAGAAACAAGGACTCGCACAGTAAAACACACTGACACTCTCCCTACCTATCCTTCTCTTTCCCTAAACTAAAGGAATCCAGGTTAAGCAAGAAAGAAATAAATGTCACTGTCCCTGCCTATGCTGCTCTATCCCTGCTCCGGAACACACTACACTAGGCCGCCGTGCTGGCGGCCTTTTATAGTGTGGGGCGTGTACTAAACACCCTCAGCAATAATTGGCCACAGGCATCCTGCCTGTGGCCAATCATTGCTCTCCTCGCTGCCGGCGCTGTGATTGGCCAAGCATGCGGGGTCACAGTGCATGCTTGGCCAATCACAGCGCCTGGATGACACTGCGATGGCGTAGTGCATTGTGGGCCGTTCGCGTCACTCGAATTTGGCGCGAACGGCCCAAATCGTTCGATCTTCGTCGAACGATCGAACAGCCGATGTTCGAGTCGAACGTATGTTCGACTCGAACACGAAGCTCATCCCTAATTCTCACAGCAGCAAAGTTTTTTCTGCGATTCCTGCACCCGCATAGGTATAAACCTAGCCTGAAGCATAGCTTGGTGTAGTTAAAAAAAAAAACAGTTAGTGAATATTGACATACCTGAAACAGAGTAATCTCCATTAGGAGAGGCCACTGTTATAGATGAGGCATTCCCAATGCTCTCTACTGGCCCCAGGCCTACGTGGTTACTAAAGCTTAGCACATGCCATCCCATCACTTTGGCCAGCTGCTGGACAGCAAGGATCTGGTGCTGAGACATCTGAAACAACAGAAGCATACCATGTTAGACCTATTACCTTTTCTCTCAAAACATTCTTTACCTGCAGCGCTGAAGACCTGTCCCAGAGCATTAAAGTATTTTTCACCTGAAGCAATATGAATTAGTATTTTTTTTTTAAAACCTGACATACAGGGACAAAAAAAATCCTTACCCCGGCAGTGGGTCTCCCCATCCCAAGGGTTAACTTCCAATTTTGCCTAGACGATGATGGATAAGATGATATGGTCACCTTACTCCTCGTTCCTTAGGCAGTCTGTGCTCTCCTCCGTGGTCCGATGCCCCCAGAATATGGGCGGGTCCTTTGTGTCCTCCTGTACAACACAGGACTAATGGTCCTGCATTGTGCAGGACGCCGCCAGATGGCTGTGACCGGTTTGGCAGTGAAACAAAGAGGCTTTGGAGGACTAATCGCACAAAGAGAAAAAAAGCAAATATATCACTATATTCATCATCCCCTAGGTAAAATGAGAAGTTAACCCTTGCAGTTGGAATGGGGACCTACTGCAAAAGTACCACTTTTTGTATCTCTGGAGTTCAGTTTTAAAAACACAGAAGCAAATGGTACCATGGTTTTCCTGCTTGAGTGATGTCAAGTTAAACAGTAATTCATGCTCTGCATTCATACCATGGACCAAAAATTTAGGTGCACCTATATTAAATTGCCAACTTAAAACCACTTTAATTTGCAGGCATCACCATGTGCTGCACACCTCAGCACCACTGTTGAAGTGGAGTTTCGCCGCTGCATCAATCCCCTTGCCCTCTTCAGAAATTTCCTGCAGATGTGCCGACAATCTCTGCCAGGTATTTGAAACTATTTCTGCTAGTTTAACTTAGAAGCCTCTTATGCAAGGTAAGGTTATCAGGTTAACAGTCAAGTATACATTCACTTGATCCATTGGACAAGACCAAATTTGTTCTTCCAGCAGAAACAGACTTTTCAATACTACAAAATTTATTCTGGAGTTCTAAAATAAAAAATGTGAGTCAATATTTATTGCATAATAAAAAAATAAATAATAAAAAGGACCCAAATCTAGCTATTCCTCCCACCCCTTTATGTATACCCAGGTGTCCTCTACAGTCTGGTCACGCGACACCAGTGGTCCTCTTCTATCCAGCAGTGGGTGGCTCTGAATGCTGCAGAGGGGATTGGTATATAATCTGTCCCCTAACTCTGCAGAATTCTCTTGGGAGTCCAGGGTGACCTTTAATGCTCTGAGCTCATGGCAAGGGGGTCCAATGGCACTGCGCACCATTTAAACCAGAAGAGAATCAGGGCAGCAAGTTTGTGTGCAAGACAAGAGCACCGAGAGGAGTGAAATATTGTAGTGGGAGATGTTTTGTTTTTTAAGGCAATGATTGGGCTTTTTTTTTTTTTTTTTTATATATAAAAAGAAGCTGAAGTTGGGCTTTATCCATGACTATCCCATGTCATTAATGCATTTGGAATATTAACAAGTAGCACCTGTGAGAGGAGGAAGTCTTGCAGCTCTTGTTCCTGATGAGACAGCGTGATGACCCTCCCATCTCTGTGTACAACTTTGATTTGGTCCACCCCAATATTCAGCTGCAACTGAATGGACCTGGAGGAAAAATCATATTGAATTTTTTTTAGCCATCATGAAATTAAACCAAATAAAATTTTTATAACCACTATCCATGACATAATATAAAGTGCATCCGGAAAGTATTCACAGCGCTTCACTTTTTCCACATTTTGTTATGTTTCAGCCTTATTCCAAAATTGAAATTAAATTAAATTCATTATTTTCCTCAAAATTCTACAAACAATACCCCATGATGACAATGTGAAAGAATTTTGTTTGAAATCTTTTAAAAATAAAAAATCCCATGTACATAAGTATTCACAGCCTTTGCCATGACACTCAAAGCTGAGCTCAGGTGCATCCTGTTTCCACCGATCATCCTTGAGATGTTTCTACGACTTGATTGGAGTCCACTTGTGGTAAATTCAGGTTGATTGGACATGATTTGGAAAGGCACACTCCTGTCTATATAAGGTCCCACAGTTAACAGTGCATGTCAGAGAACAAACCAAGCCATAAAGCCCAAGGAATTGTCTGTAGACCTCTGAGACAGGATTCCATGGAGGCACAGATCTGGGAAAAGGTACAGAAAAATGTCTGCAGTATTGAAGGTCCCAATGAGCACAGTGGTCTCCATTATCCGTAAATGGAAGAAGTTTGGAACCACCAGGACTCTTCCTAGAACGGGCCACCCGGCCAAACTGAGCGATCGGGGAGAAGAGCCTTAGTCAGGGAGGTGACCAAGAACCCGATGGTCACTCTGACAGAGCTCCAGTGTTTCTCTGTGGAGAGAAGAGAACCTTCCAGAAGAACAACCATCTCTGCAGCATTCCACCAATCAGACCTGTATGGTAAAGTGGCCATACAGAAGCCACTCTTCAGTAAAAGGCACATGACAGCCCGCCTGGAGTTTGCCAAAGGGCACCGGAAGGACTCCGACAATGAGAAACAAAATTCTCTGGTCTGATGAAACAAAGATTTAACTTCCTGGCCTGAATGGCAAGCATTAGGTCTGGAGGAAACCAGACACCGCTCATCACCTGGACAATACCATCCCTACAGTGAAGCATGGTGGTGGCAGCATCATGCTGTGGGGATGTTTTTCAGCGGCAGGAACTGGGAGACTAGTCAGGATTGAGGGAAAGATGAATGCAGCAATATACAGAGACATGCTTGATGAAAACCTGCTCCACAGGGCTCTGGAGCGAAGGTTCCTCTTCTAACAGGCCAACGACCCTAAGCACACATCCAAGATAACAAAGGAGTGGCTACGGGACAACTCTGTGAATGTCCTTGAGTGGCCCCACCCACTATCCCGGTCTTCCGCGGGTTACTGAAGACTTGGCTTTTCACGCAAGCCTTTCCTGCGCAGCCTCTCTGTTCCACCCTTTCTGCCGCTCTGTGCTGCTTTTGGTTCCTGGGTCCTCTTCCTTCGGGGTAAGACCACGCTATATTAAGATACCTCTCAACTCAACCCAGAGCCCAGACTTGAACCTGATTGAACATCTCTGGAGAGATCTGAAAATGGCTGTGCACCGATGCTCCCCATCCAACCTGATGGAGATTGAGTGGTCCTGCAAAAAAGATGACGAGAAACTGCCCAAAAATAGGTGTGACAAGCTTGTAGCATCATACTCAAAATATTTGAGGCTGTAATTGGTGCCAAAGGTGCTTCTACAAAGTATTAACCATTTGTCCCCCGCCCACTGTCAATTGACAGCGGGCGGAGGACACTCTCGTTCTGGGAAGACGTCATATGACGTCCTCCCTTTAAAATGAGCTAAGGGGCGCGCCCGCGCTGCCGGCGGCGCGCGCGCGCCGCGTTCCCAAGGCCCCGATGCGCGTGCCCGGCGGCTGCGATTGCCGCCGGGCACCCGCGATTGCCCGGGAAACGAGCAGGAAAGTGGATCTCTGTGTGTAAACACAGAGATCCACGTCCTGTGAGGGAGAGGGGACCGATGCTGTGTCCCTTGTACATAGGGACAACCATCGGTCACCTCCCCCAGTCAGTCACCTCCCCCCACAGTTAGAACACATTGAGGGAACATATTTAACCCCTTCCCGCCCCCTAGTGGTTAACCCCTTCCCTGCCAATCACATTTATACAGTAATCAATGCATTTTTATAGCAGGGATCGCTGTATAAATGTGCATGGTCCCAAAAATGTGTCAAAAGTGTCCGATGTGTCCGCCGCAATATCGCAGTCACAATAAAAATCGCAGATCGCCGCCATTACTAATAAAAAAATAAAAAATAAAATAATATGCTATAAATCTATCCCCTATTTTGTAGACGCTATAAATTTTGCGCAAACAAATCAATACGCGCTTATTGCGATTTTTTTTTTTTTTACCAAAAATATGTAGAAGAATACGTATCGGCCTAAACTGAGGAAAATTTTATTAAAAAAAAAAAAAAAAATGGGTATTTATTATAGCAAAAAGTAAAAAAGTGTTTTTTTTCCAAACTGGACGCTCTTCTTTTGTTTATAGCGCAAAAAATAAAACCGCAGAGGTGATCAAATACCACCAAAAGAAAGCTCTATTTGTGGGAAAAAAAGGATGCAAATTTCGTTTGGGAGCCACTTCGCATGACCGCGCAATTGTCATTCAAAGTGTGACAGCGCTGAAAGCTGAAAAATGGTTTGGGCAGGAAGGGGGTTTTCGTGCACAGTAGGGAAGTGGTTAAGCAAAGGCTGTCAATATTTATGTACTTTTTTTTTGTTTTTTATTTTTAATATATTTGCAAACATTTTGAACAAACTTCTTTCACGTTGTCATTATGGGGGATTGTTTGTAGAATTTTGAGGAAAATTAATTTAAATCTATTTTGGAATAAGGCTGTAAAATAACAAAATGTGGAAAAAGTGAAGCGCTGTGAATATTTTCCGGATGCACTGTAGATGCATGGAACAGCTTGTAGAAAGCTTTTACTTTCTTGCATACACAAACGCCTATACAGAGAACTTTAGATGAACTTGGCAAGATTAAAAGGGAACAGTTAATGTGTTTTGCAGTGCTTACAGTAAAGTACAAACAACTGTTTGTATAAGATATAAACCAGACAGTGAGTGTGTGGTCTTCAGTCAATTGACAAGTTTGACTTACCCGTAAAATCCTTTTCTAGGAGTACATCACAAGCCAGGGGGCAGAGCCAAATGCGGCATGTGAGAGGACCTGCTTCTCTGAGCTCCCGTGACTGATCCGCACACAGCCGTGCCCCCGAGCGCTCTACATACTCCCTGGAGTCCACTGCACCAAACGACCCACTGCCCGCATCGATACATGGCCGGGATGACTAAGCGCTGAAGTTCAGTGCGAAACGCGTCATCTCACATTAGCTGTTTCCTTTGCTGTGCCATGTATTCATTGTTTTTATCTTAAATAAAAGAACAAACATTTTTTTTGGGTGCGGCAGTCCAAGGTCTCTCACTATTTTTGCATGGCCTGGGATGACTAGATTGGAGGATGAGGGAGCGGCCCCAGACTCCCAACATAGTGCAACCACCGCCTTGCCACAACAGACAACATCTTGGGCAGACAAGCACAGAAGGAAGCTGGAGCTTCTAAATACAAGGGAGCCAAGACAACAGGTAAAGATGGCCCCAGAGACATGCTTTACTACGCTCAAAAGCTGCCCTTGCCCTGTGCCCACTCTGATAGCCTGGAAGATGAGGCTGCCGAGTACATCACAGGACACTGGATTGGCTCATTCTTAGACCAATGGGTTATGCTGCACCTTCAAGTGATTGCACACTGGCAAAGAACAGCTGAAAACCAATGCCTGTATAACCCCTCTCATGTGATCCTGTGATAAAATATGTAGGGGCGAGGCAGGATGACGCAATGGCGCTACACAGCAGCAACTGTATACTGAGAGCAGATTAGCAACAGGAGTTTGCACGGTCATAATACTGTGAATATATGCGCATTACTTGGTGCGGTGGAGCACCTGTGAAATGTGAGTGTGGTTTAATAAGCTGGGAAAGACTAATTAAGTTTAAGGCTAAGACCCCTTTCACACTAAGCCGCCCATAGTGTCGGCGGTAAAACGCCGCTATTTTTACCGTCGACACTATGGGCGGATTTACGGCGCATTTGGACCGCTAGCGGGGCGCTTTTACCCCCAGCTACCGGCCGAGAAAGGGTTAAAACCGCCCATAATGCGCTGCTCAAGCTGTGCTGTCCCATTGATTTCAATGGGCAGGAGCGGTATACACACTGCTCCTTCACCGCTTTTTTTACCGTCCTGCTAACGCAACGCTCCAGTGTGAAAGCCCTCAGGCTTTCACACTGGAGACAATGGAGCAGCTGTTTGAGGGCGGATTGCAGGCGCTATTTTTAACGCTATAGCGCCTGCAATACGCCCTCAGTGTGAAAGGGGTCTAAAGCACAATGTCGTTTTTCTTTTATATGTATACTGCGAAATGGAATGTGGAGATTAAATAATAAAGATCAACTGTGCATATGGGCTGGAGGAAGGTGTTCTTTGGAGGAGTAATTTCAAGGAGAAGGTGACATTGTGGACAATATCAGGAGTGGTGACACCAAGTGGCCCGATCTGAGGGACAAAAAGCACATTAGGTTGGAAGGTCATTGAAACCAGGTGAGAGCACAACAGGTGGAGGCCACTGATTGCATATAGCATGATTGGTGGATAATATTAAAAGAAGAAACAGACTCTTTGATCATTTGTACTTTATTCTGAACATTGTGCTATCCATTTTGTCTACACGTTTATTTTCTAAATAAATCTCTGGTAATGCAGTAAGCATTTGCACCCTCTTGTGTGTGTGTTTTTTTTTTTAGGAGCCTTGCAGACCTGAGGTCTGATGCTAGAAGGGACACTAACAAAAAATCTGAAGGTATTTTGGAAAAGACCGGGGTTTTCAGCTCTGCCTGTGTCCAATCACCTGAAGGTGCAACACAACCAACTGATCCAAGAAATTGCCAACCCTGTGCCCAATGATGTATGATAAAAAAAAGCACAACCACTTGGACGGATTTAATAAAACTGAAGAGTGCAAAATCTGGTGCAGCTCTGCATAGAAACCAATCAGCTTCTAGTTTTTTTTTTTTGTCAAAGCTTAACTGAACAAGCTGAAATTAGAAGTCGATTGGCTACCATGCACAGCTGCACCAGATTGTGAACACTCCAGTTTTAGTATATGAACCCCCACTGTGTAGTATTGCACAGAAGGAGTTTCAGTGTATAATAAGGAAACATTGCTGCCCCCTTGTGACAGTCTGCATATTTACATGTTAAAGCGGTTGTATACCCTGTTTTTTAACTTTTATTTACAGGTAAGTCTATAATAAGGCTTACCTGTAGGTAAAAAGAATATCTCCTAAACCTGTACGGTTTTTAGGAGATATTACCCTCGCAATGAGCCGCTGACTGCAGTGGCGCATGCGCAGCAGGGATTCTCGGCTAAAGCCCGGCAGCCGCCAGACCTTGCCGGTGCGTGGGAGTGACATCGCCGCTCCAGCCACTCACAGCGCTGGAGCGGCGATACCCGGAAGACACGGGGCAAGATGACATCTCCCTCGGCGTGGACCAGGTAAGTTACCGATGCCTCGTTCTAAGGCAAGTATTTCATAATGAGCTAGTATACAACCGCTTTAAACAACCCCATCAAACAAGTTCATCATGCTACTAGTAAGGACCCTGTAGTTTTGTCATTATGCCTTGTTTTTTTACTACCTGTTTTACCCCAGCTCCAGCAGAAGCCAACAACTTAAAAAAATGTTCTCTGTGTATTTCCTCAAAACTGTGCTTTCGCCCCTTGAGCCTCATGCACACTGGATGTTAAAATAACATTATAAAAAAAAACACCAGTAGCTTTGCAGTGAGTTTTTCAACGTTTTTGTAATAGCGTTTTTCCGCGTCAGCGGTTTTTTATTTAAACATTTTTTTTAATGGATCAAAAACGGCCAAAAATGCTGGTGAGCCGTGTTCATCAACCTTTAGCAGCGTTAGAGCGTTTTTACAGCTGAAAAACGTCTCTCAGACCCTACTATATATATATATATATATTTTTTTTACTGATCAAAAACGGCACTGCCCAAAACTTCTGATAACAGTCTATGTGTGCATTGACACATAGGATAACATGGAGAGTTTAATGACTGTAAAAAAAAAAAAGTCTACAGCCAAAAACAGCTGCTGTAAAAACGTCAAAAAACTTCCAGTGTGCCTGAGGCCTTATAGTTATCATCTTACAACCTAGAATGTGCCGTTCGAAGTTCTGCAAATATGCGAACAAGGGTCTATGCTACTCATAAAGAAATATTAGTCTGTCAGCTAATATGCTCACTTGTAATTCAGTGAATTATACCAGGATTCAATCAGTCTTCTGGCTCAGGTTTCCAAGCTTCTATTGGCTCCCTGGGGAACAATCCATTTATAAAAGCATCTCTGAATTCAAAGCCTACTGTTACTGACAAATAAATAAATAAATCACTCACTTGCATATCTGTTCATAACCTTGGGATGTTATCAGGACTTTCACACTGGACTCGTACACATCATTGATACTTGACCAGTGAGCTTGTATCTGTGGGTCCTCAATCCTGCTGGCCAGGCTGTCGATGGTGCGTGCAGTTCTAGAAACAAAAATGAGATTTACAAAAAGGATAACAATTCACAGAATACTTTGGTTCTGCCCGATCATTCGCCCTTACTGGTCCGCGGTAATAGACCTTATTCACCAGATCACTGAGATCAAGTTACCTTTGGATCCTTGGACAGTGCTTTTCCATGCTACCTCAATGTCAATAGGTAGATATAAACGCTGGCTGATTCCACATCTTCTTAACACGGCTAAGGCTCTCATTCCTGTGCTTTGGGGTCAATCTACATCTCCGTCCACTAAGTGTTGGCTGCAAAGAGTCTCTGACGTTTACCTCATGGAAGACCTCACCCACATTGCGAGAGACACTACCAAACAATTTACTTTAACCTGGGCCCCGTGGTCCTCCTTCCTATCTACCCAATGTTATAAGGACATAATTTCTTCTTCCCCCTGAACAACCCAGGTCCTTGATGTCTCACTCTTATGTATGTAAATGCTGTGGATTTTATTTCTATATAAGGATTAAATTCAATGTTAGCACATGCCAAATATTAATCTTTTGCTGCCATGTGTGCCAACCTCCTACCTTCTTCTCCCTCCCCCCCATCCCACCTTTCTCTCTTGCACTTCTCTCTTTCTCCCCCCTTCTGTTTCTCTTTTTATGCTTTTTATATTGTTATTTTAATTTGGTTTGCTGGGTCACTCTTAATGTCTCTACTACACTCATGAGTGATTATTTTCACACGTTTGCCCAGTGTACCCCTCTCTGTTCCAAAGTACTTCATTTGATTGAGATGCTTATATATCTTTCTCAATAAAAATATATTGAACAAAAAAAAAAAAATTCACAGAATACTTTGTCTTTATCTATGTGACGAAATAAGCTTTAAGTCGGCTGCAGCTGTATCATTGCATGTCCTGCCAAAATGCCAATAAAAAACCTGCATTCCCATACTCAAAGTGCATGTAAACCCAACAGTGTACAATGTGCAGCAAAAGAGAGAAAATACTTTTGTTGGGTAAAAAAAATAGCAAAGAAAAAAATAATAATAATATAGCACATATACATTGCGACACTAATCATATTGTAATTGAATGTTATTAAAAATTACCTTTCCTTTTCAATCTGTAACCACTGAAATTTTCTGAGAATACATGACAATATGGCTACATGGAGTTGTTCTGTTCCCCAGAAAAATATTTCCTGCTTGTGTGATTGGCTCACCAATTTTCCCAGAAGTCTGCCTAAGCCTGGTAGACACAATTGGATTTTCCGGACAAAGAGTAGGACTTTTGTCCAAAGGGCGTTGGCCATGAGCTTGTATTGCATACAAATGGCCAAGAATTGTCGGGCAACAAACACGAAACTACGTGGTTTTTCAGCTCTTTAGCACCACCCTTTGGGCAACTTCTGCTAATGTTGTGTTATGGTTAGCATTGCTTCTGAGCATGCGTGTTTGTACTTTGGAGTTTTGTCCGAAGGACTTCTGTACACACGATTGGATAATCCGACAACACACATTTGTTGTTGGAAATTTTTAAAGCATGCTATCCCACATTTGTTGGCGGAAAATCCGACAACAATTGTCCGATGGAGCGTACAAACGGTCACATTTCCCGACAATAGCCTGCATCACACAATTGCTGCCAGAAAATCCGATCGTGTGTACAGGCCTTAAGATACAAGTCAGATTTCAGGAATCCCCTGCAACAAAAATGTTTTTTTTGAGAGTTAGGCCTCGTACACACGACCGAGTTTCTCGGCAAGAACCAGCAAGAAACTTGCTGGCAGAGATGTCTTGCCGAGAAACTCGTTCGTGTGTATGGTTTCTCGTCAAGAAAACCGGCAAGTAATCTCGACGAGAAAATAGAGAACCTGCTCTCTATTTTCTCGTCGAGATTCTCGTCGGCATGTTTCTCGACGAGAAAAGTGAGTGTGTGTACACTTACCTGTCCTCCCGGAAGCCCGCGCATGTTCGAAATGAATTCGACGCATGCGCGGTAGCTTCCTAGGCATAGGTAGGGTATACCAAGATGGCGGCGACAGCATCGAATGTGACGAGCGCACGCTCGTCGTAGTCGATGACGTCACCGCGTACGCTCCATTCAAAGAACCGCGGGTTCTTTAAATCGAGCGTGTGTACACTCGGCCGGGACAAGTTTCTTGTCCAAGAATCTCGTCGAAAAAAACGACATGTTTTTTTCGACGAGAATCTCGGCCGTGTGAACGAGGCTATACTTTCAATAGGAACACATCTAAAGGGATGCAGGCACAGCAGATTTCCTCATTAGGGCCCTGTAGCTCCACACCTAATAGTTAATTATGAAACCACTCCCATTAGACCCACTCAGAACAGAGGAACAAACAGGGATTTCTTCAGAATAACAAAAGGTAGGAATCTGCAACAAAGTTTGTTATAATCCTTGCAATGTACATAGATCACCCAGAGAGGAACGTTTTTTTTTTCTCTCAACAAAAGTGGAGTTACACTTTAATGACCTTTCCAGACATCCAGTGAATACCTAGCTTCATGTGCTGCACTGAAATCTAAAGCAGTGTTATCAGCCCTGCCCAATTCACCTCTGAATAACAAATAACTCCAACCCAAGTTATTTAGACCGAGAGTAGGAGGTGTTCTGTAGTTCTAACATGTCCTAGGACAACAATGCCATGCCCCCAGTATAGTAAGTGTTAGAACAGAAAGTGTGATACTGCCAGAATGAAAATGATACCAAGTGAAAATGAAGAAGTAAAAACAAACATAAAAAAATAAAATGCAGCCACCACATCTGATTGGTAAGCCACAATATACTATATTTTTGTTCCTGGGTTTAGATATACTTTAAATCTATCAAATAAAAACTATGGTAGTTAACACCAGCGAGCCTCATTCTGAAGATGCTACTTCGAGGCACTGCACCAAACAAGCCCCTAAAAACAGAGGCCTGCAATGTGAGCCCACCTTTTTTTCCCGCATGCACAGGTTTCACTCCCAGGAGTGTTCATTTTTCTGATGATTTAATGAATATATTGCTTCCCCTGCCACTATACTAGAATTCAACGGAGGAGTCAAAGAATGGCAGCATCTATCTAAGGCTTTTCATGCAGGCTATTTTGCTTTGCAACAGATCTTTCAAAGTATATCTAAACCCAATTTTTTTTTAGTTAATAAAAACTAACAGGGTTTTTATTAAAAGGATAACTAAACCTTTGTTTAAAAAACAAAACAAAAAAAAAATACATGTCATACTTCCCTCCTCTATGCAGTTGGTTTTGCACAGAGTGACCCTGATCCTCCTCTTCTGGGGTCCCTCAGCGGTGCTCCTGTCTCCTCCTCTTCTCGAGTGCCCCATTGGAGAGCCGCTCTGCCTTGGGGAACTCGTGCGGACGCGCTCCCGTGTCCTGATAATGCGTCTATTGACACAGACAGCAACTCGGCCCCGCCCCCCACATCATTGGATTTAAATGACAGCAGTGGGAACCAATAGCTGCGCTGCTATCAATCTATCCAATCAGGACCTGAGACACCCGCTGGTTGCATAGAATGCATTAAGGTGAAAAACCACAAGGGTTTACAACCCCTTTAATCTGCTAGCTCATACAAAATAAAAAACACCTTTTGGCATTAGCTATATACACTTTAAAGGGACAAAAACATGACTTGCTGCGCTATTAGCGTGACCACTAACCTGCGTCTGAGGAAAATGTGTTTTGCTTGTTTGATTATTTTCTCCAGCAGTCCCTCGCTCTGCTGCATGAGGCTTATTTCATTCTTATCGAAGGCTTGGGGACCGGCAAGACGAACCCGCTTGTGTCCAAATGGAGCGCTGGCCGGATGTGGCATCACAATATTACTCAAAGTTTGTTTGTGAAACTAAAAAAAAAAAAAAAAGGAAAAGGGAAAAAAAAAAAAAAGGGGGTTATGCCTCCTTCATTTACCACCTGCCAAAATATGCAATAGATTGCTAAATACAAGTAAGGAGACTTCAGCCAACGCTGCCTGGGTAAAGTGTGCAAAAAGGACTTTGCAGCTGAAGAAATTACTTCTGGCTAAGTACCATTTTAGCAGGCTTGTAAGTAAATTTCTTCTGCAGCTGATACTGTTTAACCACTTCAGCCCCAGAAGGTTTTACCCCCTTACTGACCAGGCCATTTTTTTGCAATACTGCACTGCGTTGTTTTAACTGACAATTGAGCGGTCGTGAGATGCTGTACCCAAATAAAATTGTCATTCTTTACCCACAAATAGAGCTTTCTTTTGGGGGTATTTGATCACCTCTGTGATTTTTATTTTTTGGGCTATAAACAAAAAAAAGACCGTCAATTTTGAAAAAAAAACAAAACAATATATTTTTTACTGTTTGCTATAAAACCCATGTAAAAAAAAAAAAATGTAAAAAACAAAATCGAATTTCTTCATCAATTCAGGCCCAATATGTATTCTGCTGCATATTTTTGGTAGAAAAAAAAAAACACCCATGAAAGCGTATATTGATTGGTTTGCACAAAAGTTATAGCGTCTACAAACTATGGGCTAAATTTATGGAATTTTTTTATTATTTTTACTAGTAATGGCGGTGATCAGCGATTTTTAGCGAGACTGCGACATTGCGGCAGACAAAACTGACACCAAGTTACACTTTTTGGGGACCAGCGACAGCAATAGTCATCAGTACTAAAAAAAAAAAAAATGCACTGTCACTGTACTGATGACACTGGCAAAAAAGGGGTTAACATCAGGGGCAATCAAAGGGTTAATTGTGTTCCCTGGGGGTGCCAACTGTAGGGGTGGGTGCTTTGACTGGGGGAAGACAGAGATCCATGTTCCTGCTTAGCAGAAACACAAGATCTCGTTGTTTGTATAGGAAGACCACCGTTCGGTCTGCCTCGGGAATGATCAGCGGGTCCCAGTGGACATCAGGTTCGCTGGACCAGCTGATTGGCTCCCCAGACCCGGCTTTTGAAATCATGTACAGGTATGTGATTTTGCACTTAGGTGTCCCCCTGCCACAGTATATGTACCTGGGCCTGCCATTAAGCGGGTAAACAAGACAAACAGGACCTGTATAGGGTCGGTCCGTTTAACACTGGGTGTTAGCGGAAATCTGGTATGGCATTATAATACAGAGCTAAAAAAGTATATTTATTCTGAGTCTGTAACAGAACAAAAAAAATATATATATATTTTTGTACAGGCAAAAAATAAATAAAGAGAGTGTTTATGTCAGTTGGCTCACCTCTCTAACAATCTGGTGCAGGTTGTGTTCCAGGACGTAAAGGTGATCTTCAGGGCTGGTCTTTTCAGAAGAGGATTTCTGAGACTTCTTGTCATTTGTTGAGTGGCAGAAGGAGATGGACAATTGGAGTCCTGTAGGAAGACGGCAGTCAGATGACCAATGAGAATAAAAACACTATTTGGTGCTAGGATTTACTTCTTATAATGCTAGATTTGCCAAAATACACTTTTACAGCTACTCTCTACAGCTGGGGTCTCCAAAACTTCCTAAACAAAACGGACAGTTTACTCTCCTTGAGACTTAAAGGGGGGGGGGGGCAGACTTGGACACCCTGAATTGATCCTACGGAAAAGATTCACTGACGATATCCTCTTTCTATAGGAGGGGGATCTTCAGTCGTGGGTTCTTTCCTGGGTGATCTGAATATTAATGATAGAAGAATTGTCCTCGGCCATGAGGCTAGCCCCACTGAGATCTATTTTCTGGACCTGAAAATTTCCATTCAAAATGGGAGTATGGTAACCTCTACTTTCTAAGCAGACAGATAGAAATGGGTACATTCCATTGGAATACTGCCATCACCAGTCATGGCTATCGGCAGTGCCTAAAGGCCAATTTTTAAGATCAAGACGGAATTGCACCCATACAGGAGGGTCACTTTCGGCAAGCTGCTACTCTTAAAGCAAGATTTATGACAAAGGGATATAATGAGGGAGTTTTAGATACCCTTATACAGTAGGTGGGGGGGTAGGAATCGCCAACAATGGATTATTGATGGCCCCCAAGAGAGGAGAACATCGGGCGATTTTGCCTCAGCCTTCCTCACTACCTATTCAAGCCACCATTGGCTAAATAAAAAGAAAAAAGCATTGGCCAGTTTAAAAAAAAACGACCGTGTTTTGGGCCCTCAGTTACCTAACCAAACACAGGTCATTTTTAGGGGAGCACCCAGCCGGAGGAATATGGTGGCACCAAATGTTTGAGATCCCCCAACTAGACCCACATTTTTTGTCGATCTGAAAGGATATTATCTATGTGGGAAGTGTAAAGCATACAGGATTAACTAAAATCAGAGGCAGGAGGGTCACGGAATTTACCTCGGTTGGTACAGGTGCCACCTACCCGATTAGAACTTTTATTTCATGCATGACTAAGCATGTGGTTTACCTCCTTAGGTCCCCCTGTGGCTTATAATATGTTGGGCACACCACTCGTATGTTACACATTAGAATGGGGGAGCACAAATATTAAAAAGGGGTTTGACAAACACAATGTGTCTAAACACTATGCTCTCAAACATGACAGGGATCCCAGAGGTACCACATTTTTAGCCCTAGAAAAGTACTCCTTGCATTGGCGAGGTAGTAATAGTAAAAAGGAATATTTCAAGGGCTGAGACCAGCTGGATCTATAAATTGGGTATGCATGCCCCCCACGGCTTGAACGTGGAGTGAGACACCAACCGTTTTATAAATAATAGTTCATGTCTCCCTATTTCCCCTTTTTTATTTTTAGATACCGGTTTTAAGATACTCGTTCTATTGGGGTTTTTGTCAAATAAAACGATTTCAGACATGATACAATTTTCCAACTTAAGAGTTAGGCATACAGGGTTTTATATATTTGGTTTAGTTTAATATTCATTGATTTTAGAGTACATTTTAAGAGTTTACCTGCTCTAAAAAAATTGACTTGTGTAGTGTGATACATCTCAAGCCATTAGGGGGCAAAGATCTCCTGGGTGAAAGAGATTGTACACATCACTTTTGGATTGAATCGTTTTATAGAGAATTATGTATTAACAAACAAACACAAGATGGCGGTGGCGGAATAATGGTTTTAAGGCATGACAATGGTACTGATTGACCATGATTAGTCTAAACATTGTATAGGTGTTCTGCTTTTGATTGACTAATAGGAATGCCTTCTGACTAATGAACATATTTATGTGAATGTGTGTACGTACCCCTTAGGACGTAATTTGACGAAACGCGTTGGTTGGTTACGTACACACGCTACTGCGCATTCGCGACCGAGGTTCCACCACCTTGGTTTTGGGAAACTGACTTGTTCTTATTGACATATGTTAAAAGCGTAACAATGTCATTTTAAATGTAAGTGCACTACTTGTTCTTTTAATAAATACAGTTAGCTATACAGTATTGCGCTATGAGGAGTCTTGTTTTGCATAGACCCTAATTGAGTCTACATGAGGTATATTGAGTCAACTTCCGTGATTGGTTGATCCATTTCACCCGGATGTAGTCTGTTTGAAGCTATACCTAATGCGGTTTGAGCCAAGGTGATTGGATGTAAAGCTTAAACCATGAGAGTATTGATTCCCCCTGAGTAAGGGAGATCGCCGGCTCTCTGGTAAGCCTCCAGTGTGATTTTAATGTGGGTGTCGCCATTGGTCTATCAGAAATTCCCCCTTTTTGGTCACGGATTCCTTCTTGGGACTTTATATACATTTACTCACTCTTTTATGGACCATTTTAATTTTTTGTGCGTTTTGATTCACATATTCGTCGCTAATTGAGATATATATATATATAGATATAGATATATATAGATATAGATATATATAGATATAGATAGATATAGATATATAGATAGATATAGATAGATAAATAGATATATATATATATATACACACACACACACACACACACACACACACACACACATACATACATACATATATATATATATATATATATATATATATATATATATATATATATATACACACACACACACACACACACACATATATATATATATATATATATATATATATACACACACACACATATATATATATATATATATATATATATATGTTTAGCGCCACACTTTGTCACTTTCATGTTGTTTGCCAAGTATCAAGATTGTAGTGCTTGGCTGCTATCTATTGTTATTGTTACTATTCCAAGCGCAGATAACTTCCCATTTAAATGATGTCCCATTGTTGGCATCAGTGGATAAAACTAGTGCCCCAAGGGCCAGATAAAAGCAAGCAAAGGGCCGCATCTGGCCCCAGGGACGCAGTTTGGAGACCATTGCTCTACAGAGATGAGTAACAGAGTCCACTAATAGACAGGAACTGCTTTAAATTAGAAAGGCCTTCAGAGAGAAGCAGAACAGCACATGGTCGGGCCACGTAGTGCCCACATGTCAACAAACCAAACAATAGAACACAAGACTACAAAGGGGGTGGCTCACACCATAGCCCGCATGTACGCAGCTGTGGAGGGATGGTATAACCAGCAGAAAAAAAAATTAAGGGAAAGAAGCTTTATTAAAGAAGGAAGATTAATATATTACAGAAGATGTGGAACTTAACTTGGAAAAAACACATTCAAATTGAGGCAAGCTGATTGTATTTTTGTGCCAAGAAGTCAGCTTTAAACCAACGATTTACAATTTTTGTGAAAGAAAAAAGGTACCGTATTTTCCGCACTATAAGGCGCACCGGATTATAAGGCGCAGTCTCAATTACGGGTCTATTTCTGTACTTAACCCATACATAAGGCGCACTGGACTATAAGGCGCATGCTAAAAACATACGGTCTACAAAAAGAAATTTAACGGAAGCAAAACAGTGAGTTTAGTTGAACTTTATTCTACTATTTAACAATACACTCACATTATTTTTCAGTCTCGTTGCCAGGCGGCTGTTAAGCAATGATGCCGGCTTTTGCAAAAGCTCGGACAACAGTTAAAGCAGATACCTTGCCAACGTGCTGTACATATTACGTAATGTTCTCTGACTGGTTTATCGCTGCCAGCATACGTAGTGTACGTATTACGTCTCTGTGTCAGTGGGAAATGGTCCGACAGTTAACCAAGCAGAGTGCTTACCAAAGTCGCACAACAAAATTTTTACAGATTTTGGAACTCAGTGCACACATAAGGCGCACCGGACTATAAGGCGCATGGCCGATTTTTGAGAAAATTTTAGGCTTTTAGGTGCGCCTTATAGTGCGGAAAATACGGTACAATACTTACCTATTCTGCCACCCGTGCCTTGGATCTAGGTCAGCACTTGCATTTTACATCTTTTATTGCTGCTTGCTTCTGCTCTCCCAGTGCTGCTTCCCTGAACATCTAGTTTTCACAGAAAAGAGTTAACAGTGGACAGGGCAGTCTCCAAGAGAGGACACAAAGCCATGGAGTGCCTTGCCATCCTACTATACATGGCTGTGTGTTTCTATTGATGCACACATTGTAATGAGACATAACTATCTCCTGCAAACAAGGGTGGCTCCACAGGCTGTTGCTTACTTCTGACTTTACATTTTAAATTTTTTGCAACAGAGTCGCTTTAAAGCTCTATTTACAGCATGTCTCCAATGTTGAACAAATTCAAGTGCGACTTTGATCTGACTGTATATTCTATGGATCAAAGTCACATCAAAAGTCAAACCAAAAGTAGTGCAGGCACCTTTTCAAAGTCGCTGTGACTTTAAAGTGTTTTTTTACCCCAGCACTTCATGTTCCTGATGTGTGCCTGCTGTACTTCTATAAGAAAGTCTCCAGTTCTCTTTGTATTGCTTCCTTTGTGTGAAATCCCTGGTGTTTCTGCCAGTCCCTCTGCTTTATTATTAAAAACTGACCACACTAAGCAGGAGAGCACACTGTGGTCAGTTTTCTAGCTTTACTGGGAACTCAGTCTGCTCTCCTCCAATGATCAGACTTGTCCTGACACTCCCCTGCTGCACAGCCATTCACTTGGAAGCTCAGTGTGCTAATGCTTCTCCTCCTCCAGCTCTTATGCAGCTGGTAACAGAGGGAATGTGATAAAAGAAAAAAAAAAAGGGGGGGGGGGGAATTTTTTCATATATTTTTACACAAATAATTTGCCTTTCATTTCTATTTTAAACCAAATGTATTGTTTTACAAGGTAATCATTTACAATCACTTTAACCCCTTGGCGGCGACCGCACACAAATATGCGGCCTCTCGGTGGCTGGTCCTTGGTGCTGAGAGGCTGCATATTTGCATGACTTGCGGTCAATACAGCTGGGTGTCATTGAAAAGAATGGGGTGCGGTTTGTCATGTGATGTCCAAAGTCACATGACAAATTGCACAAGTGACTGAAGACAATGTACAGGCAGTCCCCGAGTTACGAACGAGTTAGGGACTGTAGGTTTGTTCTTAAGTCGAATAGGTTTGTGGGCGGCACAGTGGGTAGCACTCTCGCCTGGCAGTAAAAAGGGTCGCTGGTTCGAATCCCAACCACGACACTACCTGCCTGGAGTTTGCATGTTCTCCCTGTGCCTGCGCGGGTTTCCTCCGGGTGCTCCGGTTTCCTCCCACACTACAAAGATATGCTGGTAGGTTAATTGGCTCCTGTCTAAATTGGCCCTAGTATATGAATGTGAGTTAGGGACCTTAGATTGTAAGCTCCTTGAGGGTAGGAACCGATGTGAATGTACAATGTATATGTAAAGCACTGCGTAAATTGACAGCGCTATATAAGTACCTAAATAATATTATTAGGGTTGTCCCGATACCGATACTAGTATCGGTACCGATACCAAGCATTTGCGCGAGTACTTGTACTCGCGCAAATGCTCCCGATGCCCAGTCCGATACTTTTTTTTTTTTCAGAGCGGACGCAGAGAGGGGGTGGAGAGCGGGGGGCGGAGAGCAGGACGGAGAGCGTGGCAGGGGGGCGGAGACCAAGGCGGAGAGCGGGGCGGAGACCAAGGCGGAGAGCGGGGCGGAGACCAAGGCGGAGAGCGGGGCGGAGACCAAGGCGGAGAGCGGGGCGGAGACCAAGGCGGAGAGCGGGGCGGAGACCAAGGCGGAGAGCGGGGCGGAGACCAAGGCGGAGAGCGGGGCGGAGACCAAGGCGGAGAGCGGGACGGAGACCAAGGCGGAGAGCGGGACGGAGACCAAGGCGGAGAGCGGGACGGAGAGTGGGGCGGGGGGCGGAGAGCGGGACGGAGAGTGCGGCAGGGGTCGGAGAGCGAGTCCCTCACCTGCAGTTGAAACTGGTAAGCTGGCAGGGGTGCAGGGCGCAGCCGCATCAGGATCGGTGACCGGTGCTGTCGCATTCGGTCGCCGTCAGCGGCTGAACGTCCCCACGCCCATCTTGGTACACCTTGCACTCGGCTGCAGTAAGCAGCAGCAGACATCTTGTTACACCCAGCCTGAGCTATATGGGCTGGGTGTAACAAGATGTCTGCTGCTGCTTACTTCAGCCGAGTGCAGGGTGTACCAAGATGGGCGTTGCACTATTTTTTTTTAATTTTAAATCCTGTGTCATTTTTTTTTCCCGCAGCATTTCAGTGCCAGCCACCTATCAGTGCAATCAGTGCCATCTACCAGTGCCACCTATCAGGTGGCACTGGTAGATGGCACTGATTGCACTGATAGGTAGCACTTGTGGGCACTGATAGTGCAATCAGTGCCACCAAGTGCTACCTATCAGTGCCCACAAGTGCCCACAAGTGCCATCTATCAGTGCCACCTTTCAGTGCCCACAAGTGCCACATATCAGTGTCCACAAGTGCCACCTTTCAGTGCTATCAGTGCCCACAAGTGCCACCTATCAGTGCAATCAGTGCCATCAGTGCCCATAAGTGCCACCTATCAGTGCCATCTATCAGTGGCAGCCACCTATTAGTGCCCATCAGAGCCAGTCACCAGTCAGTGCCACCTATCAGTCCCCATCTTTCAAACTGTCACATGACACTGAAAAAAAAGTATCGGTAATCGGTATCGGCGAGTACTTGGAAAAAAGTATCGGTACTTGTACTCGGTCCTAAAAAAGTGGTATCGGGACAACCCTAAATATTATTATTAATAATAATAATAATAATAATAATATTAATAATGTTCATAAGTCGGAACAGCATGTGCAGAACGGCAGATACGTTTGTTTTCCGATGTTCCGTCGAATGTGCCCGCCGTCGAAAAGTGACCACGCAGCCAGTCGTTCGCAAGTTGGATGTTCGTAACTCGGGGACTCCCTGTACATGTTACAGGTCTGATTTAACCACTTCCCGCCCAGTCAATAGTGAATTGACGTCCGGGAAGTGGTTGCAATATCGATACTGGACGTCATATGACGTCCTGCAGGATATTGCCTTGCGCGCGCCCGCGGGGGCGCGCAGCGCGGTGATCGGGGACGGCATGTGTCCCTCGGACACAGCGCTTCCCCGATCACGGTAAACAGCCAATTTCATTGGCTGTTTACCATGTGATCGGCTGTGTCAAAGACACAGCCGATCACCTGTCAAAACAAACTCGGCGGCGCGCTCCGTGCGCGCCGCCACAGGCTTGCAGAGCGGGGATCGGGGAAGGCGAGTGTCCCTTGGACACAGCGCGTCCCCGATCAGAGTAAACAGCCAATGAATTGGCTGTTTACCACGTGACCGGCTGTGTCCAATCACAGCCGGTCACAAATGTAAACAAACTGCATGAGTTACTACCTGATCCTTGCTCTCTCCTCACACACCGATCTGTGAGGAGAGAGAAGAGATCAGTAAGTTAGCTCAGTGTAGTTTGTCTACATAAGTTTACAATGCACAACACGCCCCCCCCCCCCCATAAAGAGGACCTGTCACACAGCCCAGCACATCAATCAGCCCAGCCAATCAGCCCATCTGTCAATCAATCAGCCCATCTGTCAATCAAACAGCCCATCTGTCAATCAAACAGCACATCTGTCAATCAAACAGCCCACCTGTCAATCAATCACCCCATCTGTCAATCAATCAACCCATCTGTCAATCAATCAACCCATCTGTCAATCAATCAGCCCATCTGTCAATCAATCAGCCCATCTGTCAATCAATCAGCCCATCTGTCAATCAATCAGCCCATCTGTCAATCAATCAGCCCATCTGTCAATCATCTGTCACAGGCCCACCTCCATCGGTACCGCCATTGGCACCGCCACACAGGCTACCAATACCGCCATCGGTACCAGTACCACCACCAGTACCGCCACCAAGCCCAGCATCTATACTGCCACACAGGCCCGCTACCAGTATCACCACTAGTGCCGCCATCGGTACCACCACCCGTACCACCACCAGTACCACCGTCGGTAGTGCCACCACCACCTGTACCACCACCTGTACCGCCATCGGTACCATCACCACCCGTACCGCCATTGGTACCACCACCACCTGTACCGCCATCGGTACCACCACCCGTACCGCCATCGGTACCCGCCACCGGTACCGCCACCACCACCTGTACCGCCATTGGTACCACCACCACCCATACCGCCATCGGTACCACCACACAGGCCCACCACTAATACCTCCATCGGTACTACCACACAGACCGCCACCACTACCACCAGCAGTACCATTACACAGGCCCACCAATAAGCACTGCCATAATGTCCCAAAGGGTTTACACACCTGAGGAGGCATATGCCATTCTTGCCATGTCGGATGATGAGAGCAGCGGGGAGCTCCCATTATCCGATTCTGGTTCGGAATACGAGCCAGTGGAGGATAGTGGCTCAGAGTCCGAGTCCCCGGAGGAAACCGTCCCTCCCAAAAGAATGCGATCGGCACCAAGATCAGCACCAAGATCAGGAGAACTGCCCACCACCAGCAGCGCCATACCCCAGGAAGAGGAGCCCAGTACAAGCAATGGAAATGCACGCCCAACCCGAAGAATCCAGCCCCAATCCTACCTTCCCGATGCCCTGGCAAACCCCTTATGGTTGCCTGCCAACTCAGGATCCGCTATCATCCCCCCTTTCACCGCACAGCCAGGTGTGCAGCCCGACACTACAAATTTTTCTAAATTTGATTATTTTTGTTTATTTTTCCCACAAGATTTGCTGCAGAATATAGTGGATCAAACGAATCTGTATGCATCCCAATTTATTGCTGCCAACCCCGATTCTTCCTACGCCCGCATGTTCCAGTGGCGGCGTCTAACATTGGAGGAATTTAAATTATTTTTGGGCCTTATGTTCAATATGGGGCTTACAAAAAAGAACGAAGTCCATTCATATTGGTCCAAACGCCCCATCCAACACATGCCCATATATTCCGCTGTCATGTCCAGGAAAAGATACGACATGATTATGCGCTTTCTCCACTTCAATGACAATTCACAGTGCCCTCCCCGAGATGATCCCAACTACGACAAATTGTACAAGATACGCCCCCTAATCAATGCCTTTTCCCAGCGATTTGAAGAAGTTTTCATCCCAGACCAAAAAATTTGTCTGGACGAGTCCCTCGTACATTTCACCGGCCGACTGCAGTTCAAGCAGTACATACCAAGCAAGAGAGCCAGGTATGGGTTAAAATTAAATAAATTATGTGATCGAGCCACTGGATACGTCTGCAAATTCAGGATCTACGAAGGCAAAGACTCCCAGCTCCAGCCCCGTGATTGCCCCACATATATTGGAACCAGTGGGAAAATTGTCTGGGAGTTGGCATACCCCCTGTTCGGAAAAGGTTACCATTTATATGTTGATAATTATTATACCAGCCTGCCCCTTTTTCGCCACCTTTACAGTAAACAAACCCCGGCCTGCGGTACCTTCAAAAAAAACCGGAAGGGATTCCCACAAAATTTATTGACAAAAAAATTGCGACCTGGAGAATCGGCATCCATGAGGAACGAGGAGGTTTTGGCCATGAAGTGGAGGGACAAGAAAGATGTCCACATCCTCTCTACGATCCACAATGACACCATGGTGGAGATCCCAAGAAGACGCGGCTCCATTGTAAAGCCCGAATGTGTCCACGACTACAATTTGTACATGGGGGGGGGGGGGGGGGGTGGATTTAAACGACCAGATGCTACAGCCCTACTTATCAACCAGAAAGTCCCATTATTGGCACAAAAAAGTTGCGTTTCACCTGTTTCACATGGCCCTTTTTAATTCGTTTGTCTGCTACCAAAAAGCAACTCAAAATCACCGACTCCACTACCTCCAATATATCGAAGATATCATCGATGCCCTCATTTACCAACAAGATCCCGCCCCAGGAAGCATTCGCTCTGATAGTGTGAGTCGGCTTCACGAGCGACACTATCCCTTTAGCATCCCCCCCACAGAATCTGGAAGAAGACGCCAAAAGAAATGCCGTGTATGCAGCAGAGGAGGAGTAAGAAGAGACACCAGCTATTATTGTCCCTCCCAACCTGGCCTGTGCATCGGAAATTGCTTCAAAAATTATCATACATCCATTAGTTCCCCTTATTATTAACAGACTGCCATTTCCCTATTTGCCTGCTACCATGTTACTAACTACCTTCCATGTTAATTAACTGACCCTGGCCTGTTTACCGACGATGCCTCTGCCTGCCGATTTAAACCACGTTTCTGACTTCCACGTGTACCGACCTTGGCCTGTTAATCGACCATGTTTTTTGCCTGCCACTTGGACTGATCTTTTGGCCATCTACTTTTAGTACACAGGGGTCTCACATATGTGAGGGGCTTCAGAATAGCGTTCTGAGTAGAGAAAACCAGTTTTTCGTTTTCTGTGCTCCAAGAACAGGGTCTGGTTGCCCGGAGGCTTCAAAGCGATTTGGGTGGGAGAAGCCTCTACCCCTGTCCCCCTGGCCCTAAGCTTGATGGTCCTTCCTGCTGCCTGGACCAATAATTTGGCTGTGCTGACCATATTACTGCCTGTAATGACCCATGACATTATGGACCATGTTTCTTCCTGCTGCTTGGACCAATACTTTGGCTGTGTTGACCATATATCTGCCTGCTGCCTCTACTGACTTTGGACAGCATTTCTGCCGGGACACCTCTGCCTGCTACCTGGACCTGTGCTCTGGCTGTGCTGACAGTATCTCTGCCTGTGCGAACTATGGACAGTATTCCTGCCTGCTGCCTGGATGATTGCTTTTGCTGTCGCTGACCTCATCCCTGCCTGCTGCCTGGACCGATGCTCTCCTCTGTGGACCACTGCACTTCTAAAACCACAGGTAATCTTTTGTTATTTGGTATGTACCTGCTATGTGTTAGATATATGAAGGGCCTTCAAAAATGTGATCGGTAGTCAGAAAATGATATGTGCAATTAATGCTGCTAGAATGCCAGGAGGTGCTACTTGGATGTTGGGCCTCTGTATGTGGCCAGGCTGTGTAAAAGTCTCAAACATGTGGTATCGCCATACTCAGGAGGAGTAGCAGAATGCATTTTGGGGTGTAATTTTTGCTATGTACATATTATGTGTTAGAAATATCTTATAAATTGACAACTTTGTGTAAAAAAAATGCATTTTAATTTTTTCTCCACATTTTCCAAAACCTTCTGGAAAAAAATGAACCGTTCAAAAGACTCATAATGCTTCATAGATTATACGTTGGGGTGTGTGCTTTCCAAAATGGGGTCATTTTGTGGAAAATTCCATTGTCCTGGTGCTCCAGGGCCTTCAAAAGTGTAATAGGTGGTTGAGAAAGGATATGTGCGATTTATGCTTGTAGAACGCCTGAAAGTGCTACTTCAATGTTGGGCCTCTGTATATGGCCAGGCTGTGTAAAAGTCTCACACATGTGGTATCGCTACACTCAGGAGGAGTAGCAGAATGTATTTTGGGGTGTAGTTGCAATTATGCATATGCTGTGTGAGAGAAAAAAACTGTTAATATGACCAGTTTGTGTAAAAAAAATAAAATAAAAAAAAAATGTAATTTTCCCAAGAATTGTGGGAAAAAAATACAACTTCAAAAAACTCACCACGCCTCTTAGTAAATACCTTGGACTGTCTACTTTCCAAAAAGGGGTAATTTTGGGGTATTTGTACTTTCCTCGCTTGTTAGTGTCTCAAGAAATGAGATATCCCTTCAGTACATCAGGCGTGATCAGATGTGATACATTTTCAGTGATTGCCACCATAGTTTGTAGACTCTATAACTTTCACAAAGACCAAATAATATACACTAATTTGGGTTCATTTTACCAAAGATATGTAGCAGTATACATTTTGGCACAAATTTATGAAGAAAAATTACTTATTTGCAAAATTTTACAATAGAAACTAAAAAAAAAGTTGTTTTTTTTTTTTTTAAATTGCTGTTTTTTTGCTTTTATCACAAAAAATAAAAAACCCAGTGGCGATTAAATACCACCAAAAGAAAGCTCTATTTGTGAGAAGAAAATGATAAAAATTTTGTTTGGATACAGTGTAGCATGACTAAGTAATTGTCAAAGTGTGAGAGTACTGAAAGCTGAAAATTGGTCTGGGCGGGAAGGTGCATAAGTGCATGGTATTGAAGTGGTTAATGAAAACACTACAAATAGCAGATTGAACAATGTTTTTTGGAAGGGCATCATAAGTACGTAGTATACATCTACCCTGAACAGGAGCAGAACACGACTCGCTCTTCAGAAACACATGCTGCATACAAAATCAAGCCTCAGTCACATGCTAGCAGCATAGGGCGACAAAGAACAGGCTGTGCACATTGGAAGATGGATGGGAGACCTCTACAAAAGATACCAAGGAAACGGCATAATGGGGAAGGCCGCTAACTGTGCCACTGTCTACGCCAGGGAACATCCAAAGAACCAGTCCTATTAAATATTAGGGCTTTAGCTTTATACACAAAACCTGCACCACAGGGAACAGAACATTTTACATTTGTAAAAGAACAAAGGAGGACGTGTTTAACAAGGCAAGAAAGATGTTTTATAACATTGCAGCCAACACCATCACCCAATTTGCTGGTAAATTTAATGCTGTACTCCATGCACATGCACAATAATTTATATATATATATATATATATATATATATATATATATATATATATATAGCTATATCCACATACACGCACACGTGGATGTAGGCTGCCTCAAATCCTTCTGTCTCTTCATGTAATCCTCAATGTTCAGATCAGGGCTATCTGGGGGCCAAACCATCATTTCCCGGAATCCATGTCCTTTATGCTGAAGTTAGTCCTTAATGACATTGGCTATGTTTGGAGTCGTTGTCCAGCTGTAGAATTAATTTAGGGCCAATCACACACCTCCCTGATGGTATGGAATGATGGATAAGTATCTGCCTGTGTTTCTCAGCATTGAGGGCACCATTGGTCCTGACCAAACCTTCAACTCTATTTCCAGAAATGCAGCCCCAAACTTGCAAGGAACCTCCATCATGCTTCACAGTTGCCTGCAGACACTCATTATTATACCATTCTCTATCCCTTCGGTGAACAAACTGTCTTCCATGAAGACCACTTCTGGCCAGACTTCTCTGGGCAGTAGATGGGTGTACCTGGGACCCACTGTTGTGTCTTTCATCTGCTGCAGTAAGTTTCCTTAGTCGACCACTGCATCTATGGTCCTCAGTGTTGCCTGTTTCTTTGTGCTTCTTTAAAAGAGCTTGAACCACTGATTTGGACCACTTAATATTTGCCAGGGAGAGACCTTGCTGATGTCTTGTTGCTGTATTCAGTCTTGCCATTGTTTGACCCGTGGAATGAAACTGTCTTCCACAACCTCACCTTAGTAGCAGAGTTTGGCAGTTCCTCACCCAGTTTTAAGCCACCCACACAGCTGTTTCATTTATTGACTGTTTCAACCTACATATGAAATTGATGATCATTGGCACCTGCTTGATAGAATTGGTTCATTCTACACCTGACTCCAATCTAACAAAATCCTGGATGCTGGTTTGAAGCCAAAAAAGTAGCCACACCAAATATTGATTTGGTTTGAATTTTTTACACTGATACAAAAAAAAAAATTTTAAATATACACTATATTACTTTTCAATAAAGTTGGTTTTCCAATAAAAAATATACACTATATTACGAAAAGTATTGGGACGCCTGCCTTCACACGCACATGAACTTTAATGGCATCCCAGTCTTAGTCCGTAGGGTTCAATATTGAGTTGGCCCACCCTTTGCAGCTTTAACAGCTTCAACTCTTCTGGGAAGGCTGTCCACAAGGTTTAGGAGTGTGTCTATGGGAATGTTTGACCATTCTTCCAGAAGTGCATTTGTGAGGTCAGGCACTGATGTTGGATGAGAAGGCCTGGCTCGCAGTCTCCGCTCTAATTCATCCCAAAAGTGTTCTATCGGGTTGAGGTCAGGACTCTGTGCAGGCCAGTCAAGTTTCTGCACCCCAAACTTGCTCATCCATGTCTTTATGGACCTTGTTTTTTTTTTTTTAACAAAATGGACCAAATAAGTTCATTAGGGTTTTTCATCCACTTTACAAGCCTGTACTGAAAGAAATAAAAGGTGAAGCCAGTTTCAACCTTTCCTTCTAAAACTAACCACTTGCCGACCATCCTATAGCAGTTTCACTGCTACAGGGTGGCCACTGTGCGCAGGATCATGTGTATATATACACACGTGATCCTGCACTTCCGGGTAGAGGGCGTGAATGTGCGCTACCGGCGGCTCGCTCCCGCTGTGATTATACACAGCAGGAGTATCTCAGTGGGTACCGCGGACTCGATGTCCACAGCCACATGCCGATCATGCTGCAGAGAGGAAGAATGGCAGTCTGCCTATATAAACAAGGCAGATTGCCGTTCTGACAGGAGAGAAGACATGGATCCTGTGTTCCTGCAAGGCAAGAGACATGGATCCAGGTCTTCCCCTAGTAAAAGCACCTCCCACACTCTAATAAAACACTTGTCAGGCACACAGTAAGGCCTCATGTACACAAGGCAGTTGAAAACCTCTTCTGAATGCTGGAAACTGACAGCCGATAACCGACAGTGAAAAACGTGTACACCTCATGTACACTGCTGCTGGTAAACGGACGTTTAGAATCAGTTGGGCGTTTTTTTTTTTAGCTGCCCCAGAACTCTCCTTCATGTTATCTTATCAGTACATGTACACAGGGGGAATTTATAGTCGTTTCTAGGCAGTTGAGTTTAGAAGAATTTTTTGGAACGCAAAAAACAAAATGCGTTCAGGACGGATGGTTCAGAGGCATTTGAAACGCCTGTAACAGCTTGCAAACTATAGTAAACGCGATAACTCACATTTAGCCACGCTTCGTGTACAGTACAGTAATGGAGATACATTTTTGACTATTTAAAAAAAAAAAAAGGGTTCTAAAATACAAACGCAGCTAAACGGACGTTTTTAAATGCCGGTTACTATATGTCAAGTTAAATCGTTCAGGAGAGGTTTTAAAACGTCCCGTGTACATTAAAAGGGTTGTAAAGCTTCAGTTTTTTTATTTTATTTTTAAATAACAAACATGTTATATCAAGGGCGAGTTCAGAGGGTGGTGATAAATGGGGAGTACTCGGAATGGTCAGGGGTGGGTAGTGGGGTCCCACAGGGTTCTGTCCTGGGACCAATCCTATTTAATGTGTTCATAAACGACCTGGAGGATGGGGTAAGCAGTGCAATCTCTGTATTTGCGGACGACGCTAAGCAGGACAATAACTTCTCCGCAGGATTTAAAACCTTGCAAAAAGATCTGAACAAATTAATGGGGCTACACTACACTACACTACATGGCAAATGAGGTTTAATGTAGAAAAATGTCAAATGGTGCATTTGGGTGGCAAAAATATGAATGCAATCTACTCACTAGGGGTTTAGAACCTCTGGGGGAATCTAGGGTGGAAAAGGACCTGGGGGTCCTAGTAGATGATAGGCTCCTCAATGGCATGCAATGCCAAGCTGCTGCTAACAAAGCAAACTGAATATTGGCATGCATTAAAAAATAGGATTTTTATAACAGCTTACCTGTAAAATCCTTTTCTTGGAGTACACCACGGGACACAGAGCCAGTCATTACATAATGGGTTAAGGGTCACCAGCGGTGATTGGACACTGGCACAACCAATGGAAGACAGTTCCCCTCCATATAACCCCTCCCATCAGGGAAGTACCTCAGTTTTGTAGCAAAGCAGTAAGGTTCCCATAAGAAGGGTGGGACCTCTGTGTCCCGTGGTGTACTCCAAGAAAAGGATTTTACAGGTAAGCTGTTATAAAAATCCTATTTTCTTTATCGTACACCACGGGACACAGAGCTAGTCATTACATAATGGGACGTCCCAGAGCAATGCTCATATGAAGGGGGGGGGAGACACAGATCAAAACAGGCCGCTTGCGGACCAGAAGCCCTATACCGCTGCCTGCAGCACACTTCGCCCAAAGGCGGAATCCTCATGTCCTTTCACATCTATTTGATAGAATTTGGAAAATGTATGGACTGAAGACCAAGTTGCAGCTTTACAGATCTGAGCCATCGAAGCCTGGTGGTGCACTGCCCATGAAGCACCTATCGCCCTGGTAGAGTGCGCCTTAACAGGAAAAGGAGGAGTCCTGTTCTTTAAACCATAAGCTTGAATAATTACTTGTCTAATCCACCTGGAAATGGTGGATTTTGATACCGCCTGGCCCTTCTTGGGCCCATCTGGTAAAATAAACGAAACATCTGTTTTACGTATCTGAGCGGTTGCTTGCAGATACACCCTTACCGCTCTCACTAGATCTAGAGAGTGTAATCATTTTTCCCCCGCCGTCCGCGGGTTTGGAAAAAAGGAAGGCAGAACAATGTCTTGATTCAAGTGAAAAGCCGACACCACCTTAGGTAGAAAAGCCGGATGGGGTCGTAGTACGATCTTGTCCTTGTGACAAATTAGATAAGGCTCTTTACAAGAAAGAGCTGCTAGCTCTGATACTCTCCTAGCAGAAGCTATAGCAATCAGAAAGGCCAACTTCCTACTCAATATAATTAAAGGAATATGGCGAATAGGTTCAAAAGGTTGCTTTTGCAACACTGACAATACCAAATTCAAATCCCATGGACACAAGGGAGTCCTAACTGGAGGATTTATCCTCAGTACCCCCTGAATGAATGTCTGAACTAGGGAGTGAGATGCCAATGGTCTCTGAAAGAAGACTGATAGAGCCGATATTTGCCCTTTGATGGTGCTAAGGGCTAAATTCATATCCACTCCTAACTGGCAAAAAGCAAGAATCCTACTTATTTCATATTTCTGAGGATTCCAACATCTGGATTCACACCAGGAAACGTATGCTCTCCAGACTCTATGATAGATGAGTCTGGAGGCTGGCTTTCTAGCATTAATGAGCGTAGAAAGAGCCGGACCAGAGACCCCTCTCTTTTTAAATATGTGGGTCTCAGCAGCCAGGCCGTCAACTTTAGCCTTTGTAAGGAAGGGTGGAATACTGGACCCTGTGACAGCAGGTCGTGTCGAAGTGGAAACTTCCAGGGCCTTCCTATCGCCATTTTTACGATCTCGGCGTACCAGGGCCTCCTGGGCCAGTTTGGGGCCACTAGGATTACTGGTATTCCCTCCTCCTTGATCCTGCGAAGCAGTCTTTGTAGAAGAGGGATCGGAGGGAATGCATAGATCAGTGAGAACTGATTCCATGGAGTTATTAGAGCGTCTGTATTATTAGAGCGTCTGTCCTGTAGGCTAGAGGATCTCTCGTTCTGGACACAAAGTTGTCCAATTTCTTGTTGAACCTGGCAGATAACAGGTCTACATCTGGGTTTCCCCATCTCAGACATATGGCCTGAAAGATCTCGGGGTGAAGAGACCACTCTCCTGGTAGCAGCTGCTGACGACTCAGGTAGTCTGCTTGCCAATTTTCTATCCCTGGAATGAAGATTGCAGAAAGGCAAGGTACATGCTCTTCTGCCCATGCCAGGATCCGGTTCACCTCTCTTTGGGCTGCCCGACTGCGGGTGCCTCCTTGGTGATTGATGTAAGCTACTGCAGTAGCATTGTCGGATTGAACCCGAACTGGGTAGCCCTGTAACCTGTATGTCCAGGTTTTGAGGGCTAGATATACCACCCGGATCTCTAGCACATTGATGGGCAGGATCCCCTGAGTCTTGGCCCAGATTCCCTGGGTAGAAGCCTCCTTGAATACTGCACCCCAGCCCGATAGGCTGGCATCCGTAGATACCACCTTCCAGGCCACTGGGAGGAAGGACTTTCCCTTCTGTAAATTCCTGGCTTCTAGCCACCAATCGAAGCTGTGGCGTACTTGTGAGGACAGGCGCATGGGTATATCCAGAGCTTGGCTCTTCCTGTTCCGGAAGCTAAAATATTGCCTTGAAGTAGTCTCGAATGAAACTGGGCGTAAGGGACCGCCTCGAAGGAGGCTACCATCTTTCCCAATAGTCTCATGCAAAGGCGAATAGACGGCCTCTTGTTTGCTTTGACCTTGTGGATCAGGTCTTTCAGAGACTGTATCTTCGGTTCTGGCAGGTATACCCTGTTTTGGGCTGTATCTATGATCATGCCCAGGTACACTATCCTTCTTTGGGCCTGGAGAGAGGATTTTTGTAAATTTATAATCCATCCTAAATGCTCCAGGTATCCTACCGTAGTGTGTACAGCGTGACCCAATCCCTCCTTTGACTGATCTATTACTAGTAGATCGTCCAGATAGGCTGTTACCGCAATGCCCCGTGTTCTTAGGTTTGCTAACAGAGGAGCTAGCACCTTTGTGAACACTATGGGCGCGGTGGCTACACCAAACGGCAGAGCCACAAATTGAAAGTGGCGATCTTCTACCGCAAACCTTAGGAATCTTTGGTGAGCGGGGAGGATGGGTATGTGTAAATGTGCGTCCTTGATATCTATGGGCGCCATGAATTCTCCGCCCTTTAAAGTGGCGGCCACGGATCGGATCGTTTCCATTCGAAAATGGCGAACGTTCAGGAACCGATTTAGGGATTTTAGATCCAGGATGGGTCTGACATCTCCATTTGGCTTTGGAATCACAAAGAGGTTTGAGTAAAAACCTGAACCTCGCTCTTTTTTGGGGTACGTCTGTAACTACCCCTTGAGCCATTAAGTGATTCAAACCTTTGAAGAAGGATTCTCTTTTTTGTGGATCCTTGGAGAGTCTTGAACCTCGGAATTGAGAAGGTGGGATCTCTCGAAATTCCAGTTTGTACCCTGAGGATATTGTGGATACCACCCAATTGTCCTGGATTTCTGACCGCCAAGTCGCTGAGAACTGACAAAGCCTTCCTCCCACTCGGCCGAGCGGGGGCGCCCCTTCACTGAGAGGTTTTGGGGGCTTGCTTATTAGCTCTTGCACCCCACGGCTTCTTGTTCTTCTGAGCTTGCCCCTTGGCTTTTGTGGGCGGCTAAAACAGGCCGCCGCCACTGGTTGGAGTCAGATTTCCCGGGAGCTGGGGAGAGAGAGCGTTTAAAACAAGGTCTCTTGTTTTTCTTTCTCTCAGGTAAAAGTTGTTTTACCACTTGATATCTTCTGTATATATTTTTCTAAATCTTCCCCAAATAGGCGTTCGCGATGGAACGGGAACTTGCCAACAGCTTTTTGCATGGGGTTTCCGCTGACCAATGCTTAAGCCAAAGTACTCTGCGCATCTGTACCAGCTGGAGTGTAAGGCGTGATGCCTGTATGATAGAATCTCTCATGGCATCCACTGTGAAGGATAAGGCTTTAGGCAAATTTTCCCAATTTCTAGCCTGCTCTGAAGGCAGTTCCTTCAGCCCCTGCTTTACCTGTTGGCTGATGACCTGACACATACCGACTGCTGCTACTGCAGGTTGGGTAATTGAGCCGGCCAAAAGGAAGGAGGATTTCAACTTCCTCTCAGAAGGATCTTTTAAACCCTTGTACATTATCCACCGGACATGTCAGGTTTTTATTACACAAGAAATAGCCGCATCTACCGCAGGCAGGCTCCATTTCTTTAAAAAAAAAAATTCCCCCATAGGATAAAGAATGTTAAACCTTTTTGCAGGTGAGAAACGCTTATCTGGATGTTGCCAGTTTGCGTATATTAGATCCTCTAGTAACGGATGAACCGGGAAGGAGCATGCACCTTGCAGGGATCTTAATGACCCTAGGGAGGAGACAGGTAATTCCGTTACCTCCGCAGAGGTTAACTTAAATGCACTGCTATAGCATTCTACCTGTGACCTTAAAATCTGGCTCCTCATCCTCTGCTGATGTAGCCTCCTCCTCCTCATCCTCCTCCCTCAGGTACTTCTGAAGGGAGGTCCAATACTAGAAGAGACCTGCTTCGCTTATTGTCCCTTTTTAGAGGATTTAGCGATTAAAGTAGCAATTTTTTCCTCCAGATTATTTAGGGCAGCTGATAAAGTGTCCTCAGTGACATATGCAGGCCCAGGCTTCACTGGGGAAGCCGCCATACCTGACAGAGGTAATGGCTCATCCTGAACAGGTGCATTTAGCAACACAGGAGAGAAAGGTACCGAGTCAGCACAGCTAGAGCCTCCTCTCAGGCGTTGGTGCTTTCTTATCTCTTTTTGTCCGCATTACTTCCCCTGGAAGGCTTACTGTTTAGACAAAATACAAGGTACCTAAATGCATATACTACCGTGTTCAGTTTAGCAAATACATTAAGTATGCAACTTTTAACACATAACTATGCATAACATGGATGTCTTCTAGGAAGTACCCAATCCAACCACATGGAGTCTTACGTCCCTGTATAGCTGCTGTGTTTCTCTGCCAGGAACAAGAGAACTAACGAGCTTGCTTGCTGCTGCAGTGCTTCTCACACTGACAGTCTTTTAAATTTGGCGCCGTTTCTGTGCCTGCGCGCGCCACGTGCCCGCGCACGCTTTCGCCCCCCCCCCCCTCCGATAAAGCGCGCTCCCGCGCGCGCGGCCCTTAGCGCTATGGCGGTGGCCATAGTGAGAGAGGACTCTCATCAGCCCTTTTTCCCACTTACCTGCATCTGCAGGTGTCTGGTCGGCCACCGAAAGGAGGATCGGGGTGCCCCAGCAAGCTCAGCAGCGGAGGTGACGAGCAGTGTACTTCGCCGAAGCCGACACTGAACAGAGTGAGGTGAGTATATTCAGCTCTTTACTCCCCCCAGTGGTGGAAAAAAAGAAGACATCCACTTTTTGAAAAAAGGTCCCAACCTAGTTATGGACCTTCTAATCTCACCTTATCCACGCCGCAGGTTTTTCTGCTGAAAAGATTTCAGACAGATACCAAACTTCACCCTTCACGGTGGGCTATGTGTGCCAACCTTCAGGGATATGGGTTCCTATTTAAAGGATACCTCTCCCCTGGGCCTTGTACAAGACTCTTACCAGGACTTTATAGCGAAATAGCGAAAGTGCTGGATCTTAGAGCCCAGTCCTCCGAAGAGAGACATTACAGGCGACGCCTCATGGATGAGGCCCGGATCCCATCCAGATTCAGCTCATTTGTAGGCGTCTTGGATGGATCCGAAAGCATAGCTCTTTTACCCCCAGAGGGTCTCTTTGGTAGAGCTTTCCTTTAGCACCTCCTAACGCGTCCAACACCTTTCGACACTGGCGAAAAAACTGAGGTACTTCCCTGATGGGAGGGGTTATATGGAGGGGAACTGTCTTCCATTGGTTGTGCCAGTGTCCAATCACCGCTGGTGACCCTTAACCCATTATGTAATGACTAGCTCTGTGTCCCGTGGTGTACGATAAAGAAAAGGGATCAACTCCAGAGATAAAACAATAATTCTCCCGCTCTACAAGACTCTGGTCTGGCCGCACCTAGAGTATGCTGTCCAGTTCTGGGCACCAGTCCTCAGAAAGGATGTACTGGAAATGGACAGAGTACAAAAGAAGAACAAAGCTAATGAAGGGTCTGGAGGTAGTTATGAAGAAAGGTTGCGAGCACTGAACTTATTCTCTCTGGAGAAGAGACTCTTGAGAGGGGATATGATTTCAATTTACAAATACCATACTGGTGACCCCACAATAGGGATAAAACTTTTTCGCGGAAGGGAGTTTAACAAGACACGTGGCCACTCATTAAAATTGGAACAAAAGAGGTTTAACCTTAAACTACATAGAGGGTTCTTTATTGTAAGAGCGGTTAGGATGTGGAATTCCCTTCCACAGGCGGTGGTCTCAGCGGGGAGCATCGATAGTTTAAAAAAACTATTAGATAAGCACCTGAACGACCAGAACATACAGGGATATACAATGTAATACTGACATATAATCACACACACACATAGGATGGACTTGTGTCTTTTTTTTCAACCTCACCTACTATGTAACCATGTCATACTTGCCTCCTCTTCTGGGGTCCCTCAGCGGCGCTCCTGACTCCTCTTCTCAAGTGCCCCGGAGAAGCGCTCTCCTTCATGGACACCCGTGGCCCCAACCCCGCAGCATTGGATTTGATTGACAGCAGCGGGAGCCATTGGCTGCGCTGCTATCAATCCATCCAATCAGGACCCGAGACACCGGCTTTTGCTGCGTGAGATAGAGGGGTACAGGTAAGTAAAACCGAGGCTCGGTGGGGGCTGTAGCATTACAGGAGGTTTTTCACCTCAATGCATAGAATGCATTGAGGTGAAACACCTTGAGGGTTTACAACCACTTTAAGCCTGATGCCGCGTACACACGATCATTTTTCCCGTCGGGAAAAATGAATTTTTTTTTTTTCGCTGAGAAAAACGATAGTCTGTGGGCTTTATGTCGTTTTTCTCGTTGAGAAAAACGGCAGAAAAAACGACGAGAAAAATTAGAACATGTTCTAAATTTTCTCATCGTTTTTTCCATCATTTTTTTCCGCGGCAGTTTTCCCATAGGGAGACACTGCTGCGGAGCCCACAGACGGTCGTTTTTCTCGACAAAGAAAAAAATGACGGGAAAAACGGTCGTGTGTGGGGGAAAATGCCGTTCCCTCGTTTTTCATTTTATTTCATGTCGTGATTCACGGCGGTGTTTTCACCGCCGTGAATCACGATCGTGTGTACGCGGCATTAGGCCCCTTTCACACTTATATGACTTGTCCCACGATTTGTGATGGCAAATTAGCATGACGAGTCGCTTCCCATGATTTCCAATGACAACCATTCATATTAGTACGACTTTAAGTCGTTCCGACTTCAAAGTAGTCCCTGCACTACTTTGGTCCGATTTTGATGTTACTTACACAGGCATTCCCTGAAATCGCAGGCGCGAATCGCGGCCGGGAAATCGCGCAACTTTGAAGTCGCACTAGTGTGAAAGGGGCCTTAGGCTTCATGCACACTGGACGTTAAAATAACGTTATAAAAGCGCCAGTAGGTTTGCAGTGAGTCGTTTAACGTTTTTGCAATAGCGTTTATTAGCATTTTTCTGCATTAGTGTTTTTTGTATTTTTTTCAATGGATCAAAAAATAAAAAAAAAGCTGGTGAGCCAAGTTTTTGAGTGTTTATCGGCGTTTAACGTTTTTAACCACTTCAGGCCCGGGCCAATTCTGACACTTCGCTCCTAAAAAAATCCTGTAAAAATCATAATTTTTTTGCTAGAAAATTATATAGAACCCCCAAACACTATATATGTTTTTTTAGCAAAGGCCCTAGAGAACACAATGGCGGTCATTGCAACTTTTTATCTCGCACGGTATTTGCGCAGCAATTTTTCAAACGCGTTTTTTGAGGGAAAAAAAAAGATTTCATGCTTAAAAAAAAAAAAAAAAACAGAAACGTTAGCCCAGTTTTTTTACATAATGTAAAAGATGAAGTTACTCCGAGTAAATGGATACCTAACATGTCACGCTTCAAAATTGCACACAATCATGGAAAGGTGACAAACTTCGGTACTTAAAAATCTCCATAGTTAGTCAGGTTGAAAAAAGACACTTTAAATTTTTTTACTGGTTAAATTTTTTGAGTTAGAGGTCTAGGGCTAGAATTATTGCTCTCGCTCCAACGTTCGCGGCGACACCTCACGTGTGGTTTGAACACCGTTTTCATATGTGGGCGGGACTTATGTATGCGTTCGCTTCTGCGTGCGAGCACACGAGGACAGGGGCACTGTAAAAAAATATGGTTTTTTTTTTATTGTTAATTTAACTTTTTTTTTATTTTGACACTTTAAAAAAATTTAACATTTTTATTCCTATTACAAGGAATGTAAACATGCCTTGTAATAGGAATATGACATGACAGGTCCTCAATAAGACCCCACATCTCCCCTCTAGACTGGGAGGCCAAAAAAAACAACGATCACCGCTTCAAAGCCGAAGTGGCGCAGTTTTTTTTTTAATGCAGAGGCCGGGCGTGACGTCATAATATCGCGCCTGGCCTCCAAACGATCATAAAGACTCCGGCGACCATCTGGTCCGCCGGAAAACTCTGATCAACATCCGGGGCCGGCGGATCCTGTCACCAACTCACCTATCGCACAGGTGAGTCGGGAGAAGCACCAGAGGGCGGCGGGACGTCCCCTTCCGCTGCCCGTAAGAACTATCAAGCGGCGGAACAGCCACTATGATCGTCCTCATGGTGCAGGGAATCGCCGACTGAAACCGGCAATATCTGAACGATGCCTGTAGCTGCAGGCATCATTCAGATATACCCCCACAAAGCCGAGGAAGTCATAAGACGGCCTCTGGGCCTGAAGTGGTTAAGCGTTTTTTGTGGTCAGAAAAACAGCTACTGAATGTGATTTTAGGGCGTTCAGACAACAGCCCATAAACTCCACTGCTAATAAACATCCAAAAACTTCCATGTTGTGCATGGACACATAGGATAACAGAGGGGAGTTTAAAAGCTGTTGAAAAAAAAAAAAAATGGCCAAACTCCCAAAAACTACAGTTTATGAGCTTCAGTGTGCATGGAGCCTAAACGTCTGTTTATCAGCAGCAGTGTACACGAGGCCTTAACCCTTTAATTGCCCCTGATGTTAACCCCGTCCCAGCCAGTGTCATTAGTACAGTAACAGTGCATATTTTTAGCACTGAGCACTGTATAAGTTGCAGATGGCCACCATTACTAGTAAAAAATAAAATGTAAAAATTCCATGAAAATATCCCATAGTTTGTAGACGCCATAATTTTGCATAAATCAATCAATATACACTTATTGGGATTTTTTTTTTTACCAAAAATATGTAGCAGAATACATTGATGAAGCCTAAATTGATGAAGAAATCACATTCCTTGTTGAAAGCACCTCACACAGTACACACAAACACTGGTCAGGCACACATTTAACCCTTTGATCACCCTAGATGTTAACCCCTTCCCAGCCAGTGTCATTAGACTACAGTGACAGTGCATATGTTTAGAACTAATCACTGTATTAGTGTCACTGGATCCCAAAAGTGTCAGTATCAGTCGGTCTGCCATGATATCGCAGTCCAGTGATAAGTTACTGATCGCTGCCATCACCAGAATAAAACACACACATATACACACACACACACAATATAGTTTGTAGACACTAACTTTAGCGCAAACCAATCAATATATGCTTATTGGGATTTTTTTTTTCTTCCCAAAAATATGTAGCAGAATACATATTGGCCTAAATTTATGAAGAAATTCGATTTTTTTTAATGTTTTTATTGGATAGGTTTTATAGGAGAAAGTAACTTTTTTTTTTTCAAAATTGTCGTTTTTTGTTTATAGCGCAAAAAGTTTAAAAAACCCAGAGGTGATGAAATACCACCAAAAGAAAACTATTTGTGGGGAAATAAAAAAGGACAACATTTAGGTGTCGCACAACCGCGCATTTGTCAGTTAAGGCAACGCAGTGTCACATCGCAAAAAATGGCCTGGTCAGGAAGTGGTGGTAAATATTCTGGAGTTGAAGTGGTTAAAGCTTCCTGGATGGATGTCATGCTCATCCAAAAGCTCCCAGTACTTCCCAGCCTTCACTTGCTATGCAGCAAATTAAGTTAAATATCCTGATCTGCAAACTTGGTCCAGGTCCTGGATGGTTTTGAACCAGTTTTAGAAATAGGTCAGCAATGGCAGCTTACACATTTCTCTAATGATAAGCTTCCTTCATCCATTTCTTTAGCTCTCAAATGATGAATGAAGGAAGTTTGCAGGGAAAAAAAAAAAAAAAAAGGCCACACAGTTCTTCTCCATATAAAGTGTAATAAATACAATTTCTAGCTAAATGACAGACTAAACGGATCTCTAAAGTCATCTCCTCCTACAGTCATAAAACATACATTTCTTACCAGGAAATGGCTGGGAGATAATTTGGTTCTTGACGACAATGTGAGGGATTTGGGATTTGATTTGAACGGCTTCACGAGACAACTGTGCAAATATTTCTTTACAAAGCAGGACATTCTGTGCGGCTTCCAGCTTCGTCTGCCAATGTGGAGTCCCTGAAAACAAGAAAGGCAGAGGGTTTTCACATGGAGTGTAGCTAACCAATCGCAAACAGATGGCAATGATGAGAGACTGGCTGAAAACATGTAACACACCAGGAAATGAAAACAAGGTGCAGAGGTGGAGGGACACCAGATACCAACCTGGAATACAAATTCAAAACACACACAAATACTTAACCACTTCAAGACCGCAATACATACACACATTTATATATATATATATATATATATATATATATATATATATATACCGTATTTATACAAAACTGTTGTTTTGTTTGTTTTTTCTTTGCATATTCTATTTGGCTTTGGGAACCCCAACCTACTAAGTTGAGTCGGTAAAATACATACCATCTAAAACTTCAGTGTTGATATTTTCCCTATTTTTCCATGCAATTTTGTACAGAAAAATTTCAGCAACAATGAGCACAGTGGCCTTCATCATCCATAAATGGAAGAAGTTTGGAACCACCAGGACTCTTCCAATAGCAGACCGCCCAGCCAAACTGAGCGATCGGGGAGAAGGGTCTTAGTCAGGGAGGTGACCAAGAACCCGATGGTCACTCTTGACAGAGATCCAGTATTTCTCTGTGGAGAGAAGAGAACCTTCCAGAACAAAAACTATCTCTGCAGCACTCCACTAATCCGGCCTGTATGGTGTGATTGAACTATTTGATTTGAATGGCAAGCATCATGTCTGGAGGAAACCAGATACCACTCATCACCTGGCCAATACCATCCCTACAGTGAAGCATGGTGGTGGCAGCATCATGCTGTGGGGATGTTTTTCAGCAGCAAAAACTGGGAGACTAGTCAGGACGGAGGGAAAGATGAATGCAGCAATGTTCAGAGACATCCTTGATGAAAACCTGCTCCAGAGCACTCTGGAGCTCAGACTGGGGCACAGGTTCATCTTCCAACAGGACAACGACCCTAAGCACACAGCCAAGATAACAGAGTGGCTACGGGACAACTATGTGAATGTCCTTGAGTGGCCCAGCCAGAGCCCACATTTGAACCCAATTGAACATCTCTGGAGAGATCTGAAAATGGCTGTGCACCGATGCTCCCCATCCAAAAAAGAATGTGAGAAACTGCCTAAAAATAGGTGTGCCAAGCTTGTAGCATCATACTCAAAAATACTTAAGGCGGTAATTGGTGGCAAAAGTGCTTCAAGAAAGTATTGAGCAAAGGCTGTGAATACTTATGTGATTTTTTTTTTTATAGTTTATAGATAAATTTGCAAAGATTTTAATCAAACTTCTTTCACGTTGTCATTATGGGGGATTGTTTGTAGAATTTTTGAGGAAAATAATGAATTTAATACATTTTTAGAATCAGGTTGGAAAATAACTAAATGTGGAAAAAGTGATTTGCTGTGAATACTTTCCGGATGCACTGTATATTGTGGGAAAGGGCGTAAGAAAATACAGCAAGAAAATTACATTGAGCATAATGTACTCGATAGACCAAGTCAGAGTTCAAATCTCAATGGCTGAACTTAAAAAAAAAATGTCTGTTTACTCACAATTCCCTTGCAAACATACAGAGCTGGAGCCAAGAAAAATGGAAACAAAATCTGGACGATTTACCTACATAGGCTCAAGGCTGTAATTGCCGCCAAAGATGCATCTATTACACTGGCAGAAGTTTAGGGTGTGCTGAATGCCAGCCAGGGACAATCCTATGACCCACAAACTGCAATTGCTTCACCCACAAGGCTGGGCTTAGCTGTAAATTTTTTTAATTTTTACAAATAAACCCAGCTTTGGGGGGGGGGGGGGGATGCATCAATGGAGGAAGTCCCAAGACAGGGACTCTGATCATGTTGTCGAGATGAAGGAAGTAACTACCGTTTAAATTCTTATTTTAGTGCAGCCAGTCTTTTCAATTAGATTTGTGCAGCTACTGCATACTCACCTGTTTGCGCAATCATTCATTTTAAAATGTTTCCTTGTTGCAATCAAGGTATATAACTCCCCCACCCCCTCCCTTGCAACCCTCAGACAAAAGTGTACTGTATATACTGGTGCCAAACACATTAGATTGTCTTCCAAGTCTAGCAAATACAGCAGGATCAGGCGACGGTTATATATGAAATAGAATGCCTGTCAAGCCCTAGTTTATACTTGGGTATTGTGTTTCATGTCAGTTTTATCTTAACCACTTGCTGACCGCCTTCCTCATATACTGCGGCAAGGTGGCTTGGCCACGCAAACCGACATACCTGTACATCAGTCCATGCATGAGATAGTGTGGGCGCGCATGCCCTCTGCACGCCGTGGGAGCGCACACACACGCGGGTCCGGTGGGCTTGATGTTCGCTGGCCAACCGCGATTGCGATACAGAGAGGCAGAACGGGGATCTGCCATTGTAAACAAGGCGGATCCCCGTTCTGACAGGGGACAACATGGAGATCTGCTGTTCCTAGTGATCAGGAACAGCAATCTCTGTGTTGCCCCAGTGAGCCCACCCCCCCCCCCTACAGTTAGAACACACTCAGGGAACACAGTTAACCCCTTGATCACCCCCTAGTGTTAACCCCTTCCCTGCCAGTGACATTTATATGTTTATCAGTGAATTTTTTTTAGCACTGATCACTGTATTGGCGTCACTGGTCCCAAAAAAGTGTCACTTCAGGTCAGATTTGTCCACCGCAATGTCACAGTCCTGCTAAAAATCGAGGTAGCAGCCATCACCAGTAAAAACAATAAAAACAATTACAAAGTCCCTAAATCTATCCCCCCATTTTGTAGACTCAAACCAATCAATATACGCTTATTGCGTTTTTTTTTACTAAAAATATGTAGCAGAATCAAATCTTTTGTTTCCTCTTATGTTGTGTCAAGCTAGCAATGTATGGTTACCCTGCTGTAAAAACAATATAAATATGCGCTGTAGGATAACAAAGACATAACAGCACATGTACCTGGTTTTGCTTTAGGTACAGGACGTTTGAACAAATTCACTGTTCCCAGGTCACCAATGTCTGGGGATTGCTTCTGAATGGAAACCTGCAAAAAACAACAACAAAACGACATTAACTATTGAAGATCCGGCCTTTTCTGGCACTTTATTTAAGTGTAACAATCAGTATTTTTTTGCTCGAAAATTACTTAGAACCCCCAAACATTATATATTTTTTTTAATGCAGAGGGCTCTAGAGAATAAATTGGCGAGTTTCGCAATGGTTTGTGTCACACGGTATTTGCACAGCTTTTTTTTTTCTAACGCAATTTTTGGGAAAAAACACTTGTTTTAATTGTAATGCAAAAAAACACAGCACATAAGCCAATTTTCTTAAAAAATATAAGAGATGATGCCAAGTCGAGTAAATAGATAACAAACATGTCGCGCTTTAAAATTGCGCACGCCCGTGCAACAGCAACAAACAATGTAAATTTTTACTATCCAGGCAACTTTAAAAGCCTTTACCACTTTCTGTCTGTGTGTGTGCGGGACTGACGCGGGCAATTTACCTTTGCGCGCTAGCATGAGGGGACAGGGACACTAACAATTTTTTCCTAAATTATAAATTTATTTTAACACTGTTGCTTTACATTTTTTTTTAATCACTTTTATTTTGGGTCCTACTTCAGATGTGGGAACATAGAAAATGGAACGGTTCGGTTAGGGCAGAGCGACAATACATTCCACTGATTGGCGGACACGCTAGGCATTTTTTTCTAAACCCTGAATGGCCCCCGACGGTCCGACTTGCAGTGGAAACGCTCACCTGAATAGGCCGGACCATTCAAACCATTCCAAACAGTACTGACCCGAACCGTTCCGCTCAGTGGAAACGAGGCATAAGACCCCAAATACCTCCTCTGCCATTGAAAGCATTCAAAACACCAAGATCAGTGTTTTGGAATAATTTAATTTTTCAAAAAATGGCGTAGCTGACATCTGGGTAAACCAGAAGTGATGTTCCGGGTTACCATAGCGGAGACCCGATTAAAGCCAATCCCGGCTTTGTATGGGTCTCAGACAAGCTGGCAGGCGTGCTGGCTGGTAGCTCGGGTCTCCCAATGGGACGGGAGGGCCCGAGAAAGCCCCCCCCCCCTTATAAAAGAAAATCGAGCAGCTCAATAGCCACTCTGATTGCTACTACAAGAGAGCTGAAAAAACAATACCGGGGTGATGCCTGCACCCAGGTACAACCACTTGAAGTCAAATGATGTACTTGGTACGTGATTTGGCGGCAAGTGATAATTAAAATCATACTGTGATAATGGAAAAGCAAATTCCAGTCCAGCAAAACCAGAAGAAAAAAAAAACGTAGTTTTGCTCAAAAGTTTGCATACCCTGGCAAAAATCATGAAATGTTGGCATCGATATTGAAAATATGACTGATCATGCCAAAAAAAAAAAAGTCTTATTTAAGGATGGTGATCATATGAAGGCATTTATTATCACATAGTTGTTTGGCTAGTTTTTAAATCATAACAGAAATCACCCAAATCGCCCGGATCAAAAGTTTATATACCCTGAAATATTTGGGCTTGGTACAGACACAGAAGGTGGCACACAGGTAAAATGGCAATTAAAAGGTTAATTTCCCACATCTGTGGCTTTTTAGATTGCAATTAGTGTCTGTGTATGAATTGTCAATGCATTTTTTTAACTCTCATGTGGATGCACTGAGCAGGCTAGACACTGAGCCATGGGGAGCAGAAAAGAACTGTCAAAAGACCTGCGTAACAAGGTAATAGAACTTTATAAAGATGGAAATGGATTTTAAGAGATATTCAAAGCCTTGAATATGCCAGTCAGTACTGTTCAATCACTTAAGGAGTGGAAAATTCTGAGATCTCTGAATACCAAGCCAAAGTCAGGTAGGCCAAGAAAGAAAGATTGGTGCTACGACTAAGGCTCTCACCAAAACGCATACGGATTAGTGTTGCCAGCTCCATCTTTCTGCAAGGCCAAGAAAGATTGCAGCTACAACTGCCAGAGGAATTGTTCAGGATACAAGAAAAGCCCCACAGGTAAACTCTGAAAAGACAATGCAATTGTTTTTAAGGAGCACAATACGATAATACTTGAACAAAAATGATCTGCATGGTCGAGTTGCCAGAAAGAAGCCTTTACTGCTCCAATGTCACAAAAAAGCCCGGTGAGGCATGTCAAGGTGTTGTCAGGCATATTGTAACCAAGCTTTTTTGATACATTGGCGGAGTAAAATAGGATTTTTATAACAGCTTACCTGTAAAATCCTTTTCTTGGAGTACATCACAGGACACAGAGCGACAGTCATTACTAATGGGTTATATAGATACCGTCAGGTGCTGGCACTGGCAACTTCCAAAACCGGAAGTACCCTCCCCTATATAAGCCCCTCCCATCCGGGAGCACCTCAGTTTTGTAGCAAAGCAATAAGTGTCCCCAAAGAGGGGCGGGAGCTCTGTGTCCCGTGATGTACTCCAAGAAAAGGATTTTACAGGTAAGCTGTTATAAAAATCCTATTTTCTTTCTCGTACATCACGGGACACAGAGCGACATAGTCATTACTAATGGGATGTCCTAAAGCAATGCCCAATGAGGGGGGGGGATACACCATACATAAGCTGAGCGCTATCAGACATGAGGATCTTTTGCGGCCTGCAACACACTGCGCCCAAAGGCGACATCCTCCTGACTTCTAACGTCCACCTGGTAGAACCTAGTAAACGTGTGTACTGAAGACCATGTTGCGGCCTTACAGATTTGAGCCAGGGAGGCCTGGTGATGCACTGCCCATGAAGTTCCAACTGCTCTCGTGGAGTGCGCCCTAACTTTGAACGGAGGCGGTCTCCTTCTCAAGCCATAGGCTTGTATTATGACCTGTCGAATCCACTTGGCTAAAGTAGATTTTGACGCTGCCTGACCCTTTCTGGGGCCTTCCGGCAGAATAAACAAAGTATCCGTTCTGCGAATCTGAGCAGTGGCTTTTAGATAAGCCTTAACTGCTCTTACTACATCCAAAGAATGCAATAACTTTTCCTCTACCGAAGTAGGTTTGGGGAAAAAAGAAGGAAGAACCACATCTTGGTTCAAATGAAACCTCGATACCACCTTAGGAAGAAAGGCTGGATGAGGACGTAACACTACTCTATCCTTATGGATAACCAGATATGGCTCTTTACAGGACATAGCTGCTAATTCCGACACTCTTTTAGCCGAACAAATGGCTACTAGAAAAATCAATTTCCTGGTGAGAAGCACCAAAGAAATATGCTGTAATGGTTCAAATGGTTGTTTCTGTAGAACCGACAGAACCAAGTTTAGATCCCATGGACATATGGGAATATTAACCGGAGGACTAATACGCATCACCCCTTGTATAAAGGCTTTGACTAGTGAATGCGAAGCCAAGGGCCTTTGAAAAAATATTGACAAGGCCAAAATCTGACCCTTGATAGTACTCAAGGCAAGCTTCCTATCTACAGCCCATTGTAGGAAGTCCAGAATCCTACCTATTACGTATTTACGTGGATGCCATTTCTTGGCCTCACACCAGGCGATGTACGCCTTCCAGATTCTATAGTAGATCTGCCTGGATACCGGCTTCCTGGCATTGATCATGGTAGATACCACAGCATTAGAGAGCCCTCTCTTTTTTAGAATGTGGGCTTCAATAGCCAGGCCGTCAAACCTAGGGCTGGTAAGGAAGGGTGGTATATCGGTCCTTGCGAAAGCAGGTCCGGACGATGTGGGAGGGTCCAAGGACTCCCCACAGACATTTTTACAATCTCCGCGTACCATGCTCTTCGGGCCCACGCTGGAGCCACCAGAATCACTGGTTTCTTTTCTACCCTGATTCTGCGGAGTAATCGAGGTAACAATTGTGGCGGTGGGAATGCATATATCAGCTTGAACTGATCCCAAGGGAACACTAGGGCATCCGAGCCGCAAGCTAGGGGATCCCTTGCCCAAGAGACAAACCTGTCCACTTTTGTGTTGAATCTGGATGCTAGCAGATCTACATCCGGTGTTCCCCACCGCTGACATATTGTCCGGAAAACCTCGGGATGAAGGGACCATTCCCCTGGGCATAATTGTTGGCGACTTAGAAAGTCCGCCTTCCAATTCTCCACTCCTGGAATGAATACCGCAGATATGGCTGGGACATATCTTTCTGCCCATCTCAGGATGTAATTTACTTCCCTTTGGGCTGCACGACTCCTGGTGCCCCCCTGACGATTGATATATGCCACTGCTGTGGCATTGTCTGATTGAATTCTGACAGGGGACCCTTGGAGTTTGGATGTCCATGCTACTAGGGCATACCGGGCTGCTCGTATCTCTAAGAGATTGATGGGCAGGGCCTTTTCCGCATCCGACCATCTGCCCTGGAGAGACCATTGCTCCAGTACTGCTCCCCAGCCTATAAGGCTGGCATCTGTAGTGACCACCTTCCAGGAAATCGGACTGAAGGATTTCCCTCTTTCCAGATTCTGGGGAACCAACCACCAGCGGAGGCTCTTGCGAACGGAAGGGGACAAGGACATTGGTAAGTCCAGAGCCTGAACTTTTTTGTTCCAGGCTGACAGTATGGCCCTTTGCAAATTCCTTGAATGGAATTGACCGTAGGGTACTGCTTCGAATGATGCCACCATTTTTCCCAGCAGCCTCATGCACAGGCGTATGGATGGCTGTCTTTTTGAACCCACTAAGTGGATCAAATCTCTCAAAGACGACCCCTTTTCTTGAGGCAAGAAAATTTTTCTCTGGTCTGAATCCAGCCTTAGTCCCAAGTATTCCAGACTTTTGATTGGTTTTAGGGCTGACTTGTCTCGGTTGATAATCCAACCGTGATATTCCAGATACTTGATTGTCTCGTGAACAACCACTTCTAGTTTTTCCACTGAGTGGTCTATCAGCAACAAGTCGTCTAGATATGCCATTATCGTTACACCTCGTGTTCTTAGATTGGCCAATGATGGGGCCAGAATTTTTGTGAACACTCGTGGTGCTGTGGCCAGACCGAAGGGTAAGGCTCTGAACTGAAAATGGCGCCCTTCTACCGCAAAGCGTAGAAATTTTTGGTGGGCTGGAAAGATGGGAACGTGCAAATAAGCATCTTTGATGTCGATCGAGGCTAACCATTCCTCCCCTTGTAGGGCAGTGGCCACCGACCGGATCGACTCCATCCGGAAAGTCCTGATATGTAGGAATTTGTTTAGCCCTTTTAGATTTAATATGGGCCTCACGTCCCCGTTTGGCTTCGGGACTGTAAAGAGGTTTGAGTAAAACCCGAACCCCCATTCTTCCAGGGGAACCTCTATAATTACTGCTTGGAGCAATAATTGTTCTAGTGCCAACAGGAGGGATCCTCTCTTTTGGGGACCCCTTGTCACGTTTGACCTTATAAAGCGGGAAGGAGGGGAGTTTTTTAACTCCAATTTGTATCCCAGATTTACTGCGGAGAGCACCCATCTGTCTCTGATCGTGTCCCGCCAGGTCTCTGCGAACAACTGAAGTCTTCCCCCCACCCGATTGAGTGGGGGCAACCCTTCATGCATTTGACTTTGGGGGAGGTTTTGTACCTCTCCTGCTCCAGGGCTTCTTGTTACCCTGCAATTGTCCCTGATTTTTACCTCCGGGATTTGACCGAGGAGGCCGTCGGAACTGTTTCACAGCCGATGTCCTAGGGACTGGAGAAGCAGGCCTCTTAAAAGAGGGACCTCTAACTCTATTTTTAACCGGCAAAAGTGTACTTTTACCGCTGGAAATTCTCTGGATATATTTGTCCAGGTCTTCCCCAAATAAGCGTTCACCATGAAATGGGAAGCTGACCAGCAATTTTTTACAGGGAGCTTCAGCAGACCAGTTTTTGAGCCATAGAAGCCTGCGCATATGTACTACAGACAGCGTAAGGCGGGAGGCCTGATGGATTGAATCCTTTATGGCGTCAACCGCAAAGCATAAGGCTCTAGGTAGATCGGCTAGGGCAAGAGCCTGCTGATCTGGCAAGTCCCTTAAGACCTGCTTCAACTGATCCTTCACTGCTTGGCAGACCCCAATAGCTGCCACTGCTGGTTGTGTCACCAAACCTGCTGTAGAAAAAGCAGATTTTAATAAGGACTCCAATTTTTTATCTATTGGGTCCTTGAACATTTGGACATTATCCACTGGACATGTCAGTGATTTATTCACACAAGAGATGGCTGCGTCCACTGTAGGGACCCTCCATTTTCTGATGAACTTATCCTCCATGGGATAGACCACCGGAAATCTCTTGGGGGGAGTAAATATTTTATCAGGATGCTCCCAATCCTGGTAAATGAGCCCTTCCAGTAAAGGATGGATCGGAAAGGAACAAACAGTCTGGGGAGCTTTTAGCGACCCCAACGAGGAGACAGAAGTGGATGATGGCTCCGCAAGGGGCATTTTAAATGCTGATCGGACCATATTAGTCAGGGACTGAACCCATAACCTTTCAGCATGTGATGCTGAGAATGGCTCTTCCACTGTTGATTCCTCTACAACAGAATCGACCTCATCCTGATCCCCTTCAGGTAGGTCGATCCCTGTATGGGACTGTTGCTCTGTTAACAGGCACTCTGAGGGAGGAGACGGAGATCGGGCGCTTTTTTCCTGTGACAGGGAAGCAGCGATCAATGCTGACAATCTCTCTTCCAGCCCTCCCAGAGCTGAGGAAAAAACCTCCTCTGTTACATACACAGGAGCAGGTGAACTGAGGACAGCCACAGTACCAGGTACTCCTGAGGGTGCTCTACGGTCACTAACCTCTGATTCTTCAGGGGAGACTGGTGCAGCCGAAGCATGCCCAAGATCCTCAGAGCCCGATGGAGACCCCCTATGCTTCCTGGAATTTCTAGTCCCGGAGTTTTTAGACGGCATTATTCCTAAGCCCAAAGCTGAGGTATTCCAGCCGAAATACACCACTTACTGACAATAGTCTAGCATAAATGCTGCTATAAGAAACAGTTGGTGTCTACTAATGTGCCTTTCTAGGGGATGCCTGCATCAACCGCTTGCTGTATGCCTTTTTTAAATGTTGCCAGCTCTGTCTCTGCACTCTATAGCCAGCTCACAACACAACTTTGTGGTTTTTAACATGCTGGGACGCCCGCACATGCGCAGAAGCGCTGCGGCGCGCACAGAGCGTCATCCCCCAGGCTCCGCCCCCTTTCCCGGCTCACCTCTATATATAGAGGCACGTGCACGCGCGCGGCCACGTGCGCCTTCGGCGCTAATTTCGAAAATGGAAACCAGGGACAAGAGCCAGGGCCCCTCTTTGCCGCAGGCCGGGGGATGGACGAGCATTGCAACATGGCAGAGGAAGCAGTTTCCCATAAGAGAACTCACCATCTGCCTGGACTTGCTCTGATGAAAAGAAACTAGTCCACATGACAAGAAACGTTCCACAGCGGCCTCTAGTGGACAAACACAGGTACCGCAGTCTAATATATTAAATATATATATAAAATTTATTTATTTTTTTCTTGACCACTATTAAAATTATTACATTTTTTTAGTAGTTACAGGCATGCACAGATATCAGCGGGAATACCGTTAGGTAACAGACAGAAAGACAAATTAGGCTTGGGGGTCCCCCAATAGAACCAAGTTCCTGGGGGCCCCCACTTACCTGTTCCCCGCCGCAGGACTTTGTTTGGTCCACAAAAGCCCAAACTTCACCTATCACGGCAGGCATTGTAATCAAACCTTCAGGGACCGGGTTCCCAAGGATTCCACTCCCCTGGACCTGTATAGCACCCTGCACAGAAAACATCTTGGTCGTGGGTATGACCAGAGCTCTGGATCCCAGGGTCCAGCTCTCCTAAGAGAAGCATTACAGGCAAAACCTTGCTCTTCTCTGCAAGGCCCGGGTACCGACCGTTTAGCTATGAAGCTTTTTTGGTCGGATCCGGAATAGCTTACTGAGGCCCAAAAGAACCTGTACGCAAGCTCAGTGAAAAACACATGTTTCTTCTTGGCCAACACCTTAGACACTGGCAAAAAACTGGAGGTGCTCCCGGATGGGAGGGGCTTATATAGGGGAGGGTACTTCCGGTTTTGGAAGTTGCCAGTGCCAGCACCTGACGGTATCTATATAACCCATTAGTAATGACTATGTCGCTCTGTGTCCCGTGATGTACGAGAAAGAAAGGCTTCTTTCTGGCAACTCGACCGTGCAGCTCATTATTGTTCAAGTATCGTCGGTATGTGTTCCTTAAAAACAATCACACCGTCTTTTTCCATAGCAGCCTGACATCGGCTTGGTATCAAGAGATCTAGACACACTAGTGCAATACCACAAATGAATGCTAGAAGAATTAGAGATCATCACAGTGCACTTAACCTGTACTTTCTCACCCTGCCTCTGCTTTATAGACCCCATTTACTCACTCTATCAAAGCTCAACTTCAGGAAACTTCACAATTCTCCCTGACAGTAGAGCAGCGTAAGCACTGCAAAGGTTAACTGCTCATTCAGTCTAGACTCTAGGGGAAAGAAAAAATTATTTTACTTACCCAATTTGCACTCCCCCATGCTCCAGCTTTGGGCTGTCCCTTGGTGTCCTCCCATCCAATGAAGGGCTATGGATACTGTGACGGTCTTGTCGTCAGAACTTCAGACCACCAGAGAAGAAGAGGTTGCATGGACTGGTTTAGCAGTGCTGAGGATTGCGTAAGGAAATATACACTATATTGCCAAAAGTATTGGGACACCTGCCTTTACACACACAAACTTTAATGGCATCCCAGTCTTAGTCTGTAGGGTTCAATGTTAAGTTGGCCCACCCTTTGCAGCTATAACAGCTTCACCTCTTCTGGGAAGGCTGTCCACAAGGTTTAGGAGTGTGTCTATGGGAATGTGTGACCATTCTTCCAGAAGCACATTCGTTATGTCAGGCACGGATGTTGGATGAGATGGCTTGGCTTGCAGTCTCCACTCTAATTCATCCCAAGGGTGTTCTATCGTGTTGAAGTCAGGACTCTGTGCAAACTCGCTCATTCATGGACCTTGCTTTGTGCAGTTGTGTGCAGTCATGTTGGAACAGGAAGGAGCCATCCCCAAACTGTTCCCACAAATTTGAGAGCATGAAATTGTCCAAAATGTCTTGGTATGCTGATGCCTTAAGAGTTTCCTTCACTGGAATTAAAGGACCAAGCCCCTGAAAAACAACCCCACACCATAATCCCCCCTCCACCAAATGATTTGGACCAGTGCACAAAGCAAGGTCCATAAAGACATGGATGAGTGAGTTTGGGGTGAAGGAACTTGACTGGCCTGCACAGAGTCCTGACCCCAACACGATAGAACACCTTTGGGATGATTTAGAGCAGAGACTGCGAGCCAGGCCTTCTCGTCCACATCAGTGCCTGACCTCACAAATGCGCTTCTGGAAGAATGGTCAAACATTCCCATAGACACTCCTAAACCTTGTGGACAGCCTTCCCAGAAGAGTTGAAGCTGTTATAGCTGCAAAGGGTGGGCCAACTCAATATTGAACCCTGCGGACTAAGACTGGGAAGCCATTAAAGTTCATTTGCGTGTTAAGGCAGGTGTCCCAATACTTTTGACAATATAGTGAACTTTTCCATGCCACCTATACCTAATCGAGTGGTGAGGTCTTGCAGTGCAGAAAAAGCCCCATTACAAGGGAGAATTTTCATGTTACCTGAAGATCAGAGTAAAACTGAATTCTAGTCAGCCATAAAAAAATATGCCTCCCCCACCCCCAGATGGCAAGGTTTAAATTCTTGTTTAGTCTAGGGTAGGATTTAAGTTAAAAAAATAAATACTTACCTTATTCCTCACTTCCCTTTCCCATACAATATGTGCGGTATAAAGCTGGACCATTGTACATGATCTCACCCAGAGGGGTGGTCACATGGTCAGTGGAGTGCCTTTGTGGGATCGGGAAGAGGGAAGAAAGCCTATACAGTGGAACCTCGGATTACGAGCATAATCCCTTCCAGGAGAATGCTCGTAATCCAAAGTACTCGCATATCAACGCGAGTTTCCCCATTGAAGTCAATGGAAACAAAAATAATTTGTTCTGCATTCACTTCAATGGCATGTAATACTGCATGCGCCCAGAAGCGGGGGGCGCCAGGGAGCCTCGGAAAGGGCCGAAAAGGCCCTAGGACACCTCGGCAAACCTCGGAAAGGCTTTGTTCCTGAGGTCAGCCGTGCTGTCCTCTGGCCTTTCCGTGCATTTCTGAACGGCACAGATCTGACTGTGGCCAAGTAATTATTTTATTAATGTCTTCAATTACAAAAGAGACTTATCGCTTTTTAGAGACTGTGGTTACAAAATGATCCCATGTCCAGGGGTGTACCTTTGAGTGTCGTATTGATGATGTAGATCTACTGTGGGAAGTCAAAAAGTCTTGAGGGTGCATTCACACCTGAGCATTTTCATCTCAAAAAAAAAAAACGAAAAACGTCCAACAAGCAAAATCCCCTTCATTTCAAATGGCACTTGTTCACATCTGAGCGTTTTGTCATCTGAAGCAAAACGCCTGAAAAAAGCCTTAAGCTCAAAAAAGAACATGAGCTTCTTTGGGGCAGATTACAGGCGTTTTTCTGCTTTTTACATTGGTGACCTGTACAAAATCGTGGCAAAAATTGCGGTAAAAATGTGTGACTTTGAAGCGCTCAGGTGTGAATGCAGCCTAAAAGGTGATAGTCACAAATGGATTTGCTCATCTTGATTTGACAAAGACTTCTCCAAGAGTACGGTTTGAGTTACACAGACCTTTAAATAAGCAGAGCCTTCCAAGTCACTGGGGATATGGACATCCAGCGGGCAGTAGTCCTCAGGCATTTTCTTATCCAGATCAAGGTCCGTATTCTTTATGACCTCAAATGTTCCATGATGAGGAAAGAGCGAGCCTACATAAAAAATAAAATAGAAAAAACAAAGGCCATGGATAAATGAGCAGAGAGAGGAGGAAACCTAAAAATGTTGCTGTGACTATTTGAGGATTGTGGAAGCTGGGGGCCAACTAAACTAAAGTTGGCCATACCATGGGGTGAAGTGTACAGGACCAATATGACGGACTCAAAATATTTTTCAAGTCAAGAGAGCATGTTTATGCATTTGCAGGAGGTAATGGGAGCCTCTGACGCTTGCTTACCATACGTGTATGGCAGAATGCATTAAGGTGAAAAACCTTGAGGGTTTACAACCCCTTTAACATCTAGGGGAAGGGGATTAACTGTGTGCCTAACCATCTGCAATATGTGCTTCTTCTACTAAGCAATCCTGTAGTTTTTCTCCCTGTATACAGAGCTCAGTGTTGTTTACCAACACAGAACTCTCTTCTGTGAATGATGGAGCCGACCAGCGGGTCCTGGCGATCAATCATCGGCTTGTGCTGTAACAAAGCACAGGCGGTGTGGCACCCTACCCAGACAACGGAAGCACTGCCATGAGGAAAGGTTCTACAGACACCCAGTCATTTTTATTCTGAATGTTACCTGCACTCCTGAAGCTCAGGTCTCCCAGGATTTTGTCTCCCAGCTTCCTCAGCTTCCAATGCTGCCGTAACCTCAGCAGTTCAGAATTAAAGTCTCGCTGGCGCTTGTTCTCCAGGTTCTCCGCTACAGACTTTGACAGGCGCTCGGCTCCTTTACTGAGGATCTGTGCTGCCCCAAAGAGGGATTTCCTCTTGGAAACCAGTAAAAGGCTGTGCTGATTCTGAAAAGACAAATGACCCCTGTTCATTCATTTATGACCCACCACAACTAAAAATCCTTGAAAGGTGGTGGCAGATCCTATCAGTACATCAACAAAAATAACCTTAAAAGAGAAGTATCATTTGAACATCTCTGGAGAGATCTACAAATGGCTGTGCACCGACACTCTCCATCCAACCTGATGGAGCTTGAGGGGTCTTGCCAAGAAGAATGGGAGAAACTGCCCAAAAATAGGTGAACCAGTCTTTGTAGCATCATACTCAAAAAAGACTTGAGGCTGTAACTGGTGCCAAAAGGAGCTTCAACAAAGTATTGAGCAAAGGCTGTGAAAACTTATATACATGGGACTTTATTTTTTATTTTTTTTATAAATTTGCAAAAATTTCAAACAAACTTCTTTCACGTTGTCATTATGGGGTATTGTTTGTAGAATTTGGAGGAAAAATAGGATTTTTATAACAGCTTACCTGTAAAATCCTTTTCTTGGAGTACACCACGGGACACAGAGCCAGTCATAACATAATGGGTTAAGGGTCACCAGCGGTAATTGGACACTGGCACAATCAATTGAAGACATTTCCCCTCTATATAACCCCTCCCATCAGGGAAGTACCTCAGTTTTGTAGCAAGCAATAAGGTTCCCATAACAAGGGGGGGACCTCTGTGTCCCGTGGTGTACTCCAAGAAAAGGATTTTACAGGTAAGCGGTTATAAAAATCCTATTTTCTTTATCGTACATCACGGGACACGAGCCTAAGTCATTAGATAGTGGGACGTCCCAGAGCAATGCTCAATATGAAGGGTGGGAGACACTGTTAAAGCAGGCCGTTTGCGGACAAGAAGCCCTATACTGCTGCCTTCAGGGATATGGGTTCCTACTTAAAGGAGGCCTCTTCCCTGGGCCTTGTAAAAGACTCTGCCAAGACTTTTAGCATAAGAGCGAAAGTGCTGGACCCTAGAGCCCAGTCCTCCGAAGAGACACATTACAGGCGACACCTCGTCCACGGGGCCCTGAAACCATCCAGTTTTGGCGTAAAAAATTTAGGCATCTTGGATGGATCTGAAAGTGTAGCTCTCTACCCCCAGAGGGTTTCTTTGGCAGAGCTTCCTTCGGCACATCCTAATCGCGTCCAACACCTTAGACACTGGCTCATACTAGCTCATTATGCATTTGTCTTGCAGGGTTTTTTTTTTGAGGGTTTACAACCACTTTAAGTGGAACTAAACCCGTCAAATCAAAGTGGAAGCACAGGCTAGATCTAACCAAGCTTAAAATAGCTCCCACCCCTCTCCCTAATTATTATGCCAACAACTCGGTAGAAGAAAGACACTTATACTTGCCTATTCTTAGGGAGTTTCAGTCTGATCAGCTCCCGAAAGCTGGCTTCAGAGGAGAGGAGGGACAGCCAACACGGATGACTCATAGTAAGTGTATGAGTGATGTCCACCACCCAGACATTCCAATTGTGGTCGGTGCTCTCTCACCTCTTCTAAAGCTAGCTGTTTGGAAGATTACCTGACTGGACCGGAGCACCCTGCGAATAGGTAAGAATAAGCCTCTTCCTTCCACATGGTAGTTAAAATGAGAGTAAGCCCTGGTTCACATTGACGCTTCTTTGAAATGAAGTTCAAGTGAAGTAGCGCGATTTCAAAAGTAGCAAGGTGAGCGCAATTTCAGGTGCTACTTAATAGACATCCGAGTGGCTTCATACACAGATGTCTATTGAAGTCGCACCTGAAATCTGCAAAAGTAGTGCAGGAACTACTATTCCAAATCGGTACGGCGCCACAAAAATAGGATTTTTATAACAGCTTACCTGTAAAATCCTTTTCTTGGAGTACATCACGGGACACAGAGCGACATAGTCATTACTAATGGGTTATATAGATACCGTCAGGTGCTGGCACTGGCAACTTCCAAAACCGGAAGTACCCTCCCCTATATAAGCCCCTCCCATCCGGGAGCACCTCAGTTTTGTAGCAAAGCAATAAGTGTCCCCAAAGAGGGGCGGGAGCTCTGTGTCCCGTGATGTACTCCAAGAAAAGGATTTTACAGGTAAGCTGTTATAAAAATCCTATTTTCTTTCTCGTACATCACGGGACACAGAGCGACATAGTCATTACTAATGGGATGTCCTAAAGCAATGCCAAATGAGGGGGGGGATACACCATATATAAGCTGAGCGCTATAAGACATGAGGATCTTTTGCGGCCTGCAACACACTGCGCCCAAAGGCGACATCCTCCTGACTTCTAACGTCCACCTGGTAGAACCTAGTAAACGTGTGAACTGAAGACCATGTTGCGGCCTTACAGATTTGAGCCAGGGAGGCCTGGTGATGCACTGCCCATGAAGTTCCAACTGCTCTCGTGGAGTGCGCTCTAACTTTGAACGGAGGCGGTCTCCTTCTCAAGCCATAAGCTTGCATTAATGACCTGTCGAATCCACTTGGCTAAAGTAGATTTTGACGCTGCCTGACCCTTTCTGGGGCCTTCCGGCAGAATAAACAAAGTATCCGTTCTGCGAATCTGAGCAGTGGCTTTTAGATAAGCTTTAACTGCTCTTACTACATCCAAAGAATGCAATAACTTTTCCTCTACCAAAGTAGGTTTGGGGAAAAAAGAAGGAAGAACCACATCTTGGTTCAAATGAAACCTCGATACCACCTTAGGAAGAAAGGCTGGATGAGGACGTAACACTACTCTGTCCTTATGGATAACCAGATATGGCTCCTTACAGGACATAGCTGCTAATTCCGATACTCTTTTAGCCGAACAAATGGCTACTAGAAAAATCAATTTCCTGGTGAGAAGCACCAAGGAAATATGCTGTAATGGTTCAAATGGTTGTTTCTGTAGAACCGACAGAACCAAGTTTAGATCCCATGGACATATGGGAATATTAACCGGAGGACTAATACGCATCACTCCTTGTATAAAGGCTTTGACTAGTGAATGCGAAGCCAAGGGCCTTTGAAAAAATATTGACAAGGCCGAAATCTGACCCTTGATAGTACTCAAGGCAAGCTTCCTATCTACAGCCCACTGTAGGAAGTCCAGAATCCTACCTATTACGTACTTATGTGGATGCCATTTCTTGGCCTCACACCACGCGATGTACGCCTTCCAGATTCTATAGTAGATCTGCCTGGATACCGGCTTCCTGGCATTGATCATGGTAGATACCACAGCATTAGAGAGCCCTCTCTTTTTTAGAATGTGGGCTTCAATAGCCAGGCCGTCAAACCTAGGGCGGGTAAGGAAGGGTGGTATATCGGTCCTTGCGAAAGCCGGACGACGTGGGAGAGTCCAAGGACTCCCCACTGAAATTTTACAATCTCCGCGTACCACGCTCTTCGGGGCCACGCTGGAGCCACCGGAATCACTGGTTTCTTTTCTACCCTGATTCTGCGGAGTAATCGAGGTAACCATTGTGGCGGTGTGAATGCATATATCAGCTTGAACTGATCCCAAGGGAACACTAGGGCATCCGAGCCGCAAGCTAGGGGATCCCTTGTCCGAGAGACAAACCTGTCCCCCTTTGCGTTGAATCTGGATGCTAGAAGATCTACATCCGATGTTCCCCACCGCTGACATATTGTCCAGAAAACCTCGGGGTGAAGGGACCCTTCCTCTGGGCCTAATTGCTGGCGACTTAGAAAGTCCGCCTTCCAATTCTCCACTCCTGGAATGAATACCGCAGATATGGCTGGGACATATTTTTCTGCCCATTTCAGGATGTAATTCACTTCCCTCTGGGCTGCACGACTCCTGGTGCCCCCCTGATGATTGATATATGCCACTGCTGTGGCATTGTCTGATTGAATTCTGACAGGGGACCCTTGGAGTTTGGATGTCCATGCTACTAGGGCATACCGGGCTGCTCGTATCTCTAAGAGATTGATGGGCAGGGCCTTTTCTGCATCCGACCATCTGCCCTGGAGAGACTATTGCTCCAGTACTGCACCCCAGCCTATAAGGCTGGCATCTGTAGTGACCACCTTCCAAGAAATCGGACTGAAGGATTTCCTTTTTTCCAGATTCTGGGGGAACCAACCACCAACGGAGGCTCTTGCGAACGGAAGGGGACAAGGACATTGTAAGTCTAGGGCCTGAACTTTTTTGTTCCAGGCTGACAGTATGGCCCCTTGCAAATTCCTTGAATGGAATTGACCGTAGGGTACTGCTTCGAATGATGCCACCATTTTTCCCAGCAGCCTCATATACAGGCGTATGGACGGCTGTCTTTTTTGTACCCACTAAGTGGATCAAATCTTTCAAAGACAACACCTTTCCTCGAGGCAAGAATATATTTCTCTGGCCTGAATCCAACCTTAGCCCCAAGTATTCCAGACTTTTGACTGGTTTTTAGGGCTGACTTGTCTCGGTTGATAATCCAACCGTGAGATTCCAGATACTTGATCGTCTTGTGAACGACCACGTCTAGTTTTTTCACTGAGTGGTCTATCAGCAACAAGTCATCCAGATATGCCATTATCATTACACCTTGTGTTCTTAGATTGGCCAATAAAGGGCCAGAATTTTTGTAAACACTCGTGGTGCTGTGGCCAAACCGAAGGGTAAGGCTCTGAACTGAAAATGGCGCCCTTCTACTGCAAAGCGTAGAAATTTTTGGTGGACTGGAAAGATGGGAATGTGCAAATAAGCATCTTTGATGTCGATCGTGGCTAACCAATCCTCCCCTTGTAGGGCAGTGGCCACCGATCGGATCGACTCCATCGGAAAGTCCTGATATACAGGAATTTGTATAGCCCTTTTAGAATTAATATGGGCCTCCCGTCCGCGTTTGCTTCGGGACTGTAAAGAGGTTTGAGTAAAACCCGAACCCTCATTCTTCCAGGGGAACCTCCATAATTACTCCTTGGAGCAATAGTTGTTCTAGTGCCAACAGGAGGGACTCTCTCTTCCGGGGATCCCTTGGCACGTTTGACCTCAAAATTGGGAAGGAGGAGAGTCTTTTAACTCCAAACTGTATCCCAAACCTACTGCGGAGAGCACCTATCTGTCTTGATCGTGTCCCGCCAGGTCTCTTGCGAACAACTGGAGTCCTCCCCCCCACCCGACTGAGTGGGGGCTTCAATGAATTTAACTTTGGGGGAGGTTTTGTACCTCCCCTGACCCAGGGTTTCTCATTACCCTGCTACTGTCCCTGTTTTTTACCCCCGGGATTTGACCGAGGAGGCCTTCGGAACTGTTACACAGCCGATGCCCCAGGGACTGGAGAAGCAGGCCTCTTAAAGAGGGACCTCTAACTCTGCTTTTAACCGGCAAGAGCGTATTTTTACCGCTGGAAATTTTCTGGATATATTTGTCCAGGTTTTCCCTGAATAAGCGTTCACCATGAAATGGGACGCTAACCAGCCATTCTTTACAGGGAGCTTCAGCAGACCAGTTTTTGAGCCATAGGAGCCTACGCATATGTACTATAGACAGCGTAAGGCGGGAGGCCTGATGGACTGAATCCTCTATGGCGTCAACCGCAAAGCCTAAGGCTCTAGGTAGATCAGCTAGGGCAAAGCCTGCTGATCTGTCAAGTCCCTCAAGACCTGTTTCAACTGATCCTTCACTGCTTAGCAGACTCCAATAGCTGCTACTGCTGGTTGTATCACCAAGCAGATTTTCATAAGGACTCCAATCTTTTATCTATTGGGTTCTTGAACATTTGGACATTATCCACTGGACATGTCAGTGATTTATACATACAAGAGATGGCTGCGTCCACTGTAGGGACCTTCCATTTTTTTTTTTTTTTGATGAACTTATCCTCCATGGGATAGACCACCGGAAATCTCTTGGGGGAATAAATATTTTCTCAGGACGTTCCCAATCCTGGTAAATGAGCCCTTTCAGTAAAGGGTGAAGTGGAAAAGAACAAACAGTCTGGGGGCTTCTAGCAACCCCAACGAGGATACAGTAGTGGTTGATGGTTCCGCAAGGTGCATTTTCAAATGCTGATCGGACCATGTTAGTCAGAGACTGAACCCATAATCTTTCAGCTTGAGATGCTGAGAAAAGGTTCCCCCACTGTTGATTCCTCTATAACAGAATCAACCTCATCCTGATCCCCTTCAGGCAGGTCGATCCCTGTATGGGACTGTTGCTCTGCTAACAGACACTCTGAAGGAGGAGACGGAGATCGGGCGTGCTTTCCCTGACAGGGAGGCAGCGATAAATGTTGACAATCTCTCTCTAATCCTCCCAGAGCTGAGGAAAAACCTCCTCTGTTACATACACAGGAGCAGGTGAACTGAGGACAGCCACAGTACCAAGTACCCCTGCGGGGTCTCTACGGTCACTTACCTCTGAACTTCAGGGGAGACTGGTGCAGCAGGAGTATGCCCAAGATCCTCCGAGCCCGATGAGACCCCCTTCGCTTCCTGGAAGATTCAGTTCCGGAGCTTCTGGACGGCATATTCCTAAGCCTAAAGCTGAGGTATTCCAGCCGTAATACACCACTTTTACTGAGAATAGTCTAGCACAATTGCTGCTATATCACAGTTGGTGTCTACTAATGTGCCTTTCTAGGGGATGCCTGTATCAACCGCTTGCTGTATGCCTTTAAATGTTGCCAGCTCTGTCTCTGTACTTCATAGCCAGCTCACTACAATATTGTGGTTTTTTTAAAACTGCTGGGACGCCCGCACATGCGCAGAAGCGCTGCGGCGCGCACAGAGCGTCATCCCCCAGGCTCCGCCCCCTTTCCCGGCTCACCTCTATATATAGAGGCGCGCGGGCACGTGCGCCTTCGGCGCTAATTTCAAATATGGTAACAAGGGACAGGAGCCAGGGCCCCTCTTTGCCGCAGGCCGGGGGATGGACGAGCACTGCAACATGGCAGAGGAAGCAGTTTCCTATAAGAGAACTCACCATCTGCCTGGACTTTGCTCTGCTGAGAAGAAGCTAGTCCACATGACAAGAAAACATTCCACAGCGGCCTCTAGTGGACAAACACAGGTACCGCAGTCTAATATATTACATATATATATATATATATATAAAAAAAATTTTTTTTTTCTTGACCACCATTAAAAATTATTACATTTTTTTTTTAGTAGTTACAGGCATGCACAGAATTTTGCGGGAATACCATTAGGTAACAGACAGAAAGACAAATTAGGCTTGGGGGTCCCCCAATAGAACCAAGTTCCTGGGGGCCCCCACTTACCTGTTCCCCGCCGCAGGACTTTGTTTGGTCCACAAAAGCCCAAACTTCACCTATCACGGCAGGCATTGTAATCAAACCTTCAGGGACCGGGTTCCCAAGGATTCCACTCCCCTGGACCTGTATAGCACCCTGCACAGAAAACATCTTGGTCGTGGGTATGACCAGAGCTCTGGATCCCAGGGTCCAGCTCTCCTAAGAGAAGCATTACAGGCAAAACCTTGCTCTTCTCTGCAAGGCCCGGGTACCGACCGTTTAGCTATGAAGCTTTTTTGGTCGGATCCGGAATAGCTTACTGAGGCCCAAAAGAACCTGTACGCAAGCTCAGTGAAAAACACATGTTTCTTCTTGGCCAACACCTTAGACACTGGCAAAAAACTGAGGTGCTCCCGGATGGGAGGGGCTTATATAGGGGAGGGTACTTCCGGTTTTGGAAGTTGCCAGTGCCAGCACCTGACGGTATCTATATAACCCATTAGTAATGACTATGTCGCTCTGTGTCCCGTGATGTACGAGAAAGAAATCGGTGTCGCACTGATTGGAACAGTGCCATTGCTGGCAATAGGCTGCGATTTGTCATGCGATTTGATCTCTCAAATCGCATGACAAATTGCTCCAACGTGAACCTAGGCTTAGAAGGGGATGGGAGCAGTTTTAAGCATAGTTAGATCTAGCCTGGAATTCCACTTGAACCGTTTCCCAAAAACAGTGACTTTTAAGGCATGCCATGAATGATTTTTTTTTACAATTGCTTGTGCCCCAACCGAACTGTCAAGCCATCAAACGGCTGTTGTCATAACGGATCATATGTGAAGCACCATGGCAACTGCATCACAGACAGAGGCTAATGGGCCGTACACACGATCCAAATACCGTCCGAAAAATATTGTGCGAGGAAGAATCGTACGCTAATCGGATCGTTAGTACAGAGCTTTCAAGAGCCGATCATGACAGTTCATCCGATATTTTATCGGACATGCGCAAAAATTTTCCTCGTACGATACCAGATCATACGATTTTCGTTTAGTCAGTACAGTTGTCGTCCGAAAATACAATACAAATACACTACAACACATGACATCACTTCCGATTTTTTTTTTTCTGTCCTACGAGAATTTGTGACTTTAGTAACCTATTTAATTTCTACTTGCGACTATTAAGCGAAAAAAGTCGTACGATCTGTCGTCCGATATTCGGATCGTGTGTAGGGGGCATAAGGCTGACCATACATTATACAATTTTACTTGCATAACTTTTCTTTAGATTTACCAAAATGATGAGGTCAAACCTAAACACTTTAAATTTGTATGCAATGAGGCAGGCTCTTGCACTACACAGTTGAAGATAAATCTAAAGGAAATTGAAAAAGAACATTGTATAATGTATAGCCAGATGTAGATCCAGGAGGGTTTGGTTCCACTTAAAAATTCCTGGGTAGGTAGAACAGGAGGTGACTATACTGTAGATAACCTCTTAATATGAAGGACAGGTTATAATCACACACATAGGTTGGACTTGATGGACTTGTGTCTTTTTTCAACCTCACCTACTTAACTATGTAAGGTTACCTTATAGACAAGAGAAGACACTCTAACATCCAAATTCAAGTGACAAAGCTGCAGTGAGAAGAGAGAAACCCTAGAAATGTCGATGGTAATACCTGCTTAGGGGTGAGGGCTTCCTGGGAGACCGGGTCCAGGTGCATGTACCTCTTGTCCTTCACTATAGTCAGCACGTCATGCAATACACACATCTCCGTCAGAGTTCCGCGCAGATGGTTCCTCACCGAGTCCCAGGGCCAAAGTGATGGCTGGAACTTGATCAAACCTGCAACAGAAACAAGAAAATGACGGAGGGGACACTTGAGGTCACATGAGAAATGTGCATATGAGGGGCTATACATTTGGGGACTCTGCATATAAAGGGAAATAGGCCCTATTCCCACTGGCAAAGGGGGCTGTAATCCATTACATGAAGAAGACCAAGAAGGATTTCCAGGCGATCAGCTGTGCGTGGCAGACCACCAAAAAAAGAGTTAAGGGACCGCTCTGCACAATAGCATTCCAGGTAAGTATATTATTATATGATTTTTAAAGCAGTTCTTCAGACTCCAGATAAAAATAAATAAAGTGAGCAGCTTCAATTAACTGTAGCTGCTGGCTTTTAATAAAAAGGACACTCACCTGTCCAGGGGTCCATGATCTATAGCATAGTGCTTGTACTGTGCAGTTTGTCCCATTCTATGTTGGGAAATACCTGGTTGATCCTGCCTGCTCCTGTGTCCCCCCCTATGTGTACTGACCAGGATAATTATGGCAGCTGATCCCCGATTACTGTAGTTAGTTTACGTGCCTCTGCCATCACATTCTCTGCTCTGAGTCTCTCCCCCTCCCTCCGTGTGTGTGAGAGAGACGATCTCCCCCCGCCTCTATAATACAAAACACAATTTCTTGTATTCTCCCTGTATTAGCAAGATATTAAAGTATTTTGTTACCTTAAAGCGGAGTTCCACCCAAAAATGGAACTTCCGCTTTTCAGAACCCTCCCCCCCCTGGTGTCACATTTGGCACCTTTCAGGGGGGGGTGCAGATACCTTTATAATAGGAGGTATTTGCACCCACTTCCAGGGAGAGACTCCCACGGGGGTCACTCCACTTCTCGCCCCCCCCCCCCCCGCTGTCTTCTGGGAAACACACTGGTCCCAAGAGACAGCGGGGACCACTGGGAACGCGCCGCACTACTCGCGCATGCGCAGTAAGGAACCAGGCAGTGAAGCCGCAACGCTTCACTTCCTGATTCCCTCATCGAGGATGGCGGCGGGGGCAGCCGAGAGACGGGTGATTGCTCGGCTTCGACTGCCAACATCGCGGGCACCATGGACAGGTAAGTGTCCATTTATTAAAAGTCAGCAGCTGCAGTATTTGTAGCTGCTTGCTTTTAATATTTGTTTTGCGGGACCTCCGCTTTAAACACTTCATATTCCTGATATGGGCCTGCTTTACCATATACTTGTATGAAAAAGTATCCGGTTCTCTTTGTATTGCTTCCTTTATGTGAAATCCCTGGTGTTCCTGCTAGTCTCCTTGCTTTACTATTAAAAATGGACCACACTAAGCAGGAGAACACAGCATGGTCAGTTCTCTACCTATGCTTGGAAATCAGCCTGCTCTCCTCCAATGATCAGACTTGACCTGACACGCCCCCGCTGCACAGCCATTTACTGGGAAGCTTTGTGTGCTTCTGCGTTTCCTCCCCCAGCTCTCATGCAGCTGAGAACAGAGGGAATGAGATCACTTTTTTTTTTTTAAGTATTTTAAATCTATACAAAAATGTTTTGCCTTTTATTCAGATTTCAAAATGAGAGGGTTGTTTTACAAGGTGATCGTTTACAACCACTTTAAGTACAGTAGGTCAGATTTAAAAAATTATAAATGCTCAATATTTCTTCCACAGAGCCACTGTGCAGTCATGTGACCTCCCTCTGCTCGTTGCCATACGTCAGTGGGGAATCTCAGCCCCTCCCACCGTTCTCCTTAGATCAGGGAGAGAGCGGAGGAAGGTCATGTGATCGCACAGCATAGCAAAACGGTATTTAGGATAATATAATAAAAAAATTAAAAAACACCACACACACTGTACTTTATATCTTGCTAAAACTAGAGTATACAAATAATTGTGCTACAGTATGTGACTTTACAGACATTTTAAAAGAGAAGTTGGGGATTTTTTTTTCACAATCATACTTATCTAAGTGGATGTAGCATCAATCCCCCGCTGACTCCAATACTGAGAACCGAGCGATCGAACACCGCCAATCACTTAGTTCTTAGGGCTCCGTCAGCAGAGAGCTGGTGACTGCCAGTTACTATACTTTTCTCTGCCCCTCAAGCGTTCACTTTAGCGCTGGGCTGTAGAGGGGGCGGGTGCAGCTCGCTGAGAGGCTGAGCCAGGTGCTGATTCAGACATGTGAGCAGATCCTGACTCCGGTGTCATGACCTTGCCCGAGCCTGGACCGGTGTTCTGCCAGAATCGGTGACCTGTCAGATTAGGTAACAGGAGTGACGTTCTGTCAGCTGCGCATGCGTACACCTGCTACCAGGTTTGCTCATCTGACAGTACACCTGCAGTCAGAATAAGGCAGCGGACATCTTACTACACCCATATCACTACAGCTACGTCTTGAATTTAACAGTAATTTTTGCAATAAAGTGAGTGTATATAAATCTAGTATATTGATATCTGTGATGCTGTTTGCATGTTTAATTTTGAAAGGCTAAAGGTTTATCACTGAGCCGTGCAGGGTGTACCAACATGGCCGTATAAAAATAAATATAGTATGCCGATATCTGTGATGCTGTGTGGATCTTACATTTTAAAAGAAGCTGGACGCCAGCAGTAGAAAGGTGGCGGAGGCCATGTTGGTACACGCCACACGGTTCAGCACTAAACCTTTAGCCTTTCAAAATTAAACATGCAAACAGCATCACAGATATCAATATACTAGATTTATATACACTCACTTTATTGCTAAAATTACTGTTAAATTCAAGACGTAGCTGGGTGTAGTAAGCTGTCTGCTGCCTTCTTCTGACTGCAGGTGTTCTGTCAGATGAGCAAACCTGGTAGCGGTGGACACATGCGCAGCTGACAGAACGTCACTTCCATTACCTAATCTGAGGGGGTCGCCGATTCTGACAGAACCCCATCTCTGTGACGTCAGCCGACAGCCGAATTCAGCCCACTGTCAGCTGAAAATGGGTCACAGGAGTGTAAAACAACCTACACTCCTGTGACCCATAGGAGACGAGCTTTGGCTGAACTTCTCCTTTAAAAGTTACCTACCTGCTTGTCCGCTCCGCTGTACATTGTAGAAATTTGTAAATGCTGAAGCCGACTGTACTCCCACGCAAGCGTGGGAAGGATGTCATATCGACAATGCCAATGAAAGCCCCTGGTGATCGATACCCACAAATTGGGCTGCTGGTAGATGTTAGCGGCAGCCGGCGGAACACCGGGATGCTGCATTGTGGCAGCCAATGGGCGTACAGCTCCGCTTTAATGTTACAGCCAATGAAACTGGCAGCAGAGATTTTTAACCACTTCTCCACCGGGCCTTTTCTGGCACGTCTCTCCTTCATGTAAAAATCATAATTTTTTTTGCTAGAAAATTAGTCAGAACCCCCAAACATTATATATTTTTTTTAGCAGACACCCTAGAGCAGTGGTTCTCAACTCCAGTCCTCAGGGCCCACCAACAGGCCAGGTTTGCAAGATAACTGAAATGCATCACAGGTGATATAATTTGCTGCTCAGGGATTGCAGTATTCTAGTCTGCATCTCACCAAGGTAATACTTAAAATCTGGCCTGTTAGTGGGTCCTGAGGACAGGAGTTGAGAACCACTGCCCTAGAGAATAAAATGGCGGTCATTGCAACTTTTTATCTCGCACAATTTTTGCGCTATAATTATTCAAACACCTTTTGTTGGGAAAAAAAACCCAGTAAAGTTAGCCCAATTGTTTTGTATAATGTGAAAGATGATACGCCAAGTAAATAGATACCTAACATGTGACGCTTTAAAATTGCGCACACTCATGGAATGGCGCCAAACTTCGGTACTTAAAAATCTCCATAGGCGACGCTTTAATTTTTTTTTTTACAGGTTACTATTTTCGAGTTACAGAGGAGGTCTAGTGCTAGAATTGTTGGACATGCTCTAACGCACGCGGTCGATACCTCACATGTGGGGTTTGAACATCGTTTACATATGTGAGCGGGACTTACATGCATGTTCGCATCTGAGCGCGAGCTACCGGGGACAGGGGCGTTTTAAAAAAAAAAAAATTATTTTATTTTACTTAATTTTTTTTATTTTTACATTTTTGATCACTTTTATTCCTATTACAAGGAATGTAAACATCCCTTGTAATAGGAATGTGTGCGACAGGTCCTCTTTATGGAGAGATGCGGGGTCAATAAGACCCCACATCTCTCCTCCAGGCTGGAAAGCATGAGATCGGGGGAAGAAAAAAAATTCACCGATCTCATGCTGACAGCCGCGATTGCGGCTTTGTTTACTTCCGGGTACTGGGCGTGACGTCACAACGTCGTGCCCGGGCCTCCGACGGTCATAGAGACGGAAATCTCCATCGTCCTGAGACGGAAATCTCCATCGTCCTGAGCCGGCCGATTCGTTCTCCGGGCCCCGATGGCACGGAAGAGCCCGGAGAAGCACCGGATGGCGGCGGGGTGGGGGGGGGGGGGACGTCTTATAGGCGGCATCCCCTCCCGCCGCCTATAAGAACGATCAAGCGGTGGAACTGCCGCTATGATCATTCTTATTGTGCACAGAATCGCCGGCAGAAAAGAAGATATCTGAATGATGCTTGTAGCTGCAGGCATCATTCAGATATCACCGCACAAAGTCGAGGACGTCATATGACGTCCTCGGTGTAGAAGTGGTTAAAGGGCCAACCCCCCCCCCCCAAATGTGTATACAGGGGTACAGTACAGTGGGGGGTATATAGATGAATACATTTCTATACGGGGGGGGCCCCAGAGAGGAATCCATTGTACATGGGGGGGTGTAGAGCAGACAGAAAATACATTAGCTACAGAGAGGGGGCAGAGAAGAATACACTGCAGAGGAGGGGGGTATACATTGTATACAGAGTACTGGTGGGATATAGAGGGGAATAGGGGGAGTATATATCATATACAGGAGGAATACATTGTATACAGAGTACTGGGGGGGGGATATCGAGGGGAATAGGAGAAAGTGTATATATCATATACAGGAGGTATACAGAGTACTTAGGGGGATATAGAGGGGAATAGGGGGGAGTATATATCATATACAGGAGGTATACATTGTATACATAGTACTGGGGGGATATAGAGGGGAATAGGAGGAAGTATATATCATATACAGGAGGTATACAGAGTACTGAGGGGGATATAGAGGGGAATAGGAGGAAGTATATATCATATACAGGAGGAATACATTGTATACAGAGTACTGGGGAGATATAGAGGGAAGTATATATCATATACAGGAGGTATACAGGGTACTGGGGAGATATAGAGGGAAGTGTATATCATATACAGGAGGTATACAGGGTACTGGGGAGATATAGAGGGAAGTATATATATCATATACAGGAGGTATACAGAGTACTGGGGGGGATATAGAGGGAAGTATATGTAGCGGCCTCCCCCCCGTCTCCTTTGTCTAGGGGTATGTCACACGACAGGGTGAGATGCGCTATGGCCCATGTCCTCCCCCCATAACTGTGGGTGAGGTGAAGGCCAGTACCAGATATTTCCTCGGGCCTATGTGCTTTTGTCTAGAATCAAGTCCTGCTGTGCCAACACTTCCCTTTGCTCCCATTAACCAGAGTTCCACACACCGATCACAGTCCAACTCTTGTTTTATTGTATATCTCACAATAAACAGTGCTTCAGTAGCCAACTGGTTGCGACTTGATAACATTTTGATACGGGGGTGAGCAGGTCGAGGCACTATCCTGGTTATCAGCTAAACCACTGCGATCTCGCCAGCAGTTACTATAGCATTAGCTAGAAAGGATTTAGAGCTTGAGAGTCTCTACCAGCAACTCAAGAGAACGTAGATAGGAGTACCTTCCGTGCGCTGCGGCCCCTGTCAGGGGAAGATGTCCCTCCAAGGGAGTTACCAGAGGCCCATCCGTCACTGGGTTGATGCTGCTCCAGACTCTCCGAATGGGTAACCTCCCCGGCCTCCTCACCTCAGACATCGGCCCCATCCACCTCAGGGACCCTCAGACTTCTCCACCCTCGTGGGACCCAGTCGAAGTCACTGGGCCCCAGGCCTCCCCTGGTTTAGTACCTCACCCCAGGCTGAAGGTGCCTGGGATGAACTCCAACTCCATTCCGGTCAGGCCTACGGCGCCTGGGCCGGAATCCGGAACCGCCCACGCCCAGGCCTAAGGTGCCTGGGCGCGTGAAGAAGATCCTCCTGAAGACCTCGTGGTTAGGGCGTCTCCCCCTTTTACCTCCTCCCATCGACACCACGGCAGGTTCCCCGCCCTCGCCGTACCATCTCCGGAAAGGGACAAAAAGGGTAGCACTGTGACGGCCAATCTACCTTGAGCCTCCAGGTACCCCGCCACCCAGAGGCCAAGGAGATTATTACACCATCCAATCCTCCACGAACACAAATGGTCCACTATTCCCATACTTACACACCTGAGTGTCCCACCTAAATTTAGAGACCCCGCTACATACTCCCCCCTGTGATTTGACGCTGGTCCCCAGCGTCTGGTGCAAACCCATGTCTCCCAAAGGTGGAGACATAAGTCTGACCCCAGAGGCATCCCTAAAAATTTGAACCTCAACCATACCAAGACCTGCTCAAAAGGGGAAAGGGAACATAAAACAATAAAACTTTTCCCTAAAAACATCTATCATGTACACATATACAATCCCTCCCTTCACTGTCTAAGAACCACCCCATACTCAGCAGTCTTGACAGACGAATCTCCTGCAGAAGGGAAAAAAAAAACACACAAGAAAAGCCACATCCTGACATTTTTGTGTTAATTTGGAATAAATGGGTCCATCAGCCGATAGACCCACTCGCTCCAATGAGTAAAGTGATGCGCGTGTAAAAAAAAAAAAAAAAAAAAACAGCCGTTGCACAACACTGCCACCTGGTGACAGTGCCGCGGTAATGACACTTGGTGCAATCTTCATTCTTCCTGCCTCCCTACACTAATTCTACCCCCAAAGTCTGTCTTTGAGCTGTGAGGAAGAGAGAACAAACAAAAACTGCTCTCATTCCTCCAAAAAGTAGAAAACAAAAGCCCAAATAAAAAAACTAGGGCACAGTTCGGATGCTCCGGCAGGAACACTTCTAGAAGATTGTAGGAAAGGAAACAACGAGTCTCTTCTCACAAATAGAACTTCGGGTCAGGCAAGAACAAGGGCTTCAGATGTTTATCAAAAACCTCAATCGAATAGTCAGCATTCTCTCCATCTTTCCTGCAGATGCGCACCTTGTCTGCGTGGATATGGTGGCCCCACATCCAGTCTGCTCCGCAATCTCTAAACTTTTTCGACACGGGTGGCGAACAGGACAAATATCTTCGTGCATGGGGTACTTTGAGTTTTTCCCAAACAAATTCGTCATACCATCTCTGGCGTATGACCTCAACTTCAAAAAGTAAGTCCTGAGGCAAGTAGGGATATTCCCACCCATACTCACGGGCGACTCTCTGTGAGAAAAGTCGTTGCAATCTGGCCAAAGGAGGCATGGCTTCCCGCTCACCTTCTCCGGGTTGAACGATGGCCTCCGGATGCCGAGGTACTTTCACTACCCCTAATGGCTTTTCTCTCGGTGCTCGTAGTGAGGCTCGCTGCAGCCCCGCCACCAAGACGGGCGATGTTGTAGATTGTGGGAAGGTAATTTGAGGACTAGACTTCCTCGTAGACTCCGGGGCTTGTACCCGGGGCGTGCTGTCTCCTATTGACATAGGGGAATCCTGCGGTGCACGTAACATAGGTAATGGGTGTTTGTCCCAGCCCTTCTGGTGAAACAGTTCATCAATCTCACCGTCATCTCCACGATCTGACAGCGATTCTAGGTCGGAAGTGTCATACATCTCGGCGGGAAGGTAGTCTCTGGTAGACGTGGTACTACCCTCCCTTGCGGGCTCCACCGGCTGTGGCCCCCCGACACCTCGAACCACCACCACAGTCCCAGCCCCTGGCTCACCTTGACCTTTTGTAGAACTGGGATGTCCAGGACTCTTCCAACCGGATCCATCCAGGCCAGGCAAGCGACGGGGTGAAGCTCGACCACAACCACAGGAGGCCTGCACCAGGCCGACTTTCCTCTTCGGAGGTGGGAGCAGAGAATCTGTGGTGACCGAAGCAGCATCCTCCGATTTTTCTCTCTCAGTCTCCGATTGGGCAGTCACATCGCCCTGGTCAGTGCGTACGGGAACCTCCGCAAAGGCCTGGATCTCTCCTTCCAGAGTAGCGGTACCTGTGAGGCTGTTGAGGCGAAGGGCCCGGGGCCTTACTGTGGATGGCTCCACCTCGAACAAGAACTCTTTGCATGCCTCGCAACGCCCGAATGGCTTCAGGTGGACCACCAGTCCCAAGCATCCGGGACAGATCACGACAAGGGCCTCCGTGTCTCTGCATGAGTACAAAGCCAACTGTCCTCGGGGCCTGAGTCTTATCCCCGTGTCTGTAAGGGGAGCAGCGAACGTAGTCATCTTCGTGGGGTAGGGAACCGGAATCCACAGGGAGCTTGAGGCCATCCCGACTGTCTGCTGCTCCATCACGCACTGACCACGCGCCGAAGTTGGCATGTGAGTTCCTTCACATGGCCAGACTCCTCCCATGACTTGCACGTTTTCGCGGGCTTCCATCAAGCTCCGCCCACGAACTGTGCAGTCACGGGGTGCCTCGTGGCGCAGTGCAATAAAAGCCCTCACATGTAGTACTTCACACGGCTGGACTCCTCCCTCGTCTCGCTCCTCTGCATGGGCCTTTCCCGTCCTAGGGTCATTTCCACGACTTTGAGCAGGGATGCACTTTGGCCAATCACATGGCCGACCTGCTCGGAACTCCTCCGGGCAGCAAAGTCCAGACACAGCCACTCTTTCTTCCAAAGTCAAAACACGTATCATCCCGGACTCACGAGCCCCCACGTGTCGCGGCCTCCCCCCGTCTCCTTTGTCTAGGGGTATGTCACACGACAGGGTGAGATGTGCTACGGCCCATGTCCTCCCCATAGCTGTGGGTGAGGTGAAGGCCAGTACCAGATATTTCCTCGGGCCTATGTGCTTTTGTCTAGAATCAAGTCCCGCTGTGCCAACACTTCCCTCTGCTCCCATTAACCAGAGTTCCACACACCGATCACAGTCCAACTCTTGTTTTATTGTATATCTCACAATAAACAGTGCTTCAGTAGCCAACTGGTTGCGACTTGATAACATTTTGATACGGGGGTGAGCAGGTCGAGGCACTATCCTGGTTATCAGCTAAACCACTGCGATCTCGCCAGCGGTTACTATAGCATTAGCTAGAAAGGATTTAGAGCTTGAGAGTCTCTACCAGCAACTCAAGAGAACGTAGATAGGAGTACCTTCGCTGCGCTGCGGCCCCTGTCAGGGGAAGATGTCCCTCCAAGGGAGTTACCAGAGGCTCATCTATCACTGGGTTGATGCTGCTCCAGACTCTCCGAATGGGTAACCTCCCCGGCCTCCTCACCTCAGACATGGGCCCCATCCACCTCAGGGACCCTCGGACTTCTCCACCCTCGCGGGACCCAGTCGAAGTCACTGGGCCCCAGGCCTCCTGGTTTAGTACCTCACCCCAGGCTGAAGGTGCCTGGGATGAACTCCAACTCCATTCCGGTCAGGCCTAGGGCGCCTGGGCCGGAATCCAGAACCGCCCGCACCCAGGCCTAAGGTGCCTGGGCGCGTGAAGAAGATCCTCCTGAAGACCTCGTGGTTAGGGCGTCTCCCCCTTTTATCTCCTCCCATCGACACCACGGCAGGTTCCCCGCCCTCGCCGTACCATCTCCGGAAAGGGACAAAAAGGGTAGCACTGTGATGGCCAATCTACCTTGAGCCTACAGGTACCCCGCCACCCAGAGGCCAAGGAGATTATTACACCATCCAATCCTCCACGAACACAAATGGTCCACTATTCCCATACTTACACACCTGAGTGTCCCACCTAAATTTAGAGACCCCGCTACATATATATATCATATACAGGAGGTATACAGAGTACTGGGGGGATATAGAGGGGAATAGGGGGGGGGGGAGTATATATCATATACAGGAGGAATACATAGTACTGGGGGGATATAGAGGGAAGTATATATCATATACAGGAGGTATACAGAGTACTGGGGAGATATAGAGGGAAGTATATATCATATACAGGAGGTATACAGAGTACTAGTGAGATATAGAGGGAAGTATATATCATATACAGGAGGTATACAGAGTACTGGGGGGATATAGAGGGAAGTATTATATATATATCATATACAGGAGGTATGCAGAGTACTTGGGGGATGTATATATCATATACAGGAGGTATACAGAGTACTGGGGGGATATAGAGGGAAGTATATATCATATACAGGAGGTATACAGAGTACTGGGGGGATATAGAGGGAAGTATATATCATATACAGGAGGTATACAGAGTACTGGGAGGATATAGAGGGAAGTATATATCATATACAGGAGGTATACAGAGTACTGGGAGGATATAGAGGGAAGTATATATCATATACAGGAGGTATACAGAGTACTGGGGGGATATAGAGGGAAGTATATATCATATACAGGAGGTATACAGAGTACTGGGAGGATATAGAGGGAAGTATATATCATATACAGGAGGTATACAGAGTACTGGGAGGATATAGAGGGAAGTATTATATATATATCATATACAGGAGGTATGCAGAGTACTGGGGGGATATAGAGGGAAGTATATGTCATATACAGGAGGTATGCAGAGTACTGGGAGGATATAGAGGGAAGTATATATCATATACAGGAGGTATACAGAGTACTGGGGAGATATAAAGGGAAGTATATATCATATACAGGAGGTATACAGAGTACTGGGAGGATATAGAGGGAAGTATATATCATATACAGGAGGTATACAGAGTACTGGGGGGATATAGAGGGAAGTATATGTCATATACAGGAGGTATGCAGAGTACTGGGGGGATATAGAGGGAAGTATATATCATATACAGGAGGTATACAGAGTACTGGGGAGATATAAAGGGAAGTATATATCATATACAGGAGGTATACAGAGTACTGGGAGGATATAGAGGGAAGTATATATCATATACAGGAGGTATACAGAGTACTGGGAGGATATAGAGGGAAGTATATATCATATACAGGAGGTATGCAGAGTACTGGGGGGATATAGAGGGAAGTATATATATCATATACAGGAGGTATACAGAGTACTGGGAGGATATAGAGGGAAGTATATATCATATACAGGAGGTATACAGAGTACTGGGAGGATATAGAGGGAAGTATATATCATATACAGGAGGTATACAGAGTACTGGGAGGATATAGAGGGAAGTATATATCATATACAGGAGGTATGCAGAGTACTGGGGGGATATAGAGGGAAGTATATATCATATACAGGAGGTATACAGAGTACTGGGATGATATAGAGGGAAGTATATATCATATACAGGAGGTATACAGAGTACTGGGAGGATATAGAGGGAAGTATATATCATATACAGGAGGTATACAGAGTACTGGGAGGATATAGAGGGAAGTATATAGCATATACAGGAGGTATACAGAGTACTGGGGAGATATAGAGGGAAGTATATATCATATACAGGAGGTATACAGAGTACTGGGAGGATATAGAGGGAAGTATATATCATATACAGGAGGTATACCGAGTACTGGGAGGATATAGAGGGAAGTATATATCATATACAGGAGGTATGCAGAGTACTGGGAGGATATAGAGGGAAGTATATATCATATACAGGAGGTATGCAGAGTACTGGGGGGATATAGAGGGAAGTATATATCATATACAGGAGGTATGCAGAGTACTGGGGGGATATAGAGGGAAGTATATATCATATACAGGAGGTATACAGAGTACTGGGGGGATATAGAGGGAAGTATATATCATATACAGGAGGTATACAGAGTACTGGGAGGATATAGAGGGAAGTATATATCATATACAGGAGGTATACAGAGTACTGGGGAGATATAGAGGGAAGTATATATCATATACAGGAGGTATACAGAGTACTGGGGAGATATAGAGGGAAGTATATATCATATACAGGAGGTATACAGAGTACTGGGAGGATATAGAGGGAAGTATATATCATATACAGGAGGTATACAGAGTACTGGGGAGATATAGAGGGAAGTATATATCATATACAGGAGGTATACAGAGTACTGGGGAGATATAGAGGGAAGTATATATCATATACAGGAGGTATACAGAGTACTGGGGAGATATAGAGGGAAGTATATATCATATACAGGAGGTATACAGAGTACTGGGAGGATATAGAGGGAAGTATATATCATATACAGGAGGTATACAGAGTACTGGGGGGATATAGAGGGAAGTATATATCATATACAGGAGGTATACAGAGTACTAGGAGGATATAGAGGGAAGTATATATCATATACAGGAGGTATACAGAGTACTGGGGAGATATAGAGGGAAGTATATATCATATACAGGAGGTATACAGAGTACTGGGAGGATATAGAGGGAAGTATATATCATATACAGGAGGTATACAGAGTACTGGGAGGATATAGAGGGAAGTATATATCATATACAGGAGGTATACAGAGTACTGGGGAGATATAGAGGGAAGTATATATCATATACAGGAGGTATACATAGTACTGGGGAGATATAGGGGGAAGTATATATCATATACAGGAGGTATACAGAGTACTGGGGGGATATAGAGGGAAGTATATATCATATACAGGAGGTATACAGAGTACTGGGGGGATATAGGGGGAAGTATATATCATATACAGGAGGTATACAGAGTACTGGGGAGATATAGAGGGAAGTATATATCATATACAGGAGGTATACAGAGTACTGGGGGGATATAGAGGGAAGTATATATCATATACAGGAGGTATACAGAGTACTGGGGAGATATAGAGGGAAGTATATATCATATACAGGAGGTATACAGAGTACTGGGGAGATATAGAGGGAAGTATATATCATATACAGGAGGTATACAGAGTACTGGGGAGATATAGAGGGAAGTATATATCATATACAGGAGGTATACATAGTACTGGGGAGATATAGGGGGAAGTATATATCATATACAGGAGGTATACAGAGTACTGGGGGGATATAGAGGGAAGTATATATCATATACAGGAGGTATACAGAGTACTGGGAGGATATAGAGGGAAGTATATGTCATATACAGGAGGTATACAGAGTACTGGGGGGGATATAGAGGGAAGTATATGTCATATACAGGAGGTATACAGAGTACTGGGGGGGATATAGAGGGAAGTATATATCATATACAGGAGGTATACAGAGTACTGGGAGGATATAGAGGGAAGTATATATCATATACAGGAGGTATACAGAGTACTGGGGAGATATAGAGGGAAGTATATATCATATACAGGAGGTATACAGAGTACTGGGGGGATATAGAGGGAAGTATATATCATATACAGGAGGTATACAGAGTACGGGGGGGATATAGGGGGAAGTATATATCATATACAGGAGGTATACAGAGTACTGGGAGGATATAGAGGGAAGTATATATCATATACAGGAGGTATACAGAGTACTGGGAGGATATAGAGGGAAGTATATGTCATATACAGGAGGTATACAGAGTACTGGGGGGGATATAGAGGGAAGTATATGTCATATACAGGAGGTATACAGAGTACTGGGGAGATATAGAGGGAAGTATATATCATATACAGGAGGTATACAGAGTACTGGGGGGATATAGAGGGAAGTATATATCATATACAGGAGGTATACAGAGTACGGGGGGGATATAGGGGGAAGTATATATCATATACAGGAGGTATACAGAGTACTGGGGAGATATAGAGGGAAGTATATATCATATACAGGAGGTATACAGAGTACTGGGGGGATATAGAGGGAAGTATATATCATATACAGGAGGTATACAGAGTACGGGGGGGATATAGGGGGAAGTATATATCATATACAGGAGGTATACAGAGTACTGGGAGGATATAGAGGGAAGTATATATCATATACAGGAGGTATACAGAGTACTGGGAGGATATAGAGGGAAGTATATGTCATATACAGGAGGTATACAGAGTACTGGGGGGGATATAGAGGGAAGTATATGTCATATACAGGAGGTATACAGAGTACTGGGGAGATATAGAGGGAAGTATATATCATATACAGGAGGTATACAGAGTACTGGGGGGATATAGAGGGAAGTATATATCATATACAGGAGGTATACAGAGTACTGGGGAGATATAGAGGGAAGTATATATCATATACAGGAGGTATACAGAGTACTGGGGAGATATAGAGGGAAGTATATATCATATACAGGAGGTATACAGAGTACTGGGGAGATATAGAGGGAAGTATATATCATATACAGGAGGTATACATAGTACTGGGGAGATATAGGGGGAAGTATATATCATATACAGGAGGTATACAGAGTACTGGGGGGATATAGAGGGAAGTATATATCATATACAGGAGGTATACAGAGTACTGGAAGGATATAGAGGGAAGTATATGTCATATACAGGAGGTATACAGAGTACTGGGGGGGATATAGAGGGAAGTATATGTCATATACAGGAGGTATACAGAGTACTGGGGGGGATATAGAGGGAAGTATATATCATATACAGGAGGTATACAGAGTACTGGGAGGATATAGAGGGAAGTATATATCATATACAGGAGGTATACAGAGTACTGGGGAGATATAGAGGGAAGTATATATCATATACAGGAGGTATACAGAGTACTGGGGGGATATAGAGGGAAGTATATATCATATACAGGAGGTATACAGAGTACGGGGGGGATATAGGGGGAAGTATATATCATATACAGGAGGTATACAGAGTACTGGGAGGATATAGAGGGAAGTATATGTCATATACAGGAGGTATACAGAGTACTGGGGGGATATAGAGGGAAGTATATATCATATACAGGAGGTATACAGAGTACTGGGAGGATATAGAGGGAAGTATATATCATATACAGGAGGTATACAGAGTACTGGGAGGATATAGAGGGAAGTATATATCATATACAGGAGGTATACAGAGTACTGGGGAGATATAGAGGGAAGTATATATCATATACAGGAGGTATACAGCGTACTGGGAGGATATAGAGGGAAGTATATATCATATACAGGAGGTATACAGAGTACTGGGAGGATATAGAGGGAAGTATATATCATATACAGGAGGTATACAGAGTACTGGGAGGATATAGAGGGAAGTATATGTCATATACAGGAGGTATACAGAGTACTGGGGGGGATATAGAGGGAAGTATATGTCATATACAGGAGGTATACAGAGTACTGGGGGGGATATAGAGGGAAGTATATATCATATACAGGAGGTATACAGAGTACTGGGAGGATATAGAGGGAAGTATATATCATATACAGGAGGTATACAGAGTACTGGGGAGATATAGAGGGAAGTATATATCATATACAGGAGGTATACAGAGTACTGGGGAGATATAGAGGGAAGTATATATCATATACAGGAGGTATACATAGTACTGGGGAGATATAGGGGGAAGTATATATCATATACAGGAGGTATACAGAGTACTGGGGGGATATAGAGGGAAGTATATATCATATACAGGAGGTATACAGAGTACTGGGGGGATATAGGGGGAAGTATATATCATATACAGGAGGTATACAGAGTACTGGGGAGATATAGAGGGAAGTATATATCATATACAGGAGGTATACAGAGTACTGGGAGGATATAGAGGGAAGTATATATCATATACAGGAGGTATACAGAGTACTGGGAGGATATAGAGGGAAGTATATGTCATATACAGGAGGTATACAGAGTACTGGGGGGGATATAGAGGGAAGTATATGTCATATACAGGAGGTATACAGAGTACTGGGGGGGATATAGAGGGAAGTATATGTCATATACAGGAGGTATACAGAGTACTGGGAGGATATAGAGGGAAGTATATATCATATACAGGAGGTATACAGAGTACTGGGGAGATATAGAGGGAAGTATATATCATATACAGGAGGTATACAGAGTACTGGGGAGATATAGAGGGAAGTATATATCGTATACAGGAGGTATACAGAGTACTGGGGAGATATAGAGGGACGTATATATCATATACAGGAGGTATACAGAGTACTGGGGGGATATAGGGGGAAGTATATATCATATACAGGAGGTATACAGAGTACGGGGGGATATAGGGGGAAGTATATATCATATACAGGAGGTATACAGAGTACTGGGGGGATATAGAGGGAAGTATATATCATATACAGGAGGTATACAGAGTACTGGGAGGATATAGAGGGAAGTATATATCATATACAGGAGGTATACAGAGTACTGGGAGGATATAGAGGGAAGTATATATCATATACAGGAGGTATACAGAGTACTGGGAGGATATAGAGGGAAGTATATGTCATATACAGGAGGTATACAGAGTACTGGGGGGGATATAGAGGGAAGTATATATCATATACAGGAGGTATACAGAGTACTGGGAGGATAGAGGGAAGTATATATCATATACAGGAGGTATACAGAGTACTGGGGAGATATAGAGGGAAGTATATATCATATACAGGAGGTATACAGAGTACTGGGGAGATATAGAGGGAAGTATATGTCATATACAGGAGGTATACAGAGTACTGGGGGGATATAGAGGGAAGTATATATCATATACAGGAGGTATACAGAGTACTGGGAGGATATAGAGGGAAGTATATATCATATACAGGAGGTATACAGAGTACTGGGGGGATATAGAGGGAAGTATATATCATATACAGGAGGTATACAGAGTACTGGGGGGATATAGGGGGAAGTATATATCATATACAGGAGGTATATAGAGTACTGGGGGGATATAGAGGGAAGTATATATCATATACAGGAGGTATACAGAGTACTGGGAGGATATAGAGGGAAGTATATATCATATACAGGAGGTATACAGAGTACTGAGAGGATATAGAGGGAAGTATATATCATATACAGGAGGTATACAGAGTACTGGGGAGATATAGAGGGAAGTATATATCATATACAGGAGGTATACAGAGTACTGGGAGGATATAGAGGGAAGTATATATCATATACAGGAGGTATACAGAGCACTGGGAGGATATAGAGGGAAGTATATATCATATACAGGAGGTATACAGAGTACTGGGGAGATATAGAGGGAAGTATATATCATATACAGGAGGTATACAGAGTACTGGGGAGATATAGAGGGAAGTATATATCATATACAGGAGGTATACAGAGTACTGAGGGGATATAGAGGGAAGTATATATCATATACAGGAGGTATACAGAGTACTGGGGGGATATAGGGGGAAGTATATATCATATACAGGAGGTATATAGAGTACTGGGGGGATATAGAGGGAAGTATATATCATATACAGGAGGTATACAGAGTACTGGGAGGATATAGAGGGAAGTATATATCATATACAGGAGGTATACAGAGTACTGGGAGGATATAGAGGGAAGTATATATCATATACAGGAGGTATACAGAGTACGGGGGAGATATAGAGGGAAGTATATATCATATACAGGAGGTATACAGAGTACTGGGAGGATATAGAGGGAAGTATATATCATATACAGGAGGTATACAGAGCACTGGGAGGATATAGAGGGAAGTATATATCATATACAGGAGGTATACAGAGTACTGGGAGGATATAGAGGGAAGTATATGTCATATACAGGAGGTATACAGAGTACTGGGGGGGATATAGAGGGAAGTATATATCATATACAGGAGGTATACAGAGTACTGGGAGGATAGAGGGAAGTATATATCATATACAGGAGGTATACAGAGTACTGGGGAGATATAGAGGGAAGTATATATCATATACAGGAGGTATACAGAGTACTGGGAGGATATAGAGGGAAGTATATGTCATATACAGGAGGTATACAGAGTACTGGGAGGATATAGAGGGAAGTATATATCATATACAGGAGGTATACAGAGTACTGGGAGGATATAGAGGGAAGTATATATCATATACAGGAGGTATACAGAGTACTGGGAGGATATAGAGGGAAGTATATGTCATATACAGGAGGTATACAGAGTACTGGGGAGATATAGGGGGAGTATATATCATATACAGGAGGTATACAGAGTACTGGGGAGATATAGGGGGAAGTATATGTCATATACAGGAGGTATACAGAGTACTGGGGAGATATAGGGGGAGTATATATCATATACAGGAGGTATACAGAGTACTGGGGAGATATAGGGGGAGTATATATCATATACAGGAGGTATACATAGTACTGGGGAGATATAGAGGGAAGTATATGTCATATACAGGAGGTATACAGAGTACTGGGAGGATATAGAGGGAAGTATATGTCATATACAGGAGGTATACAGAGTACTGGGGGGATATAGAGGGAAGTATATATCATATACAGGAGGTATACAGAGTACTGGGAGGATATAGAGGGAAGTATATGTCATATACAGGAGGTATACAGAGTACTGGGGGGATATAGAGGGAAGTATATATCATATACAGGAGGTATACAGAGTACTGGGAGGATATAGAGGGAAGTATATATCATATACAGGAGGTATACAGAGTACTGGGAGGATATAGAGGGAAGTATATATCATATACAGGAGGTATACAGAGTACTGGGAGGATATAGAGGGAAGTATATATCATATACAGGAGGTATACAGAGTACTGGGGAGATATAGAGGGAAGTATATATCATATACAGGAGGTATACAGCGTACTGGGAGGATATAGAGGGAAGTATATATCATATACAGGAGGTATACAGAGTACTGGGAGGATATAGAGGGAAGTATATATCATATACAGGAGGTATACAGAGTACTGGGAGGATATAGAGGGAAGTATATGTCATATACAGGAGGTATACAGAGTACTGGGGGGGATATAGAGGGAAGTATATGTCATATACAGGAGGTATACAGAGTACTGGGGGGGATATAGAGGGAAGTATATATCATATACAGGAGGTATACAGAGTACTGGGAGGATATAGAGGGAAGTATATATCATATACAGGAGGTATACAGAGTACTGGGGAGATATAGGGGGAGTATATATCATATACAGGAGGTATACAGAGTACTGGGGAGATATAGGGGGAAGTATATGTCATATACAGGAGGTATACAGAGTACTGGGGAGATATAGGGGGAGTATATATCATATACAGGAGGTATACAGAGTACTGGGGAGATATAGGGGGAGTATATATCATATACAGGAGGTATACATAGTACTGGGGAGATATAGAGGGAAGTATATGTCATATACAGGAGGTATACAGAGTACTGGGAGGATATAGAGGGAAGTATATGTCATATACAGGAGGTATACAGAGTACTGGGGGGATATAGAGGGAAGTATATATCATATACAGGAGGTATACAGAGTACTGGGAGGATATAGAGGGAAGTATATGTCATATACAGGAGGTATACAGAGTACTGGGGGGATATAGAGGGAAGTATATATCATATACAGGAGGTATACAGAGTACTGGGAGGATATAGAGGGAAGTATATATCATATACAGGAGGTATACAGAGTACTGGGAGGATATAGAGGGAAGTATATATCATATACAGGAGGTATACAGAGTACTGGGAGGATATAGAGGGAAGTATATATCATATACAGGAGGTATACAGAGTACTGGGGAGATATAGAGGGAAGTATATATCATATACAGGAGGTATACAGCGTACTGGGAGGATATAGAGGGAAGTATATATCATATACAGGAGGTATACAGAGTACTGGGAGGATATAGAGGGAAGTATATATCATATACAGGAGGTATACAGAGTACTGGGAGGATATAGAGGGAAGTATATATCATATACAGGAGGTATACAGCGTACTGGGAGGATATAGAGGGAAGTATATATCATATACAGGAGGTATACAGAGTACTGGGAGGATATAGAGGGAAGTATATATCATATACAGGAGGTATACAGAGTACTGGGAGGATATAGAGGGAAGTATATGTCATATACAGGAGGTATACAGAGTACTGGGGGGGATATAGAGGGAAGTATATGTCATATACAGGAGGTATACAGAGTACTGGGGGGGATATAGAGGGAAGTATATATCATATACAGGAGGTATACAGAGTACTGGGAGGATATAGAGGGAAGTATATATCATATACAGGAGGTATACAGAGTACTGGGGAGATATAGGGGGAGTATATATCATATACAGGAGGTATACAGAGTACTGGGGAGATATAGGGGGAAGTATATGTCATATACAGGAGGTATACAGAGTACTGGGGAGATATAGGGGGAGTATATATCATATACAGGAGGTATACAGAGTACTGGGGAGATATAGGGGGAGTATATATCATATACAGGAGGTATACATAGTACTGGGGAGATATAGAGGGAAGTATATGTCATATACAGGAGGTATACAGAGTACTGGGAGGATATAGAGGGAAGTATATGTCATATACAGGAGGTATACAGAGTACTGGGGGGATATAGAGGGAAGTATATATCATATACAGGAGGTATACAGAGTACTGGGAGGATATAGAGGGAAGTATATGTCATATACAGGAGGTATACAGAGTACTGGGGGGATATAGAGGGAAGTATATATCATATACAGGAGGTATACAGAGTACTGGGAGGATATAGAGGGAAGTATATATCATATACAGGAGGTATACAGAGTACTGGGAGGATATAGAGGGAAGTATATATCATATACAGGAGGTATACAGAGTACTGGGAGGATATAGAGGGAAGTATATATCATATACAGGAGGTATACAGAGTACTGGGGAGATATAGAGGGAAGTATATATCATATACAGGAGGTATACAGCGTACTGGGAGGATATAGAGGGAAGTATATATCATATACAGGAGGTATACAGAGTACTGGGAGGATATAGAGGGAAGTATATATCATATACAGGAGGTATACAGAGTACTGGGAGGATATAGAGGGAAGTATATGTCATATACAGGAGGTATACAGAGTACTGGGGGGATATAGAGGGAAGTATATGTCATATACAGGAGGTATACAGAGTACTGGGGGGATATAGAGGGAAGTATATATCATATACAGGAGGTATACAGAGTACTGGGAGGATATAGAGGGAAGTATATATCATATACAGGAGGTATACAGAGTACTGGGGAGATATAGAGGGAAGTATATATCATATACAGGAGGTATACAGAGTACTGGGGAGATATAGAGGGAAGTATATATCATATACAGGAGGTATACATAGTACTGGGGAGATATAGGGGGAAGTATATATCATATACAGGAGGTATACAGAGTACTGGGGGGATATAGAGGGAAGTATATATCATATACAGGAGGTATACAGAGTACTGGGGGGATATAGGGGGAAGTATATATCATATACAGGAGGTATACAGAGTACTGGGGAGATATAGAGGGAAGTATATATCATATACAGGAGGTATACAGAGTACTGGGAGGATATAGAGGGAAGTATATATCATATACAGGAGGTATACAGAGTACTGGGAGGATATAGAGGGAAGTATATGTCATATACAGGAGGTATACAGAGTACTGGGGGGGATATAGAGGGAAGTATATGTCATATACAGGAGGTATACAGAGTACTGGGGGGGATATAGAGGGAAGTATATGTCATATACAGGAGGTATACAGAGTACTGGGAGGATATAGAGGGAAGTATATATCATATACAGGAGGTATACAGAGTACTGGGGAGATATAGAGGGAAGTATATATCGTATACAGGAGGTATACAGAGTACTGGGGAGATATAGAGGGACGTATATATCATATACAGGAGGTATACAGAGTACTGGGGGGATATAGGGGGAAGTATATATCATATACAGGAGGTATACAGAGTACGGGGGGGATATAGGGGGAAGTATATATCATATACTCGAGGTATACAGAGTACTGGGGGGATATAGAGGGAAGTATATATCATATACAGGAGGTATACAGAGTACTGGGAGGATATAGAGGGAAGTATATATCATATACAGGAGGTATACAGAGTACTGGGAGGATATAGAGGGAAGTATATATCATATACAGGAGGTATACAGAGTACTGGGAGGATATAGAGGGAAGTATATGTCATATACAGGAGGTATACAGAGTACTGGGGGGGATATAGAGGGAAGTATATATCATATACAGGAGGTATACAGAGTACTGGGAGGATAGAGGGAAGTATATATCATATACAGGAGGTATACAGAGTACTGGGGAGATATAGAGGGAAGTATATATCATATACAGGAGGTATACAGAGTACTGGGGAGATATAGAGGGAAGTATATGTCATATACAGGAGGTATACAGAGTACTGGGGGGATATAGAGGGAAGTATATATCATATACAGGAGGTATACAGAGTACTGGGGGGATATAGAGGGAAGTATATATCATATACAGGAGGTATACAGAGTACTGGGAGGATATAGAGGGAAGTATATGTCATATACAGGAGGTATACAGAGTACTGGGGGGGATATAGAGGGAAGTATATATCATATACAGGAGGTATACAGAGTACTGGGAGGATATAGAGGGAAGTATATATCATATACAGGAGGTATACAGAGTACTGGGGGGATATAGAGGGAAGTATATATCATATACAGGAGGTATACAGAGTACTGGGGGGATATAGGGGGAAGTATATATCATATACAGGAGGTATATAGAGTACTGGGGGGATATAGAGGGAAGTATATATCATATACAGGAGGTATACAGAGTACTGGGAGGATATAGAGGGAAGTATATATCATATACAGGAGGTATACAGAGTACTGAGAGGATATAGAGGGAAGTATATATCATATACAGGAGGTATACAGAGTACTGGGGAGATATAGAGGGAAGTATATATCATATACAGGAGGTATACAGAGTACTGGGAGGATATAGAGGGAAGTATATATCATATACAGGAGGTATACAGAGCACTGGGAGGATATAGAGGGAAGTATATATCATATACAGGAGGTATACAGAGTACTGGGGAGATATAGAGGGAAGTATATATCATATACAGGAGGTATACAGAGTACTGGGGAGATATAGAGGGAAGTATATATCATATACAGGAGGTATACAGAGTACTGAGGGGATATAGAGGGAAGTATATATCATATACAGGAGGTATACAGAGTACTGGGGGGATATAGGGGGAAGTATATATCATATACAGGAGGTATATAGAGTACTGGGGGGATATAGAGGGAAGTATATATCATATACAGGAGGTATACAGAGTACTGGGAGGATATAGAGGGAAGTATATATCATATACAGGAGGTATACAGAGTACTGGGAGGATATAGAGGGAAGTATATATCATATACAGGAGGTATACAGAGTACTGGGGAGATATAGAGGGAAGTATATATCATATACAGGAGGTATACAGAGTACTGGGAGGATATAGAGGGAAGTATATATCATATACAGGAGGTATACAGAGCACTGGGAGGATATAGAGGGAAGTATATATCATATACAGGAGGTATACAGAGTACTGGGAGGATATAGAGGGAAGTATATGTCATATACAGGAGGTATACAGAGTACTGGGGGGGGATATAGAGGGAAGTATATATCATATACAGGAGGTATACAGAGTACTGGGAGGATAGAGGGAAGTATATATCATATACAGGAGGTATACAGAGTACTGGGGAGATATAGAGGGAAGTATATATCATATACAGGAGGTATACAGAGTACTGGGAGGATATAGAGGGAAGTATATGTCATATACAGGAGGTATACAGAGTACTGGGAGGATATAGAGGGAAGTATATATCATATACAGGAGGTATACAGAGTACTGGGAGGATATAGAGGGAAGTATATATCATATACAGGAGGTATACAGAGTACTGGGAGGATATAGAGGGAAGTATATGTCATATACAGGAGGTATACAGAGTACTGGGGAGATATAGGGGGAGTATATATCATATACAGGAGGTATACAGAGTACTGGGGAGATATAGGGGGAGTATATATCATATACAGGAGGTATACATAGTACTGGGGAGATATAGAGGGAAGTATATGTCATATACAGGAGGTATACAGAGTACTGGGAGGATATAGAGGGAAGTATATGTCATATACAGGAGGTATACAGAGTACTGGGGAGATATAGGGGGAAGTATATATCATATACAGGAGGTATACAGAGTACTGGGAGGATATAGAGGGAAGTATATATCATATACAGGAGGTATACAGAGTACTGGGAGGATATAGAGGGAAGTATATATCATATACAGGAGGTATACAGAGTACTGGGAGGATATAGAGGGAAGTATATGTCATATACAGGAGGTATACAGAGTACGGGGGGGATATAGAGGGAAGTATATGTCATATACAGGAGGTATACAGAGTACTGGGAGGATATAGAGGGAAGTATATATCATATACAGGAGGTATACAGAGTACTGGGAGGATATAGAGGGAAGTATATATCATATACAGGAGGTATACAGAGTACTGAGAGGATATAGAGGGAAGTATATATCATATACAGGAGGTATACAGAGTACTGGGGAGATATAGAGGGAAGTATATATCATATACAGGAGGTATACAGAGTACTGGGAGGATATAGAGGGAAGTATATATCATATACAGGAGGTATACAGAGCACTGGGAGGATATAGAGGGAAGTATATATCATATACAGGAGGTATACAGAGTACTGGGGAGATATAGAGGGAAGTATATATCATATACAGGAGGTATACAGAGTACTGGGGAGATATAGAGGGAAGTATATATCATATACAGGAGGTATACAGAGTACTGAGGGGATATAGAGGGAAGTATATATCATATACAGGAGGTATACAGAGTACTGGGGGGATATAGGGGGAAGTATATATCATATACAGGAGGTATATAGAGTACTGGGGGGATATAGAGGGAAGTATATATCATATACAGGAGGTATACAGAGTACTGGGAGGATATAGAGGGAAGTATATATCATATACAGGAGGTATACAGAGTACTGGGAGGATATAGAGGGAAGTATATATCATATACAGGAGGTATACAGAGTACTGGGGAGATATAGAGGGAAGTATATATCATATACAGGAGGTATACAGAGTACTGGGAGGATATAGAGGGAAGTATATATCATATACAGGAGGTATACAGAGCACTGGGAGGATATAGAGGGAAGTATATATCATATACAGGAGGTATACAGAGTACTGGGAGGATATAGAGGGAAGTATATGTCATATACAGGAGGTATACAGAGTACTGGGGGGGGATATAGAGGGAAGTATATATCATATACAGGAGGTATACAGAGTACTGGGAGGATAGAGGGAAGTATATATCATATACAGGAGGTATACAGAGTACTGGGGAGATATAGAGGGAAGTATATATCATATACAGGAGGTATACAGAGTACTGGGAGGATATAGAGGGAAGTATATGTCATATACAGGAGGTATACAGAGTACTGGGAGGATATAGAGGGAAGTATATATCATATACAGGAGGTATACAGAGTACTGGGAGGATATAGAGGGAAGTATATATCATATACAGGAGGTATACAGAGTACTGGGAGGATATAGAGGGAAGTATATGTCATATACAGGAGGTATACAGAGTACTGGGGAGATATAGGGGGAGTATATATCATATACAGGAGGTATACAGAGTACTGGGGAGATATAGGGGGAGTATATATCATATACAGGAGGTATACATAGTACTGGGGAGATATAGAGGGAAGTATATGTCATATACAGGAGGTATACAGAGTACTGGGAGGATATAGAGGGAAGTATATGTCATATACAGGAGGTATACAGAGTACTGGGGAGATATAGGGGGAAGTATATATCATATACAGGAGGTATACAGAGTACTGGGAGGATATAGAGGGAAGTATATATCATATACAGGAGGTATACAGAGTACTGGGAGGATATAGAGGGAAGTATATATCATATACAGGAGGTATACAGAGTACTGGGAGGATATAGAGGGAAGTATATGTCATATACAGGAGGTATACAGAGTACGGGGGGGATATAGAGGGAAGTATATGTCATATACAGGAGGTATACAGAGTACTGGGAGGATATAGAGGGAAGTATATATCATATACAGGAGGTATACAGAGTACTGGGAGGATATAGAGGGAAGTATATATCATATACAGGAGGTATACAGAGTACTGGGAGGATATAGAGGGAAGTATATGTCATATACAGGAGGTATACAGAGTACTGGGGAGATATAGGGGGAAGTATATATCATATACAGGAGGTATACAGAGTACTGGGAGGATATCAGTGAATACAATGTATGGGGGGGGGGGGGAGATATACACAGAAGGGGGTCCCAGGCTCCTCCTCACCCTCCTCGTCTTCAGGATCCCCCCAGTCATTCTCCCGGGGGGCTGCCCCCTGGTGGTCATCCTCCTCCTCGGACTCCTGCTGGAAGTCTATGCGCTGTGCCAGGCGGGCCAGGTTCTGGGACATGGACAGTGGCTGTACATAGGTCTCCGAGCCATCCAGGCCCACCTCCTGGACCTGCTTCTCCGCCGAGGACTCGATACTGATCTGCACCGGCGGTCCCCCCGACATTCTCTTCCCTATCGTGCTCGTGCTCCTACAGCGAGGACAGCAATGCCACTGCGCATGTGCGGCGCTCTACCGCCCGTCCGGAATCCTAACTCGCATGCGCGACGTCCCCTACTACGGAAGGCCCGTAGGGACAAACTAAGCTTACCCGCAGCTTCGCGGTACCTCTGCCATTGCAGCATAGTGCTTCAGATTAGAGAGGTGTTACTCTCTCTCTTTCCCTGCATGCTGGCGGTCCCTGCTCGGTGTGTTCTGTTAAAGAGATAGTAAATTGGATTCCTCTTGGTCCCTCCCCCTGGTACCCGGCCTGCCTCCAGTTTTGGTTTTTGAAATATAAATAAATATACAGTTTTAGCCACTTGCAGAACAGGTGGGATTTGCACTGCAGTTTTCAAACATTTTTTTAAATTATTTTTAGGAAAAAATATACATTTTTTTTTTTTAACCTGCAAAAAAATACAATACATTTTTTTTTGTTAAAATATAAAAGAAGAGATTACGCCGAGTAAATAGATACCAAACATGTCATGCCTCAAAATTGCAGCTGCAGGCATCATCCCGGTACAAGCACTTGAAGATCAATGACGTAGCGGGTACGAGACTGGTCAGCAAGTGGTACACAGGGGGGACCGGTGCCTAACCACTTCCAGACCACACCTTTTCCAACACTTTTGTTTACATTTAACTATCAGTATTTTTTTGCTAGAAAATTAAAACCCCCCAAACATTATGTATTTATTTTTATTTTTTTTAAAGCAGAGGCTCTTCTAGAAAATAAAATGGTGGGTGTTGCAATTTTTTATGTCACACGGTATTTGTGCATCGATTTTTCAAACACAACTTGTTTTTGGAAAAAATAAAAAAAATGTAATGCACAAAAACACAATACAGTGGAACCTTGGATTACGAGCATAATCCGGTCCAGGAGAATGCTTGTAATCCAAAACACTCGCATATCAAAGCGAGTTTCCCCATAGAAGTCAATGAAAACAAACATAATTTGTTCCGCATTGACTTCTATGGCATGCAATACCGCATGTGGCCAGAGGTGGGGGGGGCGCCTGAGAGCCTTGGAAATACTCAGGGACAGCTCGGCTGATCTCCGAAACCCTCGGAAAGGTTCGGAAACACTCGGGCATGGAGTATGTCCTGAGTGATTCCGAACCGTTCCGAGTTTCACTGGCGCCCCAGCACCTCTGGCCAAATGTGGTACTGCACACCCCATTAGCTTGAATTCTGCTCGTTTTGCGAGACAACACTCGCAAACCGAGTCAGAACTTAAAAAAAAAAGTTGCTCGTTATTCAAAACGCTCATTAACCGCGTTACTCGTAAACCAAGGTTCCACTGTATAAGGTTGGGTGGGAGGGGAACCTATCAACAATCACTGGCACGATACCCTATAGCAGATAGGTATAAGAAAAAGGAGTCCCTACATTCCCTGGAAGGAGGGAATGTGGGTAAAGGGGATTTTTAAGTGCCAAAAGGAGAATATCAACATTGTATGTTTAAAAAGATTTATCAAAAAAAAAAATATCTTAACAAAAAGTTTTTTAAAACCAACACGTTTGATATCATAAATTTACATAGCAATACATTGGACAATAAATAACCATTCTAGGTAGACAACGCGTTTCGCCCACAATAGAGGAGAGGGCTTCTCCAGGATCCAGTTGGCAATGTTTGGCAAAATCTGATGATTTATATGATGAATAAAAAACCCATATCAGCAATTCACTATGCCTGACATGGGGGAATCCAATCAGAAATACAGTTGTGCTCGTAAGTTTACATACCCTGAGAGAATTTATGATTTTTTGGCCATTTTTCTGAGAATATAAATAACACAAAAACTTTTCCTACATTCGTGGTTAGTGTTTGGCTGAAGCCATTTATTATCAATCGACTGTGTTTAGTCTTTTTAAAACATAATCACAACAGAAACTACCCTGATCAAAAGTTTACATACCCCAGTTCTTAATACCGTGTGATGCCCCCTTTAACATCAATGACAACTTGAAGTCTTTTGTGATATTTGTAGATGAGGCTCTTTATCTTCTCAGATGGTAAAGATGCCCATTCCTCTTGGCAAAAAGCCTCCAGGTCCTGTAAATTCTTGGTCTGTATTGCATGAACTGCACGTTTGAGATCTCCCCAGAGTGGCTCAATGATATTGAGGTCAGGAGACTGAGATGACCACTCCAGAACCTTCACTTTATTCTGCTGTAGTCAATGACAGGTCGACTTGGCCTTGTGTTTTGGATCATTTTCATGTTAGAATCAGTGTTGCCAACCTACCAGAATAAAATTCACTGACACAACACATAATTTTTATGTCAAAGCCACATTTTTACTGGCATTTTCAAAACTTACAAAAATTACATTTTAAAATGCAAATTTTAGTATTTATGCTACAATCAAATAACTATGACTGAGTCTGACTCACACTGTCACTAACTGAATCCCCCCCCCCCTATGGGCATTAAATCACCATATTAAAGGCTATTGAGCATTCCTTTCTGTCATAGGCTCAGAGTCACAGCATGTCACTCTGCTTGACTCACCAGACCAGGCCAGGGCACTCACTCACTCAGGTGTCCGACGACTCCAAAGAAGACACACCACCGGGCACCGCGTGACCGTGGGCAGCGGCAGGGCGGCTAGCCGGCTGCAGTGACAGGAGGACTCACTCCACACAGTCACTCACTCACTCACTCAGTCGGGCGGGCAGAGCAGGCAGTGGCACTGGCAGGCAGGGGCACACTGGTTGGTCGGTCTCGGTCCGTCCGTCCGTCGCTCCAGTCCGGCAGTCAGTGAGTCACAGTGGGGGGTAATTCTGTCTGCTGCTGTCCCGCGGCCGCCGCTCAGCTCTCCTCTTCACATCCACGAAGCTCCTTAGTTTCCCGCTCTGCTCTTGCTACTTTTATAGGCTGGCGCCTATGAAAATGCGCTACGATAATTGGCTGCACGGCTGGGGGTGGGGGCGGTCAGAGGCTAACGCAGGACTTAGACGTTGCGGCTCAGATTCAGATCTTTTCGGCGATTATCGGAATTGCGCATGCGCAGTTCGGACCCGAGCCGATCACCGCCATTTTTATGAGCACATTTCCCTTACTACAGACTTTTACACACAGGGAAAAAGTGCCTTTTATTTACGTAATGTCCGTAATTCTACGTACGGTTGGCAAAACTGGTTGGAATGTTCAAGTACGTCCCATGCGCAGCTTCCTGGCTGATGAATGCAAATGTTCCTCCAGTATTTTTTGATAATATACTGCATTCATCTTGCCATCAATTTTGACCAAATTTCCTGTGTCTTTGTAGCTCACACATCCGCAAAACATCAGCGATCCACCTCCGTGTTTCACAGTAGGAATGGTGTACCTTTCATCATAGGCCTTGACTCCTCTCCAAATGAAGCGTTTTTATGGTTGTGGCCAAAAAGCTAAATGTTGGTCTCATCAATCCAAATGACTTTGTGCCAGAAGGTTTGAGGCTTGTCTCTGTGCTGTTTGGCGTATTGTAAGCGGGATACTTTGTGGCATTTGCATAGTAATGGCTTCTTCTGGTGACTCGATCATACAGCCCATCTTCCTTCAAGTGCCTCCTTCTTGTGCATCTTGAAACAACCACACCACATGTTTTCAGAGAGTCCTGTGTTTCACCTGAAGTTATTTGTGGGGTTTTCTTTGCACCCGAACAATTTTCATGGCAGTTGTGGCTGAAATTTTAGTTGGTCTACCTGACCGTGGTTTGGTTTCAACAGAACCCCTCATTTTCCACTTCTTGATTAGCGTTTGAACACTGCTAATGGGCATTCTCAATTCCTTGGATATCTTTTTATATCCCTTTCCTGTTTTATACTGTTCAACTACCTTTTCTCGCAGATCCAATTCTTTTGCTTTCCCCATGACTCAGAATCCAGAATTGTCAGTGCAGCACTGGATGAAGGATGCAAGGGTCTGTCAGGAGTCCAGCAACTCATTGACCTTTTATACAAACACAATAATTACAAGCAAACAGATCACAGGTGAGGATGGATTCCTTTAATAGCCATTCAAACCCCTTTGTGTCAACTTGTTATCAGTCCAAAATCACCAGGGTATGTAAACTTTTGATCAGGCTCATTTGGGTAGTTTCTGTTGTGATTATGATTTAAAAACAGTAAACACAGTTGATTGATAATAAATGGCTTCAGCCAAACACTAACCATGAGTGAAAAATGGCCAAGAAATCATAAATTCTGCCAGGGTATGTAAACTTATGAGCACAACTGTATGTGTCCAAGAATATATTCATGAATGTAGAAGATAAAGAACAATAAATATTCACTCGCATATATACGTCATCACCAATATATGAGTAATGGGATTGAAATGGATGTAAAGCCTGTGTAAAGGGCTAAAGAGAAATGTGTCTGGACATATGCAAAATAATTCAGATTAGCAAGCCCAAATCCACACATGGAAAACAGGGAGGGGAGCCATACAGGCGGGTGACCCCGTATTCCAGATATGCACAAGTCATACCAATAACGCCAGTGCTGGCGGGTCGCAAATGCAGCGTTATATGGCAGCAATATAAACACAATATTATACCCAATTGTTTGGTAAAGTATAAAAGATGATGTTACGCCATGTAAAGATACCAAACATGTCACGCTTTAAAATTGCGCAAGCCCGTGCAATGGTGACAGACAACATAAATTTTACTCTTCAGAGTAATGCATTAAAATGCTTTCCAGGTTACCACTTTAGACTTACACAGGAAGTCTGGTGCTAGAATTACTACCCATGATCTGACGTTTGCGGTAATACCCAACATGTGTGAGGCAATCGCTGCTTGCTCGGCCGACGTGCAAGTTCAACATTGTGCGCTAGCACAGGGGGGGGCAAGTGCACATTACAATTTTTATTTTTTACGCTGTCGCTTTAAAATTTTTTTTTTTTTTTTTTTTTTATATCACTTTTATTGTTATCACAGGAAATATAAATATCCCCTGTTATAGCAATAGGCTGTGACAGGTACTCTTTTGTGAGAGATCCCTCATCTGCCCTTAAAATCTTCGGAACATACTAAGATCGGTAGGATCCGATGCTTTTTTCAGACCCATCAGGGTTTGTTCACAATCGCAAAATGGGAAGCAATGAAATGCTCTATCACTTCCGGTTTCCTATACCCTAGAGATAAGAGCATTTGCGGTCTCGGATCTTCTTTATGGTCAGCCGGTGAATCGCTTGCATCTCCCAGTAGGACAGGAGAGCCGAGGAAGGTGGCGGTGGGAGGGAGGGAGGAAGTCCTGTCCCGCTGCTTGTAAAAGCAATCTAGCGGCTAATTAGATGTATGGTACTAGCTGTCCGTGGGACAAGAGTTATGAAAGGGCTGCGCATGTGCAAGGTAAGCAGAAATCTTGAATATCACAGATGTTGGTTAAAAAAAAAATGAGCCTTTTAATGTCAGTATGAACTTGGTCATTGGCAACCATTAAGTGCCGCTAGTATCCAATGCCTCATTCAAGTGCAGTAATGAGCAGGCTCTGCCGCTAGGTGTCGCTCTATCCTAAAAAGCTGCTGCTTTGGAGGCTGCCATGCACTAGGGGTTGATGTGGGCAACAGGGGTGCAGTAAGTGTGGTGCATTGGAGGCCGCCAGCGGTAAAGGTCGCTGTCAGCTGTTTATTAGTTTGTCCATTTTTGTGTAGCCCACTCACTCATCCTAGCCAAAATGGCTCCCACACTGTTGCACCACACCTGTGCATGGATGTTCCCAAGGATGACTCCTCAGGTTGCCAGTCCCTTGCATTATATTGATTTAATTGTCTATACCAGCTGTCAGTTATCAGCTACTGACACCTAAAGGGGGTTTTCACATTCTGAAGACTAAAGAGAATGAATAATAGATTATGCAATCTTCCTTTTACAGCCATTTTGCTGTGGACCCAGCAGTACCTATTCAACTGTATTGGTCTTCTATCTAGAAGAATGTTTCTCAACTCCAGTCCTCAAGTACTAATACCATACTTCGGTTAGTGGTTGATATGAAGGAGCCACACATTTTGGGAATAGTTATGAGTAGAAAAATTAAGGTTAAAAAGTCAAAGCCAACAGCATCTCAAATCCACATCCCTGCACAGAGAGGAGTTGGGCTCCTAAACCACTAGAAGAAGTGAGGAAGAAGATAGTGTTAAGATAAATCATGGTGTTGAGGTGTATTGGAGGTAGTGGTGTACTCTGCTGGGGATGGGTGTTGCAGTGGCGTGTTGTGGGGAGCAATGGAGGGAGAGATGTGCTGAGGGGGTGCATTGGAGGCAGGAGTGTGCAGTGGGGGTTATTGGAGATGCAATGGAGGCAGTGGTGTGCTAAGCAGTCCAGCAACTTGAGTCCCAGAAGTCTCTTCATGTGGAGGGCCACGACACCCAGTCTAGAGAGCTGCCTAACGGAATCTTCCAGGGCATCCACTTGAGAAGCTCAAGGCTCTAGGAACCCTGCTAGGTATTGTCCAACAAAGGCATCCTCTGGATCAGGGTGAACATTGTGATGGGTACTCTTAACATGAGAAAGCAATTTGGGAGCCCACATCTTTGTTCTTCCCCCCACCTCTGATTGCATTCTGCCATGGTTTGCTGAGAGCCAACAGGCATTACCCCTGAACAGGTAGAATGGCCACCCAGCTGACAGGAATGTATACTTGCAACAAGACACCAAGTGGCTTAGTGTACCCACAGTACAGTGCCCCAGTTATTTGCAGGAATTTCACCTGGGAAGGGAGACTTTCTGCCAGTGCCACCTAACCTGTGGAAGGAGAAGTCCTTACAAACTGAGGACCTAAAGAGTGCTTCCCACATATGCAATCGGAGTCAGGGAGACTCAGAATGGCTGCCAAGCCTACACAGATGAGATCATCTCGGAGAGAGAGAGACACACACTGTACCGATAGTCCCAAAGGGGGTTTTCAGGGACATCATTCCCCCACAGATGATCACCACCCTGGATCTGAAGGTTATCCTGCAAGCAACATTACCAGATACAGGCGGTCCCGGGGGTTACAAACAAGATCGGTCCTGTAGGTTTGTTCTCAAGTTGAATCTGTTTGTAAGTTGAAACAAATCAATTTTTTAAGTGCCGCTCCAGCCCAAAAAAGATTAAGGTTTTTGGGTAGCATAGGGAAGGGTTATCACCCTGTAGCATTTGTTCTGCTGTCTGTGCCCCTGTTCAGAAGATTTCACCTCACTTTCCGTCCCAATGACAATTCGATTTTGAAAAATTTGGGTTGTTGTGGAAACAAGGATTGGTGATAAAGCATCAGTGGAGAGGAGACACCTTTTTCCCCTTATTAACTCTTACAGGAGTGAATTTTCCTTCCTGGGGGTAGATTTCCTGTTGTCTCCCTCCGTTAGTAAGTAGGAGTCGTTTGTACGTTGGATGTTTGTAACTAGGGGACCGCCTGTACCAGGTTCCCTGGAGAGTGCAGTCTGCAAGTTCCAGTGCCGACCAAAAACATTACAGGCCACCCCCATCTTCTTTACAGTGGGGTCCAGGTACCATCCTTTTCGGCCCCCAGGGTCATTGGCAACCAATCCGGATAAAACCCTTTTCTTTTACACAGCAGGGGCACATCCATCACCTAAGGACACTAGCCCAAAACAGAGGCTGTGCTGCGCTGGGAAGGGTTATTCCTAGGCAGAGAAATCAGCCTTCTTTTCTTGGCCAGCTTCCACCCCCTCTATAGGTAGCAAACTAACCCTACGTTGTCATGAATATGAAGAAACCGGGTGTCTGATGTACGATTAAGACAAAATACAGCAATTACGGCCACTAGAAGAAACGGACAATCATAGGCAATAATATGGCAAATACTTGTGGTGTCCACATGAATAATTAAGACATCCATACAGTAAAAAATTAAAAAAAATGTGTATATATGCCCCGTAGAGTTGATGCAACAAACCATGAAAATCAAAAATAACCCTCCCCTCTATGCATTAATCATTGGTATACCCTCATCTCTATGGTTCACATTCATTGGTATACCCTCATCTGCCATGTATCACAGTCTTTGCACAACAGTTCCTGTGCCACATTCATCAATATGGTCCCCCTTTATTAAATCATTGTTTTCCCTCGGTCATCCGTTGGCGTACCCCTCACCTCTGACTTTGTCTCATTCGTAAGGGCTCCCTGTGTGTCACATTCAGTAGTGTCCCCTCATCTCACCATGTGTTAAATTGATTAGTGTACGCCATCAGCTTGAAAGTCCCATTCTTTATGGTTACGCCCTTCTCTCTCTGTCACATGGATTCGTTTCCTCTCTATCCTGGGTGTCACATTAACCATTTTAAGACCAGGCACGTTTTGTATACATATGAAAATCATATTTTTTTTTGCTAGAAAATTACTTTAGATCCCCAAGCATTATATATATATATTTTTTTTTTAAAGCAGAGGCCCTAGAATTTTTTTTTTATATCACACGGTATTTGCGCAGCGGTTTTTCAAACGCAATTTTGAAAAAAAAAAAAAAGTCCCTTTTTCAAATTTTAATGCAAAAAAAAAATGCATAACTCAATTTTGTAAATAAAAGAGGATGTCACGCCAAGTAAATAGATACCAAACATTTTACGATATAAAACTGCGCAATTCCGCACAGCAGCGACAAACAACATAAATTTTACCATCCCTAGGCAAAGCTTTAAAAGCCTTTACAGGTTACCACTCTAGATTTACAGAGGTCTAGTGCTAGAATTACTTGCCCATGATTTGACAGTTGCGGCAATACCTCGTGTGGGATGATCGTCGTTTGCGTGGGAGCGGTACCGTTGCGCGCATTGGCCTTTGCACACTAGTATGAGGGAACGGGGGCACTTTAATTACTATTTTATTTTTTACACTGTTGCTTTCAATTATTACATTTTTTTTTTTTATCAATTTTTTTTGCTGTCACAAGGAATGTAAACATCCTTGTGAAAACAATAAGTGGGTGACAGATACTGTTTATATCTGGGGTCAAAAAGAGTCCAAATCCCTCCCTTGTACTTGAAAGCCTACAAAAAAAAGCCAAGATCTGCATTTTTGAATACTTTAGATTCAAAAAATGGTGCCATTGACAGCCAGGTAAGCCGCAAGTGAGGTCATCACTTCCAGGTTACCATAGCAGAGAGCAATGCCAGCTTTGTATGGGTCTCTGGCCAACCTGAGGACGCGCTGGCTGGTAGCTTGTGTCTCCTTGTGGGACGAGAGAGCCAGAGAGCCTGTGGAAAGCAGTGAGAGGGGGTAGGATGTCATTTCCCACTGCATGTAATAGCAAACGAGTGGCTAGTTAGCCACTCCGGTTGCTATTACAAGAGAGCCGACCATCAGCTCTAAAAGACAGTACCAGGGTGATGCTTGCAGTTGCAGGTATCATCCCGGTACAACCACTTGAAGTCAAATGCTGTACCGGGCATGTGATTTGGCAGCAAGGAGTCTACAATCAGTATGATTGAGAATAGTTCTCATACAAGCATAGGTCATTGGATCATGAAATGAAGACTAAGGTGTCTTAGCATTTTAATGAGCTGCCTAACCCACCGATATGCACCAAAAAGGGTACATGTAGTATTTGTTGTAACAAAGTGCACCAAAACACACAGTAGTATGGCTCTGAAGAAGAGGGGTTGTCCCTAGAAACATGTAAGCCATATTGGACAGTCAAGGGTCTTCCCCATAGTACAAGCTGAGCGTGATAGATATGCTGTTAGTCACTTGTATAATATACAGTATAATATTTTCTTGTATTTACCAATTAAGAGTTTATTAAAGAGGAACTGCTACCATTTGTAATAAAAACGTATTTGCCATTCTGAAGCTTCCCTCCAACCACTTTGCATATTAGATATATACTGTTATTCTGTACTGCCAGATATGCTGCAGAAAACTCCCTCCACTGAGTCTGGCGAAAGAAAGAAAGAAAGAAAGAGAAAAAAAGAAGAGAGAAAGAGAGAGAGCTGTGCATGATGTCATAAGCCTAGGCTTTTTACCAGACAAGAAACAGGAGGTGGGCTGTAAAACGTATTTACTGGCAGAAAACAGTTTTTCTATCCAAAGTTAAAACAGAAGTTTTAATAGATGTAAAGACAAAAAAAAAAAAAGACTGAGGTTCCGCTTTAAGGAAACACACTAGGCTGTTGCGCCCTCTTTTTATTGTTTTACACAGCAATATGTTACAGCGTGTTGAGACCGGCTGCAACACAGGTGGATTGGCAAGGTGTGTTAGGGTGGCATTAAGAACAAATGCACCATAGAGAATCATTTTGCAGGTTGCCACAGGGTAACAGTGTGAACTCAGCCTAAACCTACACCAGTTGCTGGTTTTTAGAACACACACAAAAAAAATCTAGGAAATCCCAATTTATTAAAACAATTTAAAAAGGTTAAATAGCAATAAAATTATAGTAACAGCATTTTCAAAATGAATATATTAGGTAACTTCATTGTATAAATATAAAACATATATACAAAAGAATTGTTTTTTTAAAAGTTGAACTTTTAGAAATCCATAAGCACAGTATTAGGTTTGTTAAAATAGTGTTGTGCAAAGTATTAAACCAGCCAAAAACATGTCATGACATCCCAAGTAAAGAGGACGCTCACCCAAAACGTATGTTCCGTATGATGGGTAACTGGTTTCATGGAAACATTGTTTAGACCCAGAACCACAAAGCTCCCAAGTTCCCCTAATGATCTTTTCACCTCACTGCTCCTTCTATTACCTGTGTCTTGGAAGATTTGCCTATGGAGACCAATGTGGCCAACACCCTATTGTGGCAGGCAGCAGAATCAGAAAATAAAGATGATCACTAGAGGAACTTCAGACTCCCACACCTAAAACAGTAGTACTTTCAGGCACCATTTACATTATGAGCTGGGTTACCGCAATGCTTTACCCCGTTGCGCCAACTAGAGCACGCTGGGTTAAAGGCGGTGCGCAACGGTGCTTTGTGTGCCATTTTATATAACACCCAACACATTGTACCATTACCAAAATGTGAACTAGCCCTCAGACTAAGCATTTTACATTCAACCGAGCCTCATTCACTCACTGCAAAAAAAAAAAGGAAGTAGTTTTATTTACAATTCTCCTCTAAAACACTGTGCTCAGGTTAAAGTGTTTAACCTGGCCTTGGGATTACACAGCAGGCACATCTATGTTCCACGTGTTAAAGTGATTGTAAACCAGGTGTGTGTGTGTGTGTGTGTGTGTGTGTGTGTGTGTGTGTGTGTGTGTGTGTGTGTGTGTGTGTGTGTGTGTGTGTGTGTGTGTGTGTGTGTGTGTGTGTGTGTGTGTATATATATATATATATATATATATATATATATATATATATATATATATATATATATATATATATATATATATATACATACACACACACACACACACACACATACACATACACACGTTATACTTGCCAGTGGTTTTGCACAGAGCAGCCCCGATCCTTCCCTTCTGGGGTCCCCAGCTGGTGTTCCTGGCTCCTCCCCCCTCCGCTCATTGTCCCTATAGGGAGCCGTTGACTATGGAAGGACTCATGCAGGCTTGATCCCAAGCCTCGCTGCCTGCGTTCATAGAGACAGATAGCATGGCCCCACCCCCTGCTCTCTCATCATAGGATTTAGATATCTATTTGCCCTGTGAGGAGGGCGAGAGCGTAGAGAGCGGCTACTCTCAGGCACAGTGCTAGATCAAGCTTAAAGCGGAGTTCCACCCAAAAATGGAACTTCAGCTTTAAGTGTTGGTGACCCCTTGACATGCCACATTTGGCATGTCATTTTTTTTGGGGGGGGTTGGGGAGGTACCCTGTTTTTTTTCCAGGTATCCAACTCAGACTTCCTCCCCTGGCACCATGGCGCCGGAAGGAAGAGCGCATCTCCCCCTCCCTCCAAGCAATCTTCTGGGACACGTCACAAGTCCCAGAAGATTGCCCGGCCATTCACAGCGCAGCTCACGCATGCGCAGTGCGCGCCAGGCCCCACAGTTCGAATGCTGGCGCTGCGGAGAAGAGCAAGGCTTTGTGTGCCTGCATCGCTGGACCGTGGGACAGGCGAGTGTCTGATTATTAAAAGTCAGCAGCTACACTTTTTGTAGCTGCTGACTTTTAAACTCCACTTTAAGTATAAAGAGCGGCTGGGAAGGAGCTAAACACAGATTTTTTTTTACCCCAATTCTGAGAATTCCTTAAGGTAAAAAAACAAAAAAAAAATTTAACCACTTTAATTAAATGGAGAGCATCCCAGGACCCCACAAAATCCAGGGAGCTGTTATGAAAGCAGTAACCAGACATTGTATATGGTGCAGAATGAGTCTGTCCCCCTCCAACGCCTATACTGACTTGTAAAGCCCACCTATCATTCTTAGTGGTCAGTCAATATAAACGGCCGGTCTGGTCACTATCTGTGGGGTGCCTGCTGTGTAATCTTATAAGTTTACAAGCTACAACTAGCCTACAGGTACGTTGTAAGACGATGGATCATCAGATACTTTAAAAGTGCTAAAATGCTCTTGGTCATTCATGCTCTGTATGGCAATCATTTTGTTTCCTGTTGAAGGTCATCTATAATTGTACTTTTAATATACTTTATATCAAAAGGGGGGGGGGGTTTAACCTTAATGCATTAAGGTAAGAAAAAAACTTTCTGCCTTTAAAACCACTTTAACTACTGCCCCGATCCAGTTACACAATGAGAATCGCTGGATCAGGTGTTGAAGATAAAGAATAAAAGCAGGCAAGCAGAACACAGGTGGTTGGAGTGGAATGACTTAAGTGATTGTAAAGTATTTTTTGTTAAAAACAACAAAAAATGTATAATAACATTTGTTCTGTGTAGTGGTTTTGCACAGAGCAGCCGGATCCTCCTCTTCTCGGGTCCCTCTTCAGTGCTCCTGGCCCCTCCTGCCTGTTGAGCGCCTACACAGCAAGCAGCTTGCTATGGGGGCACCCGAGCCGAGCCACAGCTCCCTGTGTCTATTCAGATATGGAGCCGCCCCCCTTCGGCCCTCTCTCTCCTCATTGACTCAACTGACTGACAGCAGCACGAGCCAATGGTGCTGCACTGCTGTCTCAGCCAATGAGGAGGGGATTCCCGGGCAGCCGAGACACTCCAGCAACATTGCTGGATCTAGATGGGGCTCCGGTATTTGGGGGGCTGCTGCACACAAAGCTCATCTTAATGCATAGAATGTATTAAGAAAAAAAAAACCTTCTGCCTTTACAACCACTTTAAACAGAAAAAAAATGTTTAAGAGATTCATATTTTACTGTTTTCTAAGAAAATATGGAAAACACAAACTTTAAAACTCTGCTGTTATTGGCCTGGCTGAGGTTTCTATCAAAGAAATACAGCTCCACGTGCACGCCGCTATCAATTAAGGTGATAGGCTGGAGATTCACAAGCTGCTTTTTATCAAAGCACACATCCTTGTTGGTAATGCTAAATATGGAACGTTAAATAAATATTTAAAACTTTAACAGAAAAATACAAAAACAAACGTTCACTCCAAATTCCTCATTATAGAACATTCTACCCATAACTACATACATAAAAAGAAGGTTAGAGAATAGAGCCTCACTGAGGCTACAGATCATAGGTATACGATTGCCAAGCACTGACTGTCTCCACCAGTGAATATGACGGAGCAGATTACATCTAAAGCCATGCTAGTAGCTGGTATTTCACAGACGATTGTAACCAGTTCATGGTGTCACTTACAGTAGACCATCACATAGTATAAAAGAGTGCTGAATTATCTGCCAGTGTTACATGCTAGCACATACAAAATGCACTTGGATGCCAAAGAATATTCTTCTAACACACGTCAATAAAAATGCAGGGCAAATCAGCACTAAGTAGACAGAAGGTTCTGGAGTCTTCAGTGTTTTTTCTTGCTACTTCATCTTGTTCGCTCTCAGCTTTTCCAATGTCCTCTGTAAATTTAAAGCATGGATAAAAGCATTAGATAAGTAAATAACCCAATAATGTAAGAAGTAGAAAAAATAATTTCAAGGTTATTTCTGTGAGGCTGACCAACATCCCTATATTGCAATACTAACAAGGGTTAAATTCCCCCCATTTTTGAGACTTTAAAGATCTAAAAGGGTATTTTGTCATAAAATTTATAAATTTTAATTACAATTCTTTAAAAGCTTGTACACACACAGCATTAATTTTTATTTTTTTCACATAATCTAAATGCCTAGGTGACCTCTTCATGTATAATCAAAAATAAAAAGGGAAAGAGACTTTTGCATTTTGTGTTAAGTGAAAACATTTTTTTAGGTCAGGTGTAAAAAAAACTATTAAAGAATTGTAATAAAAATTATACATTTTATGACAAAATACCTTTCTGGGCCTTTAAAGTCCCAATACTGTAAGAAGCTCCCATCGTTAAATATAGACAGTGGCTGAAAGTTATTTTTTTTTTAAAAGTCAGCAGCTACTAACACTGTAGCTGCTGACTTTTAATAAGGACACTTACCTGTCCTACTCTCCCGCACTGATAGCCCCCCCCCCCCCAATGCTGATCCCTCAATCGGTGCAGGTCCCACGCCACCATCCACACTAAAGGAAACAGGCAGTGAAGCCGTACGGCTTCACTGCCTATTTCCTACTGCGCATGTGCGAGTCTCGCGCCGACTTGGGCGACTGCCCTCTGGGATTACACACAGTTCCCAAAAAGCAGCGCGCCCCATTCACTAGAAAAGGATGGGGAAGAAGACAGACAGCGGTTACAGAAGAGGCAGACAGGTATTTGGGGCGAGTATAAAAAAAAAAAAAAAAAAAAAAATATTCAAATTTTTTTTTCTTCTATTTTTTTTTTTTAGGATTTTTTGTGAAAAAAAATTCTGGGTGGAACTCCACTTTAATTCCCCCAATATTTACAGTACAGAATAGCGTGTGGTGCTAGGATTTTTTTGCTTCAAGTATAGGAAACTTTTAGGCGGGGTTACCACTTACGCAATGCCAGACATCGCATGTGATTGGCACTGCATTGCTGTGCCGATCAAACGCGATGTCTGTGCAATGTGAATTCAGCCATACAGTTTGTATGTCTGAAATCGCATCTGCAGGACCCTTTTTTGGTCTGCAGTGGAATCAGATCGCATGGGTGTTCAGACCCATGTGATCGAATTCCATTCAATTTCAAAGTTCGCACTGCATTCTGCAAACCGATTTGGGGGTGCCGTTAATTTTACATTGACACCTGCAGCGGTTCACAATAGATGAAGACCTTGGTGGGTGTGTGTGTGGTAAATACCAAGCTATGTTGCATATAGCACTCTTTATATGCATTAGAGCTTTTATACAACAAAAAGGTATCTGCAGCTCGTGTACACATCAATGTACAGTGTCTGGAAAAAGTATTCATACCCCTTGAAATTTTCCACATTTTGTCATGTTACAACCAAAAACGTTAATGTATTTTATTAGGATTTTATGTGATAGACCAACACAAAGTGGCACATAATTGTGAAGTAGAAGAAAAAAGATAAATGGTTTTCAATTTTTTTTACAAATAAAATATGTGAAAAGTGTGGTGTGCATTTGTATTCAGAACCACCTTTCGCTGCAATTACAGCTGCAGGTCTTTTTGGGGATGTCTCTACCAGCTTTACACATCTAGAAGAGCGACATTTTTGTCCATTCTTCTTTGCAAAATAGCTCAAGCTCTGTCAGATTGGATGGAGAGCATCTGTGAATAGCAATTTTCAAATCTTACCACAGATTCTCAATTGGATTTAGGACTGGACTTTGGTTGGGCTAATCCAACACATGAATATGCATTGATCTAAACCATTCCATTGAAGCTCTGGCTGTATGTTTAGGGTCGTTGTCTCAAGTCTTTTGCAGACTCTAATGCCGCGTACACACGAACGGAATTTCCGTTGGAAAAACCTTGGATGATTTTTCTGACGGAATTCCGCTCAAGCTTGGCTTGCATACACACGGTCACACAAAAGTTCTCTGAACTTTCGACCATCAAGAACGCGGTGACGTACAACACTACGACGAGCCGAGAAAATTAAGTTCAATGCTTCCAAGCACGCGTTGGAATTTTGCACGTCGGAATTGCTACAGACAATCGGAATTTCTCCGTCTGAAAATTTGAGAACCAGATCTCAAATTTGTGTTGGCGGAAATTCCGACAGGAAAAGTCCGATGGAGTCTACACACGGTCGGAATTTCCAACCAAAAGCTCATATCTGACTTTTGTCGGAAATTCCCACCGTGTGTACGCGGCATTACAAGTTTTCTTTGAAGATTGTCCTGTATTTGGCTCCATCCATCTTCCCATCAACTCTGACCAGCTTCCCTGTCTCTGCTGAAGAAAAGCATCCCCACAACATGATGCTGCCACCACCATGTTTCACGGTGGGGATGGTGTGTTCAGGGTGATGTGCAGTGTTAGTTTTCTGCCACACATAGCGTTTTGCTTTTAGGCCAAAAAATTAAATTTTGGTCTCTTCTGACCAGAGCACCTTCTTCCACATGTTTGCTGTGTCCCCCACATAGCTTCTCGCAAACTGAAAACAGGACTTCTTCTGGCTTTCTTTCAACAATGTCTGTCTTCTTGCCACTCTTCCATAAAGGCCAGATTTGTGGAGTGCACAACTAAAATTTGTCCTGTGGACAGATTCTCCCACCTGAGCTGTGGATCTCTGTAGCTCCTCCAGAATTCCCATGGGCCTTTTAGCTGCTTCTCTGATGAATGCTCTCCTTGCCCGGCCTGTCCGTTTAGGTGGATGGCCATGTCTTGGTAGATTTGCAATTGTGCGATACCCTTCCCGATTGATGGATTGAGCAGTGCTCCGTGAGATGTTCAAAGCTAGGGATATTTTTTTATAACCTAACCCTGCTTTAAACTTCTCTACAACTTTATCCCTGACCTGTCTGGTGTGTTCCTTGGCCATCATGATGCTGATTGTTCAATAAGGTTCTAACAAACCTCTGGGGTTTCACAGAACAGCAGCATTTATACAGAGATTAAATTACACACAGGTGGACGCTATTTACTAATTAGGTGACTTCTGAAGGCAATTGGTTCCACTAGATTTTAGGGTATCAGAGTAAAGGGGGCTGAATACAAAGGCACGCCACACTTTTCAGATATTTATTTGTAAAAAAATAAAATTAATGAAAACCATTTATAATTTTCCTTCCACTTCACAATAATGTGCCACTTTGTGGTGTTCTATCACACAAAAACCCAATAACACACATTTGTGTTTTTGGTTGCAACATGACAGACAATGTGGAAAATTTCAAGGGGTATGAAAACTTTTTCAAGGCACTGTAGATGACAAAGGCAGACATATTTTATATCCTACTTAGTTTAATCACATTGATTTTTAGTTTAAACTTTCATTTAAACAAACCATTCATTTTGGACCCAATCAGGCTTGCACTACATAGTTGTTAATGGACCTTTTTCCTGCTTATATTTGAATGAAGAACCTACTGGTTTAGAAACTGGTTGTAACAGATCATGATCTGTACTTTTGAAGTGGCTTATCCTATGCAGCAGCTATGTTCTTTGGTATGAATTCTTCCCCACTTGATAGTGGATGACGTTTTAACGTCTGCCTTGTTTCTGTAGCTTTGTTTAACCGCTTGCCGACGGTATACTGTATATATACAGCGGCAAGGCGGCACTCCTGCGCAGCATCATCCTGCACTTCCGAGTGTGGGGCACGCACGCGTGCCGCCGGAATCCCGCTCCCACTATGATTGGACACAGCAGGAGCTAATCAGTGGGTCCGGCTGGACTCTATGTCTGCCGGGACCCCCCAATCGTTCAGATACAAGCAGAATGGCAGTCTGTCTATGTAAACAAGGCAGACTGCTGTTCTTTCTGTAGGGAATGTATCGATCCTGTGTTTCTGCACAGCGGAGACACGGATCTCTGCCTTCCCACAGTACAAGCACAGGTTAGGCACACATTTAACCCATTTAACCCCTGAAAACCCCTTACCAGCGAGCGTCGGTACAGTGACCGTGCTCATTTTTAACACTGATCACTGTATTAGTGCCACTGGTGGTCTAACTTTTGGGCATATCAATATACACGCATTGTTTTTTTTGTTTTGTTTTTTGATAAAGAGAAAAAAAAAAAAACATGTAGAATACATACTGGCCTAAATATATGAATTCGATTTTTTACATTTATTGGATATGTTTTATGGCAGAAAGTAAAATAAAAAATTTGCTTCAAAATTGACAGTTTTTTTGTAAATAGCGCAAAAAATACAGAAATCTCTATTTGTGGGGGGGGGGGGGGAGAACATTTTTATTAGGGTACAGCGTTGCATGCCCACGCAATTGTTAAAAGAACGTAGTGCTGTATTGCAACAAACAGTCATGAAGGGGAGTAAACCTTCCAGAGCTCAAGTGGTTAAACCATCCATTTATTTTGGACCCAATCAGGCTTGCACTACATAGTTGTTAAACCATTTTCCTGCTTAGGCCTCATGCCCACGGACGTTTTTACTGCCGCATTTTTGAGCGTTTTTTACAGCTTAAAAACGCCTGTCCATGTTAGTCTATAGCTTCATGCCCACCTAGACGTTTTTGAGCTGCAAATAGCATAGACGTTTTTAAGCTGTAAAAAAAAACCCAGGACCAGTGCGTTCCTCAGCGTGGGAGTTAGGCAGAAAAAAACGCGAGCGTCAAAAAACGCTCAAAAATGCGCACTAATGCGCGGTCGCGTTTTTTTAGCTCTGACGTTTTTTTTTTTGTTTTTTTTCTCAAAAAATAAAAATAATTTTTTTTTTACAACAACATGGACAGGCGTTTTTAAGCTGTAAAAACGTCAGTGGGCATGAAGCCTCTTATATTTAAATTAACTGGTTGTAACAGATCATGATCTGTACTTTTGAAGTGACTTCTATGCAGGAGCTATGTTCTTTGGTATGAATTTTTCCCCACTTGATAGTGGGGTGACGTTTTAACTTCTTCCCTGTTTCAGTAGCTTTATTTTTTAAAGAACAAAAATCCTCTCCATACTTTTTTAAACTCTTTTGCCTTCTCCCTGTTCTTGGCATAGGCCTCCTGTCTAATTCTCTCCTCTTTCCTGGTTTTAACTTCATCAAGCCGATTATATAACCTGAAAGAAAAAGACAAAAACACACAAGTATGAATAAAGCTGGCCATACATTATACAATTTTCAGGTAACTTTTCTTTAGATTTACCAAAACCATATCATATGAGGTCAAACTTAAACACTTTAAATTTGTATGCAATCAGGCAGGCTGATTGTACTTCATAGTACTACATAGTTGAAGGTAAATCTAAAAGGAAATTGAACAAGAAGATTGTATAATGAATGGGCAGCTTAACACACTACTTTGAGAAAACATTTTCTTTATTAGCACACATCTAAAAATAAAAATCATTAATATGAGAATACTGAACACTTTTTTTTGTCAGTAGCAAGAATATTGAACACTTTAGAACCAGCTGTATAATCTGACTACCTAGTGAACAGAGATTGGGGTGGGTTGCAACATAAGTTTACAGCCAGAGTTTTTCTTTTCTTTTTTTCAGAGACACGTTGCTTTTTCCCCCAAACCTAATATGCACTGAGCCATTATAAAATGCTGCCTTTAAAAATTTTCTTCAGCACACATCATAACAGCACTTTGCTGTGAACCAACAGAAAACCAGGCTTTTTTCTTTGTCTATGTGTTGGGAGTGTGTCCTAGAGCAGTGTTTCTCAACTCCAGTCCTCAAGGCTCCCAAACAGGTCATGTTTTCAGGCTTTACATTATTTTTCACAGGTGATTTGATCAGTTTCACTGCCTTAGTAATTACCACAGCCATTTCATCTGAGGGAAATCCTGAAAACATGACCTGTTGGAAAGAGGATCATGTTCAGGTAACCTCCATACAAACAAAAACCATGTGCCCTAGAAGAATCACATTGAGACCTAGCAGCGCGTGTGTGTGTGTGTGTGTGTGTGTGTGTGTGTGTGTGTGTGTGTGTGTGTGTGTGTGTGTGTGTGTGTGTGTGTGTGTGTGTGTGTGTGTGTGTGTGTAACACTGCTAGGTCTCAATGACTTGGGAGGGTGGACCATGGAGGAAATGGGAGGGGGACCGGAGGAGCACAGAGAGGGGGACCGGAGGAGCACAGAGAGGGGGACCGGAGGAGCACAGAGAGGGGGACCGGAGGAGCACAGAGAGGGGGACCGGAGGAGCACAGAGAGGGGGACCGGAGGAGCACAGAGAGGGGGACCGGAGGAGCACAGAGAGGGGGACCGGAGGAGCACAGAGAGGGGGACCGGAGGAGCACAGAGAGGGGGACCGGAGGAGCACAGAGAGGGGGACCGGAGGAGCACAGAGAGGGGGACCGGAGGAGCACAGAGAGGGGGACCGGAGGAGCACAGAGAGGGGGACCGGAGGAGCACAGAGAGGGGGACCGGAGGAGCACAGAGAGGGGGACCGGACAGTCAGGGATGATCGATTCGGTGGTGGGGGGGGTTACAAGCACCAATCTCCCTGTATAGATTTCAATAAAGCAGCCAACAGCCGCTCCTCCTCCTCTCCCCCTGCGGCTTTCAGCTGCTTTATTGTAACTCCCCCCCACCACCGCACAGATCATCCCCGACTATCCCGTGTCCTCCTCTTTGCTCCTCCAATACCCCCTCCGTGTCTTCTGTACTGCTCCGGTCCCCCTTCCATGTCCTCCATGCTCCACCCTCCGTGCCCTTCGCTCTCCTCTGGTGCCCCCCTGTCCTGGATCTGTCATGGGTCTGTTTAGACCCCCAATATCTCACTAAAGCCCCCCCCCCAAAACAAGGCTGATAAAAAACAAAACAAAACAAAAACAAACACAGGCACTGCGTCTGCTGATTTCATTTTCCAGAAGGACTTGGCACCTGCCCACACTGCCAAAAGTACCAATACAGTTGAACCTTGGATTACGAGCATAATCCGTTCCAGGAGAATGCTCGTAATCCAAAGTAATCGCATATCAAAACGAGTTTCCCCATTGAAGTCAAGGGAAACGAAAATAATGAATTCCACATTGACTTCGATGGCATGCAATACCGCATGCGGTTAGAGGCGCCGAAGAGCCTCTGAAACAGCCGGAAAGGCCTGAGGACAGCTCAGCTGACCTCGGGAACGTAGTATTTCCGAGCATTTCCGAACGGCTACGATCGGTGCCGTTCGGCTCCGCCGCCACCTCAGCCCAAACGCGATACTGCACACCGCGTTGGCCTGAATCCTGCTCGTTTGGCGAGACCACACTTGCAAACCGAGTCAGGATTTTTCTAAATACAGTGCTCGTATTGTGAAACGCTCGTTAACCGCGTTACTCGCAATCCGAGCAATTCCACTGTACCTGGTTTAAAAGGTCATGGTATCACTGTGCTTGATTGGCCAGTAAACTCACCTGACCTAAACCCCATAGAGAATCTGTTGGGTATTGAAAAAAAGAGGAAGATGAGACGCCAGACCCAACAATGCAGACGTGCTGGAGGCCGCTATCAAAGCAGCCAGGCTTTGATAACACCTCAACAGTGCCACAGGCTGATCACTGCCATGCCACGCCGCATTGATGCAGCAATTCATGCAAAATAAGCACCGGACAAGTATTGAGTGCATACTATACTGTACATGGACATTTCTGTAATAAAATCTTTTTTTTATTGGTCTTATACAAATATTCAAATTTTCTGAGATACTGAAAGTTGGGTTTTCACTAGCTGTAAGCCATAATCACTCAAAATTAAAATTTATTTATATATATATATATATATATATATATATATATATATACACATACATATACATATATATATACATATACATATATATATATACATATACATATATATATATCACACACACACACACACACACACACACACACATACATATATATATATACACATACATACAATGCATATGTTGGGTTTGTAATATAAAAATCCTATTATAAATAGATTCATATACAACAGCTTACCTGTAAAATCCTTTTCTTGGAGTACACCACGGGACACAGATCCTAAGTCATTACATAGTGGGTTGTATAGTTCACCAAAGGTGATTGGACACTGGCACAACCAATGAAGACAAGTTTCCCTCTATAGAACGCCTCCCATAAGGGAAGTACCTCAGGTTTTGTAGCAAAGCAGTAAGTATCCCAGAAGAGGGGGGGGACCTCTGTGTCCCGTGGTGTACTCCAAGAAAGGGATTTTACAGGTAAGCCGTTATAAAAATCTTATTTTCTTTATCGTACACCACAGGACACAGAGCCAGTCATTACATAATGGGACGTCCCAGAGCAATGCTCAATATGAGGGGAGGAAGACACAGATCTAGCAGACCGCCATCGGACGAGAGGCCCTAAACCGCTGCCTGCAGCACACTACGCCCGAAGGCGGCATCCTCATGACCCCTTACATCTATTTGGTAGAATTTGGTAAATGTATGGACTGAAGACCAGGTTGCAGCCTTACAGATCCGAGCCATCGAAGCCTGATGATGCACTGCCCAGGAGGCACTTATTGCCCTGGTCGAGTGCGTCTTAACTGGAAAGGGAGGAATTTTATTCCTTAAATCATAAATTTGAATAATCACTTGTCGAATCCATTTAGAAATTGTCGATTTTGATGCTGCCTGGCCCTTTTTGGGACCACCTGGCAGAATAAACATCACATTTGTTTTACGTATCTGAGCAGTTGCTTGCAGATAAACGTTCATTGCGCTCACTACATCCAAAGAGTGCAATAATTTTTCCCTCGCTGACTGCGGTTCAGGAAAAAAGGAAGGCAAAACAATATATTGATTTAAATGGAATGGCAAGACCACTTTAGGAAGAAAAGTAGGATGGGACCGTAATACAATTTTGTCTTTGTGACAAACTAAATAAGGCTCTTTACAAGAAAGAGCTGCTAATTCAGATACTCTCCTAGCAGAGGAGATAGCAACCAGGAATGCCAACTTCCGACTCAAGAGAATCAATGGAATATGACGAATAGGTTCAAAGGGCTGTTTTTGCAAGCCTGACAGAACTAGATTCAAACTCCATGGGCACAAGGGAGGTTTGACTGGCGGATTAACCAGCAACACTCCCTGAATAAATGCCCAGATTAAGGAATGAGATGCCAATGGTCTCTGAAAAAAGATAGAGCCGAAATTTGACCCCCAATAGTACTGAGGGCGAATTTCATATCTACCCCCAATTGACAGAAGGCCAGAATCCTACCAATGACATATTTTTGAGGATTCCACCCTCTGGATTCACACCAGGAAACATATGCCTTCCAGACTCTATAATAAATGATTCTGGAGGCCGGCTTCCTAGCATTAATGAGAGTAGAAAGAACTGGGCCCGAGAGCCCACGTTGCTTCAGCATGTAGGTTTTAACAGCCAGACCGTCAAATTTAGCTTTCGTAAAGAAGGATGGAACACTGGACCTTGTAATAGCAGGTCTTGGTGAAGTGGGAGAATCCAAGGTTCCCCCACCGCCATCTTTATGATCTTGGTGTATCAGGACCTTCTGGGCCAATTCGGGGCCACCAGGAGAACTGGTATCCCCTCTTCCTAGATCTTGCAAAGAAGTCTCTGCAAGAGTGGAACTGGAGGGAATGCATAGATCAGGGAAAACTGATCCCAGGGAATCATCAGTGCATCCGTTCCGTAGGATAGAGAATCTTTTGTCCTTGACACAAAATCGTCTTATTTCCTGTTCAACCTGGAAGCGAACAGGTCTACATCCGGGGTCCCCCATTTTTGGCATATGTCCTGAAAAATTTCAGGGTGGAGAGACCACTCCCCTGGCAGCAATTGCTGGCGGCTTAGGTAATCCGCTTGCCAATTCTCTACCCCTGGTATGAAGATCGCAGAGAAGCAAGGAATATGAGCTTCTGCAAATGCTAAAATCTTGTTCACCTCTGAGCATCCCGACTCCGGGTGCCCCCCTGGTGATTGACGCAAGCCACCGCAGTAGCGTTGTCGGATTGAATCCGAACCGGGTAACCCTGTAACCTGTATGTCCAGGTTCTGAGGGCTAGATATACTGCCCGAATCTCCAGAATGTTGATGGGCAGGCCCCTTTCGGACTTGGACTGAAGCCTCTTTCAGAATTGCCCCCCAGCCCAACAGGCTGGCATCCGTAGACACCACTTTCCAAGTGACCGGGAGAAAGGATTTCCCAGCTCGTAACTTCTTGGTGCTTAACCACCAACTGAGGCTTTGGCGCACCTCTGAAGACAGGCGCATCGGCCAATCTAGAGCCTAGATCTTTCTGTTACAGGCAGCCAGGATACTGTTCTAAAGTAGCCTTGAATGAAACTGGGCATATGGAATGGCTTTAAAAGAGACCACCATCTTCCCCAACAACTTCATGCAAAGGTGAATTGATGGATTTCCCTTTGCCCTGACCATGCGGACCAAATCCTTCAGAGATTTGACCTTTGGCTCTGGAAGGAATACTTAGGTTTGGGTCATGTCTAAGACCATGCCCAAGTACTCTACCCTTCTTGTGGCTGTAGAGATGACTTCTGGAAGTTTAGAATCCAGCCTAAATACTCTAGGTATTTTACCGTACTGAGTACACAGTGATTTAAAGTGTAAGTAAACCCCCCTATCATTTTCAGCCAAGGAAGCTGCCATCTTTGCCTCTGTTTAATCCACAACTGCCATGATGCTGCACATGTGATCAGTTTAGACACCAGCCATTGGATGGCTTGACAGTTTGGTTGAGAGCACAACCAATGGTAGTGTTAAATTTTTGGCATGTGCTGGAAATGAAACTGTTTTATGGATGGGTTTACTTCCGCTTTAACCGTGCCACTGACTGTTCTACCAAGAGTAGATCGTCCAGATAGGCCGTCACCGCTATGCCCTGCGTCCTTAGATTTGCTAGAAGCGGGGCCAGAACCTTTGTAAACACCCGAGGTGCTGTAGCTAAGCCAAACGGTAGAGCTACAAACTGATAGTGGCGGTGTTCCACTGCGAACCTTAGGAACTTTTGGGGAGCCAGATAGATAAGCACGTGCCAGTATGCATCTTTGATGTCTATTGACGCCAAGAAATCTTCGCCTTGTAGGGTGGAAACCACTGATCGAATAGTTTCCATTCGGAAATGCCGAATGGTTAGAAACTGATTCAGAGCTTTTAGATCCAGAATGGGTCTGATGTCTCCGTTTGGCTTCGGAACCACAAGGATTTGAATAGAACACTGTGCCTTGTTCTTTTAGGGGGACCTCTTTGATTACCCCCTGGGACAGCAAGTGATCCACTGCTTGGAGGAAGGGTTTTCTCTTTAATGGATCTTTGGAGACATTTGAATTTAGGTTTCCTAGGGATACCGTGGAATTACCCATTTGTCCTGGATCTCTGTTTGCCAAGCGGCTGAAAACTGCCGAAGCCGTCCCCCCACTCAGCTGAGTGGGGGCGTCCCTTCATAAAAGGAACTTTAGGGTTCCGTTTACCGGTCCTTGGTACCCACGGCTTTTTTGCGACCCTGGGTCTGATTTTGGGTCTTAGGCTTTGTGGTTGACTGAGAATGCCGTCGCCACTGCCTAGAGGCAGAGGTCCCTGGAACCGGAGAGAGGGACCGTTTAAAACATGCACGTTTATTTTTATTTTTCTCCGGTAAAAGTGTAGTCTTACCACTTGAGATCCTCTGGATGTATTTATCCAGATCATCCCCAAAGAGCCGTTCCCCATGAAAGGGGAAACCAGCTAAAAGCTTTTTACATGGAACTTCCGCTGACCAATTCTTTAACCAAAGGATTCTGCGCATATGCACCAGTTGGCACGTGAGGCGGGATGCCTGTTGGATAGAATCTCTAATGGCATCGACCGTAAAACATAATGCCTTATGCAGGCTCTCCCAAAGCTTGAGCTGGTCTGGAGGAAGATCCTTGAGCACTTTTTCACCTGTTCCTTTAGGACCTGACACATACCAACTGCCGCCACAGCAGGTTGGGTCACAGCGCCCGCCATAACAAAGGAAGACTTAAGTAAAGGTTCTAACTTCTTTTCAGAAAAATCTTTAAACACCTGAGCATTGTCTACTGGACAAGTTAGGTTTTTATTTACACAAGAAATGGCTTCATCTACCACCGGTAGCTTCCATTTTTTTGTAAATTTTTCCTCCATGGGATAGAAAACATCAAATTTCCTAGGAGGATAGAAACGCTTATCTGGATGTTGCCAGTCTACGTAAATAAGATTCTCTAACAAAGGATGAACAGGAAAGGAGCATGCAGTTTGTGGGGATTTTAATTAACCCAGGGGAGGAGACAGTTGATTCAGTTAACCCCTGAGGGCAACTTGAACGTAGAACGTACTGCTTCAGTATAACATTACACCTGCAATGTTTGAGCCTGTGAGACAGAAGAAGGTTCCCCTGATCCACCTGATCCATCTGATCCATCTGACTGCTCATCATCCTTATCCTCTAAGGGTGCCACATCATCCTCAACGTCCTCAGACTTATCTGAAGACGAACCTAGAACAACCGAAGGGGACCTGCTACGCTTTCTATCCTTTTTTGTGGATTTAGCGATTAAAGTAGTGATCCTGCCTTCCAATTTGTCTAGAGCTGCTGCCAAAGTGTCCTCAGTGACATATGCAGGAGCTGGCACAACAGGAGAGGCTGCTATACCTGATAAAGGCAATGGCGCATCCTGTATGGGTGCATCTGATTCCTCAGAAGAGGATAATATCCGTCCAGAAAGGTTAGAGCCTCCTGTTTTAGGTAGCGTGTCTTTTTTGTCTTAGTCCCTGAATTATTTTTCTAGGAAGACATATTCCTAAGCCAAAGCAGAGGTACCAGACAGTGCAAACACCACTGTGCTAGTTTAGCAATCTACATTAAGTATGCAACTAATCACACAGTCTGAATGCTGAGTAGGTGCCTTCAAATAGTGCCTGTAATCCAACCACCCAGAGAACTCACGTGCCCCCAAGCTGCTGTGTCTTCAGTGGGTCTGTCAGGCGTCTGAAGCTGTATTTCAAACTTGCCGCTTCACGCATGCGCAGTAGAGCGGCGCGCACACCGTCGTGCCGGCTCGCATGACCACGCCCCCTCGTGCTACTGAGAGTGAAAGCGCGCCTATGGGAATGGCGGCGCTCAGGGGAGAGAGTCAGCATGCACTGACCTGTGATCATGAAGAGGCAGCAGGTCTCCAAGTCTGGCGCCATGAAGAGACATCCTTGCAGAGTTTGCAGCAGAGGAAGTGTGCTGAACGGACACTGAGCTACTCGTTCCTGACATGGTAAGTGGAACTCCGGCTCTTTACTCCCTCTAGTGGTGATTTACAGGCAAGGCACTCTACTCAAAAAAAATAAATGGGGAAGTTTGTTAAGTGTTTAAAACTTAGACTTTTCCCCACTTACCTTATCCACGCCGCAGGACTGCTGAAACCCAGACAGTACCAATCTTCACCCATCACGGCGGGTAGTGTTGTGCCAACCTTCAGGGGTATTGGTTCCTACTTAAAGGAGGCCTCTTCCCTGGGCCTTGTAAAAGACTGCCAGAATACTTTTGCGCTTTAATTTGCAAAAGTGCTGGATCCCAGAGGCCAGTTCTCAAAAGAGAGACATTACAGGCACCGCCTCGGTCTTCTGCGAGGCTCGGGTATCATCCATTTGGCGTAATTGAATAAGCGCTTTGGATGGACCCGGTGGCGTAGCTCCTTAACCCCCGGAGGGATTTTTCAACAGAGCTCCTTCTTAGCACATCCTTACTCGTGTCCTTCACCGTAGACACTGTTGAAAAAACTGAGGTACTTCCCTTATGGGAGCGGTTATATAGAGGGGAACTTGTCTTCATTGGTTGTGCCAGTGTCCAATCACCTTTGGTGAACTATACAACCCAGTATGTAATGACTTAGGCTCTGTGTCCCGATATAAAGATATAAAGAAATATAAAGAAAAATATATTTGTAGATAAAAAAAAATATGAAAAGGTTAGTTTAGTTTTTATTAAACCATTTGATTTTAATAAAGAATGTACACATCCCTGTATATTATTAGTGCAAGCTGTTCCCTTCTTACCGTACAGTACGCTGGTGCATCTCTATCTCAGACAATTTTCTGCCCTCTGGAGTGCTCACTCTGACTTCAACCACTTTCTTCAATTGGCCCCCTTCACCCTGTGATGTGTCTGCAAATTATAAAAAAATCCTATTCAAACTGTTACAAGAATGAAAAAAGAATTATATATATATATATATATATATATATATATATATATATATATATACACACACACACATATATACACACACACACACATATATATATACACACACACACTTTTTACTTCCACAACATCTCACTCCTCCCCTATTGGCGCCTCCTGCACAACTTAAAGTACTCTGTGTGGGGAAACCCCATGTACACTTTTCTTCCTTCTAACATGGTGCAGTACCTGAGAAACCTATTACACTAGGTCTGACAGCAGCCACTTGTACTCCAAATGGAGAGCAGCATAGGGTGACAGTGCTGCTCCTCCATAGATACAGTACAGGGAGTGAGCAGAGTCACCCTAGGAGAGCAAGTGAAAGGAGATGATTGCTAGACCCAGATAAGGACCCTCAAAAACAAGTCAGCAATGGCAGCTCTCATACTGCTATCTCACTTGGTTCCATTCCAAGTTCATCTAAAAGGCAATACATTTCTTTACATTTTTGGATAGTGTGAAGTGTTAAAACTTCGGTCAGGTTTTTATTGCTGTCTGTGTCCTGCTGGGAAGATTTAACCTCTCTTTGTCCTGATGACCACAGTCAGAAAGTGATGGGAAATGCAAAATTTTACATCCAGTGATATTATTTGTACAGAAGTATAAATGAGAACTCAAGATGCCCAAAGCAGGAATAGGGGGATAAATCTTCCAGTGGGGACCCTTGTTTCTCAATTTGGAGATATTTCTACCCAACTTTTCTGTTTTGTCTCAGAGGCATAAAGCAAAAGAAAATCTCCTTTTCTGTCTGTGTAGCAGGACACAGACAGAAAAAGACAAGGAGATCCAACACCTCCACACTTTATCCAAAATTAAAAAATGGTGATAGATAAACTTTACAAAAAAAAAAAGTTCTGATTTTAGATTAGGACTCACCAAAACTGATCTGTTCTTCTTGGCTAACAGGATTGTCCTTTGGTTGCAATTTCAGCAGCGATATTGTTGGTACTCTGTCTTTAATCTTGATTTCTTGAATCCTTTTTGATGATTTTTCTATGAAATGTTTCTTCCTTTTAAAAAAAGCTTCCTGTAGACTTCCTGGCGTAGATGTAAATTCCAAACCTAATTCTGAAAGATAAAAGTGCATCAGACACATTTAATGAAGACGTATGCTTAAAGCGGAAATGTAAGTATGGCTATTTTTTACATAGTTACAGCGGTCCAAAGTGTGCCATAGTTGATCAATCCGTTTGGTTTCTGCAAATCACTGTTGTAGTCACCGCTGCAAACTCTGGCTCCCATGCCAAGCAGCTGCCCTGCTACATAATAAGCACAGGGGATTGCGCACTTGGCACGGACGCCATTCGAGGCTTTTTCTGAATAAATGCAAAGCGTTCTCTGATTAGATGAGGTGGAGCAGTAATCTCACACTCCTCACCCAGAGAAAGCCTTGTATTTATACATTGCAGCTCACTAGTCCTTAGATATAGTGGCTGCACAAGTTCTTTAGTCTTTTATTTTTACCCGACTATCCGACCCGCAGCACACTTTCTGTCCTAGGGCGACAACATTCTCTCACTGTACTGTATCCATAGAGGGGCAGCATTGCCACCTTTCAGGCACAAACTGCATTAAGACTAAAACAAACCCCTCCCCTCCTTCACAACATAAGGGGAGGTGGTATTTGGTACATACTGAACTTGGTAAGTATAATCATCCACCTGAGTGCAGCCTACCTTGCCTTCTTCGTCTATCGTTGGAGTTAATCCAACGATAGACGGTTTGAATCTGAAACAGTCGAGAGTCGAACCATGTATGAGCAGGCTGAATGTACCAAAGTAGATCGATCAACTTGGGTACAACCAGCCTATCTGATTATACATGCGAATATTGCCAAAGGCTGTTATAGTCGCTAGCAATAATCCCTGTTTACATAATGGCTCCATAGGAGGGATTCCCCCTGTCAACACCATCCGTGTTGATGGGGAGAAATCAAGCGATTTTCTTTCTTGCACCCCGTGGTTGCAGGAAAGAAAATCGCTCAGTCTATGCCAGGCCTTACCCTTTTACTTTCCCATGGGTTTACAGATACAGTGTAAGTTAGTTACCTGCAAAGTGCTGTGACAGAGATTCTCCCAGTGAAGACTGGCCAGGTAATGTAACACCTGAAACATCCACCTCAGCTGGCAGCAGCTTAAAGCTATGCTGTAATAAAAGTAAAATAGTATTGATGAGAACCTGCCCTGCAGACAGTCTAATACGGAGAGAATAGCTTAACTTGAAGCAGAATTCAATGTACATTTAACCTGCAAAGCAAACTTCTTGGATTTTGCTAATGAGCTTACCTGCCTGATCCTCTCTGCATGCATTTAAATAGTACAGGGTATTAAAAAAAAAACAAAAAAAAAAAACACATAACTCTATGCATGCAATCTAGTAGGATGACTGCATATGTCCTAAAATCTTTGATCGCGTATAGATTTGACCCCTTCACCATACAAAAGGAAACGTATCTACTAGAGGTCGACCGATATATCGGCCGGCCGATATATCGGCCGATATTTAGCCTTTTTAAAGAAATCGGCATCGGCCGATTATTATGTAAAGAGGCCGATTGTTTGGGATCTGAGGCAGGGGCGTGCTGGGTGGAAATCTCTCCCCCCCCCCCCCCCCCCAACCGTCTATTCTAAACGGCTGCTATCACGGCCGCTGCCCGCTGACTTTTTTTTTATTTTTTTCCCCAATGGAGGAAGTCGGCAGCGGCGGCCACCGTCGATTGGCTGTTCCCGGCCGCACTGCATTCTGGGGTTTGTAGTCTGGAGGCTGGGCGCGCAGCACGTCAGGGGACGAATGGAACAGTCTTTGGCCATGCAAGGGTACAGAAGGGAGTCGGGAGCGCTCCGCTGGTGGGCACTGATGAGGTGGCAGTGAATGACAGCTTGGCACTGGTGAGCTGGGCACTGGTGGGCACTGCTGAGCTGGGCACTGGTGGGCACTGCTGAGCTGGGCACTGGTGGGCACTGCTGAGCTGGGCACTGGTGGGCACTGCTGAGCTGGGCACTGGTGGGCACTGCTGAGCTGGGCACTGGTGGGCACTGCTGAGCTGGGCACTGCTGAGCTTGGCACTGGGCACTGCTGAGCTTGGCACTTGTGAGCTGGGCACTGGTGGGCACTGGTGAGCTGGGCACTGGTGGGCACTGGTGAGCTGGGCACTGGTGGGCACTGGTGAGCTGGGCACTGGTGAGCTGGGCACTGGTGGGCACTGGTGAGCTGGGCACTGGTGGGCACTGGTGAGCTGGGCACTGGTGGGCACTGGTGGGCACTGGTGAGCTGGGCACTGGTGGGCACTGGTGAGCTGGGCACTGGTGGGCACTGCTGAGCTGGGCACTGGTGGGCACTGCTGAGCTTGGCACTGGTGGGCACTGCTGAGCTTGGCACTGGGCACTGCTGGGCACCGATGAGGTGGCACTGATGGACATTGATAGGCTGCACCCCACCTCTCCACCCTAAACAATAACCTCCTCCCCACCTCTCCACCCTAAACAATAACCTCCTCCCCACCTCTCCACCCTAGATTTTTAGGAGATGAAGGAAAAAGAAAAAAAATCGGCCTAAAATATCGGCCGCAAAAATCGGCAACATGTATCGGCCATCGGCCGCCCCGATTTCTAAATATCGGCATCGGCCAGAGAAAAACCCATATCGGTCGACCTCTAGTATCTATTGCTCATGTTCAAAATGTTGGTTTTCTTGATAACATCTGTTTATTCACCTACATGGGTATCTAGCAGAAGATAGTTGAGGGCTGTAAGGGTCTATGTCCAGGTTAAAAGAACCGATACTTTTTCAGTACCTCATCAGTATATTAGTTACTTTTATAATCTGTTATCTAACCACTCTATAAAGCCACGCCTTCTCTACAGCAGTAAATGACAGCAATGGTGTCCCTCTCGCACTGGCTGTGTGTGCAGTAGTCTAGCCCAATGGGGGTGTAATACAGAATGCACGAAGAGGAGGACGAGGGCAACAAGGTCTTTAATATCCCTTTAGCTCCTTCCTGTTGATTTCAGAGGAAATCATCTGCCTATCCAGGCTTCCAAGCCACTCAGTCTGTGTCAAAGGATGCAGACAAGGCGGCTCGGGAGCTTCCTATGGGGCACTAGCCGAAGAGGAGGAGCCAGACGCGCCAGCAGGGGGACCCCAGAAAAGGAAGATCGGGGGTGCTCTGTGCAAAACCATTACACAGAGCAGGTAAGTATAACGTTTATCATTTTAAAGGAAAAAAAAGGTGAAGCTTTCATGTCACTTTAATCGTTACTGCTGTTATCTTCTATCATACAACTCTTTAGCCCTGTACACACGATCGGATTTCCAATGGAATCAAATCCGATGGATTTTTCCATCAGAATTGCAATGAAGCTGACTTCCATCAGTCTTGCCTACACACCATCAGATCAAAATTCCGACCGTCCCAAACGCCGTGACGTACAACACGTACGACGGCACTATAAAAATGGCAAGTTCAAATCCAATGGCGCCACCCTTTGGGCTGCTTTTGCTGCTTTTGCTGATTTCGTGTTACTGCGTGTTAGTAAAAGTTTGGCGAGAGCCGATTCGTGCTTTTCAGTCCGTTACAGCATGATGAATGTGCCATCTCCATTACGAACGCTAGTTTTACCTGAATGAGTGCTCCCGTCTCCTAATTCAGTCTGAGCATGCGTGGGTTTTTTCTCCGATGGAGTTCCACACAGACGATCGGAATTTCCTACTGTTTCTCCCCCCCCCCCCCCCCCCCATCAGAAAAATTTAAAACATGTTCTATTTTTTTCCCACCAACGGAATTAAGTCCGATGGGGCCCACACACGATCGTCTATCGGACTGTTTTCATCTGTCAAACCGATCGTGTGTACAGGGCTTTACTTACAGCAGTATGCTCTCCCTTCATCTGCCTGGATCCAGCAGGACTGCCCCCTCTGCTCCTATCAGCAAGCTGAGGAGAGAGGGATCGGTATAACAAAGATGGGTATGGTAGCTACAGGGGAGAGGGAGAAGAAGAAAAAGTGGAGGGTGAAAACAGCTGTGCAGTGAACCGAGAAGGGACACAGAGAAAGAGGCTATGTCTCCTTACAATGGTATAGGTTTCCACTCGCATCCTTTCCCTTCATACAGGCTTTTTGTTAAAGTGGTTCTAAAACCTTAAATGTTTTTGCCCTAATGCATTTTTAGCATTAAGGTAAAAAAAAAAACTTGTGTCCACATGATGAAATTCAACCCCAATCCTCTTTACACTTGCCTGAGCCCAAGCTTGATCCAGTGCTGTGCACAAGAGTGGGGACCCGCTCGGTCAGTCTCCCTCCTTACAGGGAAGATTGATAGCAGCAGGAGCCATTGGCTTCTGCTGCCATCAATCAAATCCTACGATGAGGGAGAAGGACTTGGGAGTGAGGCCGCACAAGTACCTCCCCCTTAGCAAGCAGCTTGCTGGGTAAATACTCAGAAGGCAGGAGGAGCCAGGAGCGCTGGGCAGGGGGTCCCAGATAAGGGAGATTAGGGATGCTGTGTAAAACCATTTGCACAGGCCAGGCAAACATCCCATGTTTGTTAAAAAAAAAAAAAAAAAAAAGAAAAGAAAAGAAAAAGAAAAAAAGAAGAAGAGGATGAAAAAGATTTATTATCACAGTACCTGGGAGTAATTCCTCTCTTCCTGTGGAGCAGAGACAGAGTTCTGGGTGATGGTGGGCTCTGAGCACACAATGCTGCTGTCATTCAGGCTCAGCAGAGTTAAATCTGGTTCTTCGAGTATCCCACGAGCTGACCCTGAATCCTATTGAAAGGACAGAAGTATTTACTTTGCAAAATTCTGAAAAACAAAAATCAAACCCAGCTGCGACTACTTGCCTTGCTTATCTCAGCTAAAAAAAAACAAAAACAAAAACAAAAAAAAAAAAAACGTAAAGGCCAAGGACAGTAAATGTGTAAAAAAAAAAAAAAAAAAAAAAGGAAAAGTTCAACCTTTAATTGATCTTTTCTGATCATAATAGACCAAGACTAATGCACCTTTTACACTAACAAAAAATGTTTAAGGCCTGGTTCACAATGGTGGGATTTCAGATGAGACTTGAGTTGCACAGAATCGCACGACAAGGGAAATGAAATCATGTTTTCAATTTACATCAATGCGACTCAGCACGGAGTGATTTTGTAACGGTTCCTGTACAACATCGGTGTGATTCCAGAGCAATCTTAACTCCGTAGAATAGCCTTATAAAAGTTGCATGCAAGTAGAACTACTTAATCGTACTGAAAGTTGAATCCAAATTTTACTGCAGAAGTGTGAACCTAGACCCCATACACACTATACAATTTTTGTTGTCCGATTTCCTTCAGGATTTACCAAAACCATGTAGTGCAAGGGCCTGCCTGATTGCATACAAATTGAAACTCCTCAGGTTTGACCTTATATTATATGGTTTTGGTAAATCTGAAGGAAAAATCTACAGAACATTTTATAGTGCGTATTCAGCTTAAAGGGGTTGTAAACCGCGTTTTTTTTTTCACCTTCATGCATCCTATGCATTAACCGCTTAAGGACCAGCGCACGACGATATACGTCGGCACAATGGCATGGCTGGGCAGATGGACGTACCTGTAGGTCCCCTTTAAGTTGCAGCATTGTGGGCGCGCCCGCCGCGAGCTCCACGAGTCTGACCGCGGGTCTCGGACTCGATGTCCACTGGCATACCCGCGATCGCCTAACAGAGAGGAAGAACGGCAAAATGCTGATGTAAACAAGCATTTCCCCATTCTTCCTAGTGACAGGACACTGATCACAACTCCCAGGGAGCAGTGATCAGTGCCATGTCACACGTAGCCCATCCCTCCCACAGTTAGAACGCATCCCTAGGACACACTTAACCCCTTCAGCGCCCCCTCCTGGTTAACCCCTTCACTGCCAGTGTAATTTTTATAGCACTGATCGCTGTATCAATGACAATGATCCCAAAAAGGTGTCAAAAGTGTCCGATGTTTCTGCCATAATGTCGCAGTCACGATAAAAAAAATAATCGCTGATCGCTGCCATTACTAGTAAAAAAAAAAAAAATAGTCTTTATTTTGTAGACGCTATAACTTTTGCGCAAACCAATCAATAAACGCCTATTGCGATTTTTTCCCAAAAATATGTAGAAGAATACGTATCAGCCTAAGCTGAAGGAAATTTTTTTTTTTTTTTTTTTATATGTATATTTTTTGGGGGATATTTATTATAGCAAAAAGTAAAAAATATTGTTTTTTTTTAAAATTGTTGCTCTATTTTTGTTTATAGTGCAAAAAAATAAAAAGCGCAGAGGTGATCAAATACCACCAAAAGAAAGCTCTATTTGTGGGAAAAGAGAGACGTCAATTTTGTTTGGGAGCCACGTCGCGCAATTGTGAGTTAAAACGACGCAGTGCCGAATCGCAAAAAGTGCTCTGGTCTTTGGCCAGCCAAATGGTCCGGAGCTTAAGTGGTTAATGTGAAAAAAACACCTTGCAGCACCGAATTTACATGGGCGCGATCCCGCCATCACTCTCTCCAAGGGTTCTTGGCTCTTCATTGGATAGATTGATAGCAGCGCAGCAATTTGGCTCCCACTGCAGTCAATCAAATCCAATGACGCCAGCGTCGAGTCCTGCATTCGGCGGCTACGGATGCCAAATGCTGGACACAGGAGTGTGCCCACAAGGTAACCCCCTTGGGAGAGCGCTTCCCAGAGGGGGTTATCTGATGTGGGTAGGAGCTGAGAGAGCCACCAGGGGGCCCCAGAAGAGGATGTTCGGGGACACTGTGCAAAACGAACTGCACAGTGGAGGTAAGTTATATAAAAAAATAAAATAAAAAAAAGATTTAAAAAAAAATAATCAAACCTAGAGTATCACTTTAAGGCGGCCATACATTATACAATTTTCTTATTCAATTTTCTTTAAAATTAACCTTCAACTATGTAGTGCACGGGGCCTGCCTGTTTGAATACAAATTAAAAGCGTTTAGATTTGACCTCATGTTATATGGTTTTGGTAAATCTAAAAAGGAAAATTGTAAAAATGTATGGGCCAGCCTTAAACATATTTTAAATATGAATATGTGAACTTGGGAGCATAAAAAGGAAACCTTCAGTAATTTTTCTCATCTTTGCTTCTATTAAATCTTCTGCCCTTGTTTTAACTTTGGATAGTAAAACTTTTTTTTCTGCCAGTAAATGCCTTATATGCCACTTCCTGTTTCTTGTCTGATTAGCTTAGTCTTGTGACATAATGCACAGCTCTCTCTCCTGAGTTTGCCAGGAAGGGAGGGGGGATGAGTCATAAGGGGGTCAATGAGAGCTGCAGGGATGGAGGTGTGTCTGTGTAAATCTAGGAGGTGAACAGGCAGCAGCTTCAACTGCCCACAGTTAAAATGGTTGCACTCAGTGGAGGGAGATTTCTGCAGCATATTTGGTAAGTACAGAATCACAGTATACATACAATAATATGCAAAGTGGTTGGAGGGAAGCTTCAGAATGGCAAAGATGTTTTTATTACAAATTATGTGAGCAGACTGCAGTTCCTCCAAGTTGTTGTGTCATTCATGCAAATTTTAGTTTGGGGGGACAGGCTGGGGGCTGGCAGTATTATTTATTCTACAGGTCAGCAATTATAGTCTGCCTATAAGATGAAGAAGAAATGTATGGACTCTACTCACCCATGTGTAACCAAAGCTTGGCAAAGAGCCGGCAGAAGAGCCTATGGTACTTGGAAGGAAGTTGATTGAGGATCCACAGTGAGATCCCAGGGTTAGGCTCTCAGATCCTTGAGTTTGGTCAGAAGAGTCCAGTGCTGCATCTCTACCAGAGGTGGTCTCTTGCCTGGGAATAACAACATTTTCTTGCTTTGTATAGTCTGGTGAAAAATGCCCAGCAGTTCCCGAATCTTTTTCACTCTCATGCTCTTTATGTACAAGGGGCAATTCTTGAAAACGAACTGATCGGGAATTATTTTTATCCAGAATATAAGAGTTTGGATGCTCTGAAAATTCAGAATCATTTATAGTTGTCTTGGTCGCTATCAGCTCGTGGAAAGACCCAGAATCCTCTGCTACACTTTGACCGGTCAGGGTTCCAGAAGTGTAATGTAGCCCGGCATGGACAGGAATGGAGCTCTGCTCGAACGGATGCAGGTGGGAAACCAGGGAGGCGTCTGGTGCATCAGTATTTACATTGTCTGGGGCCTGAGCCAAAGTTCTATAGGGTGTCTGATTCTGGTTGCTCACATTTACTTCATTAAATGTATTTTCAGGATGCAGTGGTAGAAAAGACCCAGAAGAATCTGTAAAATGCAATGAAATAATCTCTACAATAAATGCAAACATAAAAAGGAAAAAACAAGGTAAAGTAGAATGTGTAGTTTAAACCACTGCAGCCCCGAAAAAATAGGCTGCTCAATGACGGGCCATTTTTTTGCGATTCCACACTGCGTCGCTTTAACTGACAATTGCGCGGTCGTGCGACGCTGTACCCAAACAAAATTGATGTCCTTTTTTCCCCACAAATAGAGCTTTTTGGTGGCATTTGATCTCTGCGATTTTTATTTTTTGCGCTATAAACAAAAAAGAGCGACAATTTTGAAAAAAAAACAAAAAAAAAAAAACACACACAATATTTTGAACTTTTTGCTATAATAAATATCTCCAATTTTTTTTGAAAAAAAAGCCAATTTTTTCTCAGTTTAGGCCGATACGTATTCTTCTACATATTTTTGGTCATAAAAAAAAAAAAAAACACAATAAGCGTATATTGATTGGTTTGCGCAAAAGTTATAGCGTCTACAAAATAGTTGATAGATTTATAGCATTTTTATTATTTTTTTACTCGTAATGGCGGCGATAGGCAAATTTTAATCGGGACTGCGAGATTATGGCGGACACATCGGAAACTTTTGACACATTTTTGGGACCATTGGCATTTATGCAGCGATCAGTGCTAAAAAAAAATGCACTGATTACTGTAAAAATGTCACTGGCAGGGAAGGGGTTAACACCAGGGGGCGATCGAGGGGCTGTGTTCTCTCACTGTGTTTCTAACTGAAGGGGAATGGGACTGACCTAGAGGAGATTACAGATCGTGGTTCCTAGCTATTAGGAACTCACGATCTGCCTTTCCTCTCAGAACAGGGATGTGTGTACACACACACACACACACACACACACGTTCTGCCTCTCGTGCCCGCGATCGCCGGGGTCACGAGCATCAGCACCCCCTCGATGCAGGTTGCACGCCTACTAGCCTGCTTTAAGCGACCGACGTACAGCTACAACGGTTCACGCAGCGGCGCCAACCTGGTCCGTATGCGGTTAAAAAAAAAATGTTTTACCTTAATGCATTAAAACAGGTAAAGAAAAAAAAAAAACGTGTGTGTAACCACTCTAACTCAAGTTTTGTGATGCAATGAAGTACTACATTAAACAACATCTCAAGTAATTCAAGTGTGCAGTTGTAGAACTCAAAAACACAGTACATAATACAAACAGACTAAATGGCAAATGGTGGCAATAAAACTATAAAAAAAAAGAGTTATGCTCAATTTTAATATTTTTATTTATAAACAGATGGTTTACATTTATTTTTTTTGATTATTGTAGAAAATCTTTACAACTCAAACAGTGTGCTTCAATGCAGAGGATCCCAGGCTGCCAACACAGCCTGCTTCTTCACTGGCTGCCTAGCTGAGCTGACAAGATGTTGCGAATTCTGCTAGCAGAGAGGGAAGTCCTGATACTGTCCGACTCATGCAGTTGTGTGCAAGACTGTACCAAAACATATCCATCAACAAAAATAAGACCCCTTTCACACGGAGGCGCAGGCGCTAAAACGCAAAAAATAGCACTCCTGAAAGAGGGCTTTCACACTGGAGCGGTGTGCTGGCAGGACGCTAAAAATAGGATTTTTATAACAGCTTACCTGTAAAATCCTTTTCTTGGAGTACATCACGGGACACAGAGCGACAGTCATTACTAATGGGTTATATAGATACCTTCAGGTGCTGGCACTGGCAACTTCCAAAACCGGAAGTACCCTCCCCTATATAAGCCCCTCCCATCCGGGAGCGCCTCAGTTTTGTAGCAAAGCAATAAGTGTCCCTAAAGAGGGGTGGGAGCTCTGTGTCCCGTGATGTACTCCAAGAAAAGGATTTTACAGGTAAGCTGTTATAAAAATCCTATTTTCTTTCTCGTACATCACGGGACACAGAGCGACATAGTCATTACTAATGGGATGTCCTAAAGCAATGCCCAACGAGGGGGGGGATACACCATACATAAGCTGAGCGCTATCAGACATGAGGATCTTTTGCGGCCTGCAACACACTGCGCCCAAAGGCGACATCCTCCTGACTTCTAACGTCCACCTGGTAGAACCTAGTAAACGTGTGTACTGAAGACCATGTTGCGGCCTTACAGACTTGAGCCAGGGAGGCCTGGTGATGCACTGCCCATGAAGTTCCAACTGCTCTCGTGGAGTGCGCTCTAACTTTGAACGGAGGCGGTCTCCTTCTCAAGCCATAGGCTTGTATTATGACCTGTCGAATCCACTTGGCTAAAGTAGATTTTGACGCTGCCTGACCCTTTCTGGGGCCTTCCGGCAGAATAAACAAAGTATCCGTTCTGCGAATCTGAGCAGTGGCTTTTAGATAAGCTTTAACTGCTCTTACTACATCCAAAGAATGCAATAACGTTTCCTCTACCGAAGTAGGTTTGGGGAAAAAAGAAGGAAGAACCACATCTTGGTTCAAATGAAACCTCGATACCACCTTAGGAAGAAAGGCTGGATGAGGACGTAATACTACTCTGTCCTTATGGATAACCAGATATGGCTCTTTACAGGACATAGCTGCTAATTCCGACACTCTTTTAGCCGAACAAATGGCTACTAGAAAAAACAATTTCCTGGTGAGAAGAACCAAAGAAATATGCTGTAATGGTTCAAATGGTTGTTTCTGTAGAACCGACAGAACCAGGTTTAGATCCCATGGACATATGGGAATATTAACCGGAGGACTAATACGCATCACTCCTTATCTAAAGGCTTTGACTAGTGAATGCGAAGCCAAGGGCCTTTGAAAAAATATTGACAAGGCCGAAAACTGACCTTTGATAGTACTCAAGGCAAGCTTCCTATCTACAGCCCACTGTAGGAAGTCCAGACTCCTACCTATTACGTACTTATGTGGATGCCATTTCTTGGCCTCACACCACGCGATGTACGCCTTCCAGATTCTATAGTAGATCTGCCTGGATACCGGCTTCCTGGCATTGATCATGGTAGATACCACAGGATTAGAGAGCCCTCTCTTTTTTAGAATGTGGGCTTCAATAGCCAGGCCGTCAAACCTAGGGCTGGTAAGGAAGGGTGGTATATCGGTCATTGCGAAAGCAGGTCCGGACGACGTGGGAGAGTCCAAGGACTCCCCACTGACATTTTACAATCTCCGCGTACCATGCTCTTCGGGGCCACGCTGGAGCCACCAGAATCACTGGTTTCTTTTCTACCCTGATTCTGCGGAGTAATCGAGGTAACAATTGTGGCGGTGGGAATGCATATATCAGCTTGAACTGATCCCAAGGGAACACTAGGGCATCCGAGCCGCAAGCTAGGGGATCCCTTGTCCGAGAGACAAACCTGTCCACCTTTGCGTTGAATCTGGATGCTAGAAGATCTACATCCGGTGTTCCCCACCGCTGACATATTGTCCAGAAAACCTCGGGGTGAAGGGACCATTCCCCTGGGCATAATTGTTGGCGACTTAGAAAGTCCGCCTTCCAATTCTCCACTCCTGGAATGAATACCGCGGATATGGCTGGGACATATCTTTCTGCCCATTTCAGGATGTAATTTACTTCCCTCTGGGCTGCACGACTCCTGGTGCCCCCCTGATGATTGATATATGCCACTGCTGTGGCATTGTCTGATTGAATTCTGACAGGGGACCCTTGGAGTTTGGATGTCCATGCTACTAGGGCATACCGGGCTGCTCGTATCTCTAAGAGATTGATGGGCAGGGCCTTTTCTGCATCCGACCATCTGCCCTGGAGAGACCATTGCTCCAGTACTGCTCCCCAGCCTATAAGGCTGGCATCTGTAGTGACCACCTTCCAAGAAATCGGACTGAAGGATTTCCCTTTTTCCAGATTCTGGGGAACCAACCACCAACGGAGGCTCTTGCGAATGGAAGGGGACAAGGACATTGTAAGTCTAGGGCCTGAACTTTTTTGTTCCAGGCTGACAGTATGGCCCCTTGCAAATTCCTTGAATGGAATTGACCGTAGGGTACTGCTTCGAATGATGCCACCATTTTTCCCAGCAGCCTCATGCACAGGCGTATGGACGGCTGTCTTTTTTGTACCCACTAAGTGGATCAACTCTTTCAAAGACAACACCTTTCCTCGAGGCAAGAATATTTTTCTCTGGCCTGAATCCAACCTTAGCCCCAAGTATTCCAGACTTTTGACTGGTTTTTAGGGCTGACTTGTCTCGGTTGATAATCCAACCGTGAGATTCCAGATACTTGATTGTCTTGTGAACGACCAACGTCTAGTTTTTTCACTGAGTGGTCTATCAGCAACAAGTCATCTAGATATGCCATTATCATTACACCTTGTGTTCTTAGATTGGCCAATAAAGGGCCAGAATTTTTGTAAACACTCGTGGTGCTGTGGCCAGACCGAAGGGTAAGGCTCTGAACTGAAAATGGCGCCCTTCTACTGCAAAGCGTAGAAATTTTTGGTGGACTGGAAAGATGGGAATGTGCAAATAAGCATCTTTGATGTCGATCGCGGCTAACCAATCCTCCCCTTGTAGGGCAGTGGCCACCGATCGGATCGACTCCATCGGAAAGTCCTGATATACAGGAATTTGTCTAGCCCTTTTAGAATTAATATGGGCCTCCCGTCCACGTTTGCTTCGGGACTGTAAAGAGGTTTGAGTAAAACCCGAACCCTCATTCTTCCAGGGGAACCGCCATAATTACTCCTTGGAGCAATAGTTGTTCTAGTGCCAACAGGAGGGACTCTCTCTTCCGGGGATCCCTTGGCACATTTGACCTCAAAAATGGGAAGGAGGAGAGTCTAACTCCAAACTGTATCCCAAACATACTGCGGAGAGCACCTATCTGTTTTGATCGTGTCCCGCCAGGTCTCTTGCGAACAACTGGAGTCCTCCCCCCACCCGACTGAGTGGGGGCAACCCTTCAATGAATTTAACTTTGGGGGAGGTTTTGTACCTTCCCTGACCCAGGGTTTCTCATTACCCTGCGATTGTCCCTGTTTTTTACCCCCGGGAATTGACCGAGGAGGCCGTCGGAACTGTTACACAGCCGATGCCCCAGGGACTGGAGAAGCAGGCCTCTTAAAGAGGGACCTCTAACTCTGTTTTTAACCGGCAAGAGCGTATTTTTACCGCTGGAAATTTTCTGGATATATTTGTCCAGGTTTTCCCTGAATAAGCGTTCACCATGAAATGGGACGCTAACCAGCCATTCTTTACAGGGAGCTTCAGCAGACCAGTTTTTGAGCCATAGAAGCCTACGCATATGTACTATAGACAGCGTAAGGCGGGAGGCCTGATGGACTGAATCCTTTATGGCGTCAACCGCAAAGCCTAAGGCTCTCCCATGTCCACCGCTACTAAACGTGTTGTTCAATCCTGACATCCCTGATAGCCTATCTTATATTCGCATGCTTCCATGGACACAAGCTGGAATCTTTCAACTTCGGAACATTGTACACCCCCTCACTCGTACACTTTTGTCCTTTGCTGATCTACAGAGGAAATATCAGATCCCTAAACAATTGTTATACTCCTACTTCCAGATTAAACATTACTTTGCTTCTAAAGCAGCTTCTCTGACTCTTGAAAAACCCACCCCGTTCGAACTTTTATGTGCTCAGGGACCATACCAAAATCATCTCATTTCTGATATCTACAAATATTTGCATGACGCTGCCTCACTTACTGACACATCCCATCTATACATGTACAAATGGTCCCAATTAATAGGACGTCCCATCCCCCTTCCTCAATGGAGGACGATTTGGGAGGCTATTTCCAGGTCTTCACGATGTGTAGAACAAAGAGAGACGGCATACAAAATTTTATATTTTTGGTACAGAACACCTGAAATACTACATAAATATGATCCCACAACCCCTCGCGTATGTTGGAGATGCCGGGGCGACGTTGGCTCTCATCTCCACATTTTTTGGGAATGTCCTTTGATTCGCCCATTTTGGTCTTCTGTCCAGACCTTTCTACAGCAGTTGTTAGACGTCACTCCCCCATTAGACCCGGTTCATTTCCTTCTAGGCCTGCCGATCCCTGGTGTCTCCAAACATACCCAAAAATTGGCTACCTATATCATTTTAGCAGCAAAACGGGCGATACCCTCACAATGGTTGTCCTCTTCCCCGCCCACACTTCCACAAGTTCTTCAAATATTGGGAATGATCTGTAAAATGGAACGCCTCACTGCAATGGTGCACGACACTCTTCCTCAATTTTCGAAAGTGTGGGATATTTGGGAACATTCAGATCTCAATCCTAATGGCACTTCCTTATCTCCCAACGAGGAGAATTTATCACGACCTTTATCCCACAGTTAGAATGTAGAGGTTTTGTTTACTAATCCTTTTGAAGATTCCATGGTGCTTTCCCCCCCCCCCCCCTTTTTTTTTTTTTTTTTTTTTTGTGCTCTCACTCGGTGCGATACCTGCGTGGTGCCCTCGATTTCTGGGGGGGGCGCCCTGGGTGTCTCACTGTCATCAGACCCAGTGAATACAATTTTGCTTACATGCGTTATATGATGTTTAGTTTTGTTTTGCCCATTCACTGGCTGCTTACTCACTCGCTCAATTCCTTTTGTACGGCTAATATCCCATGATAATTGTATGTTGGTAGTACTGGGATTTGATTGATACACTTTTATTACATACTGTATGCTCTATTTTATATTCTGACAATCTTTTGTATCTGTTTTTTGTATACATGAAAAATGTCAATAAAAAACTAAAATTGAAAAAAAAAAGCCTAAGGCTCTAGGTAGATCAGCTAGGGCAAGGGCCTGCTGATCTGTCAAGTCCCTCAAGACCTGTTTCAACTGATCCTTCACTGCTTAGCAGACCCCACTGCTGGTTGTGTCACCAAGCTTGCTGTAGAAAGAAGCAGACTTTCATAAGGACTCCAATCTTTTATCTATTGGGTTCTTGAACATTTGCACATTATCCACTGGACAAGTCAGTGATTTATACACACAAGAGATGGCTGCGTCCACTGTAGGGACCTTCCATTTTTTGATGAACTTATCCTCCATGGGATAGACCACCGGAAATCTCTTGGGGGAATAAATATTTTCTCAGGATGTTCCCAATCCTGGTAAATGAGCCCTTTCAGTAAAGGGTGAAGTGGAAAAGAACAGACAGTCTGGGGGCTTCTAGCGACCCCAACGAGGATACAGTAGTGGTTGATGGTTCCGCAAGGTGCATTTTTAAATGCTGATCGGACCATGTTAGTCAAAGACTGAACCCATAATCTTTCAGCTTGAGATGCTGAGAAAAGGTTCCCCCACTGTTGATTCCTCTATAACAGAATCAACCTCATCCTGATCCCCTTCAGGCAGGTCGATCCCTGTATGGGACTGTTGCTCTGCTAACAGGCACTCTGAAGGAGGAGACGGAGATCGGGCGTGCTTTCCCTGACAGGGAGGCAGCGATCAATGTTGACAATCTCTCTCTAATCCTCCCAGAGCTGAGGAAAAAACCTCCTCTGTTACATACACAGGAGCAGGTAAACTGAGGACAGCCACAGTACCAAGTACCCCTGCGGGGTCTCTACGGTCACTTACCTCTGAACTTCAGGGGAGACTGGTGCAGCAGAAGCATGCCCAAGATCCTCAGAGCCCGATGAGACCCCCTTCGCTTCCTGGAAGATTCAGTTCCGGAGCTTCTGGACGGCATATTCCTAAGCCTAAAGCTGAGGTATTCCAGCCGTAATACACCACTTTTACTGAGAATAGTCTAGCACAATTGCTGCTATATAACAGTTGGTGTCTACTAAAGTGCCTTTCTAGGGGATGCCTGCATCAACCGCCTCTGTGTGCCTTTATACTGTTGCTAGCTCTGTCTGTGCACTTCAATAGCCAGCTCTGATTGTGCTTTAAAACACGCTGGACGCCCGCACATGCGCAGTAGCGCCGCGGCGCACACTGAGCATCATCCACCCGCTCCGCCCCTTTTTCCAGACCGCCTCTATATATAGAGGCGCGTGCACGCGCACGGGCACGTGCGCCTTTTTTGAAAAAAAATAAGGAGCTAGATGGGAGCCAGGATCCCTGCCGCAGGGCCCGGGGATGGATGAGCGCAGCAACAGGGCAGAGGAGACAGCTTCCCAGCAGAGAACTTACCAACTGCCTGGATTTGATTTTGGAAGAAAAAAATCCACATTACAAGAAAAAGAACCATAGCGGCCTCTAGTGTCTAACAAAGGTACCGCGGTGTTACATTTTTTATTTTTTTTTCTTGCCTACTATTAAAATTTTTACATTTTCTCAGTAGTAACAGGCATACACAGAATATTAGCGGGAATACCTTAGGTAACAGGCAGAAAGACAAAATAGGCTTGGGGGTCCCTCAATAGAACCAAGTTCCCGAGGGCCCCCACTTACCTTTTCCTCGCCGCAGGACTCTGTTTGGTCCACAGAAGCCCAAACTTCACCTATCACGGCAGGCATTGTAATCAAACCTTCAGGGACCGGGTTCCCAAGGATTCCACTCCCCTGGACCTGTATAGCACCCTGCACAGAAAACATCTTGGCCGTGGGTATGACCAGAGCTCTGGATCCCAGGGTCCAGCCCTCCTAAGAGAGGCATTACAGGCAAAACCTTGCTCTTCTCTTGCAAGGCCCGGGTACCGACCGTTTAGCTATGAAGCTTTTTTGGTCGGATCCGGAATAGCTTACTGAGGCCCAAAAGAACCTGTACGCAAGCTCAGTGAAAAACACATGTTACTTCTTGGCCAACACCTTAGACACTGGCAAAAAAACTGAGGTGCTCCCGGATGGGAGGGGCTTATATAGGGGAGGGTACTTCCGGTTTTGGAAGTTGCCAGTGCCAGCACCTGAAGGTATCTATATAACCCATTAGTAATGACTATGTCGCTGTGTCCCGTGATGTACGAGAAAGAAAAAAGTCCTGCTAGCAGCATATTTGGAGCGGTGAAAGAGCGGTGTGTATACTGCTCCTGCCCATTGAAATGAATGGGCGGCGCGGCCGTACCGCCGGCAGCGGAACTTTGCAGGTGGTTTTAACTCTTTTGGCCGCTAGCAGGGGTTAAAAACGCCCCGCTACTGACCGAATACCCAGCAAAAAAGACGGTAAAGCGCAGCTAAAATTAGCGGCGCTTTACCGCAGACGGCTCGGTGTGAAAGTGGCCTAACACTTCAGTGAAGGCTCCAAGAAGACACTCAGTTTATGTCAAGCAATAACCTTCCATAAAGATTATATGTGCATTTAAACAATTTTCTGCATGTTACTTGCATGTAAAAGACTCCCTTGTGTTGACATCTATAATTCCTTAGACTGCTGCTGGGCACTGCCATCTTACATGTGATGTTACATGTGATGTTACTAGCCCCAGCAGACTTAGAGTTCACTGAAGTGGCACTCTATAGTATTCTCCTTTGTTCCTCCTCCAGAAGCTACTTGGAAGCTGATGCAAAGTGAAGGCACGAGGGGAGGAGCTAGGTCAGCAGAGACATTAACAGCTTCAGGTCCGCCCAATCACGTCTATATATGTTATCGGATACATTCGGGTAGTGGGCGCACATTGGCGGCTCGCTTGTGCTGCGATTACACACAGCGGAAGCCGATCGACGGGTGCACAGTACTTGATGTCCTCCGGCACTCGCCAAATGTTAGGTAGAGGCGCAGAACGGCAATCAGCCTATGTAAAATGGCAGCTCGCCGTTCTGACAGGAGGGAAGGGATGGAATTTAATTTGGGTCTCTGCAAAGCAGGGAACAAAGTCCATCTCTTCCCCTAGTAAAAGCACCTTACACAGTATAGTAAAACACTGGCTAGGCACACAGATAACGCTTTGATCGCCATAGATGTTAACCCCTTCCCAGCCAGTGTCATTAGTACAGTGACGGTGTATTTTTAGCACTGATCACTGTATTGGTGTCACTGGTCTCCAAAAAGTGTCAGAATGTCCACTGCAATGTCGCAGTCCCGCTACAAGTCGCTGATCGCCACCATTACTAGAAGAAAAAAAAATAAACTATCCCATAGTTTGTAGATGCTATAAGTTTGGTGCAAACCAAACAATATACGCTTATTGGGAATTTTTTTTACCAAAAAGATGTAGCAGAATACATATTGACCTAAATTCATGAAGAAATTTGATTTTTTTTGATTGAATATGTTTTATAGCATGAAGTAAATCTTTTTTTTTTTTTTTTTTTTTTTTTTAAATGGTCTGTGTTCAAATATTTAGGTGATTAAATACTACCAAAAGAAAGCTCTATTTGTGGTGGAAAAAAAATGTGAAAAATGTTATTTGGGTACAGAGTTGCATGACCGTTCAATTGTCAGTTAAAGTAACGCAGTGCTGTACCGCTAAAAAAAGCCTGGTCAGGAAGGGGGGTAAATCTTCTGGCGGTCAAGTAGTTAATTAACACACTGCCAGAAGAGCTGAGGACCATGAGGCACAAGGAAGAGGCCACTATGCTAGGGAACTGACTGCTGGAAGGTCAGACATTTTCTAGCGAGTTCAGAGAAAATGCAGAAGAAGCCCGTCACCAATGACATGTGCTGTGGTGGAGAGGTTTATACGTGGAGAAGAGAAGAATTAGCATATGGGAATTGAGAAACCAATGAGGCAAGAACTAAACTTAGATGTATTTATTTGGTTAAAGAAACTACATTACTAATTGTGGCATTTTTATACAATAGAGGGAAGGTCCACTTAAATGACTCACCTGCCGCTTCAGCCAAACATCTAGGCGAACTTCTGGACAAACTCATGTTCTCAGAGGACCTGAAATCAGCGCTGTTGTGTAGTGAGGACAGACGATTCCTCTGTAACAAGTGTTCTTGGCTGCTGGCATCATGGGAGCCCTAGGAACAAAATTCCATTCAATTCATGCTACTTTAAAAAGGAAGAAAAAATAGGATTTTTATAACAGCTTACCTGTAAAATCCTTTTCTTGGAGTACATCACGGGACACAGAGCGACATAGTCATTACTAATGGGTTATATAGATACCGTCAGGTGCTGGCACTGGCAACTTCCAAAACCGGAAGTACCCTCCCCTATATAAGCCCCTCCCATCCGGGAGCACCTCAGTTTTGTAGCAAAGCAATAAGTGTCCCCAAAGAGGGGCGGGAGCTCTGTGTCCCGTGATGTACTCCAAGAAAAGGATTTTACAGGTAAGCTGTTATAAAAATCCTATTTTCTTTCTCGTACATCACGGGACACAGAGCGACATAGTCATTACTAATGGGATGTCCTAAAGCAATGCCAAATGAGGGGGGGGATACACCATATATAAGCTGAGCGCTATCAGACATGAGGATCTTTTGCGGCCTGCAACACACTGCGCCCAAAGGCGACATCCTCCTGACTTCTAACGTCCACCTGGTAGAACCTAGTAAACGTGTGAACTGAAGACCATGTTGCGGCCTTACAGATTTGAGCCAGGGAGGCCTGGTGATGCACTGCCCATGAAGTTCCAACTGCTCTCGTGGAGTGCGCTCTAACTTTGAACGGAGGCGGTCTCCTTCTCAAGCCATAGGCTTGTATTATGACCTGTCGAATCCACTTGGCTAAAGTAGATTTTGACGCTGCCTGACCCTCTCTGGGGCCTTCCGGCAGAATAAACAAAGTATCCGTTCTGCGAATCTGAGCAGTGGCCTTTAGATAAGCTTTAACTGCTCTTACTACATCCAAAGAATGCAATAAATTTTCCTCTACCGAAGTAGGTTTGGGGAAAAAAGAAGGAAGAACCACATCTTGGTTCAAATGAAACCTCGATACCACCTTAGGAAGAAAGGCTGGATGAGGACGTAACACTACTCTGTCCTTATGGATAACAAGATATGGCTCTTTACAGGACATAGCTGCTAATTCCGACACTCTTTTAGCCGAACAAATGGCTACTAGAAAAATCAATTTCCTGGTGAGAAGCACCAAGGAAATATGCTGTAATGGTTCAAATGGTTGTTTCTGTAAAACCGACAGAACCAAGTTTAGATCCCATGGACATATGGGAATATTAACCGGAGGACTAATACGCATCACTCCTTGTATAAAGGCTTTGACTAGTGAATGCGAAGCCAAGGGCCTTTGAAAAAATATTGACAAGGCCGAAATCTGACCCTTGATAGTACTCAAGGCAAGCTTCCTATCTACAGCCCATTGTAGGAAGTCCAGAATCCTACCTATTACGTATTTACGTGGATGCCATTTCTTGGCCTCACACCAGGCGATGTACGCCTTCCAGATTCTATAGTAGATCTGCCTGGATACCGGCTTCCTGGCATTGATCATGGTAGATACCACAGCATTAGAGAGCCCTCTCTTTTTTAGAATGTGGGCTTCAATAGCCAGGCCGTCAAACCTAGGGCTGGTAAGGAAGGGTGGTATATCGGTCCTTGCGAAAGCAGGTCCGGACGATGTGGGAGGGTCCAAGGACTCCCCACAGACATTTTTACAATCTCCGCGTACCATGCTCTTCGGGGCCACGCTGGAGCCACCAGAATCACTGGTTTCTTTTCTACCCTGATTTTGCGGAGTAATCGAGGTAACAATTGTGGCGGTGGGAATGCATATATCAGCTTGAACTGATCCCAAGGGAACACTAGGGCATCCGAGCCGCAAGCTAGGGGATCCCTTGTCCAAGAGACAAACCTGTCCACTTTTGTGTTGAATCTGGATGCTAGCAGATCTACATCCGGTGTTCCCCACCGCTGACATATTGTCCGGAAAACCTCGGGATGAAGGGACCATTCCCCTGGGCATAATTGTTGGCGACTTAGAAAGTCCGCCTTCCAATTCTCCACTCCTGGAATGAGTGCCGCAGATATGGCTGGGACATATCTTTCTGCCCATCTCAGGATGTAATTTACTTCCCTTTGGGCTGCACGACTCCTGGTGCCCCCCTGACGATTGATATATGCCACTGCTGTGGCATTGTCTGATTGAATTCTGACAGGGGACCCTTGGAGTTTGGATGTCCATGCTACTAGGGCATACCGGGCTGCTCGTATCTCTAAGAGATTGATGGGCAGGGCCTTTTCCGCATCCGACCATCTGCCCTGGAGAGACCATTGCTCCAGCACTGCTCCCCAGCCTATAAGGCTGGCATCTGTAGTGACCACCTTCCAGGAAATCGGACTGAAGGATTTCCCTCTTTCCAGATTCTGGGGAATCAACCACCAGCGGAGGCTCTTGCGAACGGAAGGGGACAAGGACATTGGAAAGTCCAGAGCCTGAACTTTTTTGTTCCAGGCTGACAGTATGGCCCTTTGCAACTTCCTTGAATGGAATTGACCGTAGGGTACTGCTTCGAATGATGCCACCATTTTTCCCAGCAGCCTCATGCACAGGCGTATGGATGGCTGTCTTTTTGAACCCACTAAGTGGATCAAATCTCTCAAAGACGACCCCTTTTCTTGAGGCAAGAAAATTTTTCTCTGGTCTGAATCCAGCCTTAGCCCCAAGTATTCCAGACTTTTGACTGGTTTTAGGGCTGACTTGTCTCGGTTGATAATCCAACCGTGATATTCCAGATACTTGATTGTCTCGTGAACAACCACTTCTAGTTTTTCCACTGAGTGGTCTATCAGCAACAAGTCGTCTAGATATGCCATTATCGTTACACCTCGTGTTCTTAGATTGGCCAATAATGGGGCCAGAATTTTTGTGAACACTCTTGGTGCTGTGGCCAGACCGAAGGGTAAGGCTCTGAACTGAAAATGGCGCCCTTCTACCGCAAAGCGTAGAAAATTTTGGTGGGCTGGAAAGATGGGAATGTGCAAATAAGCATCTTTGATGTCGATCGAGGCTAACCATTCCTCCCCTTGTAGGGCAGTGGCTACCGACCGGATCGACTCCATCCGGAAAGTCCTGATATGTAGGAATTTGTTTAGCCCTTTTAGATTTAATATGGGCCTCACGTCCCCGTTTGGCTTCGGGACTGTAAAGAGGTTTGAGTAAAACCCGAACCCCCATTCTTCCAGGGGAACCTCTATAATTACTGCTTGGAGCAATAATTGTTCTAGTGCCAACAGGAGGGATCCTCTCTTCTGGGGATCCCTTGGCACGTTTGACCTTATAAAGCGGGAAGGAGGGGAGTTTTTTAACTCCAATTTGTATCCCAGATCTACTGCGGAGAGCACCCATCTGTCTCGGATCGTGTCCCGCCAGGTCTCTGAACAACTGAAGTCTTCCCCCCACCCGATTGGGTGGGGGCAACCCTTCATGCATTTGACTCTGGGGGAGGTTTTGTACCTCTCCTGCTCCAGGGCTTCTTGTTACCCTGCAATTGTCCCTGATTTTTACCTCCGGGATTTGACCGAGGAGGCCGTCGGAACTGTTTCACAGCCGATGTCCTAGGGACTGGAGAAGCAGGCCACTTAAAAGAGGGACCTCTAACTCTATTTTTAACCGGCAAAAGTGTACTTTTACCGCTGGAAATTCTCTGGATATATTTGTCCAGGTCTTCCCCAAATAAGCGTTCACCATGAAATGGGAAGCTGACCAGCAATTTTTTACAGGAAGCTTCAGCAGACCAGTTTTTGAGCCATAGAAGCCTGCGCATATGTACTACAGACAGCGTAAGGCGGGAGGCCTGATGGATTGAATCCTTTATAGCGTCCACCGTAAAGCATAAGGCTCTAGGTAGATCAGCTAGGGCAAGAGCCTGCTGATCTGGCAAGTCTCTTAAGACCTGTTTCAACTGATCCTTCACTGCTTGGCAGACCCCAATAGCTGCCACTGCTGGTTGTGTCACCAATCCTGCTGTAGAAAAAGCAGATTTTAATAAGGACTCCAATTTTTTATCTATTGGGTCCTTGAACATTTGGACATTATCCACCGGACATGTCAGTGATTTATTCACACAAGAGATGGCTGCGTCCACTGTAGGGACCCTCCATTTTCTGATGAACTTATCCTCCATTGGATAGACCACCGGAAATCTCTTGGGGGGAGTAAATATTTTGTCAGGATGCTCCCAATCCTGGTAAATGAGCCCTTCCAGTAAAGGATGGATCGGAAAGGAACAAACAGTCTGGGGAGCTTTTAGCGACCCCAACGAGGAGACAGAAGTGGATGATGGCTCCGCAAGTGGCATTTTAAATGCTGATCGGACCATATTAGTCAGGGACTGAACCCATAACCTTTCAGCATGTGATGCTGAGAACGGCTCTTCCACTGTTGATTCCTCTACAACCGAATCGACCTCATCCTGATCCCCTTCAGGTAGGTCGATCCCTGTATGGGACTGTTGCTCTGTTAACAGGCACTCTGAGGGAGGAGACGGAGATCGGGCGCTTTTCTCCTGTGACAGGGAAGCCACGATCAATGCTGACAATCTCTCTTCCAGCCCTCCCAGAGCTGAGGAAAAAACCTCCTCTGTTACATACACAGGAGCAGGTGAACTGAGGACAGCCACAGTACCAGGTACTCCTGAGGGTGCTCTACGGTCACTAACCTCTGATTCTTCAGGGGAGACTGGTGCAGCCAAAGCATGCCCAAGATCCTCAGAGCCCGATGGAGACCCCCTATTCCTCCTGGAATTTCTAGTCCCGGAGTTTTTAGACGGCATATTCCTAAGCCACAAAGCTGAGGTATTCCAGCCGAAATACACCAGTTACTGACAATAGTCTAGCATAAATGCTGCTATAAGAAACAGTTGGTGTCTACTAATGTGCCTTTCTAGGGGATGCCTGTATTAACCGCTTGCTGTATGCCTTCTTTAAATGTTGCCAGCTCTGTCTCTGTACCTCATAGCCAGCTCACCACACAAAATTGTGGTTTTTAACATGCTGGGACGCCCGCACATGCGCAGAAGCGCTGCGGCGCGCACAGAGCGTCATCCCCCAGGCTCCGCCCCCTTTCCCGGCTCACCTCTATATATAGAGGCGCGTGCACGCGCACGCGCGCGGCCACGTGCGCCTTCGGCGCTAATTTCGAAAATGGAAACCAGGGACAAGAGCCAGGGCCCCTCTTTGCCGCAGGCCGGGGGATGGACGAGCATTGCAACATGGCAGAGGAAGCAGTTTCCCATAAGAGAACTCACCATCTGCCTGGACTTGCTCTGATGAAAAGAAACTAGTCCACATGACAAGAAACGTTCCACAGCGGCCTCTAGTGGACAAACACAGGTACTGCAGTCTAATATATTAAATATATATATAAAAAAAAAAAATTTTCTTGACCACCATTAAAAATTATTACATTTTTTTTAGTTGTTACAGGCATGCACAGAATTTTGCGGGAATACCATTAGGTAACAGACAAAGACAAATTAGGCTTGGGGGTCCCCCAATAGAACCAAGTTCCTGGGGGCCCCCACTTACCTGTTCCCCGCCGCAGGACTTTGTTTGGTCCACAAAAGCCCAAACTTCACCTATCACGGCAGGCATTGTAATCAAACCTTCAGGGACCGGGTTCCCAAGGATTCCACTCCCCTGGACCTGTATAGCACCCTGCACAGAAAACATCTTGGTCGTGGGTATGACCAGAGCTCTGGATCCCAGGGTCCAGCTCTCCTAAGAGAAGCATTACAGGCAAAACCTTGCTCTTCTCTGCAAGGCCCGGGTACCGACCGTTTAGCTATGAAGCTTTTTTGGTCGGATCCGGAATAGCTTACTGAGGCCCAAAAGAACCTGCACGCAAGCTCAGTGAAAAACACATGTTTCTTCTTGGCCACCTTAGACACTGGCAAAAAAACTGAGGTGCTCCCGGATGGGAGGGGCTTATATAGGGGAGGGTACTTCCGGTTTTGGAAGTTGCCAGTGCCAGCACCTGACGGTATCTATATAACCCATTAGTAATGACTATGTCGCTCTGTGTCCCGTGATGTACGAGAAAGAAAGTCATCAGTTGGCTGTGGCATATTCAGAGTACTTTGGAAAGTCCTACCTGGTTGGAGGGGTTTGAGTGCGCATATGAAGAAGGAGTGGACACATCAAAATCTGGTTTTGGATCCAAGGGGTAGAAAGGTGAAGTGTCCACGACGGCCTCAGGAGCTGCAACAAATTATGCGGAAAAAACATTGAATGCAGTTTATAAAATAGGAAACGGCACCACTGACAGAAATATGAAGAAATACAATGAACACTTTGCTGTGCCCATAACATTTTATCATCAGCTGAAGGGAAAGGAGGATCGAAAAACAGAGCTGTGGTTAAAACATTTCACTATGTACAGAATAGACTCCAATAAACTGTACTGGCATAAAACGAAGATGGATCTCATGACATGCCTTATAAATTTCAATGTGCCAAAAATATGGAAAAGGTGGAATACCACCTTAAAAGAAAGGCAGATGACTTGTTTAATAGGAAACTGCATTTCTGCCACCGCTCTTTGGCTAGGTTTAGAGTGGTTAGGGTTAGAGCCTCTGCATTTTTAATGCTGGCTGTGTTGCCCCTTGGGGGGGGGGGGGTTGCCTTATTTGTAGGGCCGAAACTAACTAACTAATTTTCCCAGCAGAGCCTCTGTTCAGTGTTCCGCCTATCACGGATGTCCTCTCGTCCGAGGCCGAGGATGAGAAGACATCCGTGATAGGCGGAACACTGAACAGAGGCTCTGCTGGGAAAATGAGTGTTCAGCCCATCACGGAACAGCACGAGGAGGAGGCGTGGCTTTTGAAAAATGGATGGCCACGGTCTGACAGACTCTGCATACAGGTGCTGGCGTACAAGACGACCCCCGAGTTTTGAGGCATATTTTTAAGCATAAACGGTCTCATACGCCGGAAAATACGGTACCGCTGCATAGATATCGTTACGAACAAATCGCTTTTTTTTTTTTTTTTTTTAAGCTTTACATATTAACTAAATTATACATCACAATTTTTTATTATCCGATTAATCAAAGCAATAAAGGCCAACGAATCGATTATGAAAATAATCGTTAGTTGCAGCCCTACTTATTTGTTCTGGTGTACATTGCATCTGGAACGGAAAGTGAGCAGAAATCTAAAATTCTACAAAATTTTAAACCAGAACAGTACAGGGGATATATTTTGATGGGGACATTTGTCTATTTACTTTGGAGGAGAAGGTTTCTAAATTTCTGTTGTGTTTCTCGAACAGGCAGTGAATCTGCATCTCCCCACAGTTTTAACCCATTCCTTACTCTATACAAATCCCTACTGCTTTGGATTCACTTTTTTGGCACAATTTGCATGCAGATTCATATACATTTAACTGCATAAAAAGAAAGACCTGAACAAAATAAAGGAGTGGGCAGACAAATAGCAAATGAGGTTTAAGTGTTGAGAAATGTAAAGAAATGCACTTGGCAAAAAACTAATTCAAAATATTCGCTAGGGGGAGAACCGATGGGAGACTCCAGGATGGAGAAGGATCTGGGGGTGCTAATAGATGACCGACTGAACAGCATGCAGTGCCAAGCTGCAGCTACCAAAGCAGGCAGAATATTAGCATGCATGGAAAAAAAAAAGGATATACTCCAGGGACAAAACTATAATTCTGCCACTTTATAAAACTCTGGTTAGGCCTCATCTGGAGTGTTCCGTCCAATTCTGGTCACCAGTCCTCCGTAGGGATGTGCTGGAGAGAGTCCAAAAAAACTAATATGGGGACTGGAGGACCTCAATTACGAGGAATGTCTGCAAACTCTAAATTTATTCTCGCTGGAGAGTAGACTCTTGGGAGGAGACATAATAGCGATCTACAAATATTTCATATAAAAAGCTATTCCGTCCTAGGGATTGTATAAGAACACAGGGCCACACAATGAGACTGGAGAAGCAGTTTAACCTTAAAATGTGTAGAGGGTTCTTTACTGTTTGGGCAATAAGGATGTGGAACTCCCTCCCTCAATTGGTGGTGACTGCAGGGAGTATGGATATTTTTAAAAGACCTTAGACTTGCATCTAAAAAGGACACAACATACAGGGATATGGGAAATTATAGACACCGATACACATGCACCTTCACAGGTTGAACTGGATGGACTATTGTCTTTTTTTCAGCCTTACCAAATAGAAACTATGTAAAAGTGTCTACTTACTATGAAAGCTCAAGTTCCTCTCAAGTGACACATGGAGGTCTTTAGTGTATTTGTCTATGATCTGCTGGATTTGGCTTCTGTTCTCCACTGGGGTCAGGTAATCACGCCATCTCATATCAGATTGCATCACCATTCTGGCTGCTGATGGACTGGAACTACCATCCCTGGGTGTCCCAATTACAGAATAGTCACATCTCTGCAATTCTGACTGGGCATCTGAAAGAGCATATAATAATATTAATGAATGGAGAGAATAAAAACGTTGATGTGAAAAAAAATTCCGCCATCTCCTTAAAGGACAGTAAAAGGATATTAATAGAAAAAAGTTAAAACTGGAAGAAAATAACTTTAGCTGTAACAAGTATATGTCTGAAAAAAAGCCACCATACATAGAAAAGTGGGAAAAATAATTAGGTCCATTTCACACGATAAGCCCGCTCGGATTCGCCTGTCCTTTTTTCAGGCGGATCCGAGTGGGCCATCCATTGATACCTATAGACATGGGGGTGGCAGCAGAGATGTGTCCGCTCACCCGCCTGTCAACCGAGCCGCTCAAGACAGATTTATGGCGATACGTCTGCCATCCGTCTTGGCGGATCGGATTGGATGAGATCTGGTTTTTGTCCAAACCCGCCATATAGATCAGCGGGGCTCTGATAGGTCTGTCAACGCTCAGTGAGCATAGACAGACCTTTCTTCGCCCGGCTCAGCGGACATCAACGTATCGCAAAAAATGGCCTGGTCATTAAAAGGGGAAAAAATCTTTAGGTCCTTAAGTGGTTAAAAAAGCGTGTCTGAAGCCATGTTTTGAAGCAAGTTTAAACAAGCCCTAACGATCTATTGTTATTCAGCAGTGGCAATTCCTTCAAAGAAGGATACAGAAGTCACAGATAAAACTGCTGAGAGAAAGTTTATAACTGCTGATGGGAAGGCCTTCCTGCTGGATGGAAATGGACCAAGTCTAATAATTAGAGTGTTGTATGGCAAACCCAGCAGCAGAAAGATGTTTGACAATCATTTTTTGGCAACATTGATTTATTCATTCCATACCACACAATACAAACCAGAGTTCACAGGACTGCTGTCCGTCTTCTCACTGGTCAGGAAACTGCCAGTTGATATGGTGGTTGTGGACAAATAGTCACTGATGCCATCTGGGCTCCGTCCATGTGTTGCATTCCCCTGCACAGACAAAACTGTTATAGCCACGTTCCCAGAAATAAAATATTATGGAATTTAAGCAATGTCCTGAGCTCAGATCAAGTGTAGAAACCACCATGGTGTATTTCTGGACAGTATAGATGTCATCACAGCTCAGGTTTAGGAGGAAAAAAAAAAAAAAAAAAACAGACACAAGAGACACTCAACTTCATACACACTACAAAAGCACAAAACAATCACCATACATACAACACACACAGCTTCTCAGTTCCTGATGGATCACCTACAAGCCCAGGTGGTGATCAGGTTTGGCTATTGTTCATCACTGATCGTTCTATTTCTGAAGAAAAACGATCTCAGATAACAGCACACCAATGAGAGACATTTCATGATTAATATGGTACTTACAAGTGTTGAAGCCGAGTGGTTACGGAAAGGCTCTGTTCCATCACCAGCAGGGAATCCGGGTGCTGCTGGACTATGTGGGTTGTCTAAATGAAAGATGAGAGCACATCAAAATACGGTAATCAGTCACAACTGTCCTACTAAAGCAGGGAACGCCAAACTATGGCCCTCCAGCGAGGAATTGTAAAACTGACATTCACAGACATGACTAGGCATGATGGGAATTGTAGTTCCTGAACAACTGGAGGGCCATAGTTTAGAGACCCCTGCACTAAAGCAAGCTCTACACCAAGGGTCTCAAACTGGTGGCCCTCCAGCAGTTTGGAAATTACAAGTCCCATGAGGCATTGCAAGTCTGACTCCCACAGACAGAGGCATGATGGGACTTGTAGTTTCGCAACAGCTGGAGGGCCGCCAGTTTGAGACGCCAGCTCTACACCAACTAAAGTGCTGGATGATGTCACACCATGGAAATAATTGAACAGGCTAAATCTCACCAATAGGGGTATAGACAGAACTGAATGCATCTCCAACGTTTGTAGTTTCAAACTCCACACTTTAAAGTAGAAATGTAGTTATAAAACACTTAATGAGTGATTAGCGCTTGCCAAAACAAAAATTTGTGCAAAACAAATATTATGAAATATATATTCAAATGTGAAAAAAAAAAAAAAAAAATGCAAAAGAACAAAAAATAAATAAAACAGTACTTAGTCCCAAAACTGTGATGAAAAAACCTAAATGCTGATCCGGATAGTGTCACCAGCTGAGTGACAGTCCCTCTGTGTGAGCCCAGATCACCTCATGTGACATGACTGCAAAATTCCCACTCACCAGATGGTCCCGACCAATGGGTGGTGGCCTTTTGGTTAGTATCCACGGGACAGATAAGCAGTGAGATGTTGTAATTCACATAAAATAGTTACAACTGCAAGTTAAATGTATTGAGTGGACTCTGATATTATCCTCCACTGTGGAGATTTATTTATAATACTCCGGGATAGCCATGTAATCCGCACAATAAATTGTTTATGTATGGACTTTAGGGGAGGGCCCTTGAACTGTATAAGATCGAGACACGCACCATGACCTTTAGCTTTTGAGAAAGTCACGTAATGACGAAATGCATTTAGCTGGAACGCACAGTGCATAACTCCTAGTGTGAGTGGACCGCATGCCACCTTTGCCGCACAGTACGGGAGCTGTTATTTATAAATTTTTGCCCAAATTTGTTACATTGCATAGGTCAACACATGAGGCGGTTCAATAAACCTTACATTTTTACGCTATGAGAAGTTTTTCTCTTCATTTATCTCCACTATACCCTACCACTGGAATGATCGAATATCGAGGAGACTATACCGGAGAAAGGGTGTACAACACACCTGGGTCATAGAGACCACACAAGCTCTTTTGACTCCTATTTGTTGTATGACATTAGGGTCAACACCATCTGGTGAGTGGGAATTTTGCATTTATGTCACAGGTGGTGATCTGGGCTCACACAGAGGGACGGTCACTCAGCTGGAGACACTATCCGGACCAGCATTTGAGTTCAAACAACTTTTTTTATCACAGTTTGAAGGCTGTTTTAAGACTGAGCACTGTTTATTTGTTTTCTTCACTTTTTATGCAATTTTTCATTTTCACATTTGAATATATATTTCATAATATTGGTTTACACAAATACTTGTATTGGCAAGCGCTGATCATTCAGTGTTTATTGCTAGGAGTATGCATTGTATATAATTGTGTTACGTAATAGGTTGGGTCAGCAGCTGCACGCAATCAGAGGTGGTACGAGGATCACAGAAATGTAGTTATGCTTTAAAAAAAAAAAAAAAAAGCCCTGTGCAACATCAAAAATGGCAGAAACCAAACTGCATAATCTGCCTTTTCTATTTGTATAAAGACACCCAGTGCCTGGGACTTCCTGCAGTAGGGTGAAAAAGCAGATTCCTCTGCAGTAAGATAAAGCATTGAGACTTTATTCAGGGCTGCAATTCACCTTTTGGAGAAAAAAAAAAAAACATTTTACAGGTAAAAAGAAAAAAAGTGCATTTTCAATTTTATTTTTTGAGTAGTCTGTAGAGCATTGCATCCACGATCATCAGATTATGGGTGCAAGCTCAGGCTCCTGAAGACCCTCATGATAGCGGTCTGCCCATACCTCACACGGCAGGAAGATCAAAGGACTACAGTGGTCTCCAAACTGTGGCCTTTGCTTGCCTTTATCCGGCTGCAATATTCCTCCTACTGACATCAGCAATTGGGCATTATCCCTGCCATGGACACCAATGATGGGGCACTATTCCTCCAATACCAATGACAGGGCACTATTCACGCTCCTACTGACCAGAGGTAGTTTTTTTATGTCCATTGATGCTGGGGCATTATCTACTCCTGGGGGGACCACAGTCCGGCCTCCCTAATGTCTGAAGGACAAAAAACTGGCCCTATGTTTAGAAAGCTTTGAGAACCCTGGACTAAGAACAAGCAAGAAAAGCACAAGCCGCCAACCACAATGGCAGACGGTACTTGTGGTGTATGCATTCACATGAAACACTGGTTGAATGACGTGGGTATGTGGACAGAACCCTGCATGGATGCATTATTTTCAAATTGTGACAGCGGATGTGGGGAGAAGATCCCCCACCCGTTGTCACAGGGAGGGGGGGGTGGCTACAGATGCTGGAACATGTTACATTTTTGCACCCTAAAAACGGGAGGAACATGTACCATGTTCCTGAAGAACTTATCCCTTTCAATGGTTGCAGCAGTGTTTTTTTTGGGGGGGGATAAGAGGATTGCTGATTTTACAATATACAATTTTTAATATACATACAGTTTTTATATATGATATTTATTTTATTTATTCTGTTTTATATTTATGAGGTTCTCATTTTATATAAATTTAAACAGCTGCTTCTCTTTTATATAATTTATACCATAGTTTAATTACTCTGATATATTTATTTCCGAGCTGAGTATATTGTCTATTTTCCCATTATTTACCCATCTAAATAGGCAAATTATTGAGCCACAGGAATTGCATACCAATACATAGGCGCCGAGAAGTGCAAATTTTGGGCCTGTTTATTTGCACCTTTTCTTTCTATACAAATTCTTTCTTTTCTTGGCAGCCATGGATGCATTGCTTTTCCTGAGCAATAGGATTATAGATATTAACAGCATTTTCACTGTCAATGAGCACACTGCTGCACAATTAAACTATAATGGGGTAATGACCGCCCTCGGGAACTCACTAGAAAAACAAGTGAGAACCTGGTGGGACATATGCACTTTGGAGCAATATCTAAAGGAGCGTATCATTATTAGAAGCTTAAGATGGGAAGTAGTACCCCAAGATGGTTTAGATGACCCCGAATCTATGTCAGAATGGCTAGAATCTTTTAATGGGGTAGGTTTTAAACTACAAGAACTTATTTTAAAAAGGAAAAAGAAAAAGATGTTCAAACTAGAAACAAGGATAAACGAGTTACAAAAGCAACTAGATCCTATTAAGGATAGCCAACAAGTTACTGATTTTAATACCCGTATAAAGAAAAAATTAGAAAAAGTGGATAAGGAAACACAAAAAAAGAAAACCAAAAAATTCCATAGAGACCTAGGAGATTTCCGTTTAAACACGATATACCTATGGCAGCAAGCAAACCCAACTGAAGCAAGAGACACAGATGGTTTGACTATGGAAACCCAGCAAGACATCAATACTGGAAGCCAATTACCCTCTACTAGTCAACCATTACCTATATTGGATAGAAGAATCTTGGGTACACAACAGACCCCCATCAACCATTCCACACCTATCAGAAATGATTATAACTATGGTAGAGGGAAACCAAGAAGACCTGGGCCACCGAATCCTCAATATCGACCTCCAACCACACAAGATTACTATCAGGTACCCATATATAATAAATATGATCCTTTATGGGATGATAGGAACAGACAACAATATCAATCACCCCGGTCCTCTTTTTTAGGGAGAGGCAGGGGATGGCAGAAGAGGGGCAGAGGGTCGAACAACCAGAGAGGAAGAATGCCATCCTATCCACAACAGGTGATAGAATACAGGGGACCACAACAGGGACCGACACAGAGAGATCCCCAATGGAGGGACCCTCCACATTGGGAACGAGAAAGGATGCAACAACCAGGCCCAAGGAGAGAAGGAACAGAGGCTGTAGGGCCGGACGAAGGACTCAAGAAAAGAAGTCGAAAGGAATACGAGAAGGAGTACGAATAGGCGGGATTTTTAACTTAACTGATGTGGTTTTAACAGATAAAGAGACCAATATTTTAAATTTGGGGCTCAAATGTGGTTTACACCGTCCAATCAACAAATTTAATGTGTTTATAGATGTTAATAAATATATGAGGAAACTGAATATGAAGAAATATTTTTTAAACAAGAATTCAAACCCTGTAACAAGTAGTTCCTCAGTACCAACTGATAGTGGTTTGCGAAATAAATCACTGTTTAACCCCCTATTGGGGACCAATCAGCCTTTGGATGTCTTTAAAGGACTTATACTACGTGATTTAGAATACATCAAACCAAAAAGGAATGTGAATCCACGGTATATCAAAGAAGGTATAGAACTTCTAGAAAATAGAAAGGAGATAATAGTAAGACCAGCAGACAAGGGAGGCGGAGTGGTTATTCTTACCAAAGACTTCTACCATAACCAGCTAACACAAATGCTATCTGAAGAGGTAACATATTCGAAGCTTGAAAAAGATCCCACTCCACAATACGAAATCAATCTTCAGAAACTGGTGGAAATGGGTTATCAAACCAGAGCTTTATCTTTGCGGGAGAGCAAGTATCTGGTACCGAGTAGCAGTAGGATACCTACTATATATACCCTCCCAAAAATTCATAAAAACCTCAACCTTCCACCAGCAAGACCCATCGTTAATGGAATCGGATAGATTACATCACGTCTGGGCCAGTATCTCGACTATTATCTCCAAACCAGTGTGACATCAACACATGCTTACCTCAAAGATACTAAGGAGCTCCTATCTTTATTACAGGAAATAGATTTGGCTGGAAAAGAAGAAGTGTTCCTAGTAACCGCAGACGTCTCGTCATTATACACAATAATACAGCATGACGACGCCTTGCTAGCCCTTAATTGGGCATTATCTAAAAGAGATGATATTTCCCATTCACAGAAAGTGTTCCTACGGAATGCTTTGGATTTTTGTTTAGGACACAATTATTTTTGGTTTGATGGAAGTTTCTACTCCCAAAGAAGGGGAGTAGCCATGGGAGCCAAATTTGCTCCAAGCATAGCAAATCTGTTTATGGCAGAGTGGGAGGATAAAACAGTATTCCACAAGAAACGCAAAGAACTGATACTGTACCGACGATATATAGACGATTTATTTCTTATATGGGCAGGATCAACAACATCATTAGAAAACTTCCTTGAAGAACTAAACCAAAACACCAATAACATTAACCTTACGTGTGAATACAATAAAGAAAGTATACATTTTTTGGATATTCATATATACAGGAATGGGAATAAATTGGGCACTAAAGTGTATTTCAAGCCCACAGATGCTAACAGTTTCCTCCCAACACAAAGTGGCCACCACCCCGCATGGCTAAAAAACATACCTAAAGGCCAATTGATGCGGGTCAGACGGAACTGCACCGAGGATACAGACTTTCTTCTCCAAGCAGATATATTGAAAAATAAATTTATGGAAAAAGGCTACAAAGAAACACAACTAACCAAAATTATTGAAGATCTCGCAGCTACTCCAAGAACCGACTACCTGAATAATAACACTCTTGGAGGTCAAAAGAATACGAATAAGACCAATTACGAATGGAGTTTCATATCAGGATACCACTCACAATATAAGGAAGTGGAACATATCTTCTTTTCTCACTGGCACATACTTCTCCTTGACAAGATCCTGAAAACCTATATACCAACAAGACCCACTTTTATCTATAGGAAAGCTCCTAACTATGGAGACAGGGTCGTCAAGAAGATTTTAGATGTCCCACATAAACCCCCTTCGTTCTGGGATAAGGATGGCTTTTATGCCTGCAGAAAGTGCCGCCCGTGTAGAGAGGTGAATAAACCTCTCAGAGCACTTGAAAGATTTATATCTACCTCTAATAACAGAGAGTTCACCATTAAAGATTTTATTACCTGTAACACTACCTATGTAGTGTATGTTTTAGAATGCCCCTGTAAGCTATTATACATAGGCCGCACTAAGAGAGCTCTCAAAATACGTGTGGCAGAACATGTGGCAAACATCAAAATCGGGTATAAAGATCATAACGTTTCCTTACACTTTAAATTATTCCACGACCAAAACCCAGCAGGTCTCAAGTTTTGGGGAGTAGACCACCTAAAACCACCTTGGAGGGGCTCTAACTTAGTAAGAGAATTATCTAAGCTTGAGACCCAATGGATTTATTCCGTAGATACTTTATCTCCGAAGGGGTTAAACATAGATCTAGACATCAATTGTTTTATTAGTGATTACTGATATATTGCTTTTATTTAGTTTCTATGATTGATTTTTATTAACCAATTTTTATTAACTGTTTTAGCAATTTTATCTATATTTTTAACATTTGACTAGAATACCACCCCTTACTGGCAACCTTTCTCGGCCCAATCCTCAGAAATTCTTATATCCTGATGCTCCTATATATTTATATTTATTTATTTACAATTTTTTTTTTTTTTTTTTTTTTATTATTATATTTTTATATTTTTACATATATATATATATATATATATATATATATATTACATACAGTTTTCTTTTATATATATATATATATATTTTTTTATATTTATATATATATATTTCTTATCTATTTATATATTGATTTATTTAACTTCACTTATATGGAACTAATGAAGTATACATATATAAATAGATTATATCCGCTAAGTAGTCCAATTTTATTTCAAATTAAAAAATTTAGATTTAATTCTAATTTTAATTAAAATTACCTTATTTAGTTATTTATGGTTTTACAGATGTGTGGACTGTAAATACCCATACACATGCATTTAATATATGCATTACTATATATTGATTTACTACTCTCTAATTTTACTGTTTGGATTAATGGGTTAAAATTCCCAATTTCTCTAAACCCCCTTGTTTGAACTTATGTGACTGCCATTATATTTGCACATATACATAGTGGTTGTAAAACCACAATAGGCTAAAAATAACGTTTAGATGTAATTTTCAAACTGTAAAAGACGGATTCGTTGTTTTGCCAGATCGGTCTTATCGAATTATATTGAGCAGCTAACACCGAACAACTACGGTTCTCCTTTTACGAATCGTAACAAAAATATTTTCCTTTTTCACCGAGTATCAGAATGCAGGTTCTCTTGCTCTATGTAAACAGCGATTGAGACATTTAAATTCCGTTCAAAATATATTTAAAATTGCTACGATGTGATTTATATATTTTTTTTGTTGTTGTACTATATTAATAACTCTTAAGTTTATTTAAGTGTAACTTCATGTTGTGTCATTCGTTACATAACATATTGTGCAGTAGTACGTGCTGTCGGAACATTCCCCAATAGCTCTTGTCTGAGGACGTGTGTATTCGAGTTCCGCCCTGGTAAGCACCAATCAGGGCGGACGAATTACGGCACTCCAACCAATAGGCAACGAACGGGGAAGTTATACCACGCACGTTGACGCTGGACTATCTACGCCCTCAGTTGAAGTCAATCTGTGACGAAACCGGTCAGGGCCCAGATACCGCAGCGTCTCTGTAATTAGAAAGTACAGAGCGAACATCACGGCAGCTGTCGCAAATCCGGAACAAAAGACCGCCGCGTTACGAATGCAACACAGGCGCCCTCTTGGGACAGGATAGCGGTGATTACACTCTATACTTTATGTGCTGTTTTACAAGTGATTGAATTGTACGTGCATTTGAAAAAGGGTTTTAGTATTGGGGATTTCTTAATTAAAGCAATATTACACTATTAGTGCCTTTATGTCCTTATATGTTTGCTTGAGGATTTTAACCCATACTACCCTGGTGGTGATGACGGATGTTGGAGTGAGACTACCTACAGACTAAAAAAAAGGCCTATCTTTTTCATCTTTGTGGTGAGTTTGTACCCCAGAGGGGGAGCGTGCCTCACTTGTGGTGAAGATTTGGGATTGGTGTAGGGTGCACTACATATCGTATCCAGAGAAGATATACCACTACTAGTTTGACTGTTGCAAAGTCATCACTCAAGTGCTTTTTACATGTTTTTGGACATTTATCCTTATTTAGCGCTGTTTTATCATATGGACTTTACGAATTTAAGTTTTTATATATGATATTTATTTTATTTATTCTGTTTTATATTTATGAGGTTCTCATTTTATATAAATTTAAACAGCTGCTTCTCTTTTATATAATTTATACCATAGTTTAATTACTCTGATATATTTATTTCCGAGCTGAGTATATTGTCTATTTTCCCATTATTTACCCATCTAAATAGGCAAATTATTGAGCCACAGGAATTGCATACCAATACATAGGCGCCGAGAAGTGCAAATTTTGGGCCTGTTTATTTGCACCTTTTCTTTCTATACATATTAAGCTAATCAGGATTTCCACCCACAAGTCAAACCTCAAAAGTACTGCATGATGAGTATTAGGACAACACATCTGAGCTCAGATCAAGTGTAGAAGCCACCACGGGTTATTTCTGGAGAGTGTAGATGTCATCATTGCTCAGATAAAAACACACACAGGAATCACAACACTCACAAACATACAGGAAAAAATAACCACACACACACACACACACACACACACACACACACACACACACACACACACACACACACACACTTTAGAAAGAGCACGATCGTGCCGTTTCTATAGGGCCCATGCCGTGACCGTTAGCTCCTGTGCGCATGAGTAACGCCACACGACTGGCTAGTCCCAGAGCCAGAGTCCGCGGCCCCGGAATGAAGAGGGGGTAAAGATGGATGCTTCCACCAGCAAGGACATCGCGATGCATACTAGCTGTGACAGCAGGAAGGTAAAGTCACCTGGTTGCATCCAGGGGGGTAGATATATTTCGCCCAGATTCAGGCTTTACGCCGACTTATACAACTAGGTGGAGAGTTGTATAAGCCCAGCTGAGGCTAGTGGGCTCATGGATGACTCATACCTCTAGGGAGAGTGTGGGGCGTCGTGCAGACAGGGAGTTGATGAGACCAGCTGAAGCTTGTCAGCTCATTTAGGCCTCTATAAGAACTCCCAGCTTCATTAGGTGTTTGCTCATGCCTGGAACCAGACCTGTGTGGACTGTCTAGGGAGAGTGAACCCCTGTGCGGTGAGACAAAGCCTGTGTGGCTATTTGCTTGGACATTTAAAACCAGGGACTTAGGGACTAGGACAGCACTAGGCTGATCCCAGTTGTTAGTTAGGAAACCTGTATGTTTAGTCAGAGGTCAAGTTGACCAGGATTTATTTTATTTATGTTTGTTTCTTTTGCTTTGCTGTGTTTTGTCACTGTAAATAGAAAATAAACCGCACCTTTTTGATTTTGAAAACCACAACCTCCGTTTGCTGGGCCTGTTTTTGTGTGGGGAGCCCATCCCGGGGGTCACACACACCCGCTGCCGAGCTAACCCCCTCACATAGCCCATCATGCTTTTACTTTGCAGGGGAATAAAGAGGAAGTAAAACCCATCAGGATTTACTTCCTCCAAGTTCCACAGCGAGTATAACAAGCATGCTATTCTGCATATACAGATTTTACTGTTGTGGGTTTAGTAACACTTTAAGTTAGAAAATTAAAGAACATCTGGCTGACAAGAAAATCTTCAGTGCCAGAGCACCATGAAGCCAACCAATCAATATAAGCCGTTACCTGTGCTGTTAGGATCATGTGACGCTTCTAGAGTTAACATTTCTCTCCAGGATAATTTACCGCTGCTTTGGTTTGAGCTCTCATTACCACTCTGATCCATGCTGGTAATCGACAGTCCAGAAACATCCAAATCCCTGTGACTATTGTTTGGACGACCGATGACTTCTGCTGCTCTAGCATCACTCTGGCCTAAAAAAAAAAAAAAAAAGTTAGACAGAAGTAAAAATGTAATCAAGAATCTTACTTATACCTATGTGGACGCAGCATCGGTCCGATGTTGCATCTGTCCCCATGGCACCTCCAAGACTGAGAACCGAGCGATCTTACACTGCAGATCGCTCAGGACTCAGATACACGAGCAGAAAGCTGGTTCTTTGCTCTGCCCCCCCCCCCCCCCACGCTCACTGGAGCAATGGGCTGTGGAGGCGGCAGGAGCGGCCGACTCAGGCTTTCAGCGGCTCACAGAGTCTGAGCCAGGTGCTGGTCCAGGCATGTGGGTGGATCCCGACTCCACTGTCACGATCTTGCCCAAGCCTGGACTGGCTCTGATGTCAGACAGCAGACTTCAGACAGCTTTTTGCTGAAAACCGGTCACAGGAGTGCAGAACGAACTGCACTCCTGTGATCCACAGGAGTACAGCCAAATGAGCTTCGGCTGTACTTCTCCTTTAAAGCCCAATTGAACTCAGTTTTAATTGGCTAAAATACACTCCGGGTAGATCAAAAAAACTGTCTTACAGGCTGTTTTCTTTCCAAATCAGCTAAAGCCTGAGCAGGATAGCCTGTCCCCTTCCAACAGTTGCATAATAACCTTGCTCTCTGTAGGAAATCCTTAATGCTCTGCAGAGGTCCGACACGTTCCCTGATGAGCAAGACCTGTACTCAGGGCCCTCTCCTAATGCCAGGTACATACTGGGGTTTTTCTTTTTTTTTTATTCAACCCAGTGGGCTGAACGAAAAAATAAACTGACAGATCACTGTAATTACACCAGCAATGTTAGTACAGCGATCTCCCTGCTGAGCCATTGTGCTCCGACAACTGGACTGCCCCCCGCCAGAACATATCGATTGGCGCTTTCAGCCAATGGCTGCGAGCGCTAATCGGATACTGGTTTTCCAGGATACCCATTGAATAAAAGCCGTTAGACCGGCTTCTGTCAGACAGGCTGCTGTACACGAGTGTCGGACGATATTCGGTGTGTACCAGCCTTCCAATTCGCTCTACCAGATAAGATATCTGTCAGGAGGCTAAATTAAAGTTAACCCCCCCAAAAAATAAAATAAAAAAAGGAAAAAATTAAGAAAGAAGCATGCACAGCAACGATAAGAGCCTGTGTTGACGGACTTATCTTCATGTCAGAGCTGAATCACTCTATACCAGAGATCAACAAATCCCAGGTGCCAGGTCATCGTGGCAACAAGAAATAGCATCCTGGCACATGGGCTTCCTGAATACTTCCACATAACCCTCGTGCGGCCTCCGCTATGTATCCCGGGCTCCACTTGCCTTTTTGTTGCTGACCTGGAAGTGGCATATGACGTCACTTCTGGGTCCCTGTTTGTCAGTGTCCCTGGCAATCAAGGCCGGGAAAGAATGTAATGCAGTGTGATGTGCATTGCATTCAGTGGGACACAGAGGAGACCTGCAGTATCTTTTAAGACCCTGAATGTCACATTGAAGAAAACCTGTTCCCAAAAAAATGTCAAGCAAAAAGAAAATGGAATCACCCCCACATATACGCACGTGCAAACGTAAAAATGCTTGTGTCGGGGGCACCTATGCCTGAAAACGTTGCTACACATGTTACATATCGCTGCACATGCCTTAATGAGAGCAACACTAAACTGATGACCTAATAGGGGGGCTTTTAAATTGTCGCCTATGGAAAAATATAAGAGTACTTAAGTTTGTCGCCATTTCAAAAGTACATAAATTTAGGGTTTAAGATAATGCTTAACATTTACTACGATTTTGGGTGCGCAATTATAAAAAAAAAAAAAAACACCTCATGTTAACGGGCGCAAGAACCGCTTGCGCAATGCTTACACGGATCTCACGCAGTTCTAAAAAACTTACAGGCGCAGCAGGTTAACTCGGAAAAAGTTACTGTCTCATTATATTTTGGGCATGTCTGTTACTTGGGCAGCCGTTACTAAACCTCCTCACATCACCCCATAATATTGACATCTCCATCTTGTCAATATTGAATTGGCGTGTGCCATGTCCATAGAGGCGCACAGATTGCATTCTCTCGTGTCCGAGACCACTATAGTAAATGGTGCGTCGTATATATGGAAATGTGCATTGCGCCTCTGACGGCGCACTGCTTTAGTAAATCAACCCCAATGTGCATCTATTTACTTGGTGCAATCTCAGCTTTTATATTTTACCCAAAAATTGGATAACTTATTGCATTTTTACAGAATTTTTGCTTCCTAGACCTTAGTGGTAATCTTGTGTGACATAAAAAATTGGAACTTCCACCAATTTATTATCTAGAAAATACATCATGTTTTGGGACTTATGTAATCGCCAGGCCTAAAGAAAAATTTGTTAACTAGGGTGCAGAAAAAAAAAGGGGGATGGGGGGGGAAGAGCAGCAAAAGGGTTCCCCCCCGTAAGCTGTTAAAAAATAAAAACAAACACACTTAAGCCTCGTACACACGATCAGATTTTCAAGCAACAAGTGTGATGGCAGGGTTTTGTCAGAAAATCTGACCGTTTGTACGCTCCATCGGACATTTTTTTCCAATCTTGTGTACACAAGTCCGTTGGAATAATATCCAAAGTACAAACACGCATGCTCCGAACCAATGCCAACCAAAGCACAACATTAGCAGAAGTTGCCCAAAGGGCGGCGCTAAAGAGCTGAAAAAACACGTAGTTTCGTGTATGCCGTCTGTATGCATACCAAGTTCACGGCCAACACCCTTTGCACAAAATTCCACGGATTTGTCCGATGGAAATCCGATCGTGTGTATGAGGCTTTAGATTCAAAGCAAAATTTGTCAAGCCCTGCTCTATACAACTCATGGGAATGGAAAAGCAACCTGAAGATGGTCAAAATCAGGTTTAAAAAGAGGTAAAATGCACCAGTAAATGACTACTGATTCAAGCAGCATCTCATACTGATGTCAAAAGCAAGCTTAAAGAGGTTGGAAACCTCAGGAAAAAAAACTCTGCAAGACAAAAAGGCATAATGAGCTAGTATAGCTCATTATGAAATACTTACCTTAGAACGATGCCCTGGATTGGTGTCAGCCCTCAGAGTAAAGCACTGACATCTTCCACTGGAGTCACTTCTGAGTTTGCATGTGCACAGGAGCCGCCGGTCACGGCACAACTCCTGAAGAAACGGCACCCGTGGCCCGTTTCTTCAGTGCGCATGCACCGATGACGTTGGCAGCAGTGCATATACTCAATATCTCCTAAACTGTGCAAGCTTAGGCGATGTTCAAGGCATCTACAGGTAAGCCTTGTTATAACCGCTTTAATACAGCTCAAAGCCAAGGAATACAGGCCCCAACATACTCCATACCCAGATTATGAAACATACCCGTTTAGGACTGGTCCTGCTGCAAAGATTTAAGCTTGAAGGTTGATAAAAATCACTTTCCAGTCAAGGTATAACATCGCACATTTACAGCTACCTTAATGAAGGTTCTCTTACAGGGCAAACTAAACAGATGACCCAATGGAAAGCAGAATCTGGTGTCATTATTACACCTCTTGAATGGAAAAAGATGCTCAAAAATATGCTCAAGAACACACAATCTATTTCAATCCATGAAACTTCAATCAAATTACACACCAGATGGCACATGACACCAGATATAAACAGTAAACCCCCCCCTCCATCGCGGGGGGGTTACGTTCCGGACCCACCCGCAATAAGTGAAAATCCGCGAAATAGAAATACCCTATTTAAATACACACTAGGTATGTTTTTATAACGTTCACTGTACTTTAAAAGCATTTTAAGGTCTTTAAACACACTTAAACACATAAAAGATAGTGAGAGACATAGCAAGAGCAATGGAAAAACAAAAATATTTAATTAACAACGATTTAAATCAATAAAATATTGTTAATAGGTCTTACAGAAAAAAAACGCAATATACCGGGACCGCGAAAACTGAACCGCGATATAACGGGGGTTTACTGTATACTATACACCCGCAAGTTTCTCCCTCTTGTTTTTGTGGCTGCCCAGACTGGCTCCTTTAGGCTAGGTTCAAACATTTGTGATGCCAGACATTGCATGCAATTCGCACGGCATGGCTGTGCACAAATCGCATCGCATTCAGGCAAAAAAGGTGCAAGAGCCTTTTTTGGTGCGCACTGGATTCGGATCACATGGGTGTTCAGACACCTGCAATCCGATTCCAGTCTGATTTCACAGTTTGCACTACATTCTGTGAACCGATTTGGGGGTGTCATTAACTTTACACTGAAACCCGCAGAGAGCAGAGTGTACTGCCTGCCAGTCAGATGCGGGTACCCGTACAGGAATAGATGTGGTTCCTGCATCGCAAAAGTGTGAACCCAGCCTTATCCATTTTTTTTTTTGGAGCTGTAAGCATCTTAAATCAATTTGGCAACGTGCAGACACAAAATATACCCCAATAGCAAGTTGCCCCATTACTCCGGTGATGCAAATGTGTCTATTCTTCACTCCAATACCTGACATTCTCATTCCCTGTGAAAGATTGATACTTTTCGGATCCATTCATTGGGTAACCGCAACAAACTGGCGTTCCTCCTACATCTCTTGGTCACAGGCGTTAGCCAGAATGGAACTCTGACAGGGTGGATTTGATTTAAATCACTAGTAAAAAGGCTTGATTAAAAGGAGAAGTCCAGCCTGAGCTCGTTTGGCTGGGCTTCTCCTATGGGTCACAGGAGTGCAATTAGTTTTGCACTCCTGTGACCCGTTTTCAGCAGAGAGCGTTCTGAAGTCCGCCCTCTACTGACCTCACTGGAATCAGTCCAGGCACCGCGTCATCACGACAATAAAGTCTGGATCCGCCAAGTGCCTAGACTGACACCCGTCTCAGCCTCTCAGTGAGCCACTGAGAGCCCAAGACAGACGCTCCCCGCCCCTCCACAGCTCAGCGCTCCAATGAGCGTAAAGGAGCAGAGGAGAGCTGTGACTGACAGCAGCTCTCTGCTCAGGGGATCTGTGAGAACCGGCCCATCGGCGATGTTCGATTGCTCGGTTCTCAGTGTAGATCAGTGGTTCTCAACCTCTCTAGTACCGTGACCCCTTGATAAAATTTCCCAAGTTGTGGGGACCCCAACATTAATTTTTTTTTTCGTAGGGTGGGTTGTCAGCACCCAAGGCAAGACAAGTAATTTGCGCCCCTAACCTTTAGCGCTCCCTGAGTCCCTTCCACTCGTAAAGTATTAAAACCCCTTATGGTACATTTTAGGATGTACCACTATTTCTCTTTGTTCTCCTTTCTTTCCTTTTTATCTCTCTCTATACAATTTTTTTTTTTTTTTTTTTACCCATCCCTCTCTAGCCGTATTTCTTCTCTTATTCTTTCTCTCCCTTTTTCTTTATTCCTTCCCCTCTTTTCCTCTCCCTTCCATGTATTCTCTATTTTTATTCCTTCTCTTACTCCTTGGTGGGGGGAGTTGGGATGAGTGGCAGTGCTGGGGGGGAGTTCTGATCAGCCAACTTAGGTGCTCTTGATCAAGGTCATCTGCTGATCTGAGAACTGTAGTAGGGACATTTAATGGCAACTCACAGGTAGTGTTACTCACAGTCTCTGGCTTCACTGTGTCTCCGGCTTCGTGGTGTCTCGCAGCAGTGACACCTATGCCGAAATCAGGAGATAGGGTCTCATTCAGCCCCTCCCACTTTACATTCCTCACCAGTCAGCTGACCTCTAGTCTCTGCCCCCCACCCATGCTGTGAACTGAATGGGCGGCTGCGAAGAGGCTGAGTGGGCAGCCGTGGGCTCCAGGGACAGCCCTGCTGGGCGGCCGTGAAAAGTCTGGGAGAGCAGTGCGGGCTTCAGGAACAGCCCAGGGATTTGGTGACCCCTGGCAAATCGTCATTCGACCCCCGAGGGGGTCCCGACCCCAGGTTGAGAACCACTGGTGTAGAGGCATCTGTCCCACACCGGCTCCTCCTCTGACCCACTGTTGACTCACCGACAGCTCCATTCACTTTAATGGGACGGCTGGTGATGCGGCGGTGACAACAAGATGAGGGATGCGACGGCAGCGGGTGAGTGGAAGCTCGCTAACAGGCGCTGCCATGATGGATCTAAAAATGACAGGTGCTCTTTAAATGTAAGGACTTATTCTTGCTTGTAGTTGGAATCCTTAATATTTGCAAACTAAATTAAGGTTTCCCATTTAGAATAATAAGCTGTCAGGTTAGTAAAACAGCGATATCAGAACCGATTCAATCATACAGTTGGTAGTGTACATAGATTTGCAAGACAATTGGATAAATGAATATTCCTGAACTTTGTTTTATCTCATGGCTACTGTGAAATTGTGTGAATGCATCAATGCAGTGCATGTTATATTCAGCTTACAGAGCTTGGATTCAGTTAATGAGCTAACCAAAAATGTAAATATTGCAGAATATACAGCCTCATGCTACATCACCAAGCTCTATTTCACGCTGAATAAACTAAATTATGAATGAATCTTAAATTAAAAAAATTAATAAAAAACCACTACCTTTAGATAGATTTTTACTCAAATTTTAATAAAACGCTTTTGGATAAAAATCAAAAAAAAAAAAAGATTTAAATCAAAAACCACCAATTTAAAAAAAAAAAAAAAAGAAAAATCATTGGATTTTCATCCAACGTAGTCACCATACTTTTTTGACACAATGCATCTTTTTTTATAACCCACAGTTGTTTCTCTTTACATGTGAAGCTTTATGCTCCTCCTGATACTGTGGCTCCCTGAGTTCACTCTAAGTTTTTGTCCATTACTCAATCCACTTAGTTTTCCCATTTTAATACATGTTAACAAGCTAAATGTAACCAGTCTTCAGTTCCATTCTATGTAATATTTATTTTTAATCGGTATATCTTCTTTGTCGATTTATACAATTATATTTTGTTTACAATATGGTCTTCCAAATAAAAAAAGGGAAGTAGTGTTTGACACTTTGCCTGAAATGGGCAAATTCTCCTAAACGCAGGCCCCCAAAATCTCCACTCACAGCTGACATTAATAAATGTCAGGTTTAGTGTTGCGTACTTTGTCTTTTTTTTTTTTTTTTTTTTTAACAAAAGCAAATGACAGTAGAAGTCTGGCATCTAACCAGAAAACAAATAAAACATTTCAAACACTGAAGACAAGACATACCGGTTAGAGACACATGGCTTTTGGCCATTCCTGAGCTAGAGCGTCGGCCGCTAGTTGGCGTCTCCACTTCCATGATGGCACTTAGCTCGTGTTGCTCAAGGTATGGGCCTAGTTTGGTTTTTGTAACAGGTGGCTTTGAAGGTCTCCATCTTTGCTCTCTTCCAGGTGGTTTGATGAGAACACTAAGGTCATTATCTGCAGAAGAGAATACCTGGTCATATGATGCCGAGAAAGCTCCTCCTACATCCAACAGTAATCAGAAAAATGTTAAAGAAAAGTCAGGTTTAAGACGCAGGTAGTGATGGGGCGGAGGTCTCTGTAGAACAAGGTCTTTATTCAGCATAAGAAACAGAACAATCTGATAAAACAAACATAAAAGCAAAAAAATATGCACGTGAATGAATAGAAATGGCTTCTTCTCATTTCCAGCATGCAACTGCCAATGGTGGGAGTGGGCATAGGCCAAGCATGGATTTCACTGACAACCAATAAGATAAAGGCGGAGGCACAAATCATTCCAACTGCCTAGTATAGCAGATTATCTGATTTCAACAGATTTGGAGCTCTACACAGCTCTACCATTAGAAGCCACAGAAAAGCTTTTCCTTTCTATAGAAAGAAGCTCTTTTCCCCGCAACATACACAGATATGGACTCTGGTTAACCACTTCAGCCCCAGAAGATTTGGCTGCTCAATGACCAGGCCATTTTTTGCGATACGGCACTGCGACGCTTTAACTGACAATTGTGAGGTTGTGCGACGCTTCACCCAAACAAAATTGGCGTATTTTTCCCCACAAATAGCTTTCTTTTGGTGGTATTTGATCACCTCTGGTGTTTTCATTTTTTGCGCTATAAACAAACGAAGAGCGTCAATTTTGAAGAAAAAAACACACTATATTTTACTTTTTGCTATAATAAATATCCCACATTTTTTTTTCAAAAAACTAATTTTTTCCTCAGTTTAGGCAGACATGAATTCAACTTTTTTTTTTTTTTACCAAAAATAAATCTCAATAAGTGTATATTGATTGGTTTGTGCAAAAGTTATAGCGTCTACAAAATAGGGGATAGATTTATGGCATTTTTACTATTTCTTTTACTAGTAATGGCGGCGATCTGTGATTTTTATCAGGACTGCAATATTCGGACACTTGACACATTTTTGGGACCAGTGACATTTATAGAGCGATCAGTGCTTTTAAAATGCACGGATTACTGTATAAAATGTCACTGGCAGGGAAGGGGTCAACACTAGTGGGCGACCTAGGGGTTAAATGTGTTACCTATGTGTGTTCTAACTGTAGGGGGATGGGACTGTCTAGGAGAGATAGATCGGTGTTCATACTTGGTATGAATACACGATCTGTCTACTCCCCTGAAAGAACCGGAATCTGTGTGTTTACACAGATCCTGGTTCTCACTGTCACGAGCCAACGCGGGTGCCCGGCGGTCATCGTGCCTGCCGGGCACTCGCATCCCTAGTGGCCAAGAGGAAAAGTGACGCAAGGGAAAATAGGATTTTTATAACAGCTTACCTGTAAAATCCTTTTCTTGGAGTACACCACGGGACACAGAGCCAGTCATTACATAATGGGTTAAGGGTCACCAGCGGTGATTGGACACTGGCACAACCAATGGAAGACAGTTCCCCTCCATATAACCCCTCCCATCAGGGAAGTACCTCAGTTTTGTAGCAAAGCAGTAAGGTTCCCATAAGAAGGGGGGGACCTCTGTGTCCCGTGGTGTACTCCAAGAAAAGGATTTTACAGGTAAGCTGTTATAAAAATCCTATTTTCTTTATCGTACACCACGGGACACAGAGCCAGTCATTACATAATGGGACGTCCCAGAGCAATGCTCATATGAAGGGGGGGAGACACAGATCAAACCGACCGCTTGCGGACCAGAAGCCCTATACTGCTGCCTGCAGCACACTTCGCCCGAAGGCGGAATCCTCATGTCCTTTCACATCTATTTGATAGAATTTGGAAAATGTATGGACTGAGGACCAAGTTGCAGCCTTACAGATCTGAGCCATCGAAGCCTGGTGGTGCACTGCCCATGAAGCACTTATCGCCCTGGTAGAGTGCGCCTTAACAGGAAAAGGAGGAGTCCTGTTCTTTAAACCATAAGCTTGAACAATTACTTGTCTAATCCACCTGGAAATGGTGGATTTTGATACCGCTTGGCCCTTCTTGGGACCATCTGGTAAAATAAACAAAACATCTGTTTTACGTATCTGAGCGGTTGCTTGCAGATACACCCTTACCGCTCTCACTAGATCTAGAGAGTGTAATAATTTTTCCCCCGCCGTCCGCGGGTTTGGAAAAAAGGAAGGCAGAACAATGTCTTGATTCAAGTGAAAAGCCGACACCACCTTAGGCAGAAAAGCCGGATGGGGTCATAGTACGATCTTGTCCTTGTGACAAATTAGATAAGGCTCTTTACAAGAAAGAGCTGCTAGCTCTGATACTCTCCTAGCAGAAGCTATAGCAATCAGAAAGGCCAATTTCCTACTTAATATAATTAAAGGAATATGGCGAATAGGTTCAAAAGGTTGCTTTTGCAACACTGACAATACCAAATTCAAATCCCATGGACACAAGGGAGACCTGACTGGAGGATTTATCCTCAGTACCCCCTGAATGAATGTCCGAACTAGGGAGTGAGATGCCAATGGTCTCTGAAAGAAGACTGATAGAGCCGATATTTGCCCTTTGATGGTGCTAAGGGCTAATTTCATATCCACTCCTAACTGGCAAAAAGCAAGAATCCTACTTATTTCATATTTCAGAGGATTCCAACTTCTGGATTCACACCAGGAAACGTATGCTTTCCAGACTCTATGATAGATGAGTCTGGAGGCTGGCTTTCTAGCATTAATGAGCGTAGAAAGAACCAGGCCAGAGACCCCTCTCTTTTTCAAAATGTGGGTCTCAGCAGCCAGGCCGTCAAATTTAGCCTTTGTAAGGAAGGGTGGAATACTGGACCCTGTGACAACAGGTCGTGTCGAAGTGGAAGCTTCCAGGGCCTTCCTATCGCCATTTTTACGATCTCGGCGTACCAAGGCCTCCTGGGCCAGTTTGGGGCCACTAGGATTACTGGTATTCCCTCCTCCTTGATCCTGCGAAGCAGTCTTTGTAGAAGAGGGATCGGAGGGAATGCATAGATCAGTGAGAACTGATTCCATGGAGTTATTAGAGCGTCTGTCCCGTAGGCTAGAGGATCTCTCGTTCTGGACACAAAGTTGTCCAATTTCTTGTTGAACCTGGAAGCTAGCAGGTCTACATCTGGGTTTCCCCATCTCAGACATATGGCCTGAAAGATCTCTGGGTGAAGAGACCACTCTCCTGGTAGCAGCTGCTGACGACTCAGGTAGTCTGCTTGCCAGTTTTCTATCCCTGGAATGAAGATTGCAGAGATGCAAGGTACATGCTCTTCTGCCCATGCCAAGATCCGGTTCACCTCTCTTTGGGCTGCCCGACTGTGGGTGCCTCCTTGGTGATTGATGTAAGCTACTGCCGTAGCATTGTCGGATTGAACCCGAACTGGGTAGCCCTGTAACCTGTATGTCCAGGTTTTGAGGGCTAGATATACTGCACGGATCTCTAGCACGTTGATGGGCAGGATCCCCTGAGTCTTGGCCCAGGTTCCCTGGGTAGAAGCCTCCTCGAATACTGCACCCCAGCCCGATAGGCTGGCATCCGTAGACACCACCTTCCAGGCTGCTGGGAGGAAGCACTTTCCCTTCCGTAAACACGGCTCCTGCATAGCATTGCACCTGTGACTTTAAAATCTGGGATACCGAAAAAGGCTCATCCGATATCCCTGATCCGTCTGACTCCTCATCCTCTGCTGATGTAGCCTCCTCCTCATCCTCCTCCTCCTCAGGTACTTCTGAAGGGAGGTCCAATACTGGAGGAGATCTGCTTCGCTTATTGTCCTTTTTAATTTCAATAAATTTTTATTTTTCAATTCAAGACATGTACAGAAAATCTTAAAAAATTGTTGTTTAAACATGACAAAGGGTTATTTCCAATTGTTTATGTCACAATGTTCTCATCAAGAGATTAAAAAAAAATGAAAAATAGGCATTCAGGGAAGTCACACCCCACCTGGACGCCCCTAACGGGATCATCCTGCGCCCAGGTCAGGCCCCCCCCCCCCCAGCCCGCCATCCTCATATGAAACCAATAAAAAGGAACTCGGAATCTTAATGAAGAACAGTACTACACTCATATACAATAACGCCCATCAAATTTAAGACTTGGAAATACCGCAATAAGAACACAGTAAATAATGATATCAAATCTTTGAATCATGTTTAAGCATCGAAACAAAAATAAAATAAAAATAAATAAAACAAAAGATAAACGAACCAAGAAAAGATAGAATAGAAGAAGAAAGAAATAAGAAGAAATCACATGCCGAACATGAGGCCCTTTAGGAATTAGAGCGGTCAGGGTCATGCCTGACCTTCAAAGAAACGCCACAGAAAACTGCCCAAGGTTCCCATATTGCCTCAAATTTAGGGATTAAATTAGTTGATATGCTAACCATCTTCTCTTGAGCCATAATCCAAGAGATCTTATTGTGTATAGCCTTAATGGATACCCTGGGCTTCCTCCAAGATCTAGCAATAATAATTTTAGTCCCCAGAAGTATAAAGTTAATCAGTTTTCTAGTTGGTTTAGAAACGTTGGGAATATTGTCATTGAGAAGAGCAACAGAAGCTGACCTAGGTATTGAACACGAAGTGACCTTAAATATGAGATTAAAAATTTTCTTCCAGATCGGCCTGATCCTAGGACATTCCCACCAGATATGCACCATCGAGCCCAATAAATGGCAGCCTCTAAAGCAGTTGGGATCCGATTCTGGGTAGATGGATGCAAGCCTGATGGGAGTCATATACCATCTCATGACAACTTTTAAGTTAGCTTCCATGAGGGAGGTGTTCAAAATACTTTGGAATGAGCGAAAGTTGGCCTTTTGCCAGGATCCTAGATCCCAATTTAGCTGGAGGTCATCTTCCCATGCTTTCATGTATGAGGCTTTAGTAGCTGTACAAGTAAGTGAAGAGTAGATGACAGAAATGCCCCCCCTTTGTCCCACGGCCGATCCGCACCAGATCTCATAGTCCGTAAATTTGGGAGGAAGAGGTTTCTCCGTCCAAATATCATTCAAGAATTGTGAAATCTGTTCAAATCTAAATTTTTCAGAGTCAGGGAGGTCAAATTTATTTAGACAATGGGGCATGGTAATAGGACCCCGATTTGTAAAGTATTGTCCTATCCTATATAGACCTTTGTTTGTCCACCAACTGAAGGCCTCTGTATCCATACCAGGAAAGAATTTTGGATTATTAAAAATGTGTGCTAGTGGTTGTGTTACAGACACTAGAGTGGGAAGAGGACGGAGTCTGTCCCAAAGGGAAAATGATTGAGATAAGGAAGGGGATAAAATAGGTGGTCTCTGTCTTTGTGGGCACCAAAGCAGGTACTCTAAGGATAATTGTGGTACCGCTTGTTCTTCTATCAGCACCCAGTCCGGTTTTTCATTCTTGGAATAAAATATAGATAATTGTGCTAGTCTGGCAGCTAAAAAATAATTATATAAGTTAGGCAAACCCACCCCTCCCTTCTTCCTATTTAAATATAGGGTGTTTTGGGGAACTCTGTAACTAAATTTGCCCCATACGAATGTGAGAATTTTACTTTGTAAGGAATTTATCTGATCTTTCCTGATGGGAATGGGGAGGGAACGAAATAGATATAAAATTCTAGGAAGTAATGTCATTTTCACTGAATTAATCCTGCCCAACCAAGATAGTTCGAATTTGTCCCAATTTTTAAGATCTGTAATAATTTTATGGAATAGGGGAGGATAGTTACTTGTGTAAAGAGATTCTGTTCGAGCAGTCAGAAAGATTCCCAGATATTTAATATGAGAAGAATTCCATTCAAATTTGAAAGACTGTTTGATGAGGGAAACTATGGGTAACGGGAGGGAAATATTTAGTGCCTGTGACTTGGCAAAATTGACCCTGAGTCCTGAAATATTAGAAAAATCAGAAATTACTTTATAAAGATTCGGGAGGGAGGTAATGGGAGAGGTAAGAAAGAGAAGCAAATCATCTGCGAAAAGTCCGCATTTATGCATCTGATTCCCACAGGTTACGCCTTTAATGTCAGAATTTTGTCTAATGGCTATGGCCAAGCTTTCAATGGCCATAGCAAAGACAATAGGGGATAGTGGACAACCTTGTCTTGTACCCTGGCAATTTTTATCGGAGAGGAATAATAACCCTGTATACGAATTTGAGCTTTAGGTTGAGAATACAGAGCTCTAATAACTCCCATAAAACGTGGGCCAAAACCCCATCGTTCTAATAGGGGAAAAAAGTATTGCCAGGATACAGAGTCGAAGGCCTTCTCCAGATCAAGTGCTAACAGGAAACCCTGTTGTTTTTGACCTCCGTCCCAGTTGGACTGCAAAAGGGAGATAATATCAATCGCTCTTCTCACTTGATCTGGGCCTTGTCTTCCTGGCATAAATCCTACCTGATCCTTGTGAATATATTTAGTAATAAAAGAGGAGAGGCGATTCGCTAAAATTTTAGTGAGAATTTTCAAATCATTATTTATCAAAGAAATAGGGCGATAATTGGAAACTTCTTCTGGGTTTTTATCCGGTTTGGGTATAACAGTAATGTAGGCTGTATTAAGTTGTGTACCTAATTGGGAACCCCTTGTAGTAAAATTAAAAAAATTTGTTAAATATGGGGTAAGGGTGTCCTTGAAGGCTTTGTAGTAGGGAGCTGATAATCCATCAGGTCCCGGGGCTGATCCCGCCCTGAGATCTTGAATTACTGCTGTAACCTCTTCAACAGAGAAGGGAGCTTCTAGGATATCTCTATGTTCCATATTCAAGGATGGAATAGGGAGGCCATCTAGGTATGAGGATACCGAGTTCATGGGTATATTTGAAGGGTCGCTATAGAGTTCGGAATAAAATGTCTGAAAAGCCTTTAGTATCTTTTCAGGGTTAGCCGTGGGGTCCTGTCCAGCAATGCGGATCTTAGGTATGGAATAAACTCTCGTTTTAGGAGACAATTTGGATGCCAACATTCTACCTATTTTACCTGTTTGAGTATAAAATGTATTACTTGTCCAACGGAGAGATTTCTCCGCTTTTGTAGTGAGTGCTAAATTGAGTTCTAGTCTACTCCTTTCAATCTTAGACAATAAGGATGGAGAAGGTTTCCTTTTATGCTGTGTTCTCAGGGTCCTGTATGATCTCTCCAATCTATCAATGCCCGCTTCCCTTTCCTTTTTGATTCTTGTCGATATTTGGATAAGCTTGCCCCTAATAAAGGCCTTATGAGCAGCCCAAAGGACTTCAGCGGAAACATTTTCTATATCATTAAAGCTGAAGTATTCTTGAAGAGCTTTATCTATTTCCATTTGTATGGCTGGATCGGAAAGTAAAGACTCATTTAGTCTCCAATTACCCCCCTTTGATCTACCAGTTTTTATGCGTAGGAACATGACAACCATGGAGTGATCAGAAAGGACCGTGTCTTTGATAATTGACTTAATAACATCCGGGAGAATATAGGAAGGAACCAGGATATGGTCAATCCTAGAGTAGGTGTTGTGTGGGTGAGAGTAATGAGTATAATCTCTTATAGAAGGATTAGATTCTCGCCATACATCAGCTAGGCCTTTATCATGCAAAAGTCCAGCTATTTTCAGGCTTATCTTAGTGGGTCTGGTTAATTGGGTCGAGGGGGGTTTGGATTTGTCCAACCCCTGATCAAATGCTGCATTGGAATCTCCCCCCCCAAATGATTGTGCCCTCTAATTGAGGAGATAGGGTGTCCAGGATGAATCGAAAAAATGTATCTTGCCCTGAATTGGGGGAATAATATGAAATCAGAGAATATATTCGTCCCTCTATTGTGCCCTTAACCAGTATAAACCTGCCCTCAGGATCTTTGAAATCAGATATGAAACTAAACTGGCATGATTTTGAAATACAAATAGCCACACCCTTGGTTTTCTTTTCGGCATTAGCTAAAAAAAATTGTGGGAATCGGGAGTGTATAAAGCTGGGATTGAATTGCCTAGGGAAATGGGTTTCCTGAATCATGAGTATGTCAATACCCAGGGATTTATAAGAGTCAAAGAGTTTGCGTCTCTTAACAGGGGAATTCATGCCTTGAACATTATGTGTAGCTATTTTGAGTGAACCTAGTACGGAATCAGCCATGGGACTCAGGGAGGGAGCTGCCATCGTCATCCACTATATCTACTTTACCGCAATACACCACCCTCAGGATCTGTAAGTGTTCTAGACGGGTAATCAAAAGCCAAAGGATCATGTTGCGGGTACCTTCAATTGAATCTGCAAAAACCAGAACTGCCAGGCATGTGATAATAGGATTAGAGATAGGAAAGGAGAAAAAAGGAATGAAAAAGTGGAAAAAGTAAGAAGAGTAAAAAATTGTCATAGAAAAACAGTAATAAAAAAATTTAATTAAAATTTTTAAAAACCGAAAAAACCGAAAAAAAGATGAAAAACGATCTCGAGGAGGATAAAGTCCTCCCCAAAACTTCTACCAAGGTAGAAAATGAAAAGCCCGTTCCCTAAGGAAAAGGCTATTCCTTCCACAAAGTCTCTAGGAGACTCAGGGGAAAGGTGGAAGCACATGGGACCCACCCCAGCCAGGGCGCCCCTTAAAAAAAAATTAAAGACTTACTAGATCTACCATATTCAGGTCTGTCCGGAGGGACCCCCACCTCTCCCCCCTGAAGTGGATAGAGGAGCGAGAGTCTCACCCCCCCCAAATTGGACAAAGAACTCTACAAGTAGTAGATCGAACTCAGAAAAATTGAGACGTGGATAAAAACCCCTTGCAAAACATTTTGGAAAAATTTAAACAAGCAGAACAAAAAAAAAAAACATTCGTTCCAGGCTCTTAGAATAAATCTTTCCTGGAACTCATGGGAATCGAGGAGTACAAAGTATAAATTGTGAGCTTGGGTCTCTTCAAGCGGGACCATTGTCTTTGGCTTTCTTGGTTCTTGCCCTGGTCCACAAGGGAGATTGAGGGCTGGTAGGGTTCGGTCTCTTTGAAGATTGTGGGCCACTTCGAGAAGTGTCCATGTCATTTTCTTGAGTGATGATCTTGAGATTCAATAACAGTTTTTCGCCGTCAGGAAAAGTAGAAAAGGAATGATTCTTCCCTTTGTAAGAGAATTTTACTGCAAATGGAAATGCCCACTTGTATTTAAATGTCTTTTTGTATGAGGGCTATTAGTAGAGGCTTCATTGCACGTCTGCGTTGCATTGTAGAGGGAGAGAGGTCTGCATATAATTGGATTTTATGACCCAGGCATAGAATCGTAGACATATTTCGCGCCTTGCTCATAATTTCCTCCTTTATCGCATAGAAATGGGGTTTAATTATTATGTCTCTCGGTAGACCATCTTTCCTTAGAGGACCTAAGGCCCTATGTGCTCTATCTAGCTCCAGGCGGTCTTGTGGAATTTCTGGGATTAGGGATTGAATCATATTTTGAATCGCTGCCGGGATGTCAGTTATGGTTTCTGGAAGTCCTCTAATACGGATATTATATCTCCTGGACCTATTTTCCAAATCGTCGATCCTAGACAAAGCTGTATCTAATTGTTCTTGAATAAAATGGACTTGTTCTGCATTTTGATTTGTGACGGACACTGTTTGATCCAACTTACACTCTATGTTCTCAATTCTGGCTCCTAAATTCTGAAAATCAGCCTTTAATTCTCCCGTGATTTTAGCCGCAGTTTGAGAGAGGCCCCTATCAAGTAATTCAGCCAGGGTCTGGTACAAGTTGGCCATAGAAAATGTAGATGTATTGGTCAGAGAGCTGACAGGACAAGAGCTGTCCTGATCCATAATAGGATTAGCCAAAGGGGTTAATGTTGAGTTCTCCTGAAAATGTTCCCTCAGGGGTTCATGAGGGGGATGAGATGGAGAGATAGTCTGTATAATAAAGCCAGATGCATGTGAGGAACATTGTTGGGCTATCAGATCTGCCATATTAATTCCCTTTGAATTTACCTCAGCACTGACACAAACAATCTGTGACTCGGCGGCCATCTTGGATTTTCGGGCGGAATTTCGATCGGCCGTTGCGGCTTCCATTGAGCCGTAAAAATTATTATTTATAGATGGGGGGGTGCCCGGGAGTCTGGGGGTTCTGTGGATACCAGTGGTTCCAAATTTCGTTCAGTAGAACCGGAGTTATGGGCGCCGCTGTGCTGGGGTGGTGAGGAGCTACTGGCTCAAGCAGCCATCTTCAGAGCTCCGCCCACAATGCTTATTGTCCTTTTTAGAGGATTTAGCGATTAAAGTAGCAATTTTCTCCTCCAGATTATTTAGGGCAGCTGATAAAGTGTCCTCAGTGACATATGCAGGCCCAGGCTTCACTGGGGAAGCCGCCATACCTGACAGAGGTAATGGCTCATCCTGTACAGGTGCTTTTGGCAACACAGGAGAGGAAGGTACCGAGTCAGCACAGCTAGAGCCCCCTGTCTCAGGCGGCGGTGCTCTTTTATCTCTTTTTGTCCGCATTACTTCCCCTGGAAGACTTACTGTTTAGACAAAATACAAGGTACCTAAATGCATATACTACCGTGTTCAGTTTAGCAAATACATTAAGTATGCAACTTTTAACACATAACTATGCATAACATGGATGTCTTCTAGGAAGTACCCAATCCAACCACATGGAGTCTTACGTCCCTGTATAGCTGCTGTGTTTCTCTGCCAGGAACAAGAGAACTAACGAGCTTGCTTGCTGCTGCAGTGCTTTTTACACTGACAGTCTTTTAAATTTGGCGCCGTTTCTGTGCCTGCGCGCGCCACGTGCCCGCGCACGCCTTCGGCCCCCCCCCCCGATAAAGCGCGCGGCCTTTAGCGCTATGGTGGTGGCCATAGTGAGAGAGGACTCTCATCAGCCCCTGTCCCCACTTACCTGCATCTGCAGGTGTCTGTATCGGCCACCGAAAGGAGGAGCGGGGTGCTCAAGCAAGCTCAGCAGCGGAGGTGACGAGCAGTGTACTTCGCCGAAGCCGACACTGAACAGAGTGAGGTGAGTATATTCAGCTCTTTACTCCCCCCAGTGGTGGAAAAAAAGAAGACATCCACTTCTTGAAAAAAAAGGTCCCAACTTATTTTTTTTTTTTTTTTTATGGACCTTCTAATCTTACCTTTCCACGCCGCAGGTTTTTCTGCTGAAAGTTTTCAGACAGATACCAAACTTCACCCTTCACGGTGGGCTATGTGTGCCAACCTTCAGGGATATGGGTTCCTATTTAAAGGATACCTCTCCCCTGGGCCTTGTACAAGACTCTTACCAGGACTTTATAGCGAAATAGCGAAAGTGCTGGATCTTAGAGCCCAGTCCTCCGAAGAGAGACATTACAGGCGACGCCTCATGGATGAGGCCCGGATCCCATCCAGATTCAGCTCATTTGTAGGCGTCTTGGATGGATCCGAAAGCATAGCTCTTTTACCCCCAGAGGGTCTCTTTGGTAGAGCTTTCCTTTAGCACCTCCTAACGCGTCCAACACCTTTCGACACTGGCGAAAAAACTGAGGTACTTCCCTGATGGGAGGGGTTATATGGAGGGGAACTGTCTTCCATTGGTTGTGCCAGTGTCCAATCACCGCTGGTGACCCTTAACCCATTATGTAATGACTGGCTCTGTGTCCCGTGGTGTACGATAAAGAAAGTCAATTTGCCCAGCCGAGCCAACCTGCCGCAGTAAAACTGCCGCGGCTGGTCAAAGATGTCACCTGACCGTTTCCCTGCTGGATACATGATAAAGGTTCATTAAGCCGGTGAGGTGAGCAGTACCGCATTTGGCCAGGGGTGCGGGGGCGCCGGTTCCCCAGTGTCTTCGAGCGTCTCGGGAGCCCCCACACCTCTGGCCACATTCGGTACTGCATACACCAGCAGTCACTGTGGAACGAATGATCTAGTTTCCATTGATTCCTATGGGGAAACTCGCTTTAATATACAAGTGCTTTGGATTACAAGCATGCTTCTGGAACAGATTATGTTTGTAATCCAAGGTACTACTGTATATGCATTTTATTGGGATTTCATGTGATAGACCAACACAAAGTCGCACATAAATTGTGAAGAGGAAGGAAAATTGTTTTTTCAAATTTTTTACAAATAAATATCTGAAAAGTGTGGTGTACATTTGTATTCAGCCCCCTTTACTCTGATACCCCTAACTAAAAGCTAGTGAAACCAATTGCCTTCAGAAGTCAACAAATTAGTAAATGGAGTCCACCTGTATGTAATTTAATGTCAGTATTAGTGATGAGCCGAACACCCCCGGGTTCGGTTCGCACCACAACCCGCGAACGGACCGAAAGTTCGAACGAACATTAGAACCCTATTAAATACAATGGATGCGAACGTTCGAATTCTAAAGTGCTAATTATAACAACTATTATGCATGTTATTGTCATAAATAGGGTTTGGGAACCCGGGTTCTGCACCAGGGGACATGTATCAATGCAAAAAGAAGTTTTAAAAACGGTCGTTTTTCGGGAGCAGTCATTTTAATGATGCATAAAGTGAAAAAAAAAAAGTCAAATATTCCTTTAAATATCGTACCTGGGGGGTGTCTAAAGTATGCCTGTGAAGTGCCACGTGTTTCCCGTGTTTAGAACTGTCCCTGCACAAAATGACACTTCTAAAGGAAAAAAAAGCCATTTAAAACTGCTTGCGGCTTTAATGTAATGTCTGGTCCCGGTAATATGGATGAAATTCTTTAAGAAAAATGGCATAGCTACCCCATGACCCCCCCCCCCCTACCCCAGCCCATTACCAGCCCCTTTGGGTCTTGTATGGATATTAAGGGGAACCCCGCACATAAAATAAAAAAGGCCCTATATACTCTGAACAGCCGTATACAGGCGGTGCATACAAGACAGGGACTGTAGGTTTGTTCTTATGTAGAATCTGTTTGTAATTTTGAACAGGTACATTGTTGAAGTGTAGCTCCAGCCCAAAAATCTATTTTTAAACTTTTTGGGAAACATAGGTAAGGGTTATCACCCCTGTAACATTTGTTTTGCTGTCTGTGCCCCTGTTCAGAACATTTCACCTCACTTTCCGTCCCAATGACAACTGTTTTTGAAATGTGGTGTTTTTCTTGAAACAAGGATTGCTGATAAAGCATCAGTACAGATGAGACCCCTTTCTCCCATATTTATTCTTACAGGAGAGAATTTTCCTTTCTAGGGGTAGATTTCCTCTCACTTCCTGTTGTCTTCTTTCGTTTGCAAGTAGGAGTCGTTTGTAAGTTGGATGTTTGAAAGTAGGGACCTGCCGTATATACTCTGCAGAAATAGGCCCCTTAGTTGTTGGTGTTGGCACAACACTGTAAGCACTCAGTTACTCTTGGTTGGTGCTGGAACGCCCTGCTGTCAACTATTATATCAGGAATTTTAATTACATATAATTGTTGAACAGTGGTAGTAAAAATTGGGGCTTTGATGGTGGTGCTGGTGCCACAACACTGTAAGCCCTGACAGTTACTCTTGGTGGGTGCAGCAATGGGCCCTGCTGTGAATTATTAGATCAAGAATTGTAATTACATGCCCCTTTTGAACAGGGGCTGAAAAATTGGGCCTTTTGTGGTGGTGGTGGCGTTGCCACAAGACTGTAAGCCCTCAGAGTTACTCTTGGTGGGTGCAGCAATGGACCCTGCTGTGAATTATTAGATCAAGAATTGCAATTGCATGCCCCTGTTGAACAGGGGCTGAAAAATTGGGCCTTAGGCACTGGTGGCACAACACTACAACCCCTCACAGATACTGTACTTGGAGCACAGCAATGAGCCCTGTTGCAAAGTATTGCTTCAAAAATTGTAATGACACGCCCCTGTTAAACAGGGGCTGAAAAATTGGGCCTTAGGCACTGGTGCCACAACACTCCAACCCCTCACAGATACTGTACTTGGAGCACAGCAATGAGCCCTATGGCAAATTATTGCTAAAAAAAATTGTAATTACACGCCCCTGTAAAACAGGGGCTGAAAAATTGGGCCTTAGCCACTGGTGGCGGCACCCATAAACAAAAATGATCTTCCAAGCTATCATCATCAATCGTATCATTGAGGACTCGGAGGAGGAGGATAGCCAGTCAACATAACAGCACAGGCACTCAGCATCAGCATCAGTCTTGAAGGGATGTGACATGTTAAAATCAATTAGTCTGTTATATCAGCATCAGGTGTGTGGTAGCTGGTGGTGATCCAAGACTGGTTCATCTTGATGAAAGTCAGTCGATCAACCGAGTCGGTGGACAGGCGCACCCTGTGATCCGTGACAAATCCTCCAGCAGCACTGAATGTGCGTTCCGAAAGAACGCTGGATGCAGGACAGGCCAGTAGCTCAATTGCATACTGTGCAAGCTCTGGCCAGTGATCCATCCTCAAGACCCAGTAAGCCAGAGGATTTTCGGTGGGGAAGGTGTCCAAGTCTGACCTTGCCCCTAGATATTCCTGCACCATGTTTATCAGACGCTGGCGATGGTTGCTGGAACCGATCATACTTTGGGGCTGCGGACTAAAGAATTGTCTGAACGCATCGGTCAGACGGCCACCTTCCCCACCGCTCCTTCTTTGACTGGCCGAAGCCTCAGCAACTCGTTGTCCAGGACCAGGAGTTTGTAACCTCCCAGTCTCTGGGAACGCGTTGCACAGACCTTTCTGCAAGGCCTCCCGGAGTTGTCTCATCCTCTGCTCCCTCTGCGACGGTAACATAAGGTCCGCAACCTTACCCTTGTACCGTGGATCAAGGAGAGTGGCCAGCCAGTAATGGTCCCTCTCCTTGATCCGAAGAATACGAGGATCCTTCCGCAGACTTTGCAGGATCAGGGAGGCCATGCAGCGTAGGTTTGCTGAGGCATTTGGTCCGGAGTCCTCTGGGTCACTAAGGACGACATGATCCGCAGCCACCTCCTCCCAGCCACGTACAAGTCCACTGGTTTCTTGGGACTGTAAATCATCCCTAAAAGACTGCTGCTGATGATGCTGAGTGCCAGCCTCCACCTCCATGCTGACACAATCCTCCTCCTCCTCCTCCTCTTCCTGTGCGATGGGTGGGACAGAAGGAACACTGTCTGGGTAAAGGGGGCCTTGAGAGGCAAGGAAGTCCTCCTCTTCCTGCCTCTGTTCTGCCTCAAGTGCCCTGTCCATTATTCCACGCAGCGTGTGCTCCAACAGGTGGACAAGAGGTACAGTGTCACTGATGCATGCACTGTCACTGCTCACCATCCTCGTGGCCTCCTCAAATGGTGCCAGGACAGTGCATGCATCCCTGATCATGCCCCACTGGCGTGGAGAAAAAAAACCAAGCTCCCCTGACCCTGTCCTGGTGCCGTAGTCGCACAGGTACTCATTGATGGCCCTCTGCTGCGTGTGCAGCCGCTGCAGCATGGCCAACGTTGAGTTCCACCTGGTGGGCATGTCACATATAAGGCGGTTCTTGGGCAGGTTCAACTCCTTTTGCAGCTCAGCCAGGCGAGCACTGGCATTATAAGATCTGCGGAAATGCACACAGACTTTCCTGGCCTGCCTCAGGACATCCTGTAAGCCCGGGTACCTGCCCAAGAACCGCTGCACCACCAGGTTAAGGACGTGAGCCACACAGGGCACATGGGTCAGTTGTCCCTGTCGGAGGGCGGAGAGGAGGTTGGTGCCATTGTCGCAAACCACCATTCCTGGCTTAAGCTGGCGTGGCGTCAACCACCTCTCGGCCTGGCCCTGCAGAGCAGACAGGACCTCTGCCCCAGTGTGGCTTCTGTCCCCCAAACACACCAGCGCAAGCACGGCATGGCATCTTTTTGCCTGCGTACTTGCGTAGCCCCGTGAACGGCTACGGAGCACCGCTGGTTCATAGGACAAACCACAGGAAGAGGCCATGGAGGAAGAAGAAGAGGAGGGGGTGGAGGAGAGAGGTGTGTCACAACCAGTAGTAGCATTTTGGAGGCGTGGCGGTGGGACAACCTCCAACACTACTGCACCTTGTCCTGCATCCTTCCCAGCTGCCAAAAGAGTGACCCAATGGGCCGTGAAAGAAAGGTAACGTCCCTGTCCATGCCTGCTGGACCATGAGTCAGCGGTAATATGCACCTTACCGCTGACTGCCCTGTCCAGCGAGGCCAAGACATTGCCTTCCACATGCCGGTAGAGAGCCGGAATAGCCTTCCGTGAGAAAAAGTGGCGTTTGGGAACCTGCCACTGAGGAACCGCACATTGCACAAACTCACGGAAGGGGGCCGAGTCTACCAACTGAAAAGGCAGCAGTTGAAGCGCTAGCAATTTAGCCAAGCTAGCATTCAACCGCTGGGCATGTGGATGGCTGGGAGTGAACTTCTTTCGACGGTCCAGCAGCTGGGGCAGGGAAATTTGCCTGCTAGAATCGGACGTCGGTGTACTGCTAGCAGAGTGGCCGCAAGTACTTGGCTGTGACACACCTAATTCTACACCTTCATTCCTCTCAGTGCATGTTTCAGAGAGGACTGAAGTTATAGTGGGGTTGGAGATCCCAGCTGATGCGGTGCAAGGAGAGGTCCGCTTTGTTCTTTGGTGTGGGTCTTTCAGGTAGGCTTGCCAACGAGCTGCATGGCAGGTCAACATATGTCTGGTCAGGCATGTGGTACCCAAGCGGCTGATGTTTTGGCCACGCGATATACGCTTGAGACATATGTTGCAAACAGCAGCTGTGCGATCTGATGCACTAGCCTCAAAAAAGGCCCACACCAAAGAACTTTTTGAATGATGGGCAGAGGCAGCGCCCTGCACAGGCGGAGCTCTGCGGTGTGATTCCGTCGGTGTACTGCCCTTACGCTGGCCACCAAAGGGCATCCTGCCTCGTTGGAGATGTGCCTCCTCCTCATCCTCCTCCTCCTCCTCCTCTCTCCTATTAGGCACCCACGTGGAGTCAGTGACCTCATCATCACCTCCCTCCTCCTCACTGGAGCCAATCTGGCAGTATGCTGCAGCTGCTGGAACATGACTGCCAGATTGGTGTCCTTCTTGAGCATCCCCTCTGTCTGCTCTCACGCTACTGCCTTCCTCTAGCTGGGTTTCATCATCAGACCCTTCGAAACGCTGGGCATCCTCCTGGAGCATGTACCCAACACTGTGCTGAAACAGTTCGGGGGACTCCTCAGGAGGAGGACATGGTGGGTCTAGGGAAGGAGTGACTGATGATGAGTCTGACATTGATACCAGGGAAGAGGACGCTTTGGCAGCTGCTTTTCCAGTACCCTGAGCCTGGGTGAGAGAGGATGAGGAGGAGGAGGAGGGCTTGGTCATCCACTCTACCAAGTCTTCGGCATGATGTGGCTCAACATGTCCAGCTGCCGAAAAGAAGGACAAGCGTGTCCCATGGCCATGTGCTGATGACAATGCACCGCGTCCACGACCAGCACTGTTGCCCCCAGACACAGAGCCTGCTTGCCCTCTTTTATTGCCTCCTGACTGTCTGCCTCTCCTTGTTTGCCTTCCAGACATTCTAATAGATGGCCTGCAGGGAGATGGGAAAAAAGCAATAAGGGCTACCTTCAGGTGTCCTTCTCTGTCCCTGGAAACAAGGACTTTGACAGTGAAAGAAACTGACACACTCTCCCTACCTACAGTTTTCTGTCCCTAGAAAAAATGTTTTTTTTAAGCACAATTTAGCACAAGGAGAATTCACTCACTGTCCTTCCAGGTCCCTGGAAACAAGGACTTTGACAGTGAAAGAAACTGACACACTCTCCCTACCTACAGTTTTCTGTCCCTAGAAAAAATGTTTTTTTTAAGCACAATTTAGCACAAGGACAATTCACTCACTGTCCTTCCAGGTCCCTGGAAACAAGGACTTTGACAGTGAAAGAAACTGACACACTCTCCCTACCTACAGTTTTCTGTCCCTAGAAAAAATGTTTTTTTTAAGCACAATTTAGCACAAGGACAATTCACTCACTGTCCTTCCAGGTCCCTGGAAACAAGGACTTTGACAGTGAAAGAAACTGACACACTCTCCCTACCTACAGTTTTCTGTCCCTAGAAAAAATGTTTTTTTTAAGCACAATATAGCACAAGCACAAAACACACTGACACTCTCCCTACCTATCCTTCTCTTTCCCTAAACTAAAGGAATCCAGGTTAAGCAAGAAAGAAATAAAAGTCACTGTCCCTGCCTATGCTGCTCTATCCCTGCTCCGGAACACACTACACTAGGCCGCCGTGCTGGCGGCCTTTTATAGTGTGGGGCGTGTACTAAACACCCTCAGCAATAATTGGCCACAGGCATCCTGCCTGTGGCCAATCATTGCTCTCCTCGCTGCCGGCGCTGTGATTGGCCAAGCATGCGGGGTCACAGTGCATGCTTGGCCAATCACAGCGCCTGGATGACACTGCGATGGCGTAGTGCATTGTGGGCCGTTCGCGTCACTCGAATTTGGCGCGAACGGCCCAAATCGTTCGATCTTCGTGGAACGATCGAACAGCCGATGTTCGAGTCGAACGTATGTTCGACTCGAACACGAAGCTCATCCCTAGTCAGTATAAATACAGCTGCTCTGTGAAGCTCTCAGGAGGTTTGTTAGTTAGAGAACCTTAGGGCTCTTTCACACGGAGGTCCGTTCAGGTCCACCTGTCAGTTTTTTAGGCGGACCTGAAACGGATCCTCCATGCACCCCTATGGAAGCATGGATGTCAGCGGTGACATGTCTGCTGACATCCGCTTCGAAAAAGTGTGACGGAGGAAAATCCTATTTTTCCTTCCGTTTGCGGAGCTGATCGGATGACAACGGACTCTACGGTCCGTCGTCATCCGATTCCCCATAGGGGAGAGCAGCACTCTGACAGGGCAGTCCCTGCACAGTGTGCGGGGACCGCCCAGTCATCCGTCGGCTCAGCGGGGATCAACGGAGCGATCCCCGCTGAGCAAGCGGAGCTTCACGGGGCGGATCTTCACAGATCCGCCCCGTGTGAAAGAGGCCTTAGTGAACAAAGGGCACCATGAAGGCCAAGGAACACGCCAGACAGGTCAGGGATAAAGTTGTGGAGAAATTTAAAGAAGGGTTAGGTTATAAAAAAATATCCAAAGCTATGAACATCTCATGGAGCACTGTGCAATCCATCATCCGAAAATGGAAAGAGTATGGCACAACTGCAAACCTACCAAGACATGGCTGTCCACCTAAACTGACAGGCCGGGCAAGGAGAGCATTAATCAGAAGCAGCCAAAAGGCCCATGGTAACTCTGGAGGAGCTGCAGAGATCCACAGCTCAGGTGGGAGAATCTGTCCACAGGACAAATATCAGTCGTGCACTCCACAAATCAAATCTGGCCTATGGTAGAGTGACAAGAAGAAAGCCATTGTTTTGTTGAAAGAAATCCATAAGAAGTCATGTTTGCAGTTTGTGAGAAGCCATGTGGGAGACACAGCAAACATGTAGAAGGTGTTCTGGTCAGATGAGACCAAAATTTACGGTACCTTTTTGTCCAAAAAGCAAAACGCTGTGCAGTGTTAGTTTTCTGCCACACATCACCCTAAACACACCATCCCCACCGTGAAACGTGGTGGTGGCAGCATCATGTTTGTGGGGATGCTTTTCTTTAGCAGGGACAGGGAAGCTGGAGTTGATAGGAAGATGGATGGAGCCAAATACAGGGCAATCTTAGAAGAAAACCTGTTAGTGTCTGCAAAAGACTTAAGACTGGGGAGGAGGTTCACCTTCCAGCAGATTAACCCTTTCACTGCCAGGGACGGACGGACGAACAGAAGTGCCTGCTTGTGGCCAAGTCCGGGCCTCATTTCCCCCCTTTTCTATCAGCTCATTGTCACTTCAATGACCATAAACTTATAGCGGAATTGTTCGGCAGACTCTGCCGAACAAATCTACAACTCTGATCAGCAAATTGCAACCGGCTGATCAGAGTTATTAAAGCGGAGCTCCGCTGTAAAAATAAAAACATTAAAAGCCAGCAGCTACAAATACTGCAGCTGCTGACTTTTAATAAATGGACACTTACCTGTCCTGGAGTCTAGCGACATCAGCAGCAGAAGACGAGCAATCGCTCGTCTCTCGGCTGCCCCCGCCTCCATCATCGGTAAGGGAATCAGGAAGTGAAGTGTTGCGGCTTCACTGCCAGGTTCCCTAGTGCGCATGCGCGAGTCGCACTGCGCCGTCCTCACTGGTTCTGAGAGCCGAGTGTTTCCCAGAACACAAGGGGGGGGGGTGGACGACTGACGAACTATCCGCAGCTTCCCGCAGAGTGTATGCCCAGAAGTGGGTGCAAATACCTGTCTTAGACAGGTATCTGCACCCCCCTCCCCCCTGAAAGGTGCCAATTGTGGCACTGGAGGGGGGGGAGGAATCCGATGAGCGGAAGTTCCACTTTAGGGTGGAGCTTCGCTTTAAACCTAAAATATGACTTCTTGTGTATCTTCTCCCTGCACTGAGCTCCGGCGATCTGTCAGGCTGGGGATCGCGGTGGGGGAAGGGGGTAGTGGTGCGGGTGGGGGTGAAGTTGATAAACATGTGTTTACCAGCCCCCCCCCCCTGTAGTAGAGGGCACATGCAGCGATCACTACTGATCCCTCCTTCAGTGGGGCAAAAAAGTATTTAGTCAGCCACCAATTGTGCAAGTTCTCCCAAAAAGATGAGAGGCCTGTAATTGTCATCATAGGTATACCTCAACTATGAGAGACAAAATGTGGAAACAAATCCAGACAATCACATTGTCTGATTTGGAAAGAATTTATTTGCAAATTATGGTGGAAAATAAGTATTTGGTCAATATCAAAATTTCATCTCAATACTTTGTTATATATCCTTTGTTGGCAATGACAGAGGTCGAATGTTTTCTGTAAGTCTTCACAAGGTTGTCACACACTGTTGCTGGTATGTTGGCCCATTCCTCCATGCAGATCTCCTCTAGAGCAGTGATGTTTTGGGGCTGTCACTGGGCAACAAGGACTTTCAACTCCCTCCAAAGGTTTTCTATGGGGTTGAGATCTGGAGACTGGCTAGGCCACTCCAAGACCTTGAAATGCTTCTTACTAAGCCACTCCTTCGTTGCCAGGGTGGTGTGTTTGGGATCATTGTCGTGCTGAAAGACCCAGCCACGTTTCACCTTAAATGCCCCTGCTGATGGGAGGTTTGCACTCAAAATCTCACGATACATGGCCTCATTCATTCTTTCATGTACACGGATCAGTCGTCCTGTTCCCTTTGCAGAGAAACAGCCCCAAAGCATGATGTTGCCACCCCCATGCTTCACAGTAGGTATGGTGTTCTTTGGTTGCAACTCAGCATTCTCTCTCCTCCAAACACGACGAGTTGTGTTTCTAACAAACAGTTCCATATGACATTCTCCCAATCCTCTTCTGGATCATCCAAATGCTCTCTAGCAAACCTCAGACAGGCCCGGGCATGTACTGGCTTAAGCAGGGGGGACACGTCTGGCACTGCAGGATCCGAGTCCCTGGCGGCGTAGCGTGTTACTGAAGGAAGCCCTCGTTACGTTGGTCCCAGCTCTCTGCAGGTCATTCACTAGGTCCCCCCGTGTGGTTCTGGGAATTTTGCTCACCGTTCTTGTGATCATTTTGACCCCACGGGGTGAGATCTTGCATGGAGGCCCAGATCGAGGGATATGATCAGTGGTCTTGTATGTCTTCCATTTTCTAATTATTGCTCCCACAGTTGATTTCTTCACACCAAGCTGCTTGCCTATTGCAGATTCAGTCTTCCCAGCCTGGTGCGGGTCTACAATTTTGTTTCTGGTGTCCTTCGACAGCTCTTTGGTCTTCACCATAGTGGAGTTTGGAGTGTGACTGTTTGAGGTTGTGGACAGGTGTCTTTTATACTGATAAGTTCAAACAGGTGCCATTAATACAGGTAATGAGTGGAGGACAGATGAGCCTCTTAAAGAAGAAGATAAAGGTCTGTGAGATCCAGAAATCTTGCTTGCTTGTTTGTAGGTGACCAAATACTCATTTTCCACCATAATTTGCAAATAAATTCTTTCCAAATCAGACAATGTGATTGTCTGGATTTGTTTCCACATTTTGTCTCTCATAGTTAAGGTATACCTATGATGACAATTACAGGCCTCTCATCTTTTTAAGTGGGAGAACTTGCACAATTGGTGGCTGACTAAATACTTTTTTGCCCCACTGTATATGCTCACTGACGGCTGATCATAGTAAATATGAATGTTAATATGTATCAGACTGTCATTTTATAACTGAATTAGGAATCTCTATACAGATTCCTTAATCAAGTAAAGTGCTACAGTAAAAAGGGACGATCTTCAGTCCCTTTGTCTCATAAAAAAATAAAAAGATATGGGGGTCTGTTTAAACCTCTGATATCTCAAAGTGAGTGATCAGTCTGCTTGTGTGAAAGGGGCCCAAGGCCTTGTTCACACAAGGCATATACATTGTACCTTTACAGTGATGCATAGGTGTTCCGTTCATCTCAGAGCATGTAGACCCTTTGATGCAATTTGGGATGAAGCAACTGCACAAACAGAGCCGTTGCTCCCAATTTTACATCTATGTAGGTCTGCATGCAAGTCCCTGAGCTCACACTGTCTGCATTTGGGGTAATGTAAGCACACGGATGTCAGATTGGGATCAGCAGTTATGCCTGTGCAGCCATTGCATCCCAATTGACATAATTTGGATGCAATGGAACACCTGTGCAGGTAAACATGGCCCTCCATGGGCATAGACTTTAGTATGCCACATGTAAACAATGCTTTAGTAGCAATTTAGCAGGAATTTTGTACCGTATTTGCCGGTGTATAAGGCGACCGGCGTATAAGACGACCCCCTAATTTTACAGTTTAAGCTTTTTTGCCTGTACTCACCGTATAAGACGGCCCCCCTTCCGAGGCTTCCGACGCTTCATATTTCTTCCTTCTGGAGCCATATTCTTCTTCCTTCTTGCTGGAGCTAATCAAGGCGAGCGATGTATTCTATTAATGTATTCTGTAACATCATCAGCCCACGCCTCTGACTCTCAAAGCCAATCCGAGCAGGCTACTGTATGTAGCCTGCTCGGATTGGCAGAGGTTGTTACACCAATCCGAGCAGGCTCTGTATTAATTTGAATACATCGCTCACTGGGATTGGCTAAGCGGTATATAGCCAAAGCTACATACAGTGTTACCGCACATCCAGCAGCCATCTGAGAAGCTGACCCGGCGTATAAGACGACCCCTGCTTTTTGGGCAGTTTTTTAAGTGTAAAAGGTAGTCTTATACGCCAGCATATACAGAGAGATTATATATATATATATATATATATATATATATATATATATATATATATATCTCTCTATCACACATACACATATGCACTATTAATGATTTTAGTGTATTTTTACCGAAAGAATCGCGCTGCCTTAAAATTCAGTAGCACCTTTTTTTCTACTGGTTTGGGGGGGGGGGGGGGGGTCTTTCACAAATTCTGAATACTGTAAGGGAAAAATTAAAACCTTCAGATTTGAGAAATTTATTTACACTTTTGCGTCTGTTCAGTTTAAACATTTTGCAAAAAAGCGCAATTTAAAAGTTACAAATATTTGTTATTTATTAACTCAATACAGGTTATGCTTTTATAATTAGAGGGTTTGCTGTGCATTTATCTGCTAATTATGATTTTAGTGGATTTTTAGCAAAAAAAAAAGTTTTGAAAAACATACGCAAATATCGTGGGACATTAAAAAAATCTGT